>OY829543.1:4537847-5256710 GCA_963691705.1 Viola odorata | reverse complement strand
CCACGAGCGAATGCAAACGACCCCGTTCCGCCCACCACGCTAAGCTCGTCTTCATCTTTATGCTCTAAATGATTGGCTTGCACACTAAGGCTCCCTGAGTACTGAGGCGTGTCAAACGTGAGGTAAATAATATTGAAAGCTGAATGCGCGAAATGCTCGACCGGAATCACAAACCCTTGAGCCTTTCCGATGACTTGGGAAGTGCTCTCGGGCCCTTCAGTGAGCTTGTGGTGAAAGATTAAGGCTCCCACGTCCGGTGGAGGTCCACCGGATGCGCGGTGGACGTCGAGAGATTTAGCGGTTGTTGGATGTACAATGAGAGGGAAATCCAAGGCGTGGAGGGTGTTGTTGATGATGGTATTGGTGATAATAAGGATAAGAGAATGACTATGAGTATTGCTAAGGAAACCGCCGTGCAAAATATGGTACTACTACGCATAATGGAATTAGGTTTAGGTTTAATTATAAGGTTCGGCCCCATTTATATGTTTTGGCCAACTATTCCTACGCTTATATAAGAATTAAAAAGAGTAAAAATGTTAAGGATATGGTCAACTAATTCATCAATTGATGGAGTTGGTATACACATATTTGCTTAATTAATTAAAAATATTGATTATCTTAAGAAATGATGATCAAATCAAAGTTGACAAAAAAAAAGTGAGGGTCCCTGACTCATGACACATGAGGCGCAATTGATGAGGCAATTTAATTGGTTATCGAAGTTCAAAACACATGAATCTAATTCAAAAGCTTTATCTTCTGAGACTCGAATTTTAAATTTATACTAATATTTTATCATTTTATATACTATTAATTTATATTCGATTTGCAATTCATAGCCTAGGAAAGATCTCCAAAGTCCAAACTCAAGTGCCCATTATTTTTTGTGTTTATTAATGAATAAGTCTAAATTAAGTGAAGTAAATATATCTCGAGTTAATTTGAGTTAAAGTCACATTTCAACCGTACAAGAAAAGAAAATTGTGTGACCTTAATTCTAATGGTACGGACTAATTTCATTAGAATATTTTTATAACTCTATTAACGGTAATTTTTTCATTCTCCCTTAAAATCGAACTTAATCACCTAATTACAATAATATATTAGAAGTGTCCCACAATTAAATTTAAGGTGATCACAACTTTACTAATAAAATATACTCCTTCTATGTTTTATTAGATGTCGCTTTTTTAAGAGATGGTTTTGTCCATTTAGTTATCGTATTTCAATTTTTAAAATCACTTTTTGTAATCAATGATAAAATTAACCCTAAATAATTTAAATTAACTATTTTTTTTGAGGAAAACTAAAAAAGACTGGTTGATAATTAATAAGAACAGTTTAGTCAATAATTATACAATAATTGTAATCTAATTATTGTCTTGCTTATTGTGAAAAATAAAAAAACTACATCTAATAAAACACGGAAACACGGAAGAGGTATATAATTTTTTCATGAAAGTTAGAAATAATATATAATTTCTCTTAGCTCTCCAAGATACTTCATTAATGTCCATTTCAATGCAATTTCACATAAATATTTTGTATAAAATACTTAAAATAAATAAAATAAACTTTATTGAATGAAATGAAACTATGAAAGCACGGAAATTCTCATAAGATAGACTCCTTTAACTATAAAAAATATATATATTAAAGTATAATTTCTAAGAAAATGGAAAGAGAGGAGCTATTATGAGTAGTTTCTATAAATTAGAAATAATTAAAGTATCCAAAAATCACCTGGCATGGAAGGCCAGTGGCACCAACTCTGACAATGGAGTAGTGACTGGTGTGGGACCCATTGATGGGGCAGGAGAATTCCTACACAGAGGGCAGGTCCCACTCATCTTCAGCCACTCATCAACACAATCTGCATGGAAACAGTGGTGACAATCTGGAATGCACCGCACTGAATCCTTAGGCCGGTAATCGCACAAACAAATTGAGCATGGGCCGCTGTTGGGCCTAGGTAGACGCTTGCTCTCGCCCAACACCATCTTTGGATAAGACTCTATAATGGGCCCATCAAGGCCCACCACCACCTTCACGAGCTCTCTCGAGTTACCGACAAAGCCCCTGTCGGGTCCGACATTATTACCACTACTACGGATGGTATTACCATGGCGAGTGTTGCTAATACCCTTGGCCTTTATACAAGCGTAAGAAGCGAGCATTATCGTGGAGATGAGTACGAGAATGCTTACCGCTATTGCAATGCCATAACCGAGACCGGTTCCGGTGGCTGGAACGGGAGGATAAGCTGCAGACATGAGATGATAGAGGGAGGGTTAGAGAGAAAGGAATGAGGAGAGTTTGTGCACAATGCATGACTATGTGGCTAAAAACTAAAATGAGTTGGAACTAAAAGAGGGAGTGTAAATGTATGTTAGATGTTAGGGCGGCCGGCAGGTGGGCTAAGGCCCACAAGGGTTCAATTAAAAAATGAAATTAATGACATTGGGCTTTGGAGTTATTAATTTCACCAACCTAAAATTGGGATGATGACCAAAACAAAAAAAATTGAAAAATGGTAGGGAAACATTTATGAGGATATTTGAATTATTTTCTTCTTCTTTTATTATTGGATTTGAACTTGATTTGTTCATCTTAATCATTTTTTTATAAAAAAAGTATTGCATAAATGAGTATTTTAGTTATCGAATAGAGTTCTAATAAATTTAATTTTTTTATTTACGATCCAATGTATGATTTTTTTTTTAATAGCAACCACATTCCAAAGGACCTTTCCTCTTGGTAGAATAGGGGGCATTGAAACTTGAAATGGGCCGACATGTAATGCCTGGAGTTTGTTAAAACAGGGTTGACAAAGAACTTGAAAAATGTAAAAAAATAATGGATAATTGCGTAATTATCACTCTTGTCACACACCAACGTGTTGTGCCGTATTTTATGGTGATGTGCTCCTTCTTCAATGTACTTCTTGCTCTGTTATTATCAATTTATATATATATAACAAGTTCAATTTATATATTTTCTCTAAAAAAATCAATTTGTATTTACATAAATATGTCGTTACTAAATTTACCTTATACTCCCTACTGAAAACATGGTCCAAATTAACTGTCGTTTTAAGTCATAATTACGATTTCTTCCCTCCGGCTTAATTTTTTTATCCAACCAATTAATTTGGTATAATAATAATATTATAATTATACTATAAAAAATTGGTCAATTGAAAATTACAGTTAAAAAAATATGGTCTAAATTTGGTCCAATGATATTATTATAATTACAAAAATCACAGAATGACGCATGGCCCCCGTAAAAGAATTGATCTATCGTCGTCACTGGTCCATTGTGAGGTCGTTATTAATATCCTCATCTAAAGGAAAAGATAGGAAAGGAATATCAAGACGAAACAGAGGATAGATGGAAAAATCTCACAGATCATGCTCCACAAAACCGGCTAATAACATGTGTACGTGGTCTATTGGCAGAAGAGAGGTGTTGTTGTATAATTGTATTACCATATAATCGTGTATACGTGGCTCTTGACTTGCAGAAGAGCATGTATCACTCATTTGTCAGTAGACTAGCCTCCGGTGAGAGCCTGGGGTCATTTACTTTTTATCTATAGATTAAACTAATGTAGTTTGAGTCATCCGACTTTCTTAATATGCGTGCCTAAAGTCAAAACGTCAGTTAATTTGGACTGGAAGGAGTAAGATCAGCGATTATAACGGGTTACCAAACAGGCCGTGCGATGGACATAACTTCATATCCCGGAGTACCAATGAACCATAATATTAAGGGCATATGAACCATAATCTTAAGACCATGTTACAATGCAATTGTGTGGTTCATGTTATATATATATATACACCTTAAGAGCCGCTCCAACCCAATTGTTGGATTATCACACAAGTATACATCAGTGGCGGTACGGAACAAAATCTTCACCCATCTAATTCTTTACAAAAACCTGAGTTGTTTAAGCTTAAGAAGCAGCGTTTTCACTCGAAGTGGAAGACTCGGGCTGTAACTCAAATTGAACTTGTACCTGGGGAGCTTCTGGTGCGGAGCTTTCTAAGGATTGTACCTGGGGAGCTTCTGGTGCGGAACTTTCTTGCTGTAAGGATGCAGGGGATTCCGCTGGACTAGGCGGCTTGAACTTGTTGATGTAGTATACAAGGGATGGCCCGTTGTATTCGACTGTCTGCACTGGGGTAGGGCTCTTATTAATTTGAAGGAGGATTAATGAAGCAGCAGCAATTGAAATGAGAGCAACTCCAGCAACAACTGCTACTGTGTTTTCAGCCCCGTCAGAAGAGGAACCTGCAGTTCCTGAGCTTATGGCACTCTCTGCTATGTAAACTGCGGGCTGAACATAATAGTAGTCATTAGATTAACAACAGGCAACATGTTAGAGAGAAAAGACCCACAGAAACAAAGAGGAGGAGCCAGGGTGCATATTACGATTTTACTATTCATAATAGTCTTCTATTTGGAAAAAGAACGAGAATTCCACACTCAATAAGGGTTGTAACTAACAGAACATAAGGTATCAAAACAACTGCATCAGCTTCTTATCCATGACAATTCCCGACTATGAACTATATTACATGCACACAAATACAGTACATAAACATTTACCAAAAACTGTTGAGAGTCCACATAAAGGAAGCTCACAACTTGGCTTAACTTTAGTAGCAACTCAGCCAGGTAGAGTAGCACAATGCCTCCCAAATTTACAGTTACTACCTATTACAATGCCATCTGACTACAAAAAAGAATCATAAATTGCTAGAATCCACAAACTACAGGAATATGCTTAACAGAACTAAGAAACTTTTTATTTAAAGTCAACAATGCAAGGTTTTTGAAAATCCAAACAACTAGAATCGAAGATGAATCACATCCTTACTAAACAATGAAAATTGTCGTTGCTATATCTTTTCTTTTCTTTTTTCCTCTTTCGAACTCTTACAAGATTTTCCCCTTTTGGGCAGCAAAGAAGAAAAGAAACACTCATGTTCTACAAGGGACTAAACTTCATATTCTTGAAATGAATTATAGTTGCGTGAACCAGAAAAAAGGTTTTTCCGACACTTATTGCTGCAATGTCACTAACTAGAAATTACTCAAAATAAGATGGCCATTTTCTAATGGATGGATCAACCATTCCCTCATGTATACTTCCCTGGCGGAGTAATTAAAGATTGGCTATAAGGCTCATAAAAAGGAGGCTGAGCAGAAGTCTGGAGAAACAGAACAGGAGATTGAAGCTAATTATAATAACAACAATGACTTGAAAATTGCAGAGCTGGGATGCCATAAAATTTTCCAAACCTCTATTTACAAATCAATCTAACTTAACTGCAACCATAGGATAATTGACATACATCACAGTACAACTGCTCTTGCACTGCAGATACAAACAATGCAAATGCTACCGACATGTCCAATGGGTGATGCATGCTCGTTGTAATGAGAGGTGAGAATAATTTACACTGGGATAAAGGTCCGAACTATTTTGTAAGGAATGTTCCAAACTGAGCTTCATGTCATGGCACTTATTTCATTATATCAAGAGCTGGCAATTTATAAAAGACCAACGATGTGACCAACTATTCTTTCATTGATCTTAGCAGGATTGTGCTGAGCCACAAAATTCAAAAGGAGGGGTACCTTTTTCCGGGCAAAATCATTGATGAATCTTTAACGCCTCCAAAATGTGAAATAAGCAAAATTGGTACAAATGGCTTCCTTGAAGATAAAATTCCAAAACAGAGAACTAAATTATCATCAGTTGGCACATGGATTCATTCCCTAGGTAACCAGCAAAGAAAAACTGATGGACATTAACCTTTTTTATCTTCTTCACACATATATGCATATATTGGGCCGTTGGACTTTTGCTAGAATAATTCCAGACCATTATGCAGGTAGCAAGCAATAGGACCACAATAACATGAAATGACACCAGCAGGATGAAGATTTTGAATTGTTCCATTAACACATACTGTAGTAACAACATGGAATAAAAAAAACATAAAAACATGAAAGCTAGCTAGTTGCAGAATTTGAAAAGTTCACCAACCTCAACAGAATAGATATTTGTCTGCCCAGCAGTATCCTTCTCCACATACCCAGTCCAACCTCGAGTGCGAGGTGGGAATGTCCCGGACACTTTCGTTTTCTCCCCAGCTAGCCATTCCAAGCTCACCTTCCCAACCTATACAATGACCATAAACCAAAAACATCACATCACATCTCTTCCTAGTACCTAATTTGTAACACAACATGTGCAGCAACAATTACAAACTCCCCACACTAATACAAGAGCAAAACCATTATTTGCCCTCTTTTCAACTTCTTATAGCATACCAAAAAGAAGAGTTGCCAGAAACATAAATGGTGCAATTTGTCGCATCAAAATGTCAATAAAATTCAGGAAAGAAAGAAACAAAAACAACCGAACACCAAATTATACACGACAACTACAAACAATTAGAGAATTGCACAAGAAAAAGAAGAAAGACAGATGTTCAAGCTCACCTCTTTGTCAGGAGCACACTCTTCAGTGTTACAATCAGAATCATCAGAAGTAGAAGAAGCTCTGATAGAGAAAAGCTTCAAGTTTCTTCTATTCCCATTTGGGTATTTCTTGAAGAGCGTGGGTGAAGAGAATGTGCATGTGTTGGCTGATAACACAGCCTGTAATGATGCACAAGCCATGGTAATCAAAAGGGTATGTATATCTGTATAGCTAAAAGGGTTAGCAGAAATGTCAATTGAAGTTCTGATTTTTTTTTTTTTGGTTACTATCGAAGGATTTGTGGGTTTTTCTTGTGTTCGGTGTCAAGAGTGAGAAATGAGAGCGGAGGAGAGGAAGGAGATGAGATTTTTTCTGGGATGGGTGGTCTGTGGCAGTGGGCTACGTGGATCGTGCACGTGCTTGGATCGGATGTTGCCCCATTCGTGCACAGATAGATCAAACATATTTCTTGCCATTAAAAATACTGAAGTATTGGTGCACAAATAATTTATAAAAAAAAATTGTTAAATAAATTCTAAAATGATATTAAAATAATTAATTGAATTAAAATGAAATGATTGAATTTCTCTTAATATAATTCAACTATTTGTATAGTAAAAGATAAACAGTAAATAAAAAATTTACTAAAATCATATGGCGAGATCAATTGATACGGTTCAAGGATCGCACCAAATCCTAGGGTGCGTTAATGGCAAGAGGCAAGCTTGGATTGAGTAAGAAGAGAAGCGTGCGCAAGAAGAAAGAGCTTGGGTGAGCTGGATTGGTTAATATTAGTATTATTATTATTTCCTTAATTGCTAGATGAGTTAATATTAGTATTATTATTATTTCCTTAATTGCTAGAGTTTAATTATAGGTAGAAGTTTTATTCTTATTATAATTAGAAGTTGTAAATTGCCTATTTAAAAGCTTGCTTATTATTAATAAAATTCAGATCAGATTTTCCACATAAACACCTTACCAAATCCCCGCTTCATTATTCTACCATCTTATTGTCTCGATCTCCGGAGCAAGCCGTACTTGTGTTTTAACTTAGTCGTGGCGTTACAGGGATAACGTGATAGGTGCGGCTAGGGCTAGCAAAGCGTGGCATTTACAGGGATAAGCGTGATAGGTGCATGAGCTAGTGTGTAGACCAAAGCGTGGCACTTACAGGGATAAGTGTGATAGGAGCGTGAGGGTTTGTTTGGCGTTCACAGGGCTGATCGTCATTCCTAATATTCACAGGGTTGAATATTGGTTGCTAGCAATCACAGGGTTGATTGTTGGTGTTGCTCTCGTTCACAGGGCTGAACGTTAGCGTGTGTGCATACTATAGGGCTAGACGTACATCGGCGGGCGTACTACAGGGCTAGGCGTTTGTGACAACCTTGACTTTGCTCAAACAGGGATTTTCAAGTCGTTAATCTCGATTAGTAGTATGGGCTGCTAATTGTTTCAAGGAGGAGTATTGATTGCATTGCATTTCATCATGTTTTATTGTCCATTTACTTGTTTATTTGGACAGTAAATCTACTGATTTATCCATGATTTCCCCTTTTCTTGGCAGTTCTGGTCTGATGGCATAATATTGGTGATTCTGATATGGAGAGTTGAAGCTGATTTTCCCAGTCTTGGCCTAGACTTTGGCCAAGACACTTTCGCGTCCCAAGTAGCGCACCAGTCAGATCGTCTTGGCCTAGACTTCGGCCAAGACTCTTTTGCGATTGAGCAGTCATCATCGTCCGCTTGGGCAGTTTCTTCATTGGGCTTTGCAGCTGGCAAGTAGCAGCTGTCCCGCAATCTTAGAGGGATCTGAAGCGCATATCTCTTGAAGAATCCCGCATGGGATCTCCCTCTTTTGTAATTGCGATTTAATTCCTATTGTGACTCAAACAATTTATTATTACAATCTTTTAGAGATTTTCTAGGAAGAAGAGTTGGAGTAGGACAGAGGAGTTTTACGGCTATTTAGCCGAACATTGTTCTCCTCTGTCCCCAATTGGTCCATCATCGGATTTTCTCCTCATTCTTCTCTTTTTCTCTTTCGACATTATTACACTTTGCTCCGGATTTATTTAAATCTCGGATTAATTAATTTATGCAATTATAATATTTTATCTTTTCAATTATGAGTATGAGTAGCTAAACACCGATTCTTGGTAAGGGTTGATGAGTTGAGTTCTTATGCGTTCGTGAGATCAAATCATGCTTAATAATCTCTTTGCTTGTATTCATTTATTTCTTAAGCTTAATCCATCGCTTACTCACTAGAGACAAAGTCTGATCATCTTTGCACTCTAGTAGAGAAGAGTTGCAGCCAGCCTAGAAGGAGAGGGAGTACCCGCCGGCTAGATAGAGTAGACAACTAGTCTCGCGCCAGACTAGAAGATATAAGTAATCTAGGTCAAGACTAGATTGACAACCTAGGGTTTCCACAGGGAAGCACCTTGACCTAGGTATTGTCTTCCCCTACACCATTGAGGAAGCAAACAACCATTCAAGACAGCAGTCAAACGGATAAACCTTTTAACCAGCAAGGTGTCCCTTGGCTAGGATTATTAGAAGAGGGAGTACCCGCCAGGTAATTTGAAGAGGAGGGAAGACATGAGTGAAAAGGAGTTCCTCCACTCTATAGCAGTACTATGAATGAAGAGATGAATACACTTGAGTCGATGATCGAAGCATAAGAACAGAAGCTCTCACATCACCCTTACCTGGAATTCCCTTTTATTAGATTTATTTCAATCTTGACCCCTGTCTTGGCCAAGCCTTTGGCCAATACTACTTTGAACTATTTTACCTCTTTCTGTTTTGTCTTTATTTTCAGATTCTACCAAAACCAAATCCAGTGACGAGGAAGTCAAACCAAGAATTACATCTCCTAGAGGTCTCTGTGGACGATCCTCTTACCATCATCTACAAACTCTTGTAGACAGTGATAAGTTGTATTTCTACCCCCAATTCCATACCTATTTCACTATTATATTTGACGTGTTCGACGCGCGGTCAAATTTTGGCGCCGTTGCCGGGGATCTCTAACGGTATTTGTAGTTTTTGTGTTATGTTGTTTTTGATAGTTGATGACCAGGTCCTCTTGCAGAGAAGAAGATTTGCTACCATACAATTCGAATCTCTCTAAGATCGAAGCACAACTCAGGAAGATAGCTAGAAAAAGAAAAACCCTAGAAGAAAGTGAATCGGAAGCCTCCAGTTCCGAATCAGATCATAGTCTAGACCGCAGTCTAGACCAAGACTTCGACTAAGACAATTTCTTTGGTCCAGCTATGGCAGAAAATCAGCAAGAACCTACGATGAGGGAGCTGAACAAAACAGTAGAGCAGGAAACCTTCTCCTGTATAGCTCTGCCGATTGTGGTAAATGATTAGTCTATCAAGACCAATATGGTGACCAACCTTCCTAGGTTTTATGGTCATTCGAACGAGAACTCGTTCAAACACTTGAGGAATTTACATGTCCAGTGCGACATGATGAAACCAGCTGCCGTAAGCATGGAGAGAGCGAAGCTGAAAGCCTTTCCTTGTTCTCTTGAGGGGGCTGCGCAGAATTGGTTCTACAGCCTACCTCACAACACGGTCAACACATGGGCCGAGATGTCCACCTTATTCCTCAATAAGTACTAGAATGCAACAAAAGCAGGTGCAGCTAGAAAAAATATGGCTGCCATCCAGCAAAGGAACAATGAGGGGCTGAGCGAATATCACCAACGGTTCAGAGAATTGCAAGAAGTTTGTCCTACACATGGAGTTGCGGATCAGACCATGATCTAATATTTTTATGATGGAATGCTCCTACCTAGCAAAGAGAAAGTTTATGCAGCCGCAGGTGGAGCATTGCAGGACTTGACGGTCACCAAAGCCAAACTTCTACTTCAAACCATGGCAGACAATAGCCAAAATAACATCACTTCTGACAGAACTTCTACTCCTTCTAGTCTTTGTTCTATAGATGTTGAGCAAAAATTAGCTGAGTTAACTGATATGGTCAAAACCATTTCTGTCAATATTTCAGGTGCAATGACCACTGGGAACACTAATCCAGAGCAAGTAGCAGCGGTTTGCGGAATCTGCCAGCAACAAGACCATCAGACCAATAACTGTTACATGGTGCAACATCCTGATGATGTAACACAAGTAAATGCGGTCTATGGGCAAAACCAAGGAAGTATGCAGAATTTCCCTCAAGGAAGTAATCAGTACTCGTGGAGAGGCCATCCGAATTCTAGATGGAGAGATCCAGTCCCTCCAAATCAGAATCAAAATTAGAACATACCCCAGCAGCATCCTGGCCAACCTCCCGTTAACTTTCAAAATTTCGTACCTCGTCCTTCACACCTTAATCCTGGCCAACCTCCTGGCTAAGCCTCTGTACCTCAGCTGCCTCCAGCACCTCAACCCTTGCAGATAACCGGCCCCTCTATGGAGGATACGCTTAAGAGTTTAGTTGAGATGCAAAAGAACTTGATGCAATCTACGCAGTCTAGCTTAGCGGAGATGCAAAAACAAATCAATCAAATGGCCAATCAAGGGAAGTTACCTTCTATAACCGTGGAAAACCCGAAACACAATGTTAGTGCCATGAGTCTTAGGAGTGGAGTTGTGCTACCAGAGAGAGAAGGAGCAAAAACAGACGAAGAAATGATAAAAATCCAGTCGGAAGACGTGGATGAAGATGAGGAAGAGGAAGCTGAAGCGGAAGTAGTCTTGGCCAAACCACAGGCCAATATTGAAGTTATCGCGGAACCAAAAGAAAAAGAACCAGTCTTGACCAAGACACAGGCCAAGACGCAGGCCAAGCCTGACCGGCCAGAGGAAACCATAGAAATTCCTCCACCATTCCCTCCTAGATCTTCGAAGGAGAAGAGGCAAGATGAAGCTAGAGACTTCATGGCTGTTTTTGGGAAAATAGCTGTTAATATTCCTATGTTGGACTTGATTGCAAAAGTCCCCTCTTATGCTAAATTTCTTAAAGAACTGTGCACTAATAAAAAGAAAATTGCAGGTATAGAGAGGGTGAACCTAGCCCATGATGTCTCGGCAGTGCAGCAGCTTCCAGAAAAGTGCAAGGACCAAGGGACCTTCACCATTCCATGTCAAATAGGAAATAAAATCATTGAGAATTCGGCCTAAGGGAGTTGTAACTGATGTCTTGGTAATGGTAAATGATTTTATTTATCCAGTGGATTTTTATATAGTTGAAATGAATGTACAATTGCCTTCTTGCACCACTAACATTTTATTAGGAAGACCATTTTTTAGGGCATCAAAAGCTAAAATTGATTGCTATGAAGGAAGCATAATTTTAGAATTTTGTGGAAGAACAATTAAATTCAGCATTACTGATGCTTTAAAACATCCTAATGATTTACATTGTGTGAACTTTCTTGATGTTTTAGACCCAATTACTGAGGAAATTGCTGACATTTATATTAACGACCCCTTTGAGTATATTATGAGCAGGGGAATTTCCACAAGAACTCTAAAAGAATTAGAGGAAAGGACTGGAGATCAGAAGGAACTCTAGGAAATTCTGGATAGTTTGACCAATCCAGAAGAACCAGAATCAGTCTTGGCCTCGAGCTTGGCCAAGACGCGGGCCAAGACTGCCGAACTGAAAAAGAAAACAGTGAGTTGTCAATTTATTCAATCTTCGACTCCTAAATTCTTACCTTCTGTTGTGCAGGCACCTCAGTTGGAATTAAAAGCCTTGCCCGATCATCTCAAATACGCCTATCTAGGCCTAGACGACACCCTACCCGTCATCATTTCAGCAAAGCTAACGAAAGATGAAGAGGAAAGATTGGTGGCAGTCTTGAAGATACACAAGGAAGCAATTGGTTGGACCATGGCAGATATCAAGGGGATATCAGCCAACATCTGTACCCACAAAATACATGTGGAAGAGGATAAGAAACCTATCCGGCAACCCCAGAGGAGATTAAACCCTCCGATGATGGAAGTTGTTAAAAAAAAAATCAAACTGCTAGATTCAGGTGTAATTTATCCTATTTCTGATAGTAATTGGGTGTCTCCCGTGCAGGTAGTCCCCAAGAAGACTGGAATTACAGTGATTGAAGGAGAAGACGGCACCCAAAGAACGACAAGGATCCAAAATGGATGGAGGGTATGTATTGACTACCGAAGGCTGAATCAAGTCACTCGGAAGGACCATTTCCCATTGCCGTTTATAGACCAAATGGTGGAGAGACTTACTGGAAAGTCTCACTACTGCTTCCTGGACGGATACTCGAGGTTTCATCAAATCCCTATTGCACCCGAGGACCAAGAAAAGATAGCGTTCACTTGCCCGTTTGGAACGTTCGCCTACAAACGTATGCCATTTGGGTTGTGTAATACGCCGACCACCTTTCAAAGGTGCATGGTAAGCATTTTTTCTGATTATGTAGAGAAGAGCATCGAGGTGTTCATGGATGATTTTACCGTGTACGGTAATAATTAATAATTTTGAACAATGTTTACATAATTTAGAAAATATTCTAAAGAGATGTGTTGATACATGCTTAGTTTTAAATTATGAAAAATGCCATTTTATGGTAGATCAAGGAATTGTCCTTGGGCATGTAGTTTCAAAGAAAGGGATTGAAGTCGATCAAGCAAAAATAGACACTATCAAGAACTTGCCTTACCCCTCATGCTTGCGTGAGGTTAGAAGCTTTCTTGGACATGCAGGTTCATATCGCAGGTTCATAAAAGACTTCTCAAAGGTAGCTGAACCAATGTGCAAGCTACTTCAAAAGGAGGTGGAATTCGACTTCAATGAAGGATGTCAGAAGTCGTTTGACGAGCTGAAGGAGCGATTGACATCAGCACCGATCATTCAAGCACCCGACTGGAGCTTGCCTTTCGAGCTGATGTGCGACGCAAGTGATGCTGCCCTGGGGGCTATTCTTGGGCAGAAGAGAGGAAGAGATCCACACGTCATCTACTATGCATCAAAAATGCTAGATGATGCCAGAGGAATTACACCACGATTGAAAAAGAACTTTTTGCAATTGTTTTTGCCTTGGAAAAATTTAGATCTTATTTATTGGGCACAAAAATAATTGTATTTTCAGATCATGCAACATTAAAATATCTCTTGGTCAAGCATGAGGCCAAACCTAGACTAATCCGATGGATTCTTCTCTTGCAGGAATACAATCTGGAAATTAAGGACAAGAGCGGCAGGGAAAACCTCGTGGCAGACCACCTTAGCCGCTGCCTAGCAGAAGGAGATCTGGAACCAGTGAGAGCGGAATTTCCTGATGAAAAACTATTTTCAGTCACACTGTCTAGCCCGGAGTCTAGGCCTAGACCTCAGCCAAACCCGCGACCATGGTATGCTGAAATTGCGAATTACCTTGCAACAGGTAAACACTATGGAGATATGACTACCTACGAGAGGGTAAAGGTCAAACATGACAGTAAGTATTATGTCTGGGATGACCCTTATTTATGGAAAATAGGTACTGATCAATTGCTAAGGAGGTGCGTTCCTCAAAGTGAGACTTTATCTATTTTAACTTTCTGTCATTCTCAAGCATGTGGAGGCCACTTTGGAGCAAGGAGAACAACCCTAAAAGTTTTAGGGGCTGGTTTTTATTGGCTTAGTATTTTTCAGGACAATTTTCTATTTTGTAAAACATGTCCTGCTTGTCAAAAAGTAGGGAATATTAGTTCCAGAAATGAAATGCCTATGAACTTTATTATTTCTTGTGAAATTTTTGATTTATGGGGCATAGATTTTATGGGACCTTTCCCTACTTCTTTTGGCAACAGATACATTCTATTAGCTGTGGATTATGTATCAAAATGGCTGGACTCAAAAGCCACCAAAAATGATGATGCTAGGACTGTTATTTCCTTCATCAAATCTAACATCTTGAACATGTTTGGAATTCCTCTTGGGATCATTAGTGATCGAGGAACACACTTCTGCAACAAGATTTTGTCTTCTCTTCTCAGGAAATATGGCATCACACACAGGGTATCCACAACCTATCACCCTCAATCAAACGGCCAAGCGGAAGTTTCGAATAGAGAGGTGAAATCTGTCTTGGCCAAGACAGTAGGCCTAGACAGACGCGATTGGAGCCAGCGGTTAGATGACGCGTTGTGGGCCTGCCGAACGGCCTACAAAGGTCCAATTGGGATGACGCCTTACAAGCTAGTCTATGGGAAGGCGTGCCACTTGCCAGTGGGGTTGCAACACAAAGCATATTGGGCCATACGGAAGTGCAACTTGAGTTATGACCAAACTGGACAGGAGAGAAAATTACAACTCCATAAGCTAGAGGACTTAAGAGACCAAGCCTATGACAATCAGCTGATTGTCAAGATCAGAATGAAGGCTTACCATGATAAGAGAATTGTTGGGAAACCTCTCTACACAGGGGAGAAGGTTCTCCTTTATAATTCCCATTTTAAATTGTTTCCTGGAAAACTTCAAACAAGGTGGGAAGGTGATTGCATTGCATTTCATCATGTTTTATCGTCCATTTACTAGTTTATTTGGACAGTAAACCTACTGATTTATCCTTGATTTCCGCTTTTCCTGGCAGTTCTGGTCTGTTGGCAGAATATTGAAGTTTCTGATTTGGAAAGCTGAAGCTGATTTTCCCAGTCTTGGCCTAGACTTCGGCCAAGACATTCGCATCAAAAGCAGCGCACCTGTCAGATCGTCTTGGCCTAGACTTCGGCCAAGACTCTTTTTCGCGATTAAAGATAATTGCGAAATTGCGTTGGCATCCTTTTGGGCTTCACTTCGCGTGGGCCTTGGCAGCTGGCAGGCCACTTCTATTCGCAAATCTGGAGGGATCTGAAGCCGATCTTTTGAAGAATCCTAAGGGATCTCCCTCCTTTTGTATTTGCGATTTTGTTTCCGAATTTCAAACAAATTCTATTGTTACAATCTTTTTAGATATTTTCTAGGAAGTAGAGTTGAAGTAGGACAGAGGAGTTTTAGGGCTATTTAGCCAAATGTTGTTCCTCCTCTGTCCGCATCGAATCCGACCCCTTTCTTCTCTTTTCTTCTTCTTTGACATTGTTAACTTTGCTTCGGATTTATTTAAAATCTCGGATTTAATATTTATGCAAAAATATATATTGTCTTTTTAATCATGAGTAAGATTAACTAAACACCTATTCTTGGTAAGGGTTGATGAGCTGAAGTTCTTATGCATTCGTGAGATTAAACCGTGCTTTATAATCTCTTTACTTGTATTTATTTATTTCTTGAGCTTAATTCATCGCTTACTCACTAGAGACAAGGTTTGATCATCCTTGCACTCTAGTAGAGAAGAGTTGTAGCCGGTCTAGAAGGAAAGGGAGCACCCGTCGGCTAGACAAAGTAGGCAACTAGTCTCGAGCTAGACTAGAAGAAATATGCAATCTAGGTCAAAACCAGATTGACAACCTAGGATCTCCATAGGGAGATACCTTGGCCTAGGTACTGTCTTCCCCTATACCATTGAGGAAGCGAACAACCATTCAAGACAGCAGTCAAACGGATAAACACTTTAACCAGCAAGGTGTCCCTTGGCTAGGATTATCAGGAAAGGGAGCACCCGCCAGGTAATTTGAAGAGGAGGGAAGACAGGAGTGAACATGAGTACCTCCACTCTATAGCAGTACTATAAACAAAGAGATGAATATATTTGAATCCATGATCGAAGCATAAGAACAAAGCTCTCACATCGCCCTTACCTGGAATCTCCTTTTATCGGATTTACTTCAATCTTGACCCCTGTCTAGGCCAAGCCTTTGGCCAACACAGTTTTGAACTATTCTACTTCTTTCTGTTTTGTTCTTATTTTCAGATATCACCAAACCAAATCCAGTGACGAGGAAGTCAACCAAAAACTACATCTCCTAGAGGTCTTTGTGGATGATCCTCTTACCATAATCTACAAGCTCTTATAGAAGTGATAAGTTGTATTCCTATCCCCATTCTCATACGTATTTCACTATTATATTTGACGTGTTCGACGCGCGATCAAATTTTGGCGCCGTTGCCGGGGATCTCTAACGGTATTTGTAGTCTTTGTTTTATTTTTGTTTTTGATAGTTGATGACTAGGTCCTCTTGTAGAGAAGAAGATTTACTACCATACAATCCGAATCTCACTAAGGATGAAGCACAACTCCGGAAGTTGGCTCAGAAAAAGAAAAACTCTGAGGAAAGAGAATCAGAAGCCTCTAGTTCCGGAACAAATCGTAGTCTTGACCACGATCTTGGCCTAGATTCAGACCAAGACGAACTCTTTGGTCCAGACATGGCAGAAAATCTACCAAAACCCACAATGAGGGAGCTGAACAAATCAGCAGAGCAGGAAACCTTTTCCTGCATCGCTTTGCCGCCAGTGGCAAATGATTGGTTGATCAAGACCAACATGGTGGCCAACCTTCCTAGGTTTTATGGCCATACAAACGAGAACCCGTTCAAACATTTGAGGAATTTACATGTCCAGTGTGACATGATGAAGCCAGCAGGTGTGAGTATGGAGAGAGCAAAGCTGAAAGCTTTTCCATGCTCTCTTGAGGGTGCTGCCCAAAATTGGTTCTACAGCCTACCCCACAACACGGTCAACACATGGGCCTAGATGTCCACATTATTCCTCAACAAATACTGGAATGCAACAAAAGCAGGAGCGGCTAGAAAAAATATGGCTGCCATCCAACAGAGGAATAATGAGGGACTGAGCGAATATCACCAACAGCTCAAAGAATTGCAAGAAGTTTGTCCTACACATGGAGTTGCGGATCAGACCATGATCCAATATTTTTATGATGGAATGCTCCTACCTACCAAAGAGAAGGTTGATTCAGCAGCAGGTGGAGCACTGCAAGACTTGACCGTCACCAATGCTTTTACTTCAGACCATGGCAGACAACTGCCAAAATAATACTTCCTCTAAAAGAAACTCAACCCATTCTAGTCTTTGTTCTATTGATGTCGAGCAAAAATTAGCTGAACTAACTGACATGGTAAAGAACATTTCTGTCAATATTTCAGGTGCAATGACCACAGGGAATCCTAGCCAAGAGCAGGTAGCCTCTGTTTGTGGAATCTACCAGCAGCAGGATCATCAAACAAACAATTGCTACATGGTGCAACACCCTCCTGACGAAGTAACACAAATAAATGCAGCTTATGGTCAGAACCAAGGAAGTATGCAAAACTTCCCACAGGGGAGTAATCAGTACTCGTGGAGAGGCCATCCAAATTTTAGATGGAGAGATCCAGTCCCTCTAAATCAAAATCAGAATATGCCCCAGCAACATCCTGGCCAACCTCCCGTTAACTTTCAAAACTTCATCCCTCGTCCTTCACACCTTAATCCTGGCCAACCTCCTGGCCAAGCCTCGGTACCTCAGCCGCCTCCAGCACCTCAGCCCTTGCAGATAACCGGCCCCTCTATGGAGGATACGCTTAAGAGTTTAGTTGAGATGCAAAAGAACTTGATGCAATCTACCCAGTCTAGCTTAGCGGAGATGCAAAAGCAGATCAATTAGATGGCCAATCAAGGAAAATTACCATCTACAACCGTAGAAAATCCAAAACACAATGTTAGTGCCATTAGTTTGAGGAGTGGTGCTGTGTTACCAGAGAGGGAAGGAGCGAAAACAGATGAGGAGATAAGAAAAATCCAATCGGAAGACGTGGATGATGATGAGGAAGAGGAAGCTGAAGCAGAAATAGTCTTGACCAAGACACAGGCCAATACTGAAGTTATCGCGGAACCAAAAGAAAAAGAACCAGTCTTGACCAAGACGCAGGCCAAGCCTGACTGGCTAGGGGAAATCATAGAAATTCCTCCACCATTCCCTCCTAGATCTTCGAAGGAGAAGAGGCAAGATGAAGCAAGAGACTTCATGGTTGTTTTTGGGAAAATAGCCGTTAATATTCCTATGTTGGACTTAATTGCAAAAGTCCCCTCTTATGCTAAATTTCTTAAGGAACTGTGCACTAATAAAAAGAAAATTGCAGGTGTAGAGAGGGTAAATTTAGCACACAACGTCTCGGCAGTACAGCAGCTTCTAGAGAAGTGCAAGGATCAAGGGACCTTCACGATTTCGTGCCAAATAGGGAATAAAATCATTGAGAAAGCCCTTTGTGACTTAGGGGCTGGCATCAATGTGATGTCCCTAAGTGAGTTCGAGACTTTGAAGATAAGGACCATGAAGGAAACCGACTTGGTGATCTAACTGGCTGATCGAACTATCATCAGACCTAAAGGAGTGGTTACAGACGTCTTGGTAATGGTAAAGGATTTTATTTATCCAGTGGACTTTTATATAGTTGAAATGAATGTTCAACTGCCCTTTTACACCACTGATATTTTATTAGGAAGACCATTCCTAAGGACGTCTAAAGCAAAAATTGATTGCTATGAGGGAAGCATAATTCTAGAATTTTGTGGAAGAACAATTAAATTCAGCATTACTGAGGCCTTAAAACATCCTAATGATTTACATTGTGTTAATTTTCTTGATGTTTTAGATCCAATTACTGAAGAAATTGCTGACATTTATATTAACGACCCCCTTGAGTACGTTTTGAGCAGGTGAATTTCCACAAGAACTCTAAAAGAATTGAAAAATAGGACTGGAGATCAGAAGGAACTCCAGGAAATTCTGGACAGTTTGACCGATCCAGAAGAAACAGAACTAGTCTTGACCTCGAGCTTGGCCAAGACGCAGGCCAAGACTGCGAAAATTAGGAAGGAAACTGTAAGTTGTCAATTTGTGCAATCCAACCTACCTAAATTTCTGCCGTCTATTGTGCAGGCACCACAGTTGGAACTGAAAGCTCTGCCAGACCATTTGAAGTACGCCTATTTAGGCCTAGACAACACCCTACCCGTCATAATTTCAGCCAAATTAACGGAGGATGAAGAAAAAAAATTGGTGGCAGTCTTGAAGATGTACAAAGAAGCAATTGGCTGGACCATGGCAGATATCAAAGGGATATCAGCCAACATCTATACCCACAAAATATATGTGGAAGAGGATAAAAAACCTATTCGGCAACCCAGAGGAGATTAAACCCTCCGATGATGGAAGTAGTTAAAAAGGAAATAATTAAACTGCTTGATTCGGGTGTAATTTATCCTATTTTTGACAGTAATTGGGTGTCCCCTGTGTAGGTAGTCCCGAAGAAAACAGGGATTACAGTCATCGAAGGAGAAGATGGAGCCCAAAGGACAACAAGGATCCAAAACGAATGGAGGGTATGCATTGACTACCGAAGACTGAATCAAGTCACTCGGAAGGATCATTTCCCATTGCCGTTTATTGACCAAATGGTAGAGAGACTCACTGGAAAGTCTCACTACTGCTTCTTGGACGGATACTCGGGGTTTCACCAAATCCCCGTTGCACCCGAAGACCAAGAAAAGACGACGTTCACTTGTCCATTTGGAACGTTCGCCTACAAATGCATGCCATTTGGGCTATGTAATGCGCCTGCCACATTTCAAAGGTGCATGGTAAGTATATTTTCTGAATATGTAGAGAAGAGCATCGAGGTGTTCATGGATGATTTTACCGTTTACGGTAATAATTTCGAACAATGTCTACATAATTTAGAAAATATTTTAAAGAGATGTGTTGATACTTGTCTAGTCTTAAACTTTGAAAAATGCCATTTTATGGTAGACCAAGGAATTGTCCTTGGCCATGTGATTTCAAAGAAAGGCATTGAAGTGGATCAAGCGAAAATTGACATTATCAAGAACTTGCCTTAGCCCTCATACTTGCGTGAGGTTAGAAGCTTTCTTGGACATGCAGGTTTCTATCGCAGGTTCATAAGAGACTTCTCGAAGGTAGCTGAACCGATGTGTAAGTTACTTCAAAAGGAGGTAGAGTTCGACTTCAATAAAGGCATGCCAAAAGTCATTCGATGAGTTGAAGGAACGACTAACCTCAGCACCGATCATCCAAGCGCCAGACTGGAGCTTGCCATTCGAGCTGATGTGTGACGCAAGTGACGCTGCTGTGGGAGCCGTTCTTGGGCAAAAGAAAGGGAAAGATCCGCATGTGATCTATTATGCATCAAAAATGCTAGATGATGCCTAACGAAATTATACCACTACTGAAAAAGAACTTTTTGCAATAGTTTTTACCTTGGAGAAATTTAGATCTTATTTATTGGGCACAAAAATTATTGTATTTTCAGATCATGCGGCATTGAAATACCTCTTGGTCAAGCATGAGGCCAAACCTAGACTAATCCGATGGATTCTTCTCTTGCAGGAGTACAATCTGGAAATTAAGGACAAGAGCGGCAGGGAAAACCTAGTGGCAGACCACCTTAGCCGCTGCCTAGCAGAAGGGGATCTGGAGCCAGTGAGAGCGGAATTTCCTGATGAAAAACTCTTTTCAGTCTCACTGTCTAGCCCGGAGTCTAGGCCTAGACCTCAACCAAACCCGAGACCATGGTATGCTGAAATTGCGAACTACCTTGCAACAGGTAAACACTAAGGAGATATGACTACCTATGAGAGGGTAAAGGTCAAGCATGACAGTAAGTATTATGTCTGGGATGACCCTTATTTATGGAAAATAGGTGCTGATCAATTGCTAAGGAGGTGTGTCCCTCAAAATGAGACTTTATCTATTTTGACTTTTTGCCATTCTCAAGCGTGTGGAGGCCATTTTAGAGCAAGAAGAACAGCTCTGAAGGTCCTGGAGGCCGGTTTTTATTGGCCTAGTATTTTTCAGGACAGTTTCTTGTTTTGTAAAACATGTCCTGCTTGTCAAAAAGTAGGGAATATTACTTCCCGAAATGAAATGCCTATGAACTTTATTCTTTCTTGTGAAAATTTTGATTTATGGGGCATAGAGTTTATGGGACCTTTCCCTACTTCTTTTGGCAATAGATATATTCTCTTGGCTATAGATTATGTATCTAAATGGATAGAGGCGAAAGCCACCAAGAATGATGATGCTAGGAGTGTTATTTCCTTCATTAAATCTAACATCTTGAACATATTTGGAATTCCTCGTGGGATCATAAGTGATCGAGGAACACACTTCTGCAACAAGATTTTGTCTTCCCTTTTTAGGAAATATGGCATCACATATAAGGTATCCACAGCCTATCATCCTCAATCGAACGGCCAAGCGGAAGTTTCGAATAGAGAGGCGAAATCTGTCTTGGCCAAGACAGTAGGCCTAGACACACGCTACTGGAGCCAGCGGGTAGATGACGCGTTGTGGGCCTGCAGAACGGCCTACAAAGGTCCAATTGGGATGACACCTTACAAATTAGTCTACGGGAAGGCGTGCCACTTGCTAGTGGGGTTGCAACACAAGGCGTATTGGGCCATACGAAAGTGCAATTTGAGTTATGATCAAGCTGGACAAGAGAGAAAGTTACAACTCCACAAGCTAGAGGAGCTGCGAGACCAAGCCTATGACAATCAACTGATTGTCAAGATCAAAATGAAAGCTTACCATGACAAGAGAATTGTTGGGAAACCTCTCCACACAGGGGAGAAGGTTCTCCTTTATAATTCCCGTTTTAAATTATTTCCTGGAAAACTAAAAACAAAATGGGAAGGCCCTTTTGTTATTACTAATATTTACCCACATGGTGCAGTAGATATCAGAAATGAAAAAATAGGTGCCGAACTCAAAGTGAATGGGCAAAGATTGAAGCCATTCTTCGAAAGTTTCTAGGAAGGAAAGATTTCTGAAAAGGTGGATTTGCCACCAGTTGACACATGAGAAAAATTCTGAGTCAAGCCTAGGACTCTAAATAAGGGCGCTACAAGGGAGGCAACCCTTGTTTCCTCAACTTTTGTATATTTATTTATTTTCTCTTTATTTTTATTTTATTTTTTTATTTCCTATAACCCTTTTTATTATCATTTTTATTCTTATTCTACTATTTAATTTCTTTTCATTTTATTTATCTAGAATTTTTGTTCCATTTGATTTCTTTGGGTTTCTGTTTTGTTTCTGGTTATTTGCAGAAAATAAAGTGTGGGGAAATTGAAGCAGGCTGGCCAAGATCTTAGCCAAGCTTTTGGGCTAGACTGTTATGCATCAGAGCCGAATTTTCTTAGTTAGTGGGACACGTGTCAGCGCCGTCTTTTAAAGCCTTTAATTGCTTTTTGAACGGACAAATTCAAAAGCAATTAAATGGAATTAATTGAAAGCGTGGGAAAATAAATCACCACCTCTGCATATTCCTCTTCCCACTCTGACACTACTCACCCACGTAACCAACAAATTCGGCCACTCACCTGAGCTCAAAAAGCAACAGTCCCTTCTCCTTCTTCTTCCCCACTTCGCACAAAAATCCCAGAAAACCTAAACCTAACGCCAACCATTATTTCACTCTTCATTCCTCCCTCGCAACCATGAGCCCACCGAAGCGGAACCTACCCTCTGACATTCCCGAGGCTAGCGACGATCTCCGTGGAGCTCCCCCACCTGCCTTACTGACCGACGGCATCTCAGCCACGAGACGACTGCTGGAAGCACTCGAGAACGATGATTCAATGTCCTCAGAGGACGATTTGCCCGGAGAATCGGAAGATAGTGTCGAAGGAGTCGACCGTGCAGTGGTCGTGAGCGACGAGGACTCCGACGACGTCCCCCTTGCAAAGAAAATGCGGACCTCTGCTCCCGCGTCAACAAGAGAAAGAGAGAGCCGACGAGAGAGCAGGCTGCTGAAAAAGATGGCAGCAGCCGGAGCATCAAACCCAGCTCCCACCACTGCGGCCCCAAAACCTAAGCCCGCCGCCGCCGCTGCTGTACCCACACCACCACCGCCACCTCCGGCGAAGAACCCTCCCACCACTGCACCGCCAACGAAATCCGGGCGCATCAAGCAGGTGGCCCACAAGAAGACGCCGACCAAGAAGCCGACGAAGATCCCAGATCGATCACCACTGCCGCCAAACCCTAAGAAGGGCAAAACCACTACCGGTCCCTCTTCTGCCAAAAGCAAAGGCAAGCAGCAGGTGATAGAGGAAGCTGCTGCTGAGGATGATGAAGACGTTTCAGTCTTGGCCAAGACTTCGGCCAAAACTGCTAAGGTAACTTCTCTTCCTCCCCTGCACACACTCCGAGGCTGGTTGAAATTTGACACACCAGACCTCAAAGCCAAATTGCGTGATTTTCATTCCTGTGACATTCCTGCATTTGCTAGATTGGAGTTTGATTTTCTTGATGCTATGGGATTAGGAAATAAAATTAGGGAGTTTGTGTTTGCCATTGGTTGGGTCCCTTTTATGTCTATTGACTGTGATGCCTACACTAAATTGTGCTTAGTGTTTCACACATCTTTCTGGTTTGACGAGGAAACCTTGTATGTTAGGGGTAGAGACAAACCTGACTTTGCTGCTGATGATGTGATTAACTTTCGTTTATGTGATAAATGGAGTCACTTGTCTGTTAATGCTTTCAATTCATTGTTAGGATTTGCATTTAGTGAAGAGGCCATTTTTGACTATCCCACTGATTGGGATAATAATGCTGCCTTTAAAGAGATCACTGGTGATCCGGATGCTAAGTTCGATAGGAACTCTAAAGCACATGTTATTCTGAACCCTGCGCTTAGGATGCTTCATAGAGCCTTGTCTATTAACCTTTTGGGGAAGACAAAGGTTTCTGGGAATTTAGCCAAGTCTGAACTGTTTTTGCTTTGGTGTATTTTGCACCAGAAAAAAGTCAACTTAGGCTTATATTTGGTTCAAGTGTTGCATGCCCATGAGTCTAAAACCAAACTTATTTTTGGGTCCTTGATTACTTGGCTTGCTATTCAAACTGCTAAGCTAGATCCTGCCACTGCTGATTTGCATAAGTGTTGCTCCCCTAAAATTCTAGATTTTAGATCCTTCGACCAAATGGGACACTTCCATTTGGACGGAGAGTTTGTTGCTTGTAATACAGGTTTTACACCAGTTTCGGAGCACATTTTCTCGAAGAAAAATGCAGGGAAGTACAAGTTGCGTCCAGTACAAATCCCTGGAGAAGAAGTAGAAGGCCACATTGCCCATGATCTGGGCCAAGACGTCGGCCAAGACACTCCCCTTCCTGCTGATACAGCTGATCTAGGCCAAGACGCAGGCCAAGATCCTCCTACCAGTAACACCAATGAACCTCCAACATGGGCTAGGGAATTTCAAGCTCGCCAGCTGCTCATCCTTGAGTAGCAGAAGATTATCTTGGATCGTTTAGGCCAAGACAAGCCCCAAGACGCATCGCAAGACCCTTCATCCGCATCCACTAGTGCAGAGGTGCCTCGTTGGGCCAAAATACTTAATGACCGACAAGATGTCCTCCTAGAGCAAATGAAGCTCACCAGGACCAACGTCCTCCATGTGTACCAACATCTTCAAGTCCACCTCAAGTACCTCAGAGCCCTGTACGACAATTTGAGCTCCGACAGTGAGTCCTTTGATGAGGAGGATGCTCCCGAACCATCAGCACCGCCAGCTAAGACACCGCATCCATCTATGCCTCCTCCTGCTCCACGCGAGCCGACAGACCTTCCAGACCAGAGTCTAGGACAAGCATCTGGCCAAGACACCCAGCCTCCAGCGGCTTAAGCTGCTTTTGCCCCCAGGTCGTGTCTTTTCCTCTCTTTTTAAATTTCTGTCTTTTATTTTTTCTCTCCACACAATGAGGACATTGTGTCTTTTAAGTGTGGGGAGGGTGTTTTAATTTCTAGATTTAATTTCTGTTTTGTGATTGTTGTGAATATTGACTGATGTGTGTTATTTTGAGTCAAATTTTTGCGTTTTAAGTTTTCTTTTTACATCAGTTTGTCCAGTTTTGAGTCCCCTATTTGCATGATTTTTATTTTGTATTTTCCTTGCACGTTTGAATCTATTTTGTTGAGTGCACACCAGGAAATCCAGATTTTTACCTAGGCTGTCTAGTGTACAACCGAAACCACATCTAGACACTTGTTTAGGCGAAATAATGTTATAGTAACAGGGAAGCGAATGAGCGCAACTAGATCAATGCCTAAGGGTCATATACTCTAATGGTTCCCAAACATTAGCTATCCACATGGTCGTAAGGACATTTAGCTAAAACTTCAACTCTCATTAGGGTGACTAGGCTAACTGCTAAATGATTTGAGTGTGTTGTTCTATCTGATCTGAGTGTGAGACAGTAAAAAGGTGTTGGAAAGTCATAGGACAGACATAGCAAAGGTGGAAGTTCCCGCAGAAAAGAACAAGCTCTATCTATGTGTTGTGTCTGTAAAAATACAAAGGACACTTAGTATGCCTAAATAAAACAAATAAAAAAGTTAGCACGAGGGCATAGAAAAATTTTGAGAAAAATCTGTCAAAGTGATTCAAAGGGCACCAGTCTTTAGGCACTCTTGGATAGATGTCACATGGTGGGGCTCAAATCAGTAGAAAGTGATATTGCCCTATACTTTATCATGATATCTAGCGAGGTGTCTTGATACCATGTGGATGGGGTATGTTTAGGGTATTGATCTGTCCTTGTTAGTCTAGCATTAGGTCAGCTAGACAAGTGCCTTGGTGATTTCGGTTGTACAGTGAGCAGCAGAAAGAGGAAGTCTGGAAATCCTGGTGTCGTTTGTGTTCTTGATGTGTTTTTAATTTTATTTTCTTCTGAGTCTTTGAGTCTGTATGCTTGGGGGCAAGCACAGTTTAAGTGTGGGGAATTTGATTGCATTGCATTTCATCATGTTTTATCGTCCATTTACTAGTTTATTTGGACAGTAAACCTACTGATTTATCCTTGATTTCCCCTTTTCCTGGCAGTTCTGGTATGTTGGCAGAATATTGAAGTTTCTGATTTGGAAAGCTGAAGCTGATTTTCCCAGTCGTGGCCTAGACTTCGGCCAAGACACATTCGCATCAAAAGCAGCGCACCTGTCAGATCGTCTTGGCCTAGACTTCGGCCAAGACTCTTTTTCGCGATTAAAGATATTTGCGAAGTTGCGTTGGCATCCTTTTGGGCTTCGCTTCACGTGGGCCTTGGCAGCTGACAGGCCGCTTCTATTCGCAAATCTAGAGAGATCTGAAGCCGATCTTTTGAAGAATCCTAAGGGATCTCCCTCCTTTTGTATTTGCGATTTTGTTTCCGAATTTCAAACAAATTCTATTGTTACAATCTTTTTAGAGATTTTCTAGGAAGTAGAGTTGAAGTAGGACAGAGGAGTTTTAGGGCTATTTAGCCAAACATTGTTCCTCCTCTGTCCGCATCGAATCCGACCCCTTTCTTCTCTTTTCTTCTTCTTTGACATTGTTAACTTTGCTCCGGATTTATTTAAAATCTCGGATTTAATATTTATGCAAAAATATATATTGTCTTTTTAATCATGAGTAAGATTAACTAAACACCTATTCTTGGTAAGGGTTGATGAAATGAAGTTCTTATGCATTCGTGAGATTAAACCGTGCTTTATAATCTCTTTACTTGTATTTATTTATTTCTTGAGCTTAATTCATCGCTTACTCACTAGAGACAAGGTTTGATCATCCTTGCACTCTAGTAGAGAAGAGTTGTAGCCGGTCTAGAAGGAAAGGGAGCACCCGTCGGCTAGACAAAGTAGGCAACTAGTCTCGAGCTAGACTAGAAGAAATAAGCAATCTAGATCAAAACCAGATTGACAACCTAGGATCTCCATAGGGAGATACCTTGGCCTAGGTACTGTCTTCCCCTATACCATTGAGGAAGCGAACAACCATTCAAGACAGCAGTCAAACGGATAAACCCTTTAACCAGCAAGGTGTCCCTTGGCTAGGATTATCAGGAAAGGGAGCACCAGCCAGGTAATTTGAAGAGGAGGGAAGACAGGAGTGAACAGGAGTACCTCCACTCTATAGCAGTACTATAAACAAAGAGATAAATATATTTGAATCCATGATCGAAGCATAAGAACAAAGCTCTCACATCGCCCTTACCTGGAATCTCCTTTTATCGGATTTACTTCAATCTTGACCCCTATCTAGGCCAAGCCTTTGGCCAACACAGTTTTGAACTATTCTACTTCTTTCTGTTTTGTTCTTATTTTCAGATATCACCAAACCAAATCCAGTGTCGAGGAAGTCAACCAAAAACTACATCTCCTAGAGGTCTCTGTGGATGATCCTCTTACCATAATCTACAAGCTCTTGTAGAGGTGATAAGTTGTATTCCTATCCCCATTCTCATACGTATTTCACTATTATATTTGACGTGTTCGACGCGCGATCAGAAGAGCCTTTTGTTATTACTAATATTTACCCACATGGTGCAGTAGATATTAGAAATGAAAAAATAGGTGCCGAACTCAAGGTGAATGGGCAAAGATTGAAGCCATTCTTCGAAAATTTCCAGGAAGAAAAGATTTCTGAAAAGGTGGACTTGCCACCAGAAAACAAGTGAAAAGAATTCAGAGTCAAGCCCAAGACTTAAAATAAGGGCGCTGCAAGGGAGGCAACCCTTGATTTTTTTTATTTTTTAGAAAATTTTTATTTTATTTTATTTTTGTCACATTTGATTTCGCTGGGTTGTTTTTGATTTTGCGCAGGAAATTAAGTGTGGGGAAGACCCTCAGCTTGGCCTAGAGCTAGGCCAAGCCTTGGGGCTAGACTGCTTAGCATCAGAGTCGCTCTTTGTGAGTTAGTGGGACACATGTCAGCGCCGTCTTTTAAAGTCCTTTAATTGCTTTTTGAACGGACAAACCCAAAAGCAATTAATTGCAATTTATGGAAAGCGTGGGAAAAACAAATCACCACCTCTGTGTATTCCCCTTCCCACTCTGACACTACATACCCACGTAACCAACAAATTCAGCCTCTCACCTGAGCTAAAAAAGCAATAGTCCCTTCTCCTTCCTCTTCTTCTTCAATCGCACAAAATCTCAAAAACCTAAACTCTAAACCCACCATAATTTCAATCTCCATTCCTCTCAATCGCTCTACAATCATGAGCCCACCAAAGCGAAGCCTGCCCTCCGACATTCCAGAAGCTAGTGACGACCTCCGTGGAGCAGCACCATCTGTCTTTCCGACCGACGGTATCTCCGCCGCGAGACGTCTGCTCGAAGCACTCGAGAACACCGATTCGATGTCCTTAGAGGATGATTTGCCTGGCGAATTTGAGGATAGTGTCGAGGGAGTCGACTGAGCCGTTGTCGTGAGTGATGAGGACTCCGACAACGTCCCCCTTGCGAAAAGGATACTGCCCTCCGTTCTCGCATCGGCAGGAGAGAGAGAGAGCCGGCGAGAGAACAGGATGTTGAAGAAGATGGGAGTAGCCGAAGCATCACACCCAGCTCCGACCATTACAGCCCCAAAACCTGTTGCCGCTGCCGCTGCTGTACCCACACCACCACCGCCACCTCCGGCGAAGAAACCAGCTGCGGGGACTGCACCACCAAAAAAATCAAGGCAATTCAAGCAGGTGGCCCACAAAAAGACCCCGACGAAGAAGCCGGCAAGGACACCAGATCAATCGCCACCGCCGCCAAACCCTAAGAAGGCCAAAACCAGTGCAGGCCCCTCTTCTGCCAAAAGCAAAGGGAAGCAGCAGGTGATCGAGGACGATGATGCTGAAGATGATGAAGACGTTTCAGTCTTGGCCAAGACTCCGGCCAAGACTGCTAAGGTACCTTCTCTCCCTCCCCTACACATACTTAGAGGTTGGTTGAAGTTTGACACACCAGACCTCAAAGCTAAATTGCGTGATTTTCATTCCTGTGACATCCCCGCCTTTGCTAGGCTTGATTTTAATTTTTTAGATGAAATGGGGTTAGGGAATAAGATTAGGGAGTTTGTGTATGCCATTGGTTGGATCCCGTTTATGTCTATTGAGTGTGATGCTTACATTGAACTGTGCTTAGAGTTTCACACGTCTTTCTGGTTTGATGAGGAAACCTTGTATGTTAGAGGTAGGGACAAACTAGACTTTGCTGCTGATGATGTGATTAATTTTCGCTTGTGTGATAAATGAAGCCACTTATCTGTTAATGCTTTCAATTCTTTGTTAGGATTTGCATATAGTGATGAGGCTATTTTTGACTATCCCACTTATTGGGATAATAATGCTGCCTTTAGAGAGATCACCGGTGATCCAGATGCAAAGTTCGATAGGAACTCTAAGGCACATGCTATTCTAAACCCCGTGCTTAGGATGCTCCATATAACCTTGTCTATTAACCTTTCGGGGAAGATAAAGGTTTCTGGAAATTTAGCCAAGTCTGAACTGTTTTTGCTTTGGTGTATTTTGCACCAGAAAAGAGTCAACTTAGGTTTATTTTTGGTTCAACAATTGCATGCTCGTGAGTCTGTAACCAAACTGATTTTTGGGTCCTTAATTACTTGGCTTGCTATTCAAACTGCTAAATTGGATCCTACCACTGCTGATTTGCATAAGTGTTGTTCCCCCAAAATTCTAGATTTGAGAGCCTTCGACCAAATGGGATACTTCCATTTGGACGGAGAGTTTGTTGCTTGTAATACAGGTTTTACACCAGTAGGGGAGCACATTTTCTCAAAGAAAAATGAAGGGAAGTACAAGTTGCGCCCAGTACAAATTCCAGGAGAAACAGCAGAGGATGATATTGCCCAGGATCTAGGCCAAGACATAGGCCAAGATCCTCCCATTCCAGATCCTTCAACGACTGATCTTGGCCAAGCTTCCGGCCAAGATCCCTCAGCCAATGCATCCAATGAACCTCCAACATGGGCCAGGGAATTCCAAGCGAGGCAGCTGCTGATCCTTGAGCAGCAGAAGATCATCCTGGACCGTCTAGGCCAGGACAAGGACCAAGATAAAGCACAAGACCATTCATCCGCATCCACCAGTGAAGAGGTGCCTCGCTGGGCCAAAGCACTTTCTGACTGACAAGATGTCCTCCTGGAGCAGATGAAACTCACCAGGACCAACGTTCTCCATGTTTATTAGCATCTGGAGGTACACCTAAAGTACCTCAGAACCTTGTACGACAATTTGAGCTCTGACAGTGAGTCCTCTGATGAGGAGGATGATCCCGCACCACCAGCACAGCCAGCAAAGACACCGCATCCGTCTATGCCGCCTCCTGCTTCGAAAGATCCAGCAAGTTCACAGCCGCCTCCAGACCAGAGTCTAGGCCAAGCTTCTGGCCAAGACGCCAAAACTCCAGCAACATAAGCTGCTTTTGCCCCCAGGTCGTGTCTTTTCCTTTCATTTTATTTTTTCTGCTTTTTATTTGTCTCTCCACACAATGAGGACATTGTGTCTTTTAAGTGTGGGGAGGATGTACAGTTGAGTCTTTTAATTTTTAATTTTTTAATTTTTTGTTTTTTATTTGTCTTGTGATGTGTTTTGTGTCGACATTGTGTTAATAATCTGAATTTTTGAGTCATTTTTTTTGCATGATGTAAATTCTCTTTTTGCATGCGTCCGTCCAATCCATAGAGTCTGTCATATGCATGATTTTATTAGTATTTTTTCTGCATGTTTTGAGTCTGTTTTGTGAGTGCACACCCGGACCCCCGTTTTCTTGCTTAGGTTGTTTAGTCTCTCGGTGGGACTGCATTTAGACACTTTCCTAAGGGATACAATATTTTAGTAACAGGGAAGCAAATGAGCGTAAATGATCAATGCCTGAAGGGCATATTCTCTTATGATTCCCAAACATTAACCATCCACATGGTCGTAGGGACACTTAGCTAGGACCTTAACTCTTATTAGGATGAAGGGGTTTGCTGCCATGATTTGAGTGTGTTGTTCTATCTGTCTAGAGTGTGAGACAGTAGAAGGTGTTGGAAGTCCCTGCGGAAAAGGACAAGCTCTGTCTATATGCCGTGTCTGTAAAAATACAAAGGACACTTGTTATGCCTAAAGCAAAACAAATAAAAAGACATAGAAAAGGCATAGGAAAAAACAAAAAGAAAAATCTGTCAAAGTGATTCAAATGACACCAGTCTTTAGGCACTATTGGATAGGCAACACTTTCGGTGAGACTCAAATCGGTAGTGAACCTTGTTACCCTATACTTAATCTTTTTTATCTAGTGGGGTGTCTTGATACCATGTGGAAGGGGTATGTTTAGGGTATTGATTATTCCTTGTTAGTCTAGCATTGGATATCTTAGTGGAGTGTCTTGGCAGATCCAGTGAAGGGGTAGACAGCCTGAAATTGAGAAAGTCCGGGGGGTTCTTGGTGTCTGTTCTGTTTTTGTTATGTTTTAATTTTTATTTTGAGTCTTGAGTCTGTATGCTTGGGGGCAAGCATAGTTTAAGTGTGGGGAATTTGATTGCATTGCATTTCATCATGTTTTATTGTCCATTTACTTGTTTATTTGGACAGTAAATCTACTGATTTATCCATGATTTCCCCTTTTCTTGGCAGTTCTAGTCTGATGGCATAATATTGGTGATTCTGATATGGAGAGCTGATGCTGATTTTCCCAATCTTGGCCTAGACTTTGGCCAAGACACTTTCGCGTCCCAAGCAGCGCACCAGTCAGATCGTCTTGGCCTAGACTTCGGCCAAGACTCTTTTGCGATTGAGCAGTCATCATCGTCAGCTTGGGCCGTTTCTTCATTGGGCTTTGCAGCTGGTAAGTAGTAGTTGTCCCGCAATCTTAGAGGGATCTGAAGCGCATATCTCTTGAAGAATCCCGCATGGGATCTCCCTCTTTTGTAATTGCGATTTAATTCCTATTGTGACTCAAACAATTTATTATTACAATCTTTTAGAGATTTTCTAGAAAGAAGAGTTGGAGTAGGACAGGGGAGTTTTAGGGCTATTTAGCCGAATATTGTTCTCCTCTGTCCCTAATCGGTCCATCATCGGATTTTCTCCTCCTTCTTCTCTTTTTCTCTTTCGACATTATTACACTTTGCTCCGGATTTATTTAAATCTCAGATTAATTAATTTATGCAATTAAAATATTTTATCTTTTCAATTATGAGTATGAGTAGCTAAACACCGATTCTTGGTAAGGGTTGATGAGTTGAGTTCTTATGCGTTCGTGAGATCAAATCATGCTTAATAATCTCTTTGCTTGTATTCATTTATTTCTTAAGCTTAATCCATCGCTTACTCACTAGAGACAAAGTCTGATCATCTTTGCACTCTAGTAGAGAAGAGTTGCAGCCAGTCTAGAAGGAGAGGGAGTACCCGCCGGCTAGATAGAGTAGACAACTAGTCTCGCGCCAGACTAGAAGATATAAGTAATGTAGGTCAAGACTAGATTGACAACCTAGGGTTTCCACAGGGAAGCACCTTGACCTAGGTATTGTCTTCCCCTACACCATTGAGGAAGCAAACAGCCATTCAAGACAACAGTCAAACGGATAAACCCTTTAACCAGCAAGGTGTCCCTTGGCTAGGATTATCAGGAGAGGGAGTACCCGCCAGGTAATTTGAAGAGGAGGGAAGACAGGAGTGAAAAGGAGTTCCTCCACTCTATAGCAGTACTATGAATGAAGAGATGAATACACTTGAGTCGATGATCGAAGCATAAGAACAGAAGCTCTCACATCACCCTTACCTGGAATTCCCTTTTATTAGATTTATTTCAATCTTGACCCCTGTCTTGGCCAAGCCTTTGGCCAATACTACTTTGAACTATTTTACCTCTTTCTGTTTTGTCTTTATTTTCAGATTCTACCAAAACCAAATCCAGTGACGAGGAAGTCAAACCAAGAATTACATCTCCTAGAGGTCTCTGTGGACGATCCTCTTACCATCATCTACAAACTCTTGTAGACAGTGATAAGTTGTATTTCTACCCCCAATTCCATACCTATTTCACTATTATATTTGACGTGTTCGATGCGCGGTCAAGTATCTAAGGGATTTTCGTCTAATTTCGCACACCAAACCTACAAGGAACAAGATCATTCACTTATGCGCGTCTTGGCCTAACTAGGATCGTATCATCAATTTAAGAATAAATGTAACTAGAGTACAATACTTATAATTTAAAAAGTTGTAACGTTAAGATGAGTTATAATGTAAAAAATTCAATTAAAAATTAAGATGCAAAGAGAAATAACAATCAAAGAAATAGAAAAATAAATAAAAATATGGGAGAAAAAAATATATTGCTAAAAGTCATGATGTAAGAATAATTTCTAATTTTATTAAAAAATAAAGAGTCATACAAATGGTTAAAGACATTTATAGGTTAGATAATCTTTTTTTTTAATAATTAAGGTAGTGAAATACTTTTAAATAATAGATAAGGAGAAAGAAAAAAGGTGAAGAATTGAAGAAATAGAAGAAAAAAAATAAGAGATGAGAAACATGATAGAAATATTGATAATAAATGAACAACGAAGATGAGAGGATGAATGAGGGGAAATGGTTCGCGCTGTAATGTGAGTACCAATTTATTTTAACTAGTAAAAATATACTCCCTCCGTCCCCTATTAAATGTCGCCCGCACTGTAGATACGCATATCGAGGAGGTCTGATGACGCACTATTTGACCCCAAAAAATTTCGAAAAACATCTCGGACGTAGGAAAATGATTAACGTACGTTCGAAAAAAAGTACGAAATTTTTTGGAGTCAAATAGTGCGTCATCCGACCTCGATATGCGTATCTACAGTGCGGGCGACGTTTAATAGGGGACAGAGGGAGTATATTACTGAAAAAAAATGTAAAATTAAAAATAGCTATATTAAAAGAAAGTAATGTTCAAAGAGTTGGAAATATATTGTATGGGGTAAAAAATATATAGTAATGGTAAAGTCATTCTGCAAGAATAATTAATACATTTCTTTTTAAAAAATAAAGAATTAGACGCATGGTTATTTTTTTAATTTTTTACATAGATAAGAATATTGGCAAAGAGAATAATATTCAAGACATTGTCCTCTCTATTGTATATGAAGCCCCACAGAACTATAAATGGTTATTACTCCCTCTCAATTTAATTAAACGTCGCCTTAACTTTGGACGCGCATATTAAGGAGGTCGGATGCCTTATTATTTGAGACAGTTTTGCCCCTTATTTTTTTCTCAAACGTATGTTAAGGATGTTCGTACGTTCGAGAAAAAGTAAGGGGTAAAATTGCCTCAAACAGTGAGTCATCTGACCTTCTTAAATGTGTGCCCAAAGTCAAAACGACAATTAATAAAATTAGGAGGGAGTAATATCTAAAGGGTTTAGATATTTAATAATTTTTCTAATTGAGGCTATTGAACTTTTTAATATAATTTATTTGTGTGTATAAACAATAATAAGTAAAAGAAAAAAAAAGTGAAGAATTAGGAAAAGAAAAAAATATATAAAAAATATAAAAGAGATAAGAAGAAACTTACTCAATTCATTTAATTAGTTTAATCTAATTATAAAAAATACAAATTCAGTAAAATATAGTTATTAAAAATAAAATTTAACTTGATTCGCAAACTCATTCACTATGAAAAGAAAAAGAGATCAAGAGCATATGAGGTATCTGTAGCTACAACGAACTCTCTTCCTATCATGTTCTACACGCTAAAACTTTTGCTAAAAACCAAACTCTGCCTTACGTAAAGTTGCTAGATCACAATAAACTTCTAGATTTGAAATCAGTGGTTATATACCTCTCACACAAAACAAATGCAAATAGTCTTTAACTACATATTATATGATCATATATGTATTACTATTATGTATTACTAGGGTGTACACGGTCCGGTTCGGTCCGGTTTTGGACTTGGGACCGGACTGAACCGGAAATGTCCGGTTCTAATGGGTCTGGGCAGTTCAGTCCGGTTCCGGTTCCGGTTTTTTTTTTATAAAAATAATTAATTAAAAAATTCAATAAAAAACAAACAATTTTACAAACATCCGTATATCAATTTACAAACAACAACCGTGATCCATAATGAATTTACAAACATCCATAATCAATTAGCAAACATCCATAATCAATTTACAAACAACAACCGTGATCCATAATCAATTTACAAACATCCATAATCAATTAGCTGCATCCATAATTAATTTAAAAAATACATTAAAATAATTCAACCCGAAGGGATAGTGTCTAAAAGAAATTTCTTGTAGGTCTCTATTCAAGGAACTAAATTCTCTAATGATACCACTGACCAGAAAATACTGTTCTTAGAAGGAACCAAACTCAACATTGAACTTCAAGCATGCGAAGTAAGGAACTCTAAATGACAACATCTGCAACTCCCACTCCCCTTTCACCTAATGCAAAAATCTTATCTTGTAACTTCCCATTCCAAGTGATTTAACTTTTTTTCTAAGGAAAATGATCTTAGAAGAATGATATATATTTTAACCTGTAATAGATCACAATAAAGTCATGTGCAGACCCCTACAAGCAATATATTATAAGTGTAGTAACAAACCACGCCACAGTCTTCAGAAACCTCAAGTTCCTTGAAGCCACTACGAGCACCAGTCTCCAAGTCAAACATGGGTACTTTTGTTCTGCATCCTTTCTGTATGTCATCAATATTCTGAAAAAAGAAGAATGAAAATGATATTGCTAATAGCACTACAGAAAAGTAGAAACTTTTTGAGAACTGTAAAACACAAATCAATGATATGGATGTGACTTCTGTGCATTTTATTTGATCAAATCATCCAATTATCCAGAAATAGTAGGTTCATCTCTTGGTCTTTCAGGAAAAACTTTACGGTTCCGGATTACAATGATATGGTAATCTACTGTCATTCACCCAGCCACAATCTGTCAATCCCAATTGAACCTAATTGTCATTCACCCAACCTAATTATCATTCATCCATTTGGCCAAATTATAAACAAAATCCTGCAATCTGTCTACTCCATCTTTGCTTTCCCTCATCAAGCATCAATAGCAATTGGAAAAATCTTTAAAAATTACTGATACACAAATACTGAAATTTATAAGGATTTTACGCATTTGGAGGTCTTAAAGATGTAGCTTAATACACTTATCTGAGGGTTGTTGTTGTGGTGGCGGCCGAGCGGATCGAGGGAGAGACCGCGACTGCGAGCGAGGGAACGACGCAGCGGCGAGGGAGCGACGCCACTGCGATGGAGCGAGGGATCGAGGGAGATGGAGGAATGTGCAGCGAGGGAGATGGAGGAGCGAGCGACGAACGAGGGCTTTGGTCTGAGATGATGGAGGAGAGCGAGTGCGGCGCGAGGGAGAGAAGGAGTGAAAGAAAATGAAATGAAAGGAAAAATTTTAGGTTTTGGTAAAAACCTAAAAAATTGTGGGAGGGGATTCGAACCGGAACTTTTCAATTCGGTCCAATTCGGTGCAAAATACTCCGGTTTCGGTTCGGTTTCCGGTTCAATCCGGTTGTTGTACACCCCTATGTATTACAATAAACAACATTTGAATAAAGATAAAGGATTAGAAATGCGTCGTTACATTCTATTTAGGAATAGGAATAGGCGGGGGTGTTAAGCTTTTTATCATCCTGATGTCGAGCTATTTTCCCGTAGAATATTATCCCTTACGGGAGAATTTGCACCTACTCTAAATTTCCGAGGACATGTAAAAAACGATAATAAATCTCGTGGTTAATTTTTTAATATCTTATTGAATAAAATAATACTTAATAAAAATAAAATAAAATTTGGTCTTATTTATGAAGATTCCGTAAATATTTCATTGGAAAAAAAGAGAAAATTTGAAACAAAATATTCAGAATTTCTTAGTTTTTACGGAAGATTAGTTCAGTAACTAGGGTATATATTTAATATTAAGCTTTTATAGATTTTAATATATTTTAGATTGGTAATGTAGATATCATTACTAAACTTATTAAAGAGATGAAATATAAGTAAGGTAACAAATAACAATGATCGGTGATGGATCCAAAAAAATTGTCGGCGGCAATATTTAGACCATTAATATTGAGCCAATCTTAGTAATAAGTGTTTAAATCAACTCATCATAAACTCTAAAAGAAAAACAAAATATGCATTTATAAGTTGAAAAAACTTGCATATTCTTTATAATTGTTGTCTAAAAGTTTTTATTTTTTGAAAACTTTGATTCTTTACAATGTCCATAACAGAAAATTTCCTTTCCACGGTTGCATTTGAAACTGCTAAAATCAAAGCTACATTCAAGGGTATGTACACTGATGGATAAACAATGTAGTGTCAATTATGAAATCCACCGATTGAACTTACATCCGTAATATAATTCGCTGCTCATATCATAATCATATCTTCCTCTTCCGTCCAATATCCTGCATCAGGTTCATCTCTTTTCCTTAATCGATGCTTCTTTTTATATATATATTTTATTGTTTGTTGCATCCTCAAAAGGACTTGATTACTCCTGCATCAGTGTACGGGAAGGCTGCCCCTATAATATAAAATCCAAGAATTGTTCTCACTTTTCGGGGTTAAGATTTTCCCCAAACAATGCCAACTTATCAGTGACGAGTAGCTACGATTTAGGAGTGACCAAACACACATATAGAGCGCGTTAGATAGATGGCAGCGGCGTCGTTTCGATGGCTGTTACAGCTACACAAGGATGTCCCAAAAGCAGCTCGTTTCTACTCCGAAGGATTGGACTTCACCGTCACTGTCTGCACTCAACGTTGGGCAGAACTTGAATCGGGCTCTCTCAAGCTCGCTCTCATGCAATGTCCCAGGTAACCCATCTTTTAATTCCATGTCTTGTACCTGTTTGATAATTTGCTTACAAGAACCAAAGTAGCTATATTTGTTTATAACTCTGGTTTACAGTGGAAATGCTGTGCAGAAAGGGTATTCTTCATTGCTATCATTTTCGGTCACTGACATCAACACTACAGTGACTAAGTTAGTGGGTTTGGGCGCAGAACTTGATGGTCCCATCAAGTATGAAATCCATGGAAAGGTAAATAATCAAACACATTTATGGGAATGTTGAAAAGCCCTTTTTGGTTTTATTACATATAGGATCTAAAGATGTCATGCAAATTGTTTCTCCCATCAGGTTGCTGCAATGCGGTGTATGGATGGCCACATGTTAGGTCTTTATGAACCTGCATAAGGGTTTTCAGCTGTAAATCAGTTTCATTAACAACCGGTATTGCAGCTGTTACTTTCTATTGTAGCAGTATTGGGTTCTAATTCTATCAAGACATGGAGAGAGGAAACTTTCACTCCTCTGTTTTCCTTCAATAATTGGTAAGTATGTCTTTATCTGTCATATGACATACAAGGATAACATAGAGTGTATAGTGGTGGACCTAAACTCTGGCTAAAGTTTTAAGTAAACAGTGCTGGATATGAGAAAGGTTGCAAATTATTTCCTGGCTTTGTCATTTATTTACTAGAGAAGTGACAGGAAAATCATATTAAGATCCTTCATGTATAGCAGCCAACTGCGATTCCCTACTTACGTGTCGAGTTAACTTGTCATGTTGTTCCTAGGCATTGAAACCATGGTTTTGTTTTAGTTACTACTTTAGTAAATTTGATTGATTGGAATTGTATTTGATGCTTGCGTTTGGTACAGAATTTTACCTGAATAAACTTGATTAAGCAAGTTTATTATCATTACTGTGTACAGTCGAATGTGATTTGGTGAAAACATTGTTTGTTTACATGTTAGAATGGATTGTATTTGTCTTGATACAACCTCAGTCTCATGTGTTAAGGTGCAACTGTTGATGCTGTTACTATTTGCTTTAGGGTACAGCCGTATGTGATTGGACGATACCATTGCTGGTTTACATGTTAGAAAAGGATAGTCATTGTATTGATACAACCTGAACCTCAAGTGCTAATATTGAACTGTTGATCAGTTGATGTTGCTAAAATGGCTTAGTACAAAAATATGTGAATTGATTTTAAAGATTGTTGTTTTCATGTTAGAAAAGGATGTCTTTGCAGTGAGACAACCTCAGCCAGTCAGTCTAATATACTAAGGTTGAACTGCTGATGCTCTTAGATATTGTAAATCTTTTGCATCCTTATATTTTAGTGCTTAAAGCGTATCCCTATATCAATGAATGGTTTTGCATGTGCTTTTAGTGATTAAACCATAAGAAAAATGTGTTAATGTTGTCCTCATGGAGTTGGAATCCCATTCCACACAACCTTACCCTTCTTAAGCATATAGCCTCTGATGATCATCAATGTGGAAAAACATCGGTATTAGTCACCTGCTCCATAAACCATTGATTAACTTGTTGCTTTTCATTTGAGGAAATGGAATAATCTCCTTCATGAAGTTGCAATCAAATATCACTTTCCTGTGATGTAATTATCTTGCCCTTCTTTATGTGCACTTTCACACAAACTATATTCTCTTTAAAGCTGCCATAAAAAAACAAATTCACCTTCCCATGAAACTTGTGAAAGGGACTGAAATATGACCATGAAGCAGTGTCTATGGACCTTGTAGGACAATATAATCTTCCGTAGTAGATCCTGTTGCTATTGTCTCTTTGTAGTTTAGATAGCATAAAGAGTGGTGTGGGCTACTGTTAGGTGAAAGGCATTCTGTTCCGCATAAAGTTGTAATGTGGAAAATTAATGTTCTCGAGGACCACAACCACCTGAAAATGTGTACAAGTTTCATGAAACACTTTTTAAGAATTTATGTAACAATTTTTTTATAAATTATTTTTGCAACAAAACTTTAGTAGTAAGTAAATTATTTCTATTGTATTGTGTGTATGCCCTCCCCTCTGTTTATTTTATTCCCCTCATATTCATTTTTTTAAAAAAATAAAATTATTTTCTCATTTTTCTTCTGTCTTTTCTTATTCACTTTTTTTTTTCTTTTACCTATTATTTATGCATAGATAAATCAAATTAAAATTATTTATGCATAGATAAATCAAATTAAAATTATTTAATTACCTTATTTAAAAAAAATTAACCGTTTAATTCTCTCAACATCATTTTCTAGTTATATAATAGTTATTTTCACAAAAAAATCTTCCAGAGTGATTTCTGTAGAAAAAAAAACAATAGAATAATTTTTTTCTAAGTGTATATTGCGGGTCACTTCCTTCCATTTATTTTTCTCATCTTCATTGTTCGTTTATTATTATATTTTTACCAACATTTTCTCATTTTTTTTATATTTTTCTAGTTCTTTAATTCTTTACTTCCACTTTATATTTTACGTATTATTTATAAACATACTTAAACTACATTGAAAAACTACTCTAAATATAAAAATAATAATTACCTAACTCTTTAAATATCACTAATATCACTGAGCATATGTATGATACTTTACTTTATTTTATAAAAAAAATATAAATTATTTTTTAGCATAATTTTAGTAGTAATATATATTTTTTAGTAGTAATATATTTTTTCTCCCATATATATATATATATTTATCGTATGTTCCCCTTTTTTTTTCTATTCCTTAATCACTATTTTTCTTTGTATTTATAGATTTTTAATTGACTTTTATAATTTTATACTTTTTAACTTATTATATTCCATGTTTTAATTTTATAAAATTTTAAATTTTACTAGTAATTTATGTTTCAAATATATTTATATTTAATTAATAATTGTAGCATTAATTGCATTTTAACAATTATTAAAAAAGAATTATGGTATGATCATACTAGTCAAGTTGGTAGCTGATGTGGCATCGACATATAATTATACTCGTTAATACAGTATTATCACAATGAAACACTCCCTGCTTTCATATATATTAGCAAATTAAATATATATTTAATTTACTAATAGGCTCTCCTTTTATATATAAAATATTAATACTTCTTCCCGTTCTCTCGTAAGCGAAAGTGTTAATATTTTTTTAAAAAAAGAAAAGAAAAAGGTTGTAATACTTTTAGAACCACTCTTATTTATTTGATACGCGTAGTTAAATTTACCATTGCATATTGTTACAGAAATCTAAATAAATTGTTACGCCTTGTATTTTATGGAATTCTTTTAGTGCCTTTGCCATTTCAGACTAAAGAGAGGACTAAAGGAACAATAAACCATTTTTAACATTTATCCAATAAAAAAACCCAAATGTCAAAATAAACTAACAGTTCCCTACAAATTTAAAAGGGTCAAATTCTAGATTCAATTTCCTAACCTTGATTCTATTTATTTTTTTATTTTTTAAACATATCTTAATTTTTTTATTTATTTTAAAGGAAATTTTAAAGCCTTATATTACGAATAGGAAATGAACTACCAATGTCATTCTAATACATAAAAGAAATCAAAAGTGGCACGGATTCGTGCCATATAAAAGGAGCTTGATTTGCGAAAGCGCAAGACCATCAGCCACCGAGTTAGCTTCCCGAAAGATGATTTATCCGAACCTCCCAATTGGTAATGGCAAGAAGAAACTGATTATACTGAATCAAATCCAACCGGCAAACAGGGATGAGATCTGGGTATTAGTCAAAGCTTAAACCACTTATGCGTTGTCCACCTGCAGCTGAAGTTTATGCACACCCAACCTTAGAGCTTCGTTTAGACCATGAAAAGGAAGGAAAAAAAAAACAATAACACAAGCATTAAGTTATAGCATGTCCATTAAAACAAGACATTGGAGTGAGAGAATTTCTCTGTTCAAAGTAAAAAAAAAAAAAAAAACATTCTTTATGATTACAACAACCATTTACTTAACCCCAAAACAAATGTAAAAGGATTCTCCCAAGTGATTAATCAGTTGGAAAAAAACAATAAAAGAAAGGAAATTCACCAAACAAATAATTCTATTATTGCAGATTTCTGAATAGAGACTATTTCTTTGTCAAACTCAAATGTTTCTTCAATCTCTTCAACAAACTGATCGGTTTCTGAGGCGCCTTGATCGGAACTTCTTTCTTACCTGAAAACAAACCTCATTGATCAATGAAAGAGGCAAAATCACTTGTTTTTGTGCTACATATCTGTAGTAATATCGTTGCAGACTGTTATTTCAAGTTCATCACTCTTCACTTTCTTCTTTTGCTCTTGTGGCCAAATCTGACCAGCAGGGCCCAAGTCAGATGACACCATCTCTCCCTCTCACCAGAAGAAAGAAAATAACAACAAAGCAAAAACGAAAGAAGAATTTTGCTAGGGTTTAAAGTCTTAGGATCTCTACCAATGGATCTGTCATTCAACACACAAGCCATGAGCGAAACCACAACAAAGAATCAAAAAACAGAGCATTGTTCCGCATCTAATAGGTAAGGGGTCTTGGAACACTTATAAGTGAGGGCGCTGTACACCCCATCACACGTCTTCTGGAGAGAGGTCTAGACTTGATTACAATGTTGCATTAGGTCACTAACAGCCTTTTTCCATTAACAATCCAAATCAGACATCTCCATTGTCTAGTAAACTAGTTAAGGTCCACTGGTTGTCTGTATTGGCATGAAAATCCACACAGACTAATGACCTTCAGAACAATGTTGTGGAAATTTGACGTCCAATGGGATTCTGGAAGCTTAAATTATAAGATAATACAAGAATTAATGTACTTCAAGCAGCAAGACATTGAGCACCCTTCTTTCACAACAATGAACCCCAAACACAAAAATGCAACTACAAAGCCTAATAAGAAAGGAAAGCCAGGATTGAATGCTATTCAAGCTAAACCATAACTCCATTTTGGTTTAGTGATTACATCACAGAACAAAGTAGCATTATTCTATCAAATACCAATCTCTGAGCAATTCAGAACAAACCAATCACTGAGCAATCAGAAACCATAACATACATCTTCCATTTTAATACATAGGAAAAGGAAATGTAAGAGAGAATGGGGGAGTGACCAGTGCACCCCTTAAAAGACAAACAAGCACGCTTTAAAAGGATATTTGACATAGGGAAAGCCTGTTTCTGGGAGCTACAAATTAAAATGTCAAAAATTACAATAAGCGGAAGCAACACAACTTAAGTGTTGCAGGTTTATGAACACAACCATATTTAGGCAACATAGCATGGAGGAAAAGGCAACTTATCAACTAGAAATTTAATTACCATCAGTCACGACATGAGGCGTAGCTTCCAAAGAACCCAATAGTTCAGGCTTCCTCAACCAGTATTGTTCAAACCTCTGCCTTGCATATTCCAAGTAGTCAAAGTCGATTTCATTAACATGTTCCTGAAGAAAGCAAAACAAGACAATAGTAAGCTCAGTTGGAATATCGGATGTATGTTATTAAATGATTCAAGCCATAGCTGCTCAATGGCTCATTCCAATCAGACAATAGGAAGCCACTTCCAGAGTGGTAAGGTCATGATTAAGTGGAAATGAGAAGGTGACAAATACCGATATTAGTCCCCATAAGCCCCAGACCAGATGATTTGCGATGGTATACTTTTCAATATCTTCAAGTAGCTTCTCCACGTCACTGTCACTAGGTTGATCACCTGCGTTAGATGCAATACTTTCAAAAAGTAAGACAACAGGACTAGTTTAAGGTTACAGTTGCTTTGCTATTTAAAAAGAATCTATTATATCTCTTCAGCAATTGAAAGCAGTGAGAATCCAATTAATGCATGCCCCACTTTGCCTAAGCTGAAAAATTACACACAATAACTAAACCTGCGTAGATAAAATTCAGCTAGTCACATGCATGAAGACTACTTATCAACAGCAACTCTTTTACAGTTATTCCAGTAACTGTTTTGTAACAGTTATAAAACTACAAATTATAACATTTTATGTGCTTTCTGAGTGTTAACAATGATGAGCATTCATTGTACTCATTTAAAACAGCCGGCGTTTAAAAAGTGATAACAGTTGACTAAGGCCTATGAGATTGTCCTAATCTGATGAGAGAGACACATCAGCCATGGTTCAACATTTTTCCATTTCAGCTATAACTAATATGAATGTAATGTCCAACAAGTAACATAAGCTAACTCTGCATGAAATAAGTGGGGTGCAAAAATACCTGAAGAACGCAGATATGCAAGCACAAATCTTCGACGTTCCTCCAGACCTATAATGAGGTCAAGTCAAAATAGTGTCTCCACAATTAAGGAAAATAAAAAATAAACCTTCGCCACCATGATTAGAATGATCACACACCTGGGTATTTACTGTAGTCCAAAATATGAGGTGTATCGGTATGGTAATCAGCAGCCATCTCACAGAAGTGATTTGCTATATCGAAGGCAACAGGATTATAACTTGCATACTCATAGTCCTGCAAAATAGGATAATTGGAGGCAGAGAATTAACCAAGTAGCAATATGTCAAAGAAAAGGAGCACATCCACACCATTTGCAAATTGAAGATGAAGGAAATTTCATCTTTCAGGACAGAATATTAATCTCGACAGTTGCGAGTGCATGCATGGCTGCCATGAGTAGCATAGAGTAAATTAAGATGGAATGAAATCACCCACACAACTGACACACAGATAAAGCACTATCAGCTTATCAAGGGAAGTCTGTTTTGGAAAAATACTATGGCTTGGCAAACCTCAGGCTTTTCTTTTAACCAGCAAATTTAGAAAGGAGACAATTAGAAATATAAACTAAACATTTGAAACCAAACTCCATAATTTAGTATAGCATACAAAATTCAACAGAGTTAAGCTCTCATAATAGCAAGGGCTTCATATGACTACTCCAATAGGAACCTCTTCTAGAGCAAGGAAATCCAATGATTTCAATGATATTCAACTCCAGCACAGTCCTAGTAGATTTCTATTCAAATTGAAAGGAACAATAAAAGATGAAACATACTGCCTAGTTTTAACTTTACATGAAACATCTATTTCATTTGGCCCCAGCTAAAAGAAAATCCTTGAGACCACTAGTCATGCCATTAATGAACTAAAATTCATTCAACTAGGCAGAGTCACCTCCACTTGCAGGACAATTCATACCAGCTGAATGGACTATGAAAGAACATTCAATGTACCACTTGTATTGCTAAGTTTTACTAGGGTAACAACATATACTTCCTGTTTCTGTATGTCACAATTCACAAGGTAGAGGCTATCAACAAGCGAATGAAACTAATGGTCAAATTTAGTAAGATTAGCCATACAAGTTCAACAAAATAAACAGCTAGAACTATAGCACAAATTTTCCTATGAAATTAATGTACAAAAAATTCGTAACTCTCAAAGGGAAAGACAACTCACAATTATGGTTATTGCCTTGGTTTTCTCATCAAACATTATGTTACCATACTGTAAATCATTATGGCAAAAGCCAACAAGTTGATCTCCTGAGAGTTCCTTTTCCAATAAGGAAATTTCCTGCTCCATGGTATCTAAGCGAAAGGCTTTAGCTTCTTCTGCAGAACATTTACTCGTAGCTTCTTTAAGCCAATTTCTGGAGGATCAACATATAAATAAATAATTGCAGTCACAGTGAAAATGACAAACACATAATTGCAGCAGCACATCCAGCCCCTAGAAATGCATAAAACATCATATGCAGAAGGACAGAAATAACAAAGCAGGAAAGAGAAAAAAGGGAGCATACCGTAACCTATCCCACAAGCTGACTCTTTTTGAACCAGGCATATCAAGACCATGGAACTCCCTCATTTTAGCTGCTATAAGCGCAGATGTCTCTGGATCACGCAGGTCAGCAGCTGACAGTGTCTAAAATTCACACATAGGGAACACATACAATACTCGCTTCAGATATGGAGCACAAGAAAAAGTAGCTCTTTGAACAATTTTTTTATAAAAAAAATGATAATAAGTAAATGCAAATAAAGGGAGACAAAAACCACCTAGACTAATAGAAAGGAAAAGCAGACCATTATTTTACATAGAAAATTGGTGCCTGATTCTAACAGTTATATCACTGTTGTTACTTCTCTCGAGCTAACTTACCATTTCAAAAGCATAAAAAGCAAAACCCTATGTTCCATTTCTAAATCTCTTAAGTCAAGAACTTCACGAATCTAAGGCATAACAGCATGCAGTACAAATATGGAGAAAATTAATAAAGAAAGTACCCGTGCATGGATGAACTCTTCAATGCGTCCATTTGGAAACCGTCCCAATAGACGAGGCCCTTGCCCTTGCTTGGACATGAACTCGAACGTCTTGATCTCTATGTCTCGATCAAAGAACACATCAACACCTTCACCATAGATCCTGACAAGAACTTTTCGTGAGACATCCGCTGTCTTGGTAGGCCACTTTATCTGGAAGACCTGATTAGTCATTGCACCTTTTAGGGGAATTACTTGCAACGAATTTGCATCAGCTACATCTTCCCATTTTGACGCCATTGATTTCAGAATTTCCTTTGCCTCCCCTGGTATGCGACATTCTTTACTCTCCACTGGGTTCTCCACAGCACCCATAACAAGAGGCTCGCCGAATTACTGCACAGTAGTAATTAACAATCACTCCAGCAGACTTCCCTTCTAAGCACAGAACCTTCAATCCTGCAAATATAATATAGGAAAAAAGAAGAAGAAGAAAATCAACAACAGCATCTAACTCCCGACAACACCTACGGCATGAGATCACCTGATTCATAACATTTCTTTAGATCATTTCCATTTCATGCATTTACTTATTAGAGGATCTTGTCCCCAGATATGCTAAATCAAAGCAAACTTAAACCACCATCTCAAGATCACTCAATTTTGTTAACAAATTGTCCTACAAAACTATACTCTTGAGTTGACGAATTTCAATCACATAACTAAAATGATTCAAACAGAGCATATCAATCAACTGAAGCGCACCATATGTGCATGCATAAAAAAGGAACAACGAGTAGGAAACTAAGCAAGAATTCAAAGAAACGGAAATGAAACACTAAACCTAATGATTGTAATTCGCTCACCTGGAATCACCCGCTCAAGTATCTATTTGAAAACGAAGAACGGAGTGAATATATATAGGAGTAGTGCTTGGTTCTGAAATTATCAGAAATAATCAGAAAACGAAATTAAGCAAAAATAACTGCGCAGTATCAAAAATATAGTAATCTACAAAACACATGCACCATCCAAAATGACCGAATCAATCAAAGTAATCAATACAAGACTTGCCTTTATGTTTCTTTTTGCTCGAGTGGATTCGTTCTTGTTTTTCTCCTATTCCTTTTTGACTCCTTTTTGTTTCTTTTTTATGATGGAAAAAGGAAAATGGAAGGCTGGAGGTGGAAGAGAGGGAAAGCGCGTGGAGGAGAAGAGGAAGGAATGGAAGGTAGGAGAAAGAAGAAAAGAAAAAATCTGTTACTTAGCGTCGGGAAGTGTGATGAATGATAATGATGACGATATAATGACGTGGAAATTCAATTTTTTTTATTTTTTTTATCGCGTCAAGCCAGGTGGAGCAAACGAAGTCAACATTGCTGCGTGTTTCTATTCTCTGAGGAGGGAAGCAAAAAGGGGAGATTGGCGGGTTCATCTGGAATTTTACTTTTTGCAGTTAAAAATAAAATTAAAAACTTAGTAAAACGAAAAGAAATAAAATGCTCTCCGAATCTTTTAATTTGCTTTTGTTTCCATTCCACCGTCAATTGTAACGCATCCCCACTGCATGTGTGGTTGTTTCCGCCAGCCTGCTATATAAGAAAAAAATGACTAATAATGCACACTATTAGTTTACATACTCGTCCAACAAACGAGCCGAAATATCTCCAAGGAGATTCCTACGAACACAAACAAAAGAAAAATAACGTCAATACTTATCAGAATTGAACTGAATTATATATATTACACAACTCGAGTTATTAACTGAATAAATAAATGATTTAACTGATTTGACTGATGAGTCAATAAAATTAAAAGAAAATATAGATGAAAATAATAAAAAATAAATTGGTCTAGGTTAGGGATGACAATCTCACCCGCGGATATGGATATCCGCTCAATATCCGCAATTATGGGTGGATATTATCCGTATATTGTGGGTATTTTACGGGTATGGATATACCCGCACCATACCCGCAAAATGCGGGTATGGATGTGGGTATGGATAGTGCTTATCCGCTCCAATACCCGCACGAAATATCCGTAAAATGCGGGTATGGATATCCACAATAATACCCGCAAGAAATATATATACCAACCCTAAAAAAAAGCCCCTCTTTAGTCTTTTCTTTTCTCGTATAATATCCGTATTATTGTGTGGTATTGTTATTAAATTAGATTCATTTTTTTATATATTAATTTGATTGAAATTTAAAATTTAACCAAATATGCGGGTATCCGCGGGTATTCGCAGGTTATCCGCGAGTAAAATTATCTTTTCTTTACCCGCTCCATATGGATATGGATGCGGGTATGGATTACCCGCAAATTTGCGGGTGCGGGTATAGATAGTGCTTACCCGCTCCATACCCGCCCAATTGCCATCCCTAGTTTAGGTTAAGTCAACGAGCTTTTTCTAATTAAATTGCATTAATGACCAATATGCTAAACCAATCATTGCTAGATAATTAATTAATATGTATCTATAGCTAAGACAAACTCATAAACTTACCCAACCTTGGAAAACCGATCAAATTATAAAATAAGGAGGTACTTTTAATCCTTTATTCTTATTTTTTTCTTCACATTGTGTACAACAAACAAAGACACAAGTAGGGGTGGGCAAAATTTTGAATTTCTGAATTTTCGATATTCCGACCCGAGAAAATGGAAATTCAAAACGGGCATTTTCGACAATGTGTTTTTCAGAAATCGGATCGGAACTACCTGAAAAAAAACACTGGACGGGACGGGATCAATTTAATAAAATTCATGTATCCGAAATACCCGAAATATCATAGGGGTATATATAGTTTTCCCAAAAAAATTAATTTCATTTTCTCACCTCTCTCTTCTCTTACGGACACAAAGTCAACACCTCTCTCTCGAGTCTCGACTCTCACCACCAATCACCATCTTCAATCACTCAATCCAACAACTAGTCCACCATACCACCAACACTAACACCATCGTCGTCGCCCACCACCCAATTTCATTGATTAACAAGATACATCTTCATCGTCACTCCAGGTCTCGCGAATTTCATTCCTAGTCGAAGTTTGCAAATTGGAGTTATAATCCAGCTAAGTAGGTACGTTATGATTAGTTTCAAGTTTTATTTTTAATTCGATCTAGGATTTCAAACAAGCACTAAGGTGACTCTAACCCTAATTTTAATTTTCTATTTTATTAATTAGTAGTTTTAAAAATTCAAAGGAAGATGACTGATAACCTCAGTAGCCGTTTGACAGGAGATGTGGTAATGACAGACACAACAAGCATAAGCTGCGGTGGCAGTGACAGATACACAAACACAACAAACGCAAGCACAAGTTGGAGCTGTTACGGCTACTGTTAAAGTCAAGAAAGAGAAGAAAATGAAGGAGTTTGTTGGAAGATCAGTGGTGTGGACGCAGTTTATAAAGTACCAAAATGAGGATGGAGAATGAAAAGGTACTTATTTTTATTGTAAAACTGATATTGCATGTGATTCTAAGTTAAATGGTACAAATGATATGAGATATTACATGAAAAGTTGTAGAGAGGTACCACATTCTAATGACCCTAGGTAAAATTAAATGACAACTTATGTAAATCATGATGATAGTAAGACTATAGAACCTTGGAAGTTTGACCAAGAAGCTTCTAAAAGGGCTTTGGCACTAATGATAATAGAGGATGAACTTTCTTTTAGGTTTGTAGAGGGGGTAGGGTTTAGGAAGTTCATGGCTACTATGCAAAATAGGTTTGTAGTGCCTTCTAGGAGTACAATTAGTAGGTTTTGTTATAAGTTGTATGTTGAGGAAAAGTTGAGATTGAAAGGGTATTTGATGTCCAATTGTCAAAGGGTTTCTAATAACACTGACACTTGGACATCCATTCAGAGGATTAACTACATGGTTATAACTGCTCACTTTATTGATAATGATAGGAATTTACAGAAAAAAAGTATTGAATTTTTGTCCAATCAATAGTCATAAAGGTAATGCTATAAGAAAGGCTCTTGAGAAATGTCTGATTGATTGGGGAATCAATAAGGTATTTACAATCATAGTAGATAATGCTAGCTCAAATGACTTAGTTGTTGCTTGGAAAAGGAAGAGGATGAATTAGTGGGGTACAAGTATTTGTGAGGGAGAGTTTCTTCATATAAGATGCACTGCACACATAGTCAATTTGATGGTAATGCATAGGCTTACCACTGTGGGATCATCAATCATTAGGATCAGAGAGGCAGTAAGGTACATTAGACAGTCTCCATCTAGACTGTCTAAGTTTAAGGAATGTGCAGAAAGAGAGCATGTTGAGTCTAAAGCATTGTTGTGTTTAGATGTGTGTACTAGGTGAAACTCCACCTATTTGATGTTAGAGTCTACTTTGAAGTTTGAGAAGGCCTTTGAGGCATATGAGGATGTGGATCCTTTCTACAAGACTGAGCTTGAGATGAGGGAAGAAAAAATAAAGAATAAAGGAAAGAAGAAATCAAATGATGTTGATTTGGCTGATATTCTGACATTTGATGATGAGGAATATCCAGAGGATGATGGTGTTGAATATGTCATGGACATGGAGAAAGTATATAGAATTGGTGGTGGTGGAGGTGGTGTGATGTGATTGATATGATGCCTTTTTATGCATGTTTTTCCCTCTCTTTTAGGTCTAATTTCACACTTGATACTACTAATTTGGCTTGTTTTCCAACCACTTTGTAGATTTGGACTAAAGGGAGAAACTTGCTGAAAAGCGCGCCATTTGGATGCATTTTTGCTGATCTTTCATCGTCAAGCCCTAGATGCGTTTTGTCATCGAGACCTACCGTCGGGACCTAGACGAGATCTTATGTCCAGGCCTAAACGAAGCACGTGTGTGTTTCTTTCCGAATGATGCTTGGCCAAAGATGATAAAAAGATTCTAGCGGGATTCCATGTGCAAATCATCAAGCTCATCAGAGAATATTCCTCCATACCATTTTGTTCCCTAGTGGGGTTGTTAGGTTATATATAGAACCTTAACTTTAGGTTAAAAAGGAGGCTACTCCTTAGTATATTTTTCATCTTTTTAGGGTTTTCAATCATTGTAGCCACCTCTCTAACATTGGGATTTGTTCTTCCTTTATTTTTCCAGAAATTGGAGCCCCAAGCTCCAATTAGTTTTTAATCCAGATTTTCGTTTTCATCTGCACCTCTTCTCTGTTTATGTTGCTTTTTCCATCTATCTTGTGCATGATTTCCAGCATGAGTGGCTAAATCTCTTAGTCTTGGCAGGGGTGTTTTAAGGATTGCAAGAGGATAGCTGGGAGGTCAAAGTGTTCTTAAAATGTTTTCATTGTTGTATCCGTTTTCTTGCCATTTTATTGTCATTTCGTGTGAGATTTGTTGGTAGTTTGATCACCTATTTGCATGTTTCTCATGAATATTGTCATTTCCATGGTAATAACTAACATGAGGCCATGGAATAGAGTAGGCACCTGGTCCAGAGTCATCATGTCGTTTGGTCCAATCTGGCTAGGGCAAGAAACCGATTAGGGCAGACTTCTCAGTGTCTAGCCCTAGACGTGTCTTCTCTCCACTTCACGGGCCTGTGTATGACCCATAAGCTTACCTTGGGCACAGTGTCACGGCCACTCCCATAAGCGTACCTTGGGAGTGACTTCTCTTAAGAAGAGAAGTAGGGAATCCACGTGAAAACAGGATTCCTATAGCACGTCTATGGCGTGAACGCAGTCTATCCTTGCACCGATGACCGACTAGACCTCGACGCAATCCTCCGTCTACCCCTGCTAAGATTTCTCCTTTTATCTGATCTATTATCTTTACTTACTTTGTTATTATCTTTATTGCACTTGTTAGTCTTTACCATTTTTATTGATATTCTCTTACTTTATTTTCGTTCCCTTTTTAGTTAATTATTTCGTTTGTCTATTGTTACTTGTTATTTGCACTTTTATTCTCTGTCTCAACATCAACTGCCATCGTTGGCTAGATTCGTCTAGACCGACCAAACCCCCCCCCCCCTTGTGTTACTTTTATGTCTGTTGCATTTTCATCCTCACCATACATTTAGGGCAAGATTAAATTTAGTTCTTCATTTTCCCTATGGTTCGACCCTGACTTGCCGCTATATACATTAATTTGTGCATCTAGCCTATCGGGATTATTTATATTACTTTTGACGCGCGTTTCGACGGCGCGTCAGTGATCCTACCCTCGGGTGTGAGGGTCGAATGACAATCAACAAAAGGAGGATCTAGCCGAACGAATTTATCTAGGGCAAGCAATACCACAAGAAAGGAAAGACACGATTTGTAGGTTTAGCGGAGAATTTGATAATAAAAGAGTAGGAATTAAGGATAATTACCCGAAAATTAATGGAAAGATGTGAGAAAAGGAATTGAGCACGCGATGAACCATCGATCAATCCATGTAACTTGTCATCTACGATTTTAGAGAAATAAATAATTATTGAAGCACAACTTTCATCCAATTAATTCACCCAAAAGAAACAACGATTTTTCCCGGAGAAAAATCGAGAGGAGTAATCTCTAACTCGACGATTTCTCTCAAGGAAATTCAAGTGGAAGAGCCCAAGGCTTAGTTGATACAAGAAAAGGAGTATTCTCAACTCTCAAATATCATACAAAGTCCAAAGCTAATGAATAAAAGAAAGGTTTAGCCTATTTATACAAAAGATGCAAAATAAGCAACGTCCAACGTCTTAGTTGACAATTTCGGGCGTAATTACGCCATTAGGACGCCGTGACTTACGGCAGAAGCAGTGGCCATGCTGGGGTGCATAACAAGGCTGACGTAATTACGTCAGGAGGCCGACGTAATTATGTCAGAAGCAGTAGCTTGGTCAGTCGACAGGAAGGTCTTCAGCATGGTGCGCAATTAAATTGACAACCCGATCTTTGGCTTGGCACAAATCCTCTCCCATTTTAACTTCAAACCACAGGGCCAACCTCTTTGCCTTGCTACGAGTGATAGGACCTTGAGGCAAGAGATCTTGAGTCTCGAATTCGGCCTTGGAAGGGTCCGTGATCACATCAACTCCTCCCCCTTCGAAAGGATTCGCCCTCGAATCCTCTTCTTGACCGTCCTTATCAACTCCCGGACAAAGAGATAGGTCGTTGACATTGAAGGTATGACTTATGGATCCATACTCGCTTGGGAGATCTAGAACATAGGCATTGGCGTCGATACGGCGGAGGATTTGAAAAGGACCGTCGCCTCGGGGACTTAGTTTGCCTTGGCGATGGTGAGGAAATCGTCCTTTGCTCCAATGTAACCACACCCATTGGCCCGGTTCAAAAGAAGTGGGGATTTTGCCCTTGTTGCGCTTGGCGGCTTCCTTTTCGTTCATGCTCTCAATATTTTTGCAAACTTGCTCATGGAGTTTCTTAACAGCTGTAGCCTTGGCACTCCCATCTACACACTTAAGAGAACTCAAGGGCAAAGGTAAGAGATCAAGAGGGGTCAAGGGTTTGAACCCGTAAACCACCTCAAAAGGAGAATAACCAATAGAAGAATGATAAGCATTATTATAACCATTTCACTCCATGCTTAGCAACTATTATACGAATTAATGATCCTAAAGTCCTATTAACCACCTCCGTTTGGCCATCCGTTTGTGGGTGGCATGTGGTGGAGAAGAGGAGTTTAGTACCTAACTTCGTCCAGAGAGTCCGCCAAAAATGACTTAGGAACTTAGTGTCCCTGTCACTCACAATACTCTTAGGCATACCATGTATTCGCACCACATGCTGAAAAAATAAAGATGCAATGTGTGTGACGTCATGTGTTTTTGAACATGGTATAAAATGCGCCATTTTGGAAAATCGATCCACCACAACAAAAATAGAGTCATGGCCATTCCTAGATCTAGGCAAACCCAATACGAAATCCATAGATAAGTCTATCCATGGGTATTGTGCAACAGGCAAAGGCATGTAAACAGCATGATGTTTAGATGTGGACTTAGCAGTTTTACAAACAATACATCGATTTACAATGCTAGTCACATCTATTTTCATTCGTGGCCAATAGAAATGAGACTTTAAAGCATGCAAAGTCTTGGCAATGCCAAAGTGACCACTTAGAGCTCCATCATGAGCTTCCAACACAAGCAATTCTCTAATATTAGAACGGGGCACACACAATCTATCATATTTGAACAAGAAATTATCGTGCCTAAAGAAATACATGTGTGATCCACGTGCACAAGCCATATATATATATATCTCGGAAATCCTCATCATTCTCATATAATTCAATCAAATGAGAAAATCTGAATATTTGTGCATCAAGGGAATTCAAGAGAGCATACCTTCGTGAAAGGGCGTCGGCTACTACATTTTCCTTGCCCTTTTTGTACTTGATGGTATACGGAAATGCCTCAATGAATTCCATCCACTTGGCGTGCCTCTTGTTCAATTTGGCTTGGCCTTGAAGGAATTTTAGGCTGAGGTGGTCGGTGTGGATGACAAATTGATTGGCTAACAAGTAGTGTTCCCACACCATAAGTGCCCTCACCAAAGCATAAAGCTCTTTGTCATAGGTGGAGTAGTTGAGTTGGGCTCCATTGAGTTTCTCGCTAAAATATGCAATGGGACGACCCTCTTGGGTTAGGACCGCTCCAACGCCAACCCCGCTCGCATCACACTCCAACTCAAACACCTTGGTGAAGTTCGGCAAGGCCAAAACAGGGGACTTTGTAAGTCTCGCCTTAAGTTCCTCGAAAGCCTTAGCTTGTCGTTCTCCCCACTCGAATGTGACATTTTTCTTGGTCAATTCGTTGAGTGGTGCAGCGATTGTTGAAAAATTGGGCACAAATCTGCGGTAAAAGCTCGCAAGACCATGGAATGACCTCACTTCACCAACATTATTGGGAATTGGCCAATCTTGGATGGCTTTCACCTTGTCGTCATCTACTTGTACGCCACCTATACTCACAACAAAACCAAGGAAGTGCACTCGTTCCAAGCAAAATTCACATTTGACAAACTTAGCATATAATCGGTGTGTGCGCAAAGTGTCAAATATGGTACGCAAATGGAACACATGTTCTTCAAGAGACAAACTATACACAACAATATACTTTCCAATGAAATCACGTAAAACATAATTCATTAATCTCATGAATGTACTAGGAGCATTGGATAAACCAAATGGCATTACCAACCATTCATACAAACCGTGCTTGGTTTTGAAGGCGGTCTTCCATTCGTCACCCTCATGCATTCAGATTTGATGATATCCACTCATGAGGTCAATTTTGGAGTAGATTTGGCTCCCGCTTAACTCATCGAGCATGTCATCGAGGCGTGGAATAGGGTGTCGATACCTCACGGTGATCTTATTTATAGCCCTACAATCGACACACATCCTCCATGTCCCGTCTTTCTTAGGCACGAGTAACACGGGCACGGCGCAAGGTGACATACTTTCTCGAATGTATCCTTTGCGCAATAAATCTTCCACTTGTCTTTGTAGTTCATTCGTCTCCTCGGGATTGCATCGATAAGCCGGCCTATTGGGTAAGGCAGCACCGGGTATTAAATCGATCTTGTGCTCTATCCCACGGATTGGAGGAAGGCCACTTGGCATTTCATTAGGAAAGACATCGTCGTACTCCTGCAAAAGGGAAACGATGGGACTTGGTAGAGAAGAAGGGGGGTTAGTATCAATTTCCAAGCAATGTGCCTTATATCGAAGTACAAGGCACACCTTATTACAAAATAAAGCACGCCTCACATCTTTACCCCTCGCTATTACACTCAATTGTTTAGGCTCACTCTCTCTACCATGCTTGCTCTTTTCATGGCGTGTATTCGACTCCCCCTTTGTTTTCTTTCCTCTCCTCTCTTGTGTTTTCATCTCATGACTCACGTTTTTCTCTCCTCTTTGTGCATGCTCACTTTTTTCATGCACGCTATTTTCCTCATTCACACACCTTACTTTCTTCTCTCCACTATTTTCTCTCATTTTCTTCATAATTTGGAATAAGGCACTTGCTCTTTCCAGGTGCAAGCGATCCTCAAGGACTTGCGTTGGTGAAAGTGGAGGAATGTTGAATTTCTTTCCACGGTGAGTGAGGTGAATCTTGTTGGTGCGGCCATCATGTACTATCCATCGATCAAATTGCCATGGCCGACCAAGAATAAGATGACTAGCATCCATAGGCACAACATCACACAACCTCTCATCCTCATAATTACCCAATTTGAAGGTAACAAGAACTTGCTCTTTTACCTTCACCTCTCCATCATCATTAAACTAATGTAGGGAATAAGGATTAGGGTGTGGCGTTGTGGCCAATCCAAGCTTGAAAACTAGGAGGTGACTTGCTACATCCACCACGCCTCTATTATCAACAATAAGTGAAGCCACCTTCCCATTAATCTCACACCGAGAATGAAAGAGATTCTCTCCTTGATCTTTATTGGCGGCCTCCTCTTTAGCTTGAGCATTCATGCTCCTTCTCACAACTAAAGTCATTGTGGCTGCCGGGACTACCTCTTCTTCACTACTCTCGGTCTCCTCCCTTTTTGCCTCTTTCTCATCCTCACTTGTCTCAATTTCACTCTCCGTTTCATAGTTGCCCTCTCGGATCACCACTACTCTCCGATTTGGACATTCGGAAGCAATGTGACCCCTTCCTTGACATCGGTAGCATTGGACACTAGATGAGAATTTTCTTGGTTGGTTAGGGTTGGTAGGTGGGTTAGGAGTTGTTTTTGGTGGTGGTTTTGGAAGGTTACTTTTAGTGTAAGGTGTGTAGGGTTTCGGAGGGGGTGTATCGGCTTTGGAGTCTTTTGGCTTAATGGGTTCTTTGGAATAGGACTTTCAAGGAGCCTTCGGGGTTGAGGAAAAGGTTTGGGTTTTACTTGGGTAGGACTTCTTCTTAGTGGCTTCATCTGCTTCCACTTTTATGGCATAGTGGAGCATAGATTGTAGGTGATCGAGCTCCTTCAACTCAAGCTTGTATCTAATACGATCGTTGAGACCATTGAGGAACCGTGCCATAGTAATTTCTTCACCCTCCTCGGTGTTGGTCTTGATTAGGAGTTCCTCTAGCTCGTTGAAGTATTCTCCCACGGACTTAGAACCTTGCTTGAGACCTTGCAACTTGTTTTGCAAATCTCTCTTGTGATGTGCGGGTACAAACCTTGCTCTCATCACCCTTTTCATCTCTTCCCAATCTTGGATAGAATCCACTTCTCCTCTCTCTCTACACATTTTTTCCCACCAACTAACGGCATTGTCTTCAAACTCCATTGCCGCTAGCTTAATCTTCTTTTCTTCCGAATACCGATGACAATTGAAAATTCGTTGAATTTTTTCTTCCCATTTAAGGTACTCCGAGGGATCGGTGGAGCCCCTAAAGGTAGGAATTTGCACCTTGATTCCACTCAACTTGTCATCAACCCTAGGCTCTTGTGGCCTTTCAACATGTTCATGTTCAACAAACCGTGATCCTGGACCTCTTTGGCGTCTTCCCCTCGTTCGCTGCACAGTCTCATCAAACTCGGCATGTGTTTCCCCATAAGGATCCTCATAGTACTCTCGAGTACATTGGGGTGTGGTAAAGGCATGGAAATGAGGGAATTTGGGGCGGCTACTTGAGGCATGAAGATCTTCTTGATCGCGGTTGCCTTGATCATATTTCTTCCTTATAGCTTTCATTTGCTCCTCGGAGATAGCGAGACCCGGAGGGGTAAGTTGTGACTTCTTGGGCTTCTCCTTCAATAACCCAACTCTTTCCTCTTCACTTTGATGGCCCTCCAATTCAGTTTCAACCGTAACTTGGTGCTTGAGGGGATCTCGAAGTGACTTGGGTGTATTGTCCTTTGGAGGTGTTGGATGAGAAGGAACAACGGAAGGCTTTTCATCCTCCCGACCACGGGACTTGATAGTCTCCTCCAACACAGTAAGACGATCCTCCGTTCGGACCATGGTAGCCTTCAATTCACCCAAGGCGGACAAGACTCGGTCAAGAGCTTCGGCACTTCTACTACCACTAGAACTAGGCCTACTTCTTCCGGACATTTTGTATGTACAACTACTGTTTTTTTTTTTTTTTTTGTACCTGCAAAAATTGAAACAAACGAGATATATAGGTGTTAGTAAATAAACTCTCCCTCACATGTTTAGGTGTTTAGGTTTCTCGCAAAATACGTGCTCACAAACACTCAACTTCGCGTTTTCCCGGTACCTGCACACTTAAACAAAAGTTAGGGAATAATTCACTCCCTCACGTGTTTAAACGCTCGTGTTTGATCACTCGAAAAATTTGGCCTCACAATCGCTCAATGAATTCCCACTCATTAAGCTTGCTCTCCACACAATTCCTTGTTATAAACAAACTTGTAGTTCAAAGCAAGTGTTCGATTGCCAATGCTCAAGTGATTGAAACTAGAAGAAGGAGGACTCAACAAGACTCGAGAAGGGTGGCAAAGATACAAGGGAAAGCTGACGAAAATTTTCAGAAATTCCCAAAGAAAATTCAAAATTTCAGTTTTTGTGAAGAAATTTTGAAATTTCGTTGGGAGGGAAGAAGAGTGAGAAATTATGGATTAAAGGAGTAAAAGACTCAAGGGAAGACTCAAATATTTAGTGAAAAAGACTTGAAGGTTGAGGATTTAAGAAAATTTAGGTTTAAGACTCCATAAGGTTTTTTAAACTAAAGTTTAGTATTTTAATAATTTAAGACTTGGTTTAGGACTTAAATAAAAAGAAAAGGATGGCTGAACATTAAGGAAAGGAAGAGGACGGCTATCTTTGGGGAAAGTGGGTTTATTTGGTTGGAATTGAATTTTAGTTAGGACTAATTTGGTTACTTTTTGGTCAATTTGTCAAAGAGGGGTGAGGTGGCTTAGGGCATTTAATGCAATGGATTAGGGCAAAAGACTCTTGGTGTGGAAGGTGTGGCCGGCCAAGTGTGGGAAAAATTAATTAATTAATTTACTAAACACTTGGTAATTTTCTTTGCATAACAAATTGGATCAAAAAGGGGTAATGGCCAAGAACACCAAGAACAATTGAAGAACACCACAATCACACCCAACTGATTTTCCTCAAATTTTCAAAACTTTGTTTTACCAAATTGATCACAACCAACAATTAAAAGCCCACTTGAATTATTTTTAGAGAAAGACACCTAAAACTCAAGATATCAAGAAAGATAGGTTCTAACACTTTTGACGAAACTAAAAAAAATTCGATTGGCGGCCAAAAGCTCCGCTACCACTTGATGTGATCCTACCCTCGGGTGTGAGGGTCGAATGACAATCAACAAAAGGAGGATCTAGCCGAACGAATTTATCTAGGGCAAGCAATACCACAAGAAAGGAAAGACACACGATTTGTAGGTTTAGCAGAGAATTTGATAATAAAAGAGTAGGAATTAAGGATAATTACCCGAAAATTAATGGAAAGATGTGAGAAAAGGAATTGAGCACGCGATGAACCATCGATCAATCCATGTAACTTGTCATCTACGATTTTAGAGAAATAAATAATTATTGAAGCACAACTTTCATCCAATTAATTCACCCAAAAGAAACAACGATTTTTCCCGGAGAAAAATCGAGAGGAGTAATCTCTAACTCGACGATTTCTCTCAAGGAAATTCAAGTGGAAGAGCCCAAGGCTTAGTTGATACAAGAAAATGAGTATTCTCAACTCTCAAATATCATACAAAGTCCAAAGCTAATGAATAAAAGAAAGGTTTAGCCTATTTATACAAAAGATGCAAAATAAGCAACGTCCAACGTCTTAGTTGACAATTTCGGGCGTAATTACGCCATTAGGACGCCGTGACTTACGGCAGAAGAAGTGGCCATGCTGGGGTGCAGAACAAGGCTGACGTAATTACGTCAGGAGGCCGACGTAATTACGTCAGAAGCAGTAGCTTGGTCAGTCGACAGGAAGGTCTTCAGCATGGTGCGCAATTAAATTGACAACCCGATCTTTGGCTTGGCACAAATCCTCTCCCATTTTAACTTCAAACCACAAGGCCAACCTCTTTGCCTTGCTATGAGTGATAGGACCTTGAGGTAAGAGATCTTGAGTCTCGAATTCGGCCTTGGAAGGGTCCGTGATCACATCATGGTGTACCAAGAGAAGGTGATTGGGTGAATGCAAGAAGATTATGTCAGACTTTGAGGTACTTTTATGATTTAACTTGCTTTGTGTCAGGGTCTAAATATGTTACTGCAAATGCTTATTTTGATGAAGTTTCTAATGTGGATTCCATGTTGAGAGGTTGGGAGAAGAGTAATGGCATAAAACTTAAGAGATTGGCAGTAAAGATGCATGAGAAGTTTGACAAGTACCGGGGTAATATGGGTAAGTTTAATTCTCTTCTTTATATTGCTGTTGTGTTTGATCCAAGAAAGAAGATGGATTATGTGGCATTTGCTCTATTAGATGTGTGTCGCACCCCCTTTTTCGTTGAAAATAAGTATAGGTTCGGGACGGATGCTAGGCATAAATGGATGCCTCGCATAATGCAATAAAGTCGCCACCCTATTTATTTTCTAGGTTTAGGGAACCTAATGTCATGACATAAAAATTAAAAAAAACTAACGCTTGGGTCTAAACCAAAGAACGAAGGTTCGAGGTCGTATTATGAACTCGGGAAGGTGTTAGGCACCCAAGTCACATCCTTTAAAAAGGTTACCGGTTATAAAGTGGGAAGGTGTTTACTATGTTTAATTTTTAACACGAAAATAAGTAAATAATCGCAGCATGTCAACCAATCCCGCGCACGAAAATGGGCCACTTTACGATCATTTATAGGGTAAACAATCGTAGAGTGTCAACCGAAATCCTGTTACAAAAATTCCATTTTTATCATCGGGACATGCATGATTAATTAATTACTACGTGATCCTATCGTGGATAAAAACTAGCATAATACCGATTTAATGAATGCACATAACCGTGTGGGATTGAAGCCACCATGCTCATGTATCAATGTATAGCAATTAATTTCATGGTATAAAAAAATGAGTGATTTAAACACGTAAACATGTGCGTTGATTTTATTTTCTAATAATTCGAAATATCATGCATACGATTATGATATGAGTTTTTTAACATTTATAAATGGCATGCATACAAATAATATTTGCGAAAAATATCGAATAAATAAAAGAGACTAGAAAGCGTACTTGCATTGCGTGATCTTTATCTACCTTGCAAAGTGAGAGTGTTAGCGATGTTTCGAAAATAATAATAATTAATGAAAGCACACACAAACATTTATTTAATTGATTAAATAAAACATGGCATACACTAAACAATTCATTTATAACATGCAAGCATTTAATTAAATAAAGCATGACAAACACTAAACAAATTATTCATAACATGCAAGCATACGAATATTTTTTACGATAATTAAATATGACATAAACAAAGTAAATCGTCATGTGAAACATACAATAATTAAACACAAAAACAAAGTGGACAATCTATCGCATGTGAACATGTGAACAATTGCATACGATATTTAAAAATACGAAAATCAAATAATCAATTTATCGCACATGAAGCATGTGAGCATTTGCGAAAAAAATTAAATAAACAAGTTATGCATACAAAAATTAAATATGTCGGGCCCATCCGATTTTTGGACATGAAAAAATAGGCTTGGCAAAAGCCAAGCCCAAGCTTTTTAATTAAAACAAATGGGCCAAGCCCATCACCTTTCTTTCTTTTTCTCGCATAGTCTTACCTTCTTCTTCCTTTCTGCACGTCGTCGGCGCCACTACCGGCGACAAGGAAGGGAACTCCGGCCACCAGACCCCCCTCAAAACAGACCCAAAAACTCACTCAATTCTCCAGTAACTCAAACCATTAATCACAGCAAGAATTTTAAACCAAAATAGTGGCATTTTTAACAAGTGAAAAATAAGTTATTTAACATGCATATATGACTATTAATTAGTCAAGACATCCTACAATCAAATTGAAGCAAGGGAAATGAAATTGGCATGAAAACTAAGCATGTGAGGTAAGTTTTAGCAATTTATTCATGCAATAAGGATATAAACGAAAATTAAAGAAAAGCTAGAGAGAAAGCTTACCTCGCCGGGAGAGCTTAACCAAGAAGGTAGTGCAAGAAATTGAGAGTGAGAGTGAATTTTCTGCCCTTTTCTTGTTGTATGAAGCATGCTATTGATAGGGCTGGAGGAAAAATTGGAGTCGGTTTGCTTGTGTGGCTGCAAACCGACGAGGGAAAAAGAAGAAAGTGATGATGAATCCTTGGCCGGAATAGTGAGCTAGCTAGGGTTGTATGTGGCCAAGGATGATCGGATGGAAGGTTGTGATGATCTAGGTGAGTTGGAGACGAGCTGGAGGGTGAGGGAAAATTAAATGGCATTTATATGGAGTTTATCCCCTTTTTTGGTTCGAACGGGATATTTTGGGTACAAGCGAATTTGTACGAAAGTGAAAATAAATCTGAAACAAGGGGAACACGGCGTGTAGAAAAATAAGACAAGAAAACTAGCATACAGTGAATAAATGTGAAACTCAGTTTAACGTATTTATTTTCTCTTTCGGAAATACCAAAAGTTCGGGCGCAAAATAAATGCCCTTACGGTAAAAATTGAACGAAACCAAACGAGATGGCGTAAAAGAGAAAAATAGTAGGTAATTATCAAACAAAGAAATAACGTGCTCAATCCACAGTCCGAGGAAACTTACTCAGGACCGAGAAAAGTTCGCGTCGAGACAGTCAAAAATACGAAAAACTAAAAAGACACGAAATGACACAGAATATTAAACAAATAGCCCATGATCAAAGAATCTACTGAAATTTGACGTAAACGGGCTTTTAATCGTGACAAGTAAATAAAATACGAAAAAGAGTTATGACGTAAGTCAAAATTTGGGTAGCAACAATGTGCATGGGGACATTGTTGGGGAAGAGTTGGCAGATAAAGTGAACAGGGATATAGAAAAGATATATGTATGGTACTGGGAGTTTTATAAGAGTAGAAAAGAGCATAGTGTTGTAGGTGAAATTTCTTTGGATAAGAGAGGGTCTACTGGAAGTCAGATGCAAGAAAGTTGTGTAGACACAGCTTCTGAGTTGATCAGTGCTAGAGAATAAAAGTTTAAGAGGTTCAAAGAAGTTAATGGTGGAGGCACATTTGAAATCAAGTTGGAACTAGAATCTTACCTGTAAGAGAATGTTATTGAAGGAGGCAAATCATTTTCCATCTTGACCTGGTGGAAAAAGCATGCTCCAAGCTTCCCTATTTTTCCTAAGATGGCAAGGGTGTACTATTTGTTCAAGTCTCCACAGTGGCATCTGAATCTGCATTCAGTACTGGAGAAAGAGTCATTTATCCTTTTAGGAGCTCTTTGACTCCAAGGGTTGTGAAAATCTTAATATGTGCACAAGAATGGTTCAGGTCATCAAGAGAATCCATGAAGTTGAAGAGGGCCTTGCTGAGCTTGACTAATAGGAAATTGGTAAGTTTTTTTTTTATTGCAATTGAGTTCTGTACATATTTATTTTTTACATTTAATTACTCATATTTTCTGTTTCTTGGAATACTTTGTGATTTTCACAATTCTCTCAAATGGCAGTGGAGACCACCATTCCAGAAATGTAGTTGTTTGGACTTTGGTGATCAGATCAGTTGCTTGGTTGCAATTGAGTTCTGTACATATTTATTTTTTACATTTAATTACTCATATTTTCTGTTTCTTGGAATACTTTGTGATTTTCACAATTCTCTCAAATGGCAGTGGAGACCACCATTCCAGAAATGTAGTTGTTTGGACTTTGGTGATCAGATCAGTTGCTTGGTTGGACTTTGGTGATCAGATATTGATGAGGAAGCAAACTGTTGTTGTTTGTTGGATTACTTGAGTTGAATTGAAACATTAATTAATTCTTGGATTACTTGGATTGCAATTTGTATGTTTAATTTGAATTGTAGTGTACGTACTTTGGATTACTTGTATTGTATGTTTAATTTGGATTGTATACTTTGGATTGATGTTGTTGATTGAATTGCATTATATTTGTATATGCACTTTGTAGTTAGACAATATTAGTGCAAAATTGCAAATTGCTGCATGTAGTTGATTTGCAGGATATTGGTTTCAGAATTTCGAGTATCCGAAAATTCCGACAAGTAAAATTTTCGAAAATTCGAGGTCGGGTAGTTGTTTAGTTTCAATCGGGGTCTGGAAAGATTATGGGGAATTTGGAAGACCCGTTTCCCGAGAAAAAAATTCAGGTGTTTCCGAAATACCCGAATGACCACCCCTAGGTCACCATAAAATCATATCATTAGCTCAATTATTGACAATTGTACAATAGTGTTGAGCTACTCTAGGGAAGGCAATGGAGCGGGTAAGGCACTATCCATACCCGCACCCGCAAATTTGCGGGTAATCCATACCCGCACCCGCACCCGCGCGGTGCGGGTAAAAGGAGACAAATTGTACCCGTGAATTACCCGCGAATTACCCGCGAATACCCGCAAATTTTTTACAATACAATAGTTAATAAGTTATAATTAACTCAAGTAAATATTGATATTGAACTATACAATTAACTCAAGTAAATATAAGGAGTACGTTTAACAAATATCTAGCACACGTCAAAACTCAAAAAATGTCGAATAAATATAAATATTCAAGTATCGAATATGACTTATGAGCATAACATATACATATAACTATACAATTGTAATTGGTAGTATGTTTTTTTCTTTATTCTCCTTATTTAAAATGTTATGCATATAATTTTAATTGTAATCGGTAGTATGTTATTATTCTTCTTATTAAAAGTTTATGCATATATTTTTAATTTTAATTGGTAGTATGTTTTTTTCCTTATTCTCCTTATTTAAAATGTTATGCATATAATTTTAATTTTAATTGGTAGTATGTTTTTGTTAATTAATTAGGATAAATTAAGTATTGTAATTCTTTAAAATAGCTGAATTTAGTATTAATATTATTTTGCAACTAACTACAAAATGGAATAACAATAATACTACCGTATATCTAAGTTTTAGTGCAAAGAGAGACAAGTAATTACTTGTAGTCTAATGGTTAGAATATTGCCTTCCAAGCAATAGACCCAGGTTCGAATCCTGGTGGATGCATATCAAGGACATGTATATTTATTTTGCGCGGGTATTTAATACCCGCGGTAATACCCGCACTGCGGGTATTTAGTGCGGGTTGCGGTGCGGGTAAAGCACTATCCATACCCGCACTTTGCGGGTGCGGGTAAATCCATACCCGCAAAATACCCGCAAACTGCGCGGTAATACCCACCCGCAATTGCGGGTATCCGGCGGGTATCCATACCCGCGGGTGCAAATTGCCTTCCCTAAGCTACTCTGTTATAGAGTTACATTTAACGTGTTAGATTTTATTATTAGCTAGAATAATTAGGGTGTGTTTGACTAATTAAACACATGTCAGTATTTAATTGAGTGGGTTAGACCCACTATGTATGCCTAATTAGAAAATCAGATGTAGTATATAATTTCTGTTAATTATCCGGTGGATCTATAGCAAAATACTGGATAAATACTCTCTCTACTTTTTAATGTAATTTAATTAATTAAATATATATTTGCTTTGTTATTTAATATAAATACTTTCTTGCATGGCGAGCAAAAACATTTGCTCAAAAGTCAAAATTCAATTTTAAAAAATGAACATGTTGCACTCATTTAATAATTATTTAGGATAGGGTTTTGGATTTCATATAAAATGATAGTAATATACATATTAGACATATTATATAGTAATAATAATTAATAATGTAAAAAAATGAACACTGGTAAAGTTGAGTTTTTGGCGAAACAGTAAAAAAGAATAAAACTTAAAATAAGATGAGAATTTCAATTTTAAAAAAATTAAACCTTAAGAAGATGAACATGAATGGAAAAAAAAAGTGGATATATGTGGATGAAATTGGTATATAAGTCCAAAAAACAAGTGAGCAATAGAGGGACTAATTTGTAATTTTATGTACTTAGAAATCTAAATTTTATGTACTTAGAAATCTATTAGTATCTATTAAATATAATGAGGACAATAGTAGTTAAAAATAAAGTGTATTGTTTTTTCAATAGTGTAGTTATTCACCAATTTTGGAATAGTTGGATAAATATAGAGATGAAATTGATACGTTTAAAGGACTAATTTACAATTTTATAAATGTGGAAACCTAATTAAGGAATATAGATAAATATAGACACAAAATTAAAAATTAAAAAGAAATCACACTGGTTTTGTCCAAACAACACAAAAAAAGCAGCTATTAACAGAATAACATTTTTATTTTATTGGCACCAAAATTATTGGATTGAAATTGAAGTTGTAGCGTTGTTGGTAAGTATGCATGTTCTCTATATAGATGTGAAAAAGGTTTAAATCATTTTTTCGCACCTGCACTTCATTTGACTGATTCATTTGGTACCTCCTTTGGTCAAACGGTTTAAAAGGCACCTCCACTTGAAAGAAATGACTCATTTGGTACCTGCCCTTGACGTCGTTAAATGCTGACGTGGCATGACATGTCATCATGTTCATGACGTGGCATGCCGCATCTGAAAATTAATATAATTAATTTTTAAAAATTCATAAAAATAATATAATTAATTTTAAAAATTCAGAAACAATAATATAATTAATTATAAAAATTCAGAAAAATAATGTAATTAATTTTAAAAATTAAGAAATTTAATTTAATTGATTATTAAAATTATAAAAATACTTTAATTAATTTTAAAAATTAAGAAAAATAATATAATTAATTTTAAAAATTCAGAAAAATAATGTAATTAATTTTAAAAATTCAAAAAAAAACTTTAATTAATTTTAAAAATATAGAAAAATAATTTAATTAATTTTTAAAATCTAGAAAAATACAGTGATTAATTTTAAAAACGCAGAAATGTGAAGGTCTACCTAAGAAATGTGAAGGCAAACCCAAGCATAAACTAAATATGAAGATCTACCTAGGAATTAATAATTTTCACGACTAGCGGCTGGAAACCCAAGCCCGCTGGAGCTCCTACCATAACCGGCAACCACAATAGTCTCTACCGTTGCTGCAGATCTGGCGCACCACCACCACACCACATGCTCCTCAGCTGATCACCACCACACCACCACCACAACAGATTTGACGCCAAAATCGGAGTGGGAACACCATCCCCCATTGCCGATTCGGCAAACCCAAGCATAAACTAAATATGAAGATCTATCCAGGAAATTAAAAATTAATTATAATATTTTTTTGGATTTTTAAAATTAATTTTCTTAATTTTTAAAATTAACTACAGTATTTTTCTAGATTTTTAAAATTAATTAAAATATTTTTCTGAATTTTTAAAATTAATTACATTATTTTCTGAATTTTTAAATAAATTATATTATTTTTCTTAATTTTTAAAATTAATTAAAGTATTTTTATAATTAATTAAATTAAATTTCTTAATTTTTAAAATTAATTACAGTATTTTTCTGGATTTTAAAATTAATTAAAATATTTTTCTGAATTTTTAAATAAATTATACTCCCTCCGGACCATAATAATTGACACTTTCCTACGGATTCTTTGGACCAAATTAATTGTCATTTTTGTACCACATCAGCACATGAGAAAAGTCAATTACGAAAAAGCCCTCTCCTCCTTCCTCTCCAAATCCATTCCATCTCTCCTCTTCTTTCCCCTCTTCCCTCCTCCATGGATTCCTCTGCCTCACCTTCATCAAATCCACCACCGTCACTGCCGCTTCTCACTCGCTAAATCTACCCTCATCATCGCAAACCAGCCACAATGGAATTCAATCAAAATCAAACCTTCATCACCGGAGCCATCACAAATCCACACCGGAGCCCAACCGCCGCCACTAGCCCACCCCACTGGAGCCCACCACCACCACTACTGAAGCGCATCTATACAACAACCTCCCCCACCGAAGCCCAGATCTGGTGGCCTTTCACTTCAACCACCGCAAGAATTTGTTGAGTAGCAGGGGAAATTGATTTAAGGAATTAATTAAAGTTTGGTGCTTTTGTTTGGAATTTCATGAGATGGGTGCATTTTGGTCTGGGAGAGAAAAGATTGCATTTTAATTTGGGTTGCTGGATTGCAATCGGGGATGAGGATGGTGATTTGGTGGTTCAGAGCTGTTGAGGAAGAAAGGAAGGTGGCATTATGGTAATTAAAAGGAAAATGATAGTATAAAGGTAAACTTCACCCATTAAAATATGGTCAAAAATCCATACCCTTATTACTCCCTATTGTGCCAGGACGTCAGTTAATCCGGTACAGAGGGAGTATTATTTTTCCTAATTTTTAAAATTAATTAAAGTATTTTTATAATTTTTAAAATTAATTAAATTAACTTTCTTAATTTTTAAAATTAATTACATTATTTTTCTAAATTTTTATAATTAATTATATTATTTTTATGAATTTTTAAAAATTAATTATATTAATTTTCAGACGTGGCATGCCACGTCATCAACATGATGACATGTCATGCCACGTCATCAACATGATGACATGTCATGCCACGTCAGCATTTAACAGTGAAGGACGGACGGCGTCAAGGGCAGGTGCCAAATGAGTCATTTCTTTCAAGTGGAGGTGCCTTTTAAACCGTTTGACCAAAGGAGGTGCCAAATGAGTCAGTCAAATGAAGTGCAGGTGCCAATAAATGATTTAAACAATGTGAAAAATAAGATGAGAAATTTTATAACACCGTAGCAAATTGTGATAATAAAAGGTTAATGGATTAAGAGTTGATACTCCCTCCATGTTTTATTAATTGACGCCCGCACTGTAGATACGCATATCGAGGAGGCCGGATGACGCACTATTTGACCTCAAAAAATTCCAATTTTTTTCTTGGACATACGTTAAGGATTAATGTACGTTAGAAAAAAAGTACGGAATTTTTTGAGGTCAAATAGTGAGTCATCCGGTCCCCTCGATATGCGTATCTATAGTGCAGGCGTCAATTAATAAAACATGGAGGGAATAACACCAATAGCACATTGTTTTTAATTGGATCCTTTCATTTTCTCGACCCTCAGGCTTAGTCCTCGTGCGGTACTGCTGCATTGCTCATTTGCTGCGTACTCATTATTGTGATTGTGAAATCCAAATATTAAATTGCCTCTCGTTAGCCCGTTGTCGGATTCGGCTCCTCTAATTTTCCCTTGAACATGACCAGTCATGTTAGACGAATCTGAACCGTTCAATAAAATTAGACGGATGAGATTAAAAACTCCTCTAATTAATGAGTTGAATTTTTAATCTCATCCATCTAATTTTATTGAACGGTTCAGATTCGTCTAACATAACTGGTCATGTTAAAGGGAAAATTAGAGGAGCTCAATCCCCTGTTGCCTACACGAGACTCGGGTTGGATCGTACGGCAGTGCATTGCCCCATGCATACACTCGTGGCTGCCATATATTATTTGTTCCCGCCTGTGCCTTCGGATGCGAAATGCTTAAAATTTACGTACATCATAATGTATCCAAAAAAATTCCCTGAAGAAGAAGGGTAGTGTGATCATTTCCTCAAAATTCATTTTATTTTTCTTAAAAAAACTTAATTTTCAAAATGACGCCTCCTTTTGTTAATTTCTTTTTTAAAAAAGAAATGAAGTATTTTTCCTGATTTTGTTTACCAATAAAATCCAGCATTCTTTTTCATAGTTTTTACTGAAAAAGTTGGCTAAGGAAATAAAAATATTCGTTAGCGGATGTTTCTATTTTAGTGAAATATTGTTTGGATACAAAGGATACTTTTGTATTAATGGAAATTTTGTTACCTTGTCATTTGATTTTTTGAATTTTGGCTCACCATATATGTACAGAGCTATGAAGGAGAGAGTTCATACCAAACATTAATAATCATCCAAACTGAAAAATCTTCGAAGTCAAAAGAGATATGGAGAAGTCTTCATTCTTGATGGGATTCTTGGCATTGCTCTTGTTCATCTCGCAATGTTTGTTCCCTTCTATCTCTATCTCCTCTTTTATCAATATTCTATACAATTTATACTATTTCTTTTTAAATTTGAAGAAAAAAATACTAATTAATAGTATAATGAATGCCACCATTCGTCTCCAATGAAACATTCACATATTTAAATTCAGCTCGGCTAACGTAAACGATTAATTATTTCATTATAGGTTGGTTCATGGGAGAAGCTGCTACTAGGATCATTCCAGGGCCTCCGATTTATAATATTGCAGCTGACGGTGCTGTAAGTTGCACGAAAGACAGTGATTGTTTTGGTAAAATCGAATGCGGATTAGGTATTATTGGATGCGGTTCCCTCCAAACCTGCGAGTGCATACTGCATAAATAAGTTTTTTGTAATGATCCATTTATAAGTACTCCTACGGTTATGTTCCAAATAAAAGAATTATTTCTGGTGCAATAATTTATTAATTTTTGTTTTTATTTTGTACTAAAAAAAGAAATTTCCAAGTTCATCTGTATATTTTTTATTCTTAATTAATTAAAATTATTAAATTGTGATAAATTTGAATAGAAAGAAAAATATAATAATCCAACAACAGATTAATTTGGAAGCTCACACGGTCCATTTTAATAAAAGAATTCATAGTCTGATAATTAAACAGCTTAAAGTTACACCAACAAAAAAACTATAAAATGTGATTATTTTATTGTAGTTTTATTTTTGGTAAGAAGGAAATGCAGCACTCACTAGTTCCTAACAAAAGAACACCACAGAAATCTGCAAAAACAAGTAAAGTTAAGAAGACCTATTGAACTAGTCAGAAGGTGATATATTTTGAGAAAAAAAAATTGCGATTTTAATGTAAATGTAAAACGGGTTAGAACGTTTGGTTGTCTGTTAATGGTAAAATGTTATTAAGGACTCGAACTCGGAGTCGGACTAAGATCCGAATCACACCCAATATTCGCTCCCACACAAAAGACCCGGAAATCTGACCACCAACTTTTGGTAACACTTTTTATATTATTATTTTACGTTAATTCACTACTTGTAGGCAATGACAGATCCACTTGAGAGAGATGGTACCGCCCACCCAAGCCCAATCCCAAAAAAAATTCTACCAAGCCCAAATTTTCTCCCTAACCTCATCCCTCTCTTCCCCCAAAAATTTACTGACAGTAATTCTATTTTATCAAGTCATTGATATGCTAATTGTAAGAATAATTATAAAAAGTATGTATATTGTATAAATTCTAATGTATAATTAATTTTTTTCTATATTATCTTCTTATTTATCTTTTTGTTAAGTTTATTTAAATTTTTATTCAATTTTTCGTTTAACTCGCTTGCTTTCTCTTTAAAATACTCAAAAAAATAATTCGGGGGCGCTGACCCCGAACCCCCGCCCCCCAGGAAATAATTCCTAAATCCGTCACTGCTTGTAAGTTATTAATTTGTAGTTACCTTTAAAAAGCTACATAAATCACTAAACAGAATAGATTAAGGAATAAACTTGTTAAAAAATAAAATATTAAGGAACAGTACTTGCTGTGTCAATTGATTGTAAGTTTGAGTATGAATAGTAAGTACAGTAATCTCTTGGTAATTAATTGGCGGATGGACATTAATTTCCTAACCCATCTCTTCCTCTATTGTAAAATTTTGAGTAACAATAATTTAGAGCAAAAATTGTATGTATAGATTGAATTTGGTTGGGTCTATTATGATCTGTTGAGCTTGGAAGTAATGGTAATGAAGGTCTCTTCTCTGCAAGGAAGCGTAAGGCCACCGCTCGGGTGCTCAAACCCGAATTCTTCTTCAGCTTTTCGTAACAATTCTTGGAAAGAAGATTGGTTCAGGAATGAGATTGGAACAACGAACCGCTTCCTTTGATGCTCTCCGACATAGACTGCCAAATAGCCTTTTGGAACATCGGAAGATGCTTGATTCGCAACCAGATTTGATCGACGGAGCAATTGTTTAGCAATTGTAGGAACGCGGAAGGCCATTGCTATATTTCTGTGTTAAGTTGGAGGAGGAGAAGGATATACTTTGCTAGTAGATAATGAAAGCACTTGACTTGGCTGTGGAGTATTTTGATAGGCCATGTATTTATAGAGATATATATATTAGAAGTTATCATATGGAAATGAGTGGTGAAGAGACCCTTTGTCCTACGAAGGATCACATGGTTCTGTCTTCTAAATCATGATGTTAGAATTGGTAGTGGCTGAATCTGTACATGGTTAGCAGACATGCTACAAAGCACCCACCCCGAAAACGATTGGATGCCCGTAGCAGAAACCCCCTGCTCATGAAAGTGATGGCTTTCCAAAGTCATGAAAGTAGGCACATGTCATGTCTTCCAACTAATCAACGAACTTACGGGACCGCGAAACTCATAATGTTCAATGCTGCATTTCTGTTGGAAACTAGCTTGACCCACAAGCATGTGCTAAGTCGAAGGAGAACCACTAGATTTGAAGTTTACAGGTAAATGACGCAGCAGCTAAAGATTTTGTAAATGAAGATTAGATACAAGTGGATTAGGCAACTGTTGGTCCATGTTCTGAACTCAATTGACTCGTTAGGCTAACGACGGTGTCCAATTTAAATTATAGCAAGTTTTGGATGGAGACATCACAGACAAGCAAGATGTAAGCTGCAGATATGGAGAAACTAATTGGCCCTTATTGGTTTCGGACATACAGGTCACCTATTTTCTTGATGAAATGGAAGACAGGAGCATGTGAAACCTTAATGAGCAATGTCCTACATAACCAGATTCCAGACAAGCATTTCTTGGCCACTAAATGCTGGTTTTTTTAGGATTTTCAGCACAACCTGTCAATCTATATATACAAGCAAGCAATATACTTTCCAGCATCAAACCAAATCTTCTAGTAATTCAGAAAATTCATATTTCCCCCTTTTTTCTCCAATCAATAACAAAGAAATAAAACAATGGCTATTCGTTTGACTGGTGTTCTATCCCGGCAAAGAAGCTTTGGTAAGAGAGCTGCTTCAAGGTCTACAGATGTACCAAAAGGTTTTTTGGCTGTTTATGTTGGGGAGGATGATAAGAAACGATTCGTCATTCCCCTATCATACCTAAACGACCCTTCTTTCCAAGATTTGCTACGTCAGGCTGAGGAGGAGTTCGGTTTTGATCATCCCATGGGCGGCTTGACGATTCCTTGCACAGAAGAAACCTTTCATGACATTACTTCAAACTTGTCTTGCAGATCCTAAAGAAAAGTAGAATAAATTTACTACACAGATAGCAATTTTGTAGAGGCAGGAATTTACTAGATCAATGCAAATATTTTTTTCTGGTGACTTCAATGAGAAATATTTTTATGCACAAGTTATTGCCAATTTATGTTTTCCTTTTTCCATAAGTCATAAATTATGTTTTGCTTTTGCAGTCGATTGGATAGATTTACCAGGTTTTCCCAACTCGTAATTTACATACCTGAGAAAAATTACGGGCATCAGTTTCTTGATCAATTGCAAAAACAAGAGGGTACTAAAGATGGATTTTATGGAGAGAAAAATACGTTCTTTCTACAAAAATCTATACTATATAAAAAGCACGAATGAGCTTATTCCTTTAAATTACTATTATATCCTTCATTCATTAAAAAACTTAAGGGTGTTATAGACTTTTAATTTTTAAAATTACCTACCTATTAAAATTGAATAAATCTATTATTCAACCACCTATTTAATTAATTAACTTACCTATTAAAATTGAATAAATCTATTACTCAATCACTTATTTAATTAATTAATCTACTTAATAAATTCATTAGTTATTTAATTAATTAACCTACCTATTAAAACCTAAACTACAAAGCATTTATTAGGGATTCCAGCTTCAACTGAAATCCAACGACTTTACACTAAAAATATCAGGTATTTTCAATTTCACTACATTAATTATCTATTTAATTAAAAAAATTGTCAATTATTGTGGATGCAATTGCGGGCATGCTTTGTATGAGATATGTTGTTGCATTATTAAGCGGTCATAATTAGTGCGGCTAAAGATGTATTCATCAATGGACTCGGATGACGACACTGCCGACAACGTAGTGGATTGCATCTAATGGGTACGCAAAAGCAGACCGATTAACTAAGAAATCGGAAATACGAAGAAGGGAACTAGCTCGAACTGATCATTATTAAGTTTGGGAGACACCCTTTTAACAGCAGACCGATTAACCAAGAAATCAAAAAAATGAAGAAGGGAACTAGCTCGAACAAGAAATCGGAAAAATGAAGAAGGGAACTATTGTCTTTAATTTTTCTGGTATAGCCCCTAGCCTTCGATTTTGTATATTTATATTTAACTTCGATGTATTGATTGTGGTATGAATTATATATTTATTATATGAATCTTATATTTAATTAGTTTGAGTCCTATGCATCTAATGGGTACGCAAAAGCAGACCGATTAACTAAGAAATCGGAAATATGAAGAAGGGAACTAGCTCGAACTGATCATTATTAAGTTTGGGAGACACCCTTTTAACAGCAGACCGATTAACCAAGAAATCAAAAAAATGAAGAAGGGAACTAGCTCGAACAAGAAATCGAAAAAATGAAGAAGGGAACTATTGTCTTTAATTTTTCTGGTATAGCCCCTAGCCTTCGATTTTGTATATTTATATTTAACTTCGATGTATTGATTGTGGTATGAATTATATATTTATTATATGAATCTTATATTTAATTAGTTTGAGTCCTATATATATGTGTATTTATTTAGGTCGATCCATATGTGTATGTATTTTAAGGTTTTTCCCCTATTCAAAACATATGCAATTTTCTAGAAAAATCCATTTATATGATACTCAATTGAGTCAAAATTGGGAATATAAACTTAACAATAATGTTTCAATGGTATGTTAGTTATTTTAAAAATATAGGTAGTAACGAATCTCATAAACATAAATACAAAGTAAATAGCAATTTAAGTAAGCTAATTAGAAAAGAATGTTTGAATGTTATAAATCTCACCCCGAGTTATTTCGTTGCTTACAACTCTGAATGTTATACATGGATATTCAATAAGTTACAAATATCAAAAATAATTTGAAGTTCATTTGCATGTTTATAATGTGGTTTAATTTATTTTGATATGTATTTATTTTTTCTTTAAAATAAGAGGATAATACATAATCAATAATGTAATTTATTAAAAAATCTATTAATTAAATTAAATTCATTTTGGAATAATTTAAGCTCATGTTATTGACAACAAAGAAAACTTTAGTTTATTTGATGACATGAATGACTTTGTTAGAACAGGAGACTAAAATTCTAAGAAAAAAATAAGATCATATTTATGCGAAAAATTGGAGGAAGAATAGAGAGTAATTAATCTAATTTGTAATTAAATGTTCTGAATTTGTATCATAAATGTCGTAGTAAATTTTCTATATTTTTAATTGGTTAGAATCATCATCACCCTTAACAATTAATCAATATATTTCAACAAATTAAAATAATTAGTGATTGATAAAATAATTAAATAACTTAATAACATTTTTTACCATTTTTTAATTTCCTAATTATTAGAAAGACCAAAATTGCAACTTTATTGCAGGCTTATATTACAAAATTGAGGCTTATATTGCAAATTTTAAGACTATTGGGTTCAAAGTGGGAGATTTTGTAAACTTTAGGGTTTCTTTTTATAGTTAACCTAAAAATATATTTATTTTTTTAATCAATAAAGTTAATAATTTTTTTAGTATACAATAACTAAATAAAAGGTTACAAAATAAATATTTTGAGTATATTTTTAATGATTACGTAAATGTATTTTCTTGAGATTTTAATATTTTTTTAGATAAAAACTAGATGATGTTTTCAATTTCAAGCTAAATAACAACAACAACACAAACTTTAAAATAAATAAAAATTATATCTTTCCTATATGGCAAAGTGGAAAGAAAATCGGGTCTGCTACATTCGTTAGTCTCTTAGAAAATCACATAAGAGTAGCTTATAATAATATTACATAACAGTAATAATAGTAAATTAGAAAGTGAACAAACTTATAAATTAATTTTACAATTAAGTAATGCACTTTTATTTCTGTTATTAAATGACCATTTATTTAATTAATAAAGAATATTATATACGTAACTTTTAGTAAGAATTTGAAATTAGTAAATAATTTCTCATAGAAACATATACTTTGTATTGTGAGTTAAGAAAGTTAGTAAAAATAAATTATATTTGTGTAAACTATATATATATATTAAATAATTTAATATTAAAGTTATGAATAATTAGTATATATTAAATTAATTCTTTAGAATTTAAATTTATATAAAATATTTTTTTGATAGTATGAAAAATGAAATAAGGTGATTTTATATTATGAAATATTCACATCACAATATTAAATTATAATTAAAAAATATTATTAAATAATTTAATAATTAAAATTCTAAATTACAAAAGAGAAAGATAATTTACTTAAGAACTAAAATATGTTAAATACTGAAACTATCTTCCTATTATCATCTTAATCTAATAAAAAATATTTTCAAATTGGAATAGTTTATTTATTTATAATAGTAATAATAGTTTCATGACTAATAACTATTAATACTATTATTATTTTAATCCAAAAGATTAAGAAAACATATTTTTTCTTTCAGAAGATAACAAAATATGATATTATTATGAAAAAAAGAAAAAATAAAGGACAAATACAGTAACAAAATTCTCCCTTTTATTAAATTATAATCCCAATTATTTTTAGACTTTTTTTTAATTATTATTATTATTGTTGTTGTTATTTTCTATTTCATGCGTTGCTATTGTTAGAATAAGAACTAGAAATATTATGTATTTTCTATTTCACTACATTAATTATCGGTTTAATTAAAAAAATTGTCAATTATTGTGGATGAAATTGTGGGAATGCTTTATATGAGATATTTAATTTGAATAACGTTCGTTGTTGCGTTATTAAGTTGTCATAATTAGTGCGGCTAAAGATGTATTCATCAATGGACTCGGATGATGACACTGCCTACAATGTAGTGGATTGCATCTAATGGGTACGCAAAAGCAGACCGATTAACTAAGAAATCGGAAATATGAAGAAGGGAACTAGCTCGAACTGATCATTATTAAGTTTTGGAGACACCCTTTTAACAGCAGACCGATTAACCAAGAAATCGAAAAAACGAAGAAGGGAACTAGCTCGACCATATGTGTATAAAGGAAAAAATTGAAAAAATAAAGGACAAATACAGTAACAAAATTCTCCCTTTTATTAAATTATAATCACAATTATTTTTAGACTTTTTTTTTAATTATTATTATTGTTGTTGTTGTTGTTATTTTGTATTTCATGCATTGCCATTGTTAGAATAAGAACTAGAAAAAAATAAATATGAGAGGAAAAAAATAAATTGTAAAATGATAATTCTTTTTAGTTAAAAATAAAAAATCTATAAAAATAATATGTAAAATAACAAGAAATTATCTTGCCTCAATAAACTATTTTTCAATAAAAAATAAAAAAACTATGAAAATCATTTTATAACGTATTATTTTTTTTAAATATATATACACAAATATTAAATTACTTAAGTTTGATTCTGTAAAATTTCTAATGATAAGCAATTATTTTTTCTTAGCTAATTATGTCATTTTGTTCATGAAGAAAAATAATTTGTACATTTATTTAAATCATAATTTTTAATTAAATATTAAACTTAATTTTTTATTGAGTTTGAATCTTTAAAGAAAAATTTATTAGTGGTTGTTTTTAAATAATTAAATAATTATTTACATTATTTGGAGAGCTGAAATAAAAATAATATGAAACATCATTTTACACATTTAAATTTTAATTTATAAAAGTAATTTACTTAATTGAGTTAAAATTGTTTTAATTCTAAGAATTTAAAATTAATTATTTCAGAATTAATATAAGATTTTTTGGTCGACACCTATACTAGAACATCAATAGCAATACTAATATACTGCCTACAATATAATTTAAGTATCATAGTAAAAAATTATGTTAATCCTATTTTTGGAGACATTATTAAAACTTTTATATTATACCAAAAATATATTTGTGTGAAATATTTTTTTGTACATATATATTATATTTTAATATTTTAAAATAAATTTCGCACGTGCAACGCCACGTGCCAAAATAACCTAGTAACCTTTTGAAAATAACGTTTTTTTGAAATTTTAAACGGCATCTAAAAATAAAAAGATGAGTCTTTTTTGAAAAGGACAGTAATTTTGAAAATTCTAAACGCCCGCTTGAAAACAATAGGATGCATCCTTTTGGAAAATCTAAACGTCACTTTAAAATCAATAGGACACGTCCCGACCTGAATAGGACATCTTTTTAAAAAATTTAAACTTGTTCTGGAAACCAAAAAGACACGTCTTTTTGAGAAAATAAAACGGTTTCTGAGTAAATTAAAAGAGGACGCTTCTTAAAAAAAGAAATGAACGGATCGGCCGTCATCAACCATCGTCTTTTCTGTCAGTCAGGTCTCACCAATCCGTCTGTTTCTCTCTCCCCGGTAAGAATTTTGGCACCTAGAGTTTCACAATCTTCCAAAATTTTGACCGATTTAATCTAGCTTTCGTTCACTTGAAAAATCCAAAATTACAATTTTCGGCTTGTAAGTTTAACAATTAAACTTGTGATTTTTCAATTTTAGGCCACAGACAGTGAAACCCTTTTTTGTTCTCTCTCTTTACATAGTTGTTGAAGATTCTAACTTTAACAACTAGTGATACCACACAGAAGACAATCAAGGTCAACAACAGCACCCACTCAATTTGGTTGCTCCTGCCATTCAATTTTGTTGGTGGGTCCATTAATTTGTATGATTTTCTAATTTCAAATTGCTTGGTCAGAAACAAGGAGAAATAGTTTCTGATAATGAATTGGAAGACAGATGCATGCGATCCTTCATGTGTTATTGTCTGCTAAAGGACCCCACATTTCTGTAGTTCACTCATCAATCCATCTATATATACAAATGTATCCCTTGCACAACCAAATCAAGTCTCACATTCTCTGCAGATTACAAGAGACAAGCAAATCCTCATCCACTTTAGTTCTTGATATATTAGCATTAAAATGGCTATTCTCTTCCATGGTTTGATGCAAGCTAAGCAAATACTCTGTCGATCAACGAATCAAGCAGCTAATGTTCCGAAAGGTCACTTTGCGGTCTACGTAGGGGAGAGTCAAAAGAAGCGTTTTATTCTTCCACTCTCATTCTTGCAGCAGCCTTCTTTCCAAGAACTTCTAAGGAAGGCAGAGGAAGAATTTGGGTTCAGTCATCCGATGGGCGGTCTCACGCTTCCCTTCAGAGAAGAAATCTTCATTGACACCATTTCCGGCTTGAATTTATCATAGATTCCTAACAAAAATTACACAAGTTTGTACTTCTTTTTTTTACTTTTCTTGTAGAGGTGAAAGGGCTGGGCATGTCCATCCATACCCACTTGAGAAGTTACTGACATGAATTAGAGTACTAATTACACTCTCTCAATATACAAGTTCATATTTTGTTCCCATGTCATTTGGCCTACGAAGGATCACATGGTTCTGTCTTCTAAATCATTATATTAGAATTGGTAGTGGTTGAATCTGTACATTGGTTAGCAGACAAAATGTCTTGAGGATTTGTAGAATGACATGCTACAAAGGACCCACCCTGAAAACGATTGGATGCCCGTAGCAGAAATCTCCTGCTCATGAAAGTGATGGCTTTCCAAGCTGTGATTTTCTTGACTAATTGGAAGACAGGAGCATGTGAAACCTTAATGAGCAATGTCCTACTTAAGCAGACCCGGACAAGCATTTCTTGACCACTAAATGCTGATTTTTTAGAATTTTCAGCACAACCTGTCAATCTATATATACAAGCAAGCAATATACTTGCCAGCATCAAACCAAGTCTTCTAGTAATTCAAAAAATTCATATTTTCCCCCTGTTTGCATTCTTTTTTTCTTCAATCAATAACAAAGAAATAAAACAATGGCTATTCGTTTGGCTGGTGTTCTATCTAGGCAAAGAAGCTTTGGTAAGAGAGCTGCTTCAAGGTCTACAGATGTACCAAAAGGTTTCTTGTCTGTTTATGTTGGGGAGGATGATAAGAAACGATTCGTCATTCCCCTATCATACCTAAACGCAAGATTTGGTACGGAGGAGGAGTTCGGTTTTGATCATCCGATGAGAGGCTTGACAATTCCTTGCAAAGAAGAAAACCTTTCTTGACATTACATCAAACTTGTGCAGTAGATCATAAAAAATAGTAAAATAAAGTTGCTACACAGATAATAATTTTGTGAAGGCAGGAATTTGCCATTGTAAATATTTTTCTGGTGAATCTAAAGAGAGACTTTTTTTTAATGGATACATAAGTTATTGTCTATGGATTTTCCTTCATTCCAATGTTTCACTAGATGTCATAATTGTGCAATATGGAGTTTGTAACGCAAAAAGACTGAAAGTAAAGTAACATAATTGTTTACTACAGAGAGATACTGATTTTTCCATTGGAATGACATTCAAGAATGAATAAAAAACTCTAGAGATTCAAGAATCACTCTCTTCTTCTTTTTTGTAAAATTATGCTCCTTTACATAAACCTCTCAAAGTCATAAAGCTACGCTTCACAAGCCTTCCAAAACTGTTACTGCAGTCTTTAACCTGATGGTCTCCACCCATCAACTTTCTGTAATCCAAACCCGATTCCGAAGAACGTAACAGGGCATTTCGATCATTTTTTTCGACTCCAAGAGTAGGATTCCTTCAGGTTCTTGGTCTTTTGGGTTACGCACATAGAAGGCCAAGCATTTAGGCCCCTTGCGATCCCCTGTTTCTAACAGATGCTCCAGTCGAACGTTAACCTCCCCAATCTGGTCATCTTTTCTGATCCTGTGAACGCGATACACCTTCAAGATCAAGCAAGAATCGAGCTTTGAATCTGCGTCGATGGGGAATACGAACCGGTCATTCCAGGTGGGGTTTTGGTCGCCAATTGTATCGGTTCTTGAGACGAGTGGGGGGTTTTGGTGATCAGCGCTGAGTCTGGCCACCACATAGGTTTGAATAGAGTGTGAGTTGTTGCGTTTGGGAAGTTGTTGAGCTGAGATCAGATTGATCTCCAGCATTTCTTTCGCCATAACTTTTTTTTTAGGTGAAAAGAACAGCGAAAGAGGTTTTCTTTAGGAAGACAGGAATAGGTTTCTTTTTTTCTTTTCTTTTGGAAGGGCAGGATGAAGTGCTCAAAACAGGAATAGGTATATATATATACGTTTCATGGTCGGTTGAAGAACAGAAATACATGCCTTCCTAGGGTTTGGGAACTCCAACTTGTAATCGGAATCGTAATATTTACGCGATTACTTCATTACTTGTGTCGTGGGAAACTTTCCCATTGGCTGGCCTATTACTAGCATTACTGGAATTTATAAGTTCCGAGAATTCTGTTTTAGAAGCATGACTAATGGATAAATCCTGGAATCAGTACTGCTCCTTTTCCTCTCTTTTTTATAGGTAAGAATGGACTTCAATGTTGATTTCCGAGGCCTGAGAAAATCTTCGTACTGTAGCAAACTGGAGCATGATTTTCCAAATGAGACATAGTTGGGCCTGCTTCATGTTCTATTCGATAGGCCTGTCTAGAAAATTGACCCTTTCAGGCACTGAACGGTGACGAGTAAAGTCAGGAAGGACACATTATGTAATGGCATTGTCCTTCCATCGGACGAAACTTATGTTACCCTTCCGTCGACATCTTTTTAATGCCAATTGGGTCATTGTTGGTTGTTCAGCTTTACATGAGTAGGGCACAGCGTCTTCTACTAATCCTACATCTCATTGAACATTAATCACTGATATAATCAAAATGTAGGACAGAACCATGTGATCCTTTTCTGTAAACAACTCATTCTATCTATAAGTAACACACATTACATACACTTCACAAGCACATCAAGTCCTCAAAACGTCAACTACCTATTCCTCAAAACATCAACTCATTCTTAGTTTCATCTTTCTTTCTCTAAGATGGCTATTCGCTTTTCTAGTATTATGCATGCTAAGCAAATTCTACGTCGGTCAGGCTCAAACTCTGCGGATGTTCCTAAAGGATGTTGTGCAGTTTATGTTGGGGATCAGAGCCAAAAGAAACGATATATTGTCCCGATTTCGATACTGAATCAGCCTTCATTCCAACAACTATTGAGTAAAGCTGAGAAAATGTATAGACTATAGACTACATAGATAAAGACAGAATCTTTTAAATTCTTTGTAAATATTCTCTCTTTTTTTCTTCTTTGCTGAAAAAGCAAAGTTGATTGAATTTTTGTTACTCAGAATTGCATATGATAAGTTACTAATACAATTCATCAATTTTTTCCCATCAATTTAAAGTTACCAACCATATGTTTCTCTGTTCATAAAGTTGTCAAAAGAAGAAGGAGGTAAAGATAGCTGTCAACATTGAATATCCAGCAATCCAATTTCCAACATATTGTAGTTGTAGGGTAGCTTGCCTTTTAACTTATCGACATGGATCAGATCAAGTATATATATGAATCCTCACTACCTTATTGCTTTGATTAGTTAGAGGGCAGGACCACATGATGCCCTAATCAGATGTCCTATACTGGCCTCATCAAATTCATTTTAGCCCCTAACTGTTTGGCTAAAAAGAAAGAAATACGGTATTGCTCAGTTCCAGTTTGAGTTAGTCGGCATCCAATGTGCTGACTGAAAATCAGACGGTCTTAATAATAATAAAAAATATGAGAGAATAAAATGGAGGGGGAAATGATAGAAAATTAGTGAATTTTTATTATTGGGACAACTTCTAGTTATAAATTGGAGAGTTACGTTAAAAAAACACATTAAAAACACATTATTTTTAATAACACGACTCTTCATTACAGATTCCAATCCATCAAATTCACAGTACAATACAACACAATAATGCCAAAAATAACGTGTTCATGCGTAGAGTTAGATTGATTTTTGTTAAATTTTATATCAACTCGCATCTAATTGGTTTAGAAATTTACATATCCGGACCTATATCCAAAATATTATTTAAACGGGTCCAATTTACTACCAAAGGTTGAAACATATGGTGAGATTAGCCTTCTTTTTGGTGTGGCATCAGTATTAATTTGATTTTCCTCTTAAATGTTTTTAAGATATCAATCCATGCATTACAAGATTTAACCATGACCATCACTATGACATGTTTATGGCATTGTATGCAGACAGTCTTTCACATGACATCTACTCATCCTTCTTTTTTATTTACTTAATGCATTCCAGATTTTAATTTTTTAATTTTCTGTTGTGTCCTTTTTTGAAATGGCATTTCATTAATTTTTTCCCATCTCATTTGTTAACTTACACTAATCATGTATTTGTTAATTCAATTAATAATTGATATACATGTCTAGGTCATGGATAAAATGCATGCTAGAGGCAATGGACCGCGTACTCTTTTGACTAGACAACCTACAGAAGGCAGAGCTCGAAATGGAGGTATGGTCTCCTCTGTCAATATACTTTCTGATCTCCTTGTCAGGATTTCCATCTTTTAATAAATGTATTTTTTCCAGGACTTCGTGTAGGTGAAATGGAGCGTGATTGCTTAATTGCTTATGGTGCTAGCATGCTAATTTTCGAGCGCCTAATGCTTTCCAGTGATCCTTTTGAAGTTCAGGTAACCCCAGTTATACTTCTTACCTATGTTATTGCTATACATGTTTTGAAGAAGTTGACTGACCTTTTGAATCTTCTGCTGTGCTACATAGAGACTTCAAACAGCTTTTAGGCACTAAATCGAACTCCATTGCTCATTTGCCCCAATGCTTTAAAAACAAAATTTGAGCTGTCAATGACTAATCAAGGATATGGATAATGGTTAATGAATGGTTCACCATCACTTGTCAATTTCATAGACTAGAATATATGCTGCTCTTTTTATTAAAATGCTATGATGAATGCCATTAAACTTCGATTGGTCAATGACCTGAAAAAGGATAAGAGGGTCAAAGACTTTGAACTTACCAGACTGGAAATTAAATACTCTATGATTGACTTTAGCTGTGTTTTTTGTGGTAGATGCTGCTGTCAGAAAGAGAATGCAGTGTATTTATGTTGAAAGTCTCTGATAGCTGCACTACTTGGCACAGGTTTGCAGGAAATGTGGTTTGCTAGGATATTACAGTCAGAAGCTGAGAACTGGAATATGTTCCACTTGTAAAAACGGGGAGAACATCTGTACTATGAAATTGCCACATGCATGCAAGCTCTTAATACAGGTAAATGTTTTGTTGGTAACTTTTAGCGATTAAACATTTATCATCATCCCTGTGTATGTGATGAGTTTGGATGCATGGTTGTCTATGTGATACGGGACAGATACGGGGTCCCTCAAATTGATGCAGGACCACCTAGAGGTGGCCCTGAACAGTCTTGATTCTTCGGGAAATTGTAGTCTTTTAGGCTGAAAATTATGTGTATGTTGTTGGGAATTAATTGGGGGCTGATTTAGGGTTTAGAATAAAGGGAATGGTTATCAAAGCATGCAACGTTTTAGTAATACCAAAATGTCCGTTTAATCCTTTACCATGCGCTTCTAACACAAGCAATTCTCGAATGCTAGATTTAGGTATGCAAAACTTTTTTGAACAAGAAAGGTTCATACATGATGAAATGCAAATGAGGAATCTTATCACATGCTTATAAGTTTTCACGCAAGTATTTATCATGTTCAAATAGAAAAGGATCATGCTTGAGAAAACGCAAGATTGGTTCTTTATCACATGCTAACTAAATATCTTGTAAATATTCATCATGTGAATAAAGACTATTAAGATGTGCAAGCTCTAAATTTTTGGCATTTAGAGAGGGGATTAGCACATACCTTTTAGACAAAGCGTTGGTGACCAAAATGATGTTTCCTTGCTTGTACTTGGTTGTACATGGAAAACTTACCATAAGTTCTTTTCCCTTGTGAGCACCCTTCTTGGTTGTCTCTGTAAATGTTTATGCTGTTCTTATTAAAGTTGAAAGACACAGTTTCGGTACACCACCAAGAGTTTGTTGTAGTTATCTGTTTTGTTCTACAAGGGATAATTGTTTTATCTCGCCCACTTGTTGTAACCAGTTCATATCACTGCAGGAACTCCAATCCATGAACATCGTTCCTCGCTTGAAACTTGCTGTGACGTGATATGATGGCGAGCAATATTGCTCACTTTTTGGTGGATACTGGTTAATACCTGAGGTTATCAGGAGGAGAGCTGGATGCAGCTACTCACATTAGTCATTATCTAATCTAATTCTAATACGATCCTGAAGTAGGGCTTCATACCTTTGCTTCTTTAGCATTGCGTGATCTATATATATAGAAGAATACAAGTAACGTTTTCATATTTGTAAATTTTCTTTTTCACATCAAAAGATGGAGAGCAGTGAATTTTACCTTTTATTTATTGTTGTGGATTGCTTTGTAAATGCGGCGCCACATTTCTGTATACAAATTCAAAATAGTCCAGATAAAACAAAACATCCTAAATTTGTTGATGAATTTCTATAGCAAAATCTCATTTATTTTGTTTTTTTCTTTTTCTTTCATATTTAATTCTCTCATGCAGCAACTACTTAAGTTTTTAAGGTTTTAATGAAAAAAAAAACAATAATATTAATTAATATAATAATTAAATGACGATGATGATGACAAAACAACAACAACAATATTTATTCATTCTTTTTTTTCTTATTTATTCCATAAAATAAGAACATTTTCTTCCGATTAGAAAATAATTTTAAATAAAAATGGTGTTCTTAAAAGTACATAAATTTTCTAAGTTTATTTAAACAGTGCCATATATATTAAAGACTTTTAGGGTGCGCGTTTGGTTGGCGAAGTCAGGAAGGAAAGTAACTTGCAAATTTAAAATTCCGATCTTTATTGCGTTTGATTGTGACAAGGAATCACTTTGCTTCAGATTCCAACTTTTCTTTACCCTTTGATTTTCAAAAAAATGAGAGAAAGTGATTCCTTAGCTAGAAGATGGAGAGTGATTCCTTGATGCAAAAAAACTAATTTCTTAATTAAATTACATATTTATCCCCTTATACTAACATTATTCTAAAAAATAAATAAATAAATTTGTTCCTTTCTTTCTTAGTTTTAGTTTCTATTTTTTTATTAATTTTTTTACACCTTTTTTTATGTGTTACTCTCTCCGTCATAATTTACATGTCGCGGGCCCACCGTTCACGACTATTAAGGGCTTGCTGACTCGAACTGTAGCGGGCCAGTTTTCTGTTAGCTTGTGTTCGTGGGCCCGCTCCCTCTAACGGTAAAATTTCGGGCTCCAGCCCACATCTTCTCTTCCAAGCCTGAACAGCTCGTCCCAACCCATAAAACCTCGCGAATAAAGGCATCTCCATCGCTTCATCATCTGATTCATCTCCCATTTCCAATTTCGAATTCCATTTCTTAACCCTAGCCCGCCATCCTCACCCCAAAATTTTCCCCCAAATTCGAGCGTCAATTTTTTCCCTCCATCCCAAACCCACCAAATTTTTCCCTATTTTGAAATTCGAAATGGTTTACAAACACTCCAACCATTTAAAATTGATCACCCCTTTTCTCCATCACCCCAACTTCCTCTATCTGAAATGAGTTCAGAATACCTTGATCTCAACGATTTCCCACACAGCCCACAATCGTCATCGTTCGACGATGGCGGCCTTGAGGATTTGGATGCCAGTGCCAATTCCTTCTTTCAAACCACAAATTTCAGTCTCAATGTTCCAGAAGGGGCGGAAGCGAGGAACAATCCAGAGTTGCAGGTTTGAGAACAAAGCTCGCCGCTGGAAACTCAAGGTGGCCTCCTTCCATTTCTATTTCGTCGATTAATGCGCTAATTTGATTTAATTCCCCTTTTTTACCTTCTTCATTTATGGATTGGGTAGGCCGCAAGAAAGAGATGAACTGTTTCGAAAGAGAGCAAGCATATGCGTGTTTGCTTCAAAGAGTGCGGAACGGGGTTTTGAGGAAAGGGTCAACCAGACAGGTTGCTGAGCAGTTTAGAGTTCATATTCGAACAATGCAAAGACTGTGGAGGCGAGGTAGGGATTCAGGAAACCACGCCTACCAGAGCGAAAGATCGATGAATTGTGGTCGTAAAAGAATTGAATTTGACGTGCAGAGGTTGAGAGATATTCCTCTGGGGTAGAGGACAACCATTAGAGGAGTGGCTTTTGCATTGGGTGTGTCCAGGCAATTTGTGTATGCAAAACTAAAGGAGGGAGTAATCAGGCGCCACACAAACGCAATCAAACCCTCGTTGACGCAGGAAAATAAGACCACCAGACTGAAGCACTGCCTATCATCTATTGATCCAAGCACAATTCCTCATTGTCCAACCTTCAAGCACATGGTGAACATCGTGCATATCGATGAGAAATGGTTTTTCCTCACCAAGCGAGCACAGAGGTACTACCTGCTGCAACAGGAAAATGACCCAGTAAGATTCATCAAGAACTCAAATTTTATTCCCAAAGTAATGTTTTTAGCAGCTGTAGCGAGGCCAAGATATGATCTTGATGGCCGTTGTGTTTTTGATGGTAAAATTGGTGTTTTCCCTTTAGTTCATTTTGTAGCCGCTGCTAGGTCCAGTCAAAACAGGCCCCGTGGGACACTGGAGATAAAACCAATTACCAACATTACCAGAAATGTTATTAGATCCTTCATGATAGAGAAGGTGTTGCCAGGTATTGCCAATAGATGGCCTAGGGAGAGTATCGCAGAACCCATTTACATTCAACAAGACAATGCGAGAAGTCATATTCAGTTTGATGATCTTGAATTCTGTTGTGCAGTTCAGTCATGTGGTTTGAATGTCTCTGTTGTGTGTCAACCCCCTAATTCTCCAGATTTGAATGTGTTGGACCTAGGGTTCTTTAGAGCAATTCAGTCACTCCAAAGCAAAGAGTGTGCTACGTCATTGCTTCAATTGATTGGGGTTGTTGAAGATGCATATTTACGTTTCCCAGTGAAGAGCAGCAACTACATATTCTTGACATTACAGACATGCATGGTTGAAGTTTTAAAATGTGATGGTGGTAACACATATAAAATCCCCCACATCAAGAAGGATACACTTGCAAGATTAGGGACTTTACCAAAGAGAATCGGATGCTCTCCAGAGGTTGTTGCAACTGCAATTGGTCTGATCTCTGACTAGCAAATTTCAGGTACCTGTTATAGAAATAAAGATGTCGTTGTTGTTGTCTACTTGAATTGGAAAGGGACTGAATTATCATATGTGTTTGCACTTTTCAGGAGGTTATTGTGATGCTGTTTGTACATAGTTTCATTTGCAGCCACCCTCTCACTGGCCAAAACAAATTGGGGAGTTACAATTTGGATTTTTGTATGGATTGTAAATCCACATTTACAATTCCTTTTTGATGTCTGTGCATAATGTGCAGTAGGAGGTTATTATGGTAGAGGTTTTTGTGCATAATGTGCTGGTACAAATTGTAAAGTTAGTTCTGCCTTTATTTCTGGATTGTAAATGCACATTGTGCAGTAGGGTGATCAATGTTGTGTATTTAGGGTGAACAATGTTGTGTATTTAGTTTATCGTTGCTGATCCAATCCATTGGATATGTCAAGGTTTGGATGAACAACGTGTAACTGTTTTAGAATGACAATGACTATATTCAATGCTATTTTTGTGCAAAATGGTTTAGATGAATTCTGTTGTGCAGTTTATGTAAACCAGTTATGTAAATTCAAATAATTCCTCTGTTTTGCAGTTGTTGTAAAGCATTTCAATCCCCAGCATTGCATATGCGTTAACCAGTAATGTAAATTAATATAAATCCCCTGTATTTCATTTGTTATAAACCAATAATGTTAAATTCAAATCAATCCCCTATTTTGAAGTTGTTTTAGACCACACATGAACTCAAAGGCTCCTCCCCTGTTTTGGAAACACAGATGATAATTGTCAAGTTGTTGCACAACAGGGACATGGAGAGACATGGAGATGAGGTACGAGAAAAAGGCAAACAAATTTATTCAAATTGAAAGGCTGGTACATAGGAGTTTGTGAATGGTTACAACACTCATTCATTCCAATTACATGGTGGTAATATGAGTTGGAGCACACAGAGGAAGGATGAGATGTCTAACACAAACCCAAACTAATCTGAATCCGATGCATCAGAGATAGTTGGGATGCCAGCAATGGAATTTCCAAAGCTGTTGAGTTCCTGAGCAGCAACCCTTACACTCCCAAGGGCCAGATTAATGACATCTCTCTTCTGCTTCAAATGTGCAATTGCGAGTGTGAGATTGTTGATAGCCCTCCCATATGACTCCATTATACTCAGCGCCAGTCCCTCGTGATCCGGATCTTCCACTATACCATCATAAGTTTCCTGCAATTCCTCTAGCCTCTCCTGAAGCTCGTCGATATCGGCTCTGGTCTGGAGACCCCTATTCTCCATCTGGACAGTGTCTGCCTCAAGGTGAGTTGAGATGAGGCCTGAAAGATCTAGGATCTCCTGCTTCTTGTTACGATCCATTGTCCCACACCTGCAGAGAAATGTAAACAAAGCTAGAGAGATGAGCAGAAAGCAGAGAGGACGGATATAATTGAATATGCATAGAGGGTGATATTTATAGGAATTTAGTAGGGTTTATGAGGGGTACCAAGGGTTGCAAAGGGTTACACTGGGCTGGTTATGTGAACCGGTATTGGGAACTCAACAATTAGTTTCCCTTTTGAAGTTGGAAACCTATCTTCTCTTTATGTGTTGCGGTTGCAATACAATCCTCTGTTCCTCGTGTCACCCCAAGACTTGTCTTCTCTTTGGAACAGTTAGAGGTTCAATCCAACTGAAAAGCAACGATTCTCCATTGCAATAACAACACCTGCAACACATGCAGCGTTTCCTTGGTAACGGCTGGTCAAGGAATCCCGAAAGAAATAGAAAACCTAAAAATTATTTATGGAAAATAGCAAAAATATTGGCATGCGTGATTGAATTGCACAAGGAAAGTAAAAGCTGCATGTAAAGGCCTACCTTACCCTATTTAATTGGTGTGTACACCACGGTGGCTTTTTCAGAGACACGTTCATTCAACAACACCGTTTCAACACACTTTCCAACTTACTCTGCCTCCTCTGCTTCCCTTGCCGATACTTCAGTCAATCACCACGTCTCTTTAGTTTGTGTTGTTGGTCACGGACTCAACAGTTGATTCCTCTCCATAAAAGGCAAACAATTCATTCATTCTTCACACGCTCAAACAATTGCTTAAGTTACCAAAACTAAAACTTACCTCTGTTTCACCAATTCTCCTCCAAACCATGAATCCTCGTGAAGCATCCAACATCCTAAGCCTCGTTGGGGCTGTGGGCACTGCACTGCACAAGGAAGTGGCTGATGTAGAGCACATGTTGCTCTCCATAGAGGAACAGATTCAGAGAATTGCTGCTGCCACTGGGGGGCTAAAGGAGGTCAGGACTGCAGTACTCAACTATTATGATGAAGAAGGAATGGATGCAGCGGAATTCATCCTCACCATTGGCCACGCCCTTCGTCCACTAGCCAAAACCAAGTGCAGGTTGGAGGCCAAAAGAGACAATTTGAGGGTGGTCCTTCACAACCTTCATGCTGCAGTGAGGGCATCAAACAAGTTTGCAAACAAGCTTCCTGCAATTCCTAAGATGGTCTAAACGTCCTATTGTACAACTGATGCATCAATGAAATAAGGGTACTTATTTATGAGGCTTCTTGTTTTCCCTGTGAAAATTTATTTGTTTCTCTTGTGGAACACATTAAAATACTGACAGAGGAAAATTACCAAACACTTCATACGCATAACTATTTACAATACATATTCACAGCTAGAGTTAGTGGAGGAAATCCTATACAAGTCAAAAAACAACATTGTGCAATTTCTGGCAACATAAATCCAGAAATTGCATGATCCAATTACCTCCAAATTGCAAAAAGAGTAAGCTTAAAGACACATAATGACTTCATTTAATGGAAACCTGGTACGAGGATGCGAAGCATGAGGATGAAAGTCCTCTCGTCCACACCATCTGTGAAATCCCACATACCAGCCGTTGGCAATTTGTTAAGGTCAAAATCCCTGTCTTCATGAACAAGTCCTCTCACTGGTTTGTCTTCCCCGTCATCAGCAGGGGGTAGTTCGTTTACATCGAACTCGAAATGGGGGTTTTCCTTCCTCTTCCTTTTGACTCCATTGCCGATAACATAACCCCTTCGAATCAACGGAGTTCTGCCTTTTTCCTCCGAAACGGACAACCCAGTTCGCGAATCATACTCACTCAGCTTCACCACCGAACTCTCTTCTTGCCCACCCACATCCTCCAACACCATGTTGTCCTTCTCATCTCTCTCATACGTGTCTTCGACTATCTCTTCTGAAATGGGTTTTTCTTCGGCGGACATAACCACTTCTTCATCGGCGACCACCAACGAGTCTGGCACGACCATATTGTCGTTGACGTCGAATTCACACAAGCTGTCGTACTGCGAATCCTGAAAAAAACTCCCTCCATTTTTCATAAGCAAGAGAGAACGGAAAGGAGAGAGGAGAACTCGGAGAGGATGGAAGGGAGAGGTCTGAACCCTCTGGCTCAAAAGGATGAACGAAAAATTTGAATTCGCGGTCAGAGATTTCATTCAACTTTCCTTTCCCCCATAGCCCTTGGTTGACATGTAGTTTTATCCACAGACGACGCGTCACACGAGGGTTAGAAACGTCAAAGCACAGGTTGGGACGGCACAATAAACCAAGGCGACATGTAAAGAGGGACAGTCGTTTTTTGGGTAGAACGACAGATATATCCGGACGGAGGGAGTATTTTTTTAGTTTCATATTTTTTTAATATTTAATATTTAATTTTTTTCTAAAATTTCTCCTTTTTTTATGTTTCAAATTCTTTTTTAAAATTTTGGTACATTTTTTAATTTTTAAAAAAAATTATGATAAATTTTTTAAGTTGCAGATTATTTTTTAATTAGTTTTTAAGTTTGATAAAAATATATATTCTGAAAGTTGGATAAAAAAAATTTATAAAGCTAAATTTCTTAATCCATCCATCAACCACCCCCTTACCATAATAAAGAATTTTAAAATTCATTTGATATTTTAATTGTTGAAAAATAGATAATTAAATAGAAATAAAGTCCATGATAAAGCATATATAGAAAAAAATAATTAGACACTTAAATATAAAAAAAGATAAAAGTAGTCATTTTTTTTTCAAGAATTCTCAAGAACAAAACAAACACAATAATATTACTTTTCTAGAAATCTTAAATCCTAACCAAACACAAAAAACTAACATTCTTCTCAATCATTCTTTCGAGTATCACTCTCTTGAGAGACTGATGTTAAGGAGGAAAGTAGTATTCCGTGAACTAAACTCTACCTTCGTCTTTTACCCGTTTTTTAAATTGGAAATTAGGCTGGTAAGGACGGGCATGCGTACCGTTGGGGAACGAAAGCCCACACACATAAGCCCACTCAATTCCCTCACATTTTCCGTTTTATTTTGGCGCCACCGCCACCAGCCACACCTAATACTTACACACAACACAGCTTTCTATTCACCCCGCCCGATTCGAAGAAATTCCACCGTCGTTTTAGCGCGCCAACCATTTCCATGTCCAGCTTAGGGCTTCGCTCCCCACAATTCTCCGAGGTAAGATTTCTCTGTTTTATTATTTTGATTTGTTTATCTTTTAAGAGAATACTTATACGTGATAAGAATCGTTTCAGGATGTAGCTTGGCTTCCCGCCTGGGTTCTTCCTCATCCTCAACTAGAGTCATCATCCCTCCAAAATCAACCGCAAAGCCTTTCAAATCAGCCATTCAAGATAACTTTTTGGCATTTTTCTTTCGTGGTTCGATTCGTTAAAAATGTGAATTTAAGAGTATTAATCTCACTGCAGCCTTGCACTACTAGTGCGGGTCACTTAGAGTGAATACCAACTTGCTCAAAGTTTTTAAGTGAAGTAAAATTTAGATGATTTTTGTTCGTGTTTTTGTTGATTTTGACAATGATAGGGTTTGATGTCCCCATGTGGAAACATTTTGTCAAGTGAAACAGCAGAACAAGAAGATGGATATAATAATCGTACTTACCGTTTGCTCTTGTCTGGAGGGGAGGGGGATTCACATCCTAGTACTAGCGATGCTCTGTCTCCTCATAATGTAAGCATATGCAATTGCTTCTCTCGCTTCCCCTTTTTTCCCTTATTTGAATTATTTGCATGCATCCAGGCTGACTTATTTTGGGTTTCTTAGGTGCTTAATCTCTGTCTACGTCTGTCTTCTGATACTGATTCACAGTCTAGCAAAGGAAAGCAATTTTGCTCGTCAGGATCCCTGTATGTGTCTAGGAAAGAGCCACTTGAACAGGATGATATTCCAGCTGTCCGTGAAGAACCAACTGGCCAACTAAAGCTAGATCATAATGATGGTGGTGTGAGTGTTTCGCCTCTGACTTTTACCCCAGTAGCTGTGGTGAATATTGTTCCAAAATCACTCACCAATCATCAGGACACTGGGAAGAAGCATGAAGAAAATATGGACCACAATGCCAAAATGATACACTCTCCACATCTAAGTTCTGTCCCTTCAACAGTGGCAACTGTTTGTTCACCATCTCTGGGAAACCACAAGAGCAGTGGCCAGGAACATGATGAAAAATACAATGCCAGACACATCAAAGATGGTGACCTCAATGATGCAGTTGAACTCTCTATTGCTGCTTCTGAAGCATTGCTTATACATGAATTAGTGAAGACTGAGTCTAGTTCAGAAGTTTTTCCCATGCGAACAATTCTGGAAGCTGCACTACAGGTTAAACAAGCACGATTGGAAGATTTAGGAGATGCTTTTGATTGGCCTTCTGATGAAAGTCATGAAATTGATGCTCTTTCTGACTTAGATGAGCTGTATATGATGGATGCCTTTGAGGATGTAGGATTATCCTCCATTGGCCTCAATGCTAAGCACGTTAGCAGTTCAGATGTATCACTTGTTGAAGATACCCCTGTGTTAAAGAACCCCTGTGGAGACAATGGCTGGAAAGGGAAAGGACTCTTGGGCCGTCCACCTAAAACCCTTGATAATTTAGTTACTGGTTTGAAAAACTCTGATGATGCATGCCTTGGTCAGACATTATGTCAGCCATTGACAACATTTCATTTGTCCCAATTGTGGCAGAGGTAAGAATCTTATTTTGTTTAGTACTGCTGATGCTTATCCAGTTAAAAAAGTACAGCTCATGGAGTTTTCTTTGACTAGTTGGTTGAGCATGTTTTGGTTGATATAGTTTTGATTTTGGTAAAGATGGAAACATAGTCTTTTGCAGGTTCTGCTGCTGCTATGTTGGCACATTCTTTCGATGTAAATGATCACATTTGTCTTTTAAACAATTAACGTTGTCACTTGAACACTTCATTTCAGGATCAAGCTGATGCGAACTTGTCTAATGCATGCATGTCCAAGAATTCTGGTCAGTTCATATCCTTACTCTTTTCATATATGCCTCTAGACGAAATGTTTGTGCTTACTATTGTGCCTCCCACCCCCCACCCACAGAAGATAAAGCAATCTATTTAGTTGCAGATAGATACCAAAGCGGCTGGTTAGGTGGTTGGGGAGTGGAGGTGAGGCTGAATTTTATTTTGCAATAGTCCTCTTGTGACTCTTTCCATGTCACTGTATTGTGTACTCTGGAGTCCAGTGTGCATGTTTTTCCTTGACAATAACTGGAATACTTGTATAAGAGAAGAAGGAAGAGAGACTTGTCTTATCTCATATCTTTAGCTCTTATCCTGTTTTGTTGACTTGAAATTTTTGAGATTTTTGCTTTAAATTTATGGGCTCACTGAAGAAATATGGACACTCCAGTCAATAGAATTTTTAAAATATTTGCTAGTATTTCTGTTACTAGGATGGAGGTTTTACCTTTTGTCTCTACTTTTATAATTATAAATATGTGCTGCAGTTGATGATAGCTGGTAGAAAAAACAGGTGTAGCCTAGTCTTCTCAGTGCTAAAGCAGAACTAGCTTAAAACTTAAATGCTTTGCTCAGTTTCTTTTTCTCCTTCATGTATGGTATTTCAGTTACAGCACTTTCAGTCTTGAAGTTTATGTTCTGCTTTGTTTGCATCTTTTATGCAATGAGATTGTTTTGCTTTAGATTGGTTTGCACCATGAAAGTCTATGTTTCTTTTTCCTTTTAATTGAGCTTCCCTTAATTGTGTGTGTAATATATTCATGCATTGAAATTTCTTCACCTTTCTAATTGTTTTGTTCTGTTGTTGCTGGGCTTCTACATTCTGGAATGAGGTAGATGCTTCTGCAAAATTTTCAGCAAAACTGTACTAAAGGCGTTGGAAACTTTTTTGTTGAGACAAGCTTTCTCTCTGAATCAGCAGATGTTGCCCCGGATGAGAACTCTTTTGTGCAGAAACATGAAACTCATTCTAAGATAGTTTCACAGCCTAGTATACAAGCTGAAGGCTGCCATGATAGACCTATAGAGGCTCTTTCAGTTTCACAAGAAGTTGTATCTTCTAATATGTCCTTGGTGGATCCTCTTTGTTCTGTTGTGCCTTGCAGCATCTCTTTGGAGAATGCTGGTTTCCCTTCATCACTGAACCAGGGCAATCAAGAAGTTGATGCTGAAAACTTCCTTTGTCCCGAATCAGAACATGCTAAGGGGAATTCTCAGTATATTTCAGATGTGAATGTTGAACCTGTCAATGCCAATACTCTAGATGCAATGCCCACAATCAGTGGCAAATGTTTGGGGCCCCTGGTTCAGAGGCAATTGGCTGAATTTAGGAATTATAGTACTGTTACGCCAAAAAATGGCACCATTTTTTAGGAGAGAAGACCTTACTGTAATCAACAGTTGTCATCAGGACATTCTCGGGATCTGCTCCCGCCATACCAGGATTTGGGATATATTAGATCTTCTGACCAGAGGGATCCTGAACCTCTAAGCTCTGTATTTGAGAGGACTGTTGGCAGAGAAAATGAGAAAAATATGGATGCCAATGTTGCCATAAATCCAGTTGTCAAAACAACCAAGAAAAGGAAAAGTATAGATCAGCCTGAAAAAGAAATATCTGAGCCGCATATTCATTCTCCAGTGCAAAGGAAGTCACCTCTTATCCTCAACCGAAGGACACACTGCCGGCTCTAGGGTGATAAAACAATAATCCCGGCCTAGAGGGGGGGTGAATAGGCAATAAAAAATCGCACACAAAATGTAAGGAAAAATAACAAAGACACAAAGAGTTATAGTGGTTCCAATTCACAATCTGAATTGTACTCCACTACCTAAGAGCTTCACCCTTAGGATTTTCTAATGCAAACACCTTTGCTATTACCTTGAGCTTTTACGGGTTCAGCTCACAACCTTACACCGTAGTTTTTGCGGGCTCAACTACAACCTTACACTTTAGTTTTTACGGGCTCAACCACAACCGTTTTACAATCCTCTTTCAAGGTAAGGATTGAAGAACCTTCACAATTTGAATTAATAATATTTGCAACAAATAATTGGTGTACAAATAATAAATGTATGATTCAAAATAACACCAATAAATGAACAATATTACCTCAAGAAGAAAGCGATCCAAACTCGAATTAAAAGACGCAAGAATGGTTGAAAACCGATATGTGAAGCTTGTGTGGTAAAACTTTGATTAAGAGAGTTTGTAAATGTAATTTGTGTATATAGAACTTATAAATGCTTTCTTCTTCTTTGTAACTCATCTTAGATGAGTATTTATAGTGTCAAAAGAGTAGAGGCTCATCCAAGAAGGAAGGAGCCAAAAACTAGCCGTTTGCTACAGTAACAAAAATATATCCGTTTGCTACAGTGAAAAACTATCCGTTGCTACAGTGAAACTATTCATTCCCGTTGCTACAGTGAGTTTATCCGTTGCTACAGTTAAACTCTCCGTTGCTACAGTGAAATCAAAAACTCTTTTCCCAAAAATTGTTTTTCGTGTAAAAAATCTTTTGACACTTTTCTTGAGGTATTATCGAACATAAATCAAGTGCTAATTAGAATCATACTTACACGTTTAATGCTCTAATATACACTTGATTCTTCGAGCTTGCGATAATTGATTTGTTGCTTCTTTTGTTGTCTCGTCGCAAACTACAAATACTTTAACTTAAAATTGCGTTAGTATATTAATTAATTTGTGTGTCCTTAATTCATCAAAACAAGATTTAATGAGCCCTTGGGCCAACACAGGGTTCTGAGCTTATTGGCAATTTCACAAGAGGAACTCGTCGTGGAGAAGCTGTGGCACAAGGAACTAAAAGTAAGCTGGGCAAAAGTCTCCAAAACATAGAATCTATTAAGTTGCAAAAACCCTGCAGTCAAAATCCAGTTAGAAAACGAGTTTGTTTCTCCACTATTGTAGCTAAGCTTCAGCATAACAAGGACCTCAAGCACCAAATTGTACATGAAAATTGTAAGATCATGCAATTGACATTTTGTCATACCACTTCACCACGTGGAAGGTTTTAATGTTAATATCTTTTTTGTTTGCTTATGCAGTTTCTAATATGTTAGCAAATAAGAATACAAAATATTCCAATCCGTGGCTGGACTCTCTAACTGCCGATGGAAAAGGTTGTTTTGGAGGTCACAGTAAGGACACGGAGATTGATATTTTATGGTCTAGAATTCCTGCTCACAGGATTTTCTAGGAAGAAGGAGAAATATATTGTGGGCTGCTACAACAGCATGGTGGTATAGTTCTCCTGGATATCCCAGCTCCTCCTTCCAATCCCAGGGCTAAGAGATATTCAAAAGGATCTAATTTTCAGCATCTACCTATCATCATATCTTCAAAGAAGGTTAGTTTTTAAATGCTATACACCTGATCTTTCTATTGAATACCTTCTTCTTTAACATATTTGAGGCACTCGATTATCAGCTCTTTATAAAAGGGTAGACACCCATTTGTTCTGTATAAGTATTCATGTAGCTCTTTTTTGATTCTTCCTTCATCCTTTCATCACTTTTTCTAATGCTTATGAATTCATTTCTCCTTCGGCTGTACCTGTTTCCCATAAGTTGAGATTTTGTTTTGTGAGGATGATCTAACCACCAATTGGTGCATTATGGTTTGCCCTTTGGAATCAGAAACTTCCATTTTTCTTTGGGGTTTGTTAAACTTTTTAAAGAGCTATATGTGTATCCATAACTTGTTATTTACAGCCTTGATAGGTATTCCATTTTGGAGTTTTTTCATAGTTAGTGATGCTATTTCTTAACCACCATTATCCGTGTTGTTTCCTTACCCCCAGCTACAAACCACCAAGTTCTTATACGGGTGTGCTGTCAATGGACTGATTCTAAAACTGAAGTGGGTTACTGATTCAATTGCAGCGGGTTCTACAGCACCTGCTGAAAAGTAAGTTATTCTGTATTTTCACTTTATTAATCTGGTGTTATATGTAGCAGTATTGCATTTATGCTTTCACATTGGTTCTATAGTCAAAATCTTTTAATACATCAAAGGCAACAACTTTTAAAAATCTTTAGGCATTGCTTTTAACTGTATTGCTAGTTTAATGTTGATCTCCAAAGGCATTTATTGACAGCTTAGATACTGTCATTGGTTCTGTACACAAGGCAATATACTTTTTTAAGCATACTTGATTAATTCTTCTGAAATGATGTCTCAGACAGCTGTAGTTCAAGTATGGAACTATTTACACTTTTAGGCAGTTAACAAATTTTAGCGTCAGATGTGTTGTTTAGGTCCATCAGTCGATCGTGTATTCAGCCTGTCCTCTTTGGTATATAATGGTCTTAATTTAAATATCCGCGAGCATAAAAAAGACTTATGAAAAGAAGAAGAAAATAAACCTGAAATGATTGAAAGTAGGGGATTTTAGTTGGAGTAATAAGCATTTTGTGTATGTGGTTGCACTTCTTTGTATTCAGATTTTACTCTAATGATGCTTTCTCGTTGGTCATTATTGGTAAAAAGAATATGCTATTTCAATTCCTACTGTTACTTGGTCTTTTCCCCCTTCTTTTTTGATAGATACCTGGTCTCGTTTTTGGGATAGCCATATGCTTCATTCTGTGAGTCGCGAAAGGTTTTAGCCCTTGTTTGGAAAAAAAGGAAAATTTGAAGATAGGAACTTTCCTTGGTGCAAAGAGATCAAGATCTTAGGTGAAAGGGGGTAAAAATGGAGAAATAAACTAATGGATGGAGTCTTAGATAAGGACTTACATGGAACGCGTAGGTCATGTGTAATTTTTCCCATGATAGAGCTGAATTGAGTAGGAATTGTAGGTGGTTGCTTTGAGATAAAAGTTTATTTGAATAGAGTTTAGTTTTTTCCCTGATGGTTTTTTCCACCATGTGGTTTTCATATCCATGCTTGATTCTTTTTCAGGTATATGATTTTACCATATCACACTTATCTGGTGTCTACAAGAACGGAAAATTCAGTTTGTAATGGTAACCTTCAGCGCATTTTCGATGGAGTTGGGATTGTTCTTCATGGGAGGCAAAGCTTCTGTGCTAAATTGGCAATACTAATCAAGGTAACATCATTGTCTGTGGGGCAGGCCCTTCATGTTTCTTGCAAAGCTCTTGTGGATGCTTTTTGTTTGTTATTGGCTCCTAAATTGTGTGTTCATATACTCGGGCGCGCGTGTGTGTGTGTTATTGGCTTTAGAGTCAATATGGATAGGAGTTTGATGTAGATCAATTTTAGCATCTAGATTTTACTAGGACTTTTGGCTTCCAATATGTCACATCAAAGGTGTGGATTAATTTTTTATGATAAAAGATATGAAATGTGGGTGCACTAGGGGACAGTGGCATGTTTTATCTGAGAAATCAGAACAAGGAATTTGCAATGAGATAACTTCCTGTATGGAACAACAAAGACGATAACTTATATGGTTTTAGCGTGCATAGCTAATGATACATGTTATGTTTTTATATATACATTAATATCATTCTATGATTTTGTTTCTTATTCCATATGTATTTTAAAATTGAAATGGTGAAGCTATATTCTGTCTGGATCCGTTTAATCCTTTTTCCTTTGTTTGGCTTGTTCAGCATGGTGGCGGTCAGGTTTTCAAAACTCTCCTCAAGTTATTCCAGAGTCTTGATGTTGAAAAGATATCTATTGGAGCAATTGTGGCTGAGGACGAGAGTAGGGCATTATGCCATTTGAGGCACTGTGCTTCAGAGAGGAAAATACCCTGATGGTATGCATTCCTCTGTTTTTTTCCTTTCCCTTCATTTTTCTTGAGAAAAAATAAAAGTTTGTTGAAGTTAGTTTTTTCTGATCAATTAGGAAGTATTTGAGGTGCCAAAGTATCCAAACTCTTTTGTTTGCTCATGAAGGTGCCCGCATCTCATGTTTCTCCCTTTGAATTTCAATTTAACTAATTATATCTTGGGCTGATGACTTATTGCAGCGAGCTAGTTGGGTCGTAAAGAGCTTACATTCAGGTAAGCTTTCTCCTTTCACAGAGAAAGAAGGTAATCCTCTCACAATCAAGGTGCCAGAGCTTGCTACCTCTATGGATTGGAGTCAAGAAATTTGAAAATTGCTTTCGTAGCCACATTTTGAGGTACCTGCATGAGTTTAGCAATTACATTGCTGTGTTTTTATTTATGGTGCTTATTTGAGGAATTTAAATTGGTATTCACGGTTCTCGAAGTCCAATTGAAACTTGTGAATAGTATCACCATTCTTAGCAAATGGGTAAATTAACTGCTAGTTGTAGAATACTTGACTAAAATAACAAACCTAACTGGCCCCTTGAGTTCACTTTGAGCAACAAATCAGATTTAAATGATGGTTAATTGACTGTTGTATGCTTGTTTGACGGCTTGTTTGGGAAAATCTGTACTAAAGTAAATATGTGAAGTGACCAGAAACGTAAAATGCTCTATCGAGTTATGTACTGTAGCATCCCAAGAGGAGTTTGGGTTTCTATGCACAAGTAAAATAGTTTCTGCATTATATAGAGGCTCTGTAGGTTAAGAGGCTTTCTGACTGATCAGGGTTTAGAGGTTAAGTTGTCCTCATTTTGCATTGTTGTTGAGGGGTTTAGAGGTTAACCGGTCCAAGTTATTCAAAGGGAGGAATTTCAATTGTTTCTCTCGGTTATGATCTTCCTTAGTTTTGTGTTTTATTCATGAAAAAATCCTCCTATTTTATGGTTTTCCAGGATGCTGCAGAATCTGTGATCACTGCATGAAAAGCTCAAGGCACACGAACTTGCGTGGTTTAAGATAGATGGCACCATTTTTATGAGCCTGGTTGTTAATCAGTTTGTGGTGCTGACCTGGGTCCATGACAGAATAGGTCATGAGTATCCTTTAAGCTTAATTTCCTGATTTGCAAAAATGGTACGCATGCCATCAACTTAAAACAGAGTGAGAAGTTTATGTTGCAAAAGGTATGTTTTTGAAGGCTTTGATGGTGACTGTTGGGAATGGTCTCCCTGCACTCAGTTCCAAAACAGTCATGAGAAGAGTTCGAATCGGACGATCTCTGGCTGCAGAAGCTCTGGCTTCTTATTCTGCGCCATGATTACAGAATCAGACCATCGTTGAAGTAATCTATTATCGCATCATAAGCATTTTACTTTGCTGGAAACCCAATTGTTGAATTCACAAGCCAAGACATTGGTGTCTACCGAGCCATTTCATTTAGGGTGGAATCCAGAAGGAAAGTGATTCAGAAACGCAAGATTCCAGGTTATCACCTTGTTCTTAAGGTTGTTTCTCCAGCCATTAGGGAGATGTACTGAGTTTCTTCAGTAGCTTCCATATCCTCGAGCATCAAATTCAGCTGAATTCCTCTACGTTGTGCAAGCCAATCTTCAGCATTTTTCAGCCACCCAAGTTCTGGACAAGATTGCACGTCACTGGTTGGTAAATCCTTCAGGTCGAGAACTACATGTGTGCTTAGAGAACCAAGATTTCTTGGGTCTTTAATGTGTCTGTAACCATGTAAACAACAAAAGACCCTGAAAGGAAAGGATGCTATGTAAATACACTCATTTTGCTTGTAATTGAAAGTACTGTTCATGTAATTCTCTACACACGATATATGGAGAAACCTTGTTCCATATTAAACTTACCAGTTATCCACAACAAGTGATCTTCAACACCTGATCACTACAAATCCACTAGAAAATAGCAAGGGATGTACAAATATAAACATCGAGCGACTCCACAAACTAAGACTTGGCAAGGTAAAACTATACAGGTTTCCATACTGTAAGCACCTCTTGAAACATTTCCAGCATCAACTCCCTATCGGCTTGCCTGAAAAAGTTATTAATTTCCTCTCGCACATCATATATCTTGCCAAAGTCAAACAAGTAGGTTAGGCATCCTTTCTTCAACTTGTTCAGCTGGTACAGCCAGGCCTCTTGCAGTCTTTCAAGGACATTGACAGAATTTATGTCTTCCATTAGGCTTTCCTCGCAAGCTGCTTTAAGGTCTACAATATCATATTTGTTCGCAGCTCCTAGTAGTGCTAGCCGATGCTTCCAGAATTCATCTTGTTTAATAGTTCCGTATAAGTACCTCAAAAGGGTCATGCAAGATTCTAGCGACATGTCTTCTATGTAGATTGTAGAGGACTCCTTTTCCTTGAGATCATGATGAAACATGCTCTGGAAAACAGGTGAACTTGCTGAAAGAACTGCCTTGTGAGCTCTAAGTGTGCCCTCAGAAGTGTTGATTGTAACATCAGCATGTATGGCTTCATCGAGCATTCGAGATAGACAACGAAGTGTTGTTTGAGATGAAATAGCCTGCATCATTCTGTCACTTGGCCATATGGAACTAGCTTCTCCACCCTGGGTTTTAAGACAGTAAAACATGCAAGATTTGAGCCTTAATGAGCACCAGTAATTTGGTAAAATTCATATCACTAAGAATATCTGTTTGCACATTCTACTCCATATGCATATTTTGTCATTACTGTGTCATGGAATCTCATCTAATCTCTGCCTATTCTGTGCTTAATTGAAGAGGACATGAACCAGGGTTGAAATACATCCACAAGGGTTTGCTATAGGTGCTCAGCAAAGAAATTATAAGAAAAGCATTTGGCTATGACTTGCCTTCAATCAAGTCTGTCACCACAAGGAAAACAAACTAATGGAACTCACATTGAGCGGGCAGATTTTGAGGTCTAGGAATTCGACATCAATGATGAAGCGACCATGAAAGTTGGAATCGACAGGCCAAACAAAGTCCTCACAAGTCCGAAGCAATTTATCATTAACTGGAACATGAAGAATTCAGAATCTATTAATGCTTCCCGATCAGCCAACCATTAGAAGCTTCAAACGATCAGGTGTGCATTACTTATGACCCTCTATCAGAAGTCACACTCTATGCATAACTTTGGTCAAGTGAAATGAAGGTTTCTTATTCACATTATAGGCTAACGAAGTACAAGGGTCCAAACAAATGTGCATTGCGAATACTTATCAAATTTAACAAAGAATCAGCAGCCAATTTGAACGATGAATTAGCATTATAGTCCTATTATTTGGTAGTGACCCTTCCCTAAGAGGAACTCCGGTCTTAATACTCACTGTTAATCACAAACGGAACCAAACGAATCCAAGAATCAAAATCGATAACTTCTTATGGTAATGATCTCATACTGTAAAACAAGACAAGGTACGTGAAAACTTGATTGATTTTGATAAACAAAAAGAGGGAAAGACACCCTTTGGGTTATTGAATAAAAATCAGCTAAGAGACTGGAGAATAGAATCCATTCTTTACACGGAAAGAAAAGCTCAACTAATTAAAATATGATTATGTAGTAAGTATATACCATGAGAGATGTATGGTCTGCGGTTAGGACCATAGTTAGAGACACGAAGAATGAATCGGGCGATGGGTGGTTGTTCTTTAGACACACGAGATGCTTCTGGGAACAATCGAATGTAAAGATACCGATTCTTTTCTACCGATAAGTGCCTGCTCAAACAGAGCAATCAAGCATTCAAAACAAAGAAAACCCAGAACAAAAGAAGCAAAAACACTTAGAACTTTACAGATAAAAAAAGGAAAAGGTTAGTTAGTTACCAGTTCCAGATGCCAATTTTGAAAGGATCGGACTTTTTGTAAGAGCAAGGGCCGAAGTTGTCGATTCTCCACTGAGCTAGTCTTGAGATGGTCTCCACTTTGGAATCCCCCATCTCTCGCTCTCTTGCTATGCTACCAAGAATCATTCTACTCCTCCGTTTTTGCTGTTTTCCTTTCTTTCCTCAGTTTGTTACAAGATTCAGAAGGAAAGGAGTGGACTCACGGACCAACTTTGGAGTACTGTCCAAGTCCACCCAAAACTAACATTTCTTTCTTTATTTCTTCTTTTAATCAAGGTAAGCTTAAAACATTAAAAATGAACAATTATGTTTTCTAATATAAAGAATAAAAATAAATCATAAATCATAAATTATTATGAAATTCTTCAAACATTTTTCACCACATCCGTAATTAATACAACTTTATGAATGTTAAAAACGTGAAGTTCTTCCCTAATGCACATCATTTGTAAATTTAACTCAACATTATTATAAAAAATTATAAATCTTTAGTCAGTTAACAAAATTAATTTATTTAATTTATTTGAATTTTACTAATCGCAACTATTTCACTAGTTTGAAACTCGCACGTTGTATGATTATACTTCCTCCGTTTCCTATTACTTGACATTTTCCTATGGATTCTTTGTTTCCAATTAATTGTCATTTTGAGTTTTCCAACACACTTTTTTTGCAACATTATGAAACTGCCCTCTCCCTTTAATTTAATGTACAATCACTGCCATTAAACCCACCCAACTTCTACTTCGAGTAAAAATCGCCCAATTTTGTGGAGGGAATTCTAAATTTCGTTTCGATGGGAAGCTAAATTTTTGGGGTTTAAACCGAGGCAATCACTTCTCCATTTTTCCTTTCCTATTGATCAAACAAAATCTCCACCGCTTGTTAATTTCTCTTCCTAACCTCTGTATTCAATTTGGCCGAAATTAGGGTTAATTGATTTGGGAAATTGCAAATGGAAAGCGTCGATTACTTGGAGGATTCTCAGTACAATAGTGTGCTTGCATACGATAAGGGCATGAATCCATTCGTGAAGGATTCGATTTGTCACGACCAAGAGGATGAAGAGCATGTGGTTGAAGAGGATGCTAGAGATGTTGCAAGGTATGAACAGGTCCAGGATAAATGTATGATTACTGTGGATACATTCGATAGTGATGAGGTGATGGTCCCTATTGTAGCCGTTGAAGAAGAAGAGGTTTAGTCTATGGTTGGGAATGGGATTACTGTAGAGCAGAAAGTGAAGGATGGAGTGATAAAGGTGAATGATGTCGTAGAGATTGTGATTGATGATGAGGATATTGTGGTGATTAATGATGATGATTTTGTGGTTAATGAGCAGGAAGTCACCGTTGTGAAGGATTGTTATGAAGATAAGGAGTTGAAATCCACTAAATCTCCTTACAATTTTGATTTCAATCAGCCCTTTGCCAAAGATGTTTTGCTGTCAACCAATGACACTAATGACAGAGATTTTGATTTTAACAAATTGTCTCTATCAAGTTTGCTGAAATTCACTGACCCTTTTGTGGAGAAAAGCTTCATTGCGATGTTGCGCAAGTATCAATCCAAATATTATTAGTCATTTACCAGAAAATTAGTTGGGTTGTTTATGTGTTTTTGTATCTACTGGATTGTGGTAACAGTTTGCACACTTGTGTAAATTGGGATGGAATACCTTTTGTGCCTTTTGTAACATATCGAACTATTGTGCAAACTGTAATAGAATACCTTTTGTGCCTTCATTTTGGCTTTGTTAAATTGTTGGAGGAGTTCTGGGTTTGATTGAACGTTCTGTGGTTAGTGAGCATTCTGGGTTTGATTTTTCAATTGAATCAGTTTTCTTAGTTGAAGCAGTTTGTATTTTGGGTTTGATTGAGCATTATGTGTTTGATTTCTTATCTCTTGTTGCCTTCTGGGAATGTCACCACTTCTCAGTTTCATTAGTTATATGTTGTTGTTCTAACCAGAATGAAATCAACATACACAACACAACAAATTTTCTTATGCATCCAAACACAGAAATTTGCAAACAATAAATTAAATAACTCTGATTGTTAAACCATACCAATTTTGCAGACAGACGATTACATGAAATTGAACCCATACAGAAACATAAACTACCAATTTATTGATCACATAAAACATGCAGATATAATCTGCAGGATTGATAATAGAGTTCCTAATTAATTTCAATTGTTGGGGATGCCTGCAACCTCATTGGCAAAGTGGAAAAGATCATCACTAGCAGTGTTGAGATTCCTCAAAGCCAGCTCCAAGAAGGCCTTCTTCTGCTCAATGTTAGCCAAGACAGCACGCAAATGGGTGATGCAATCACCAATTGATTTCATGGTTGTAACACCCCCTTCGTCTTCTTCAAAGATCATCTCTTGGCTCTACTTTAGCTCCTTGATTCTGGCCTACAGAGTTTGTATGCCATTCATGGTTTGCAGGATCTTGTGTTCAAACAAAGTAGTGTCATCAAGGAGATTAGCATTGACAGTCGTAACAGCATTGAGGAGGGCTTATTTTTCTATTGGATCCATGCTCTTAAATCTGAATAAATTGAGAGATTAAAATCAATTGGTAGAAGGAGAAGTGATGTTGATGAGAAAAATATGGCTTGTGATCACTTTAAATAAGGAAGCGTATTGCAAGAGGTGGTCGCATGCAAGGAAACGTATGAAACGGTGCTAGGGTTGGCAGTGGATAAGGCTGCCAACAGGTGCCTTTCTCTATGAAAATAAAATCAAACTTAACTACAGCAATAAATATAGGAATATGTATAATTTTTTGGACACCAAGCAATAACATACGCAACCCTAGGAGAATCAAACTTCTAGCAAAACACAGTTGACACAACAACAATTTTGAAGCCAATTACTACAACAAAGTTGCATCAATTTGCAAGACTGATAACACAAATCCATACGCAACCCTACCAAAAGCAATTTTGAACCCTAACAGACTTCACAATATTAGCAAACAATCCATCTTTCATCAAAGCAAAAGGATTTTCATATGTAATCCTAGCACAATCAATTATGCATCCACACACAATTGACACAATAGCAATTTTGAACCCAATTACTACAACAAATATGCACAACAATTACCACAATATATATGCATAATTGTAGTTGTAGTCAGACTAAAATCCATACACTCCACAAGATTTCATTGCAGAAGTACAAGACTACACACTCACGGCAGCAAATTACTAAAATTTGCAAACAACAATACACTACACAATTGTTCATGCCAAGGACTAGACAACAATCTATACACACCTAATTTTAAACTTTGCAGAGTACAAGACGACACACACAGATCAACAATTAATGGCAATTACTATATCCAAAACCATATCTAATATCCAAAATCAGTACAAGCTTTAGAAGCCTTCTATAACTATTATAAATATACAAAAATAAGATCAATTCCTGTCTACAATCAACCCGAAATATGAGACAGAGTTTGTGATAACGCGCTTGTCGAGGGCACGATCAAACAAATTATTACAACTTATCACATGCAACAAAATAGATTGAAGACAGTGGCAAGAGGATCGATCAACAGAGATTGGTGAAGACTTACACTAGACAAGGCTAGATTATAAAATAAAACAATAAAAGAAACAAAACAGAATTCAAGGTCTTGAATGTATTCGGGGGACAAAGGCACAAAAAGTAACAATCAGAGGGGGGTTTTACTTGACCAAACGAGTTGGTTAAGAGATATTTGGAGCTAACAAGTTTATCTAAGAAAGCAAGGTTCGGGGTCCCGAATGTCACGTTCGGGGTCCTGAATGTAAAAACATAGCAAATCAGTGAACAAATTCAGAATTAATAAAACAGAAAGTGAAACAAGCACAAATAATCGGGTAGAGAAAGATCTTAGTAAAAGGTATTCTTGGGTTGCATTCGGGACTAGATTGTCATCGACTCAAGGGTATTCTATTCAAGACATCATAGAAATGACATAGGGACCAGATTCCTCGGATATCCCCTACTTTTCTCTTAAGAGAAACTACCCCCTGTTTCCACATATGAGGTAGTCTTGACAGTTTGCCATCCCCCCAGGCATGAATGCTGGAGGGCCATACTCAAACCGCCCATAAAGATAAGAAAAGACAGATCTAGAGCTAAAAGTCCCTCAGTTTGTCAAGCTCGTGACCTCGCTCTAATCAACTACCCACCCTATCTATTCGAGACCACTTCAGCGCAATCAAGACTAAATAGATGCCTACTTGTTCCATGCAACTTTCCTTTCGTATTTATCACAAAGATGGCAGCATTCACACAAAGTAATAATCAGTTGATCAAACCTCTAATTACCCCAAGTGAAATTATAATTAAAATGATAAGCAATTGAATATGGCATCAAAAATATATTAAGCTCGTTTAGGCCTCGAATCTGCCCCTGCAGCCCTTGAATCACCCTTGCTAAGAATTAGAGATTTAGCTACTCATGCTTAAAGATAAATAAATAACAATTAAAGAAAGCATAACAAGTAAATAAATAGATGAAGGGAAGAAGACTTTGTTACTAAAAATCCGTTTGAAGCCCGGCGGCAAGGTTGAAGATGAGCTAACAAGAACTAGAGAGATAAACTAGAGAGAAGTCTAAGAAAACTAAAACTACATGATCATGGATAATCCAAGATACCCTAAACTACTCTTAGATGCCCTTTATATAGTAGAGCTCTAAGCACAAAATATCTTCAGCCTAAAACTAGGGACAAAATGCATTAATTGAAAGCCTAAGAAAGTGGATCCATGCTCCTTAAAGCACAAAGCTGAAAAAGTATAAAGCTGTCTGATTTTCCCAGCTTTGGCAGGTCTGGACTAGGCTCAAGGGCTGACTTGGTCAGAGTGGTAGGTATTTGGTGGTCAGTGCAGACTGCAGGAACAGTGTCAGACGAGGCACATGGAAGCTCTGGCGAGATGACACGTGGAAATGTCATTCTTCGCCCTTCGGGGTCCCGAATGGTGAATCCGATTCGGGACCTTGAACGCTGTTTTGGACTCGGGACCTCGACTCTGGGTCTTGAAGCTCAAAACTGCACAAAATGCCCCAAAAATGCATCTTTTCGCATAAACTCCCATTTTAGGCCTAAATCTGCAAAAGTAATGAAAACAAGGGTAAATTAGCAGAATCATGCCTTAAATGGGTGAGAAAATGGGGAGAAAATCGTGCATAAAAACATGCTATCAGTTTGATCTACCATTCCAAAATTATATAGGGAACTATCCTCTCTCAAAATCAGACTAAACTGTTTATATAAATCCACATTATATCACATCATATACCCTAAAAATTGTAGCAATTTCACCAAGTTTAAACAAAAAATGCCAGGACAGTATTGGCAATAGCTCTGAGTCAAACAATCCATCTTTCCATCACAACTTTAAGCCCAAATAATCCCCCATATGAAAACCTGAGAAGGAGTAGGAATTAAATGGTCAATAACATAAAATTATCCTAAACAATTGAGTATAGGATGCAACTGTCCATAACTAACACTTACATTGATTATTGAGGAAGATGAGCAATTGCAGCACCAATGACAAGTGAATCGCATGGAAGTCTTGATGGTAAAAGGCCTAGCCTTTCCAGCTTATCTTTCTGTAAGTGAGGGATTTTGTATGTATTGGAACCTAGGGTGCTAAGTACTTGAATCATGCAAGATTGAAGAGTGATGAAAATGTTGTTTGATTTCTTATCTAAAAACTCATAAAATGACTTCTCAACAGCTGCAATCAATTGCACAATTGAGTTTGCACACTCTTTCTCTTGCAACGATTGAATTGCTCTGAAAAAAACCAAATCCAACACATTAAGATCAGGGGAATTAGGTGGTTGACATAATATCCTTACATCCAATCCTGAATTTTCTACTGCAAGTAAGAAATCAACATCATCCTCATAGATATGGGTCTTAGCATTATCCTGCTAAATTAGAATTGGCTTTGTTATGCTATCCCTAGGCCATTTATCTTTAATTGCAGGGAGGATTTTTGAAATCATGAATGTTCTAATCACATCTCTATTAATCTTTGGGATTGCCTTTACTTCTAAGGTCCTAGCAACTCTATTCACACTAGACCTAAGTGCAGCAACCTCATCAACCAATGCAAAAATATCTATTTTGCTATCAAAAGTGTATTTTCCTTCAGAGTCCTACCTGGGTCTAGCGACAGCTGCCATGAATATGATTTTTGGAATGAAGTTGGTGCTTCTGCAGGATCGCACTGGTTCTTCTTCACCTGCTAAGAGGTAGTATGTCTGAATCTTCTTTGTCATGCTGAACCATTTCTCATCGATGTGTACTACATTTACCATTTGATGAAAAGTTGGATTCGTTGGAACAGTGGATGGGTCTATCATAGAAAGGCAATGTTCTATCCTTCGATGATGATTACCCTCTGTCAGCGATGGATGGATATAATTACTGTGTCGTCTCAGTTCACTAGTCTTCAATTTCTTAAATAATATTTTGGTTGACACCCAAAGTCAGAGCAAGACTTCTTAATGTTGCCCTCTTCCTCAAAGGTATGTCTTTCACTCTCTCTAAATCAAGTTCAACCCTCTTTCTCCCACAACTTTTCACTCTCGCTCTTGCACTGTTGTGGTCACCAGATTCCTTACCTCATTTCCACAGACGTTGAATTGATCTAATGGAGACATTAAAAAGATTTGCTACCTCTGTTGTTATTTTCCTATTAAGCTTGTCGTTGATGCTTTGTTGAAGGAGAATGGAATAAGCACGAAGACGTTGCTCATCGTTAAGCTCCTTGCGCTTAATGCTGCCTGGGGGTTGATGGTGAACTTGCAAATAAAGAGTGAAAGACAATTAGAAAGGAGTCAAGAAATTTTCCAGACAACAAGTGTTAGTCCTCCCATAAAAATAGACTCACCTTCATTGAGGAATGATGATTCTGCCTCTCTACACTGTCTTTCATAATTATCATCATTTAAGTCTGTAAATTTGGTCAAAAGCTTTTCATCTTCATCAAGGAAGTAAGGAATTGGAGGTGATGAAGTATTGAGTGAATTTTGGGACAAGGAATTTGTTGAATCGATCTCAATGTCCTCCATTATTTCTGCGAGGAAAGAGAGGAGGAAGAGGAAAAAGTGGATATTGTGAAATGAGGGGGAATGAATTCACCAAATTAGGGGACCCAAATTTGAGAAGTGGTGGAAAAATTAAATTTTCCATTTTCAATTCAAATTATTTTGCTGAAATTTGGGAGGAGAATCGATTCTAATATCCCAAACTTAAAACGCGCACTCGTTGTGAAGGAAATGAAGAAGAGAAGAGAGTGGCACATTGCTTGTAGTTTCCATTAAAACTAAGGGCAAAGTTGAAACTGGAAATAATAAAATATTGAAACCAAAAGGAATGAGAAAACTCCCTACTATTGTCAAACGTCATTTAAATGGCAACAGGGGAGTATTATATTAGATTATTGATAAAATTATTTAAAAAATACATTCATTTTCATATATATATAATAAAAGAAGATATTACAATATAAATAATTATTCATGCTAAATATAATTATAAGGTAAATAAAATAAATAATTATATAATTTAATTAAATGAAAAATGAAACTAATCTTTGCTTCCATTAGAATTTATAAACACTAGCCAATGGATAGCCGTGAACATTTATATATAGAATTGTGTGATTTTTCATATAATTGAAATTCATTCATTTCAAATTCCATAATTTATATCATAATTTTTAATTAATTCAATTTAATAGTGTAACCCAAAGGTTTTTAACTTATTTAATCAATAATTTTTGATGAAAAATAATATAAAATTATTAATTATATGACATAAGTCAATTTTTAAAGTATGCAAAAGATGTATTATATCATCACATGATAAATTTAAAGATCATAGGTGGCTTCCTCTCAAGTTTTATGTGAATTTCAACGCATCTTTTTTATATTTATATAGATAGATAATTAATAGTTTCACACAATCTAATTATAACTATAGCAATAAAATTACAATGTGCAAAAAAATTAACATTTTATCATAATTTATTAAATAGTAAACAGTTACCGCAAATAGATTTTAGCCTGCAATCTAACCCATATTTTATTCTTTTTGGATAAGTTGACCACTGAGATTACTGCTTAGTATGGGAACCAAAATGCACGAACAAAATGCACGAAGAAAAAGAGAGGAAGTTTAACTAGGGAAAGGAAAGGAAAGGAGAGGAAGGGAACTTGTAGAGAAATTTTCTTCTATGACTGTATTTTTTATACACAAGGAAAAAAGAAGAAAATTCCCTTTAAATCTCATGACCCAAGCCCAAGCCCAAGCCCATAACTTTCTTTTCTAATTTAAACTCAGTTTCTAATTTTCCTCATTTTCATCCCACTTTTGGGAGGAACTTTTTTGTGGGCCGGGGAGTTTTTATAATTTATTTACTCTTTATTCCTGATAAGATCCGAGATCTCTTCTGGTCGGAAACGGCTGCTGCAGCTAGTCGGATGGGAAGCGATCGGCGTCGGAGGTACCTGCAAAGCGCCGGAGGGGGACTCCGGCGTAGACACTCCGATGCTTAAGTCAGTTCGAGTTTTCAGAATGGTAGAGGTTCTCCAAGATGATCTCGATCTTACCTTCTGTTTGGAATTCGTGGGGGTATTTATAGGCTTAAGATGGCGATACCTAACAGCGATAGGGGTAGGCAACGTTTGTAACCATCGCTTTGGGCGATATCAGTTCCGTCATTGGGGGCGATAATCATGTAGGGTCTATCGGGAGCGATATCCTCCTTGGTCCCCTAGGATGGGATGACGCCGTGCGCATAAAGGTGCATGAGATCCCCCCCCCCCCCCCGCTGAAGTCGACCATCCTAGGAGACTTCCGCTGGCAAGGGCGATAGGCAGATGTCTCCGAGAAGCTTATAGAACTTCGTCCAAAATAGATACCAAAGTTGCCGTGTAGCCGTCAGGAGCGCTCTAATTGTTATCATAAGCCCAACTGAAACTAGCCCGGGTGTTCACCAAGGGCTATCCATGTCTGCCATCTTAGATATGAGTAGATTCCTTCGTGAGGTGATATCTCCACAGGGCGTCTGAGCTCCCCCCCGTTGCTCAGCGCTGCTCAATTTTAGTGTCGAGTCCGAACTTGGATCCGTAAATTTCCATCGCTCAAATTAACCTCATCCTTTGTTTAAGATCCGTCTCCCTGAGACGTTAAGAATTCTTACTAAGAAACCGCTATCGCTTTCAAGGTTCAGAGGTCGTTTCTTTCGCTCGGCGATGTTAGTCTACTTGGCTTCTTTGACAAGGCTTGTGAAGCTTTAGCTTCGTTCGAGTCATAGAAGGACCGTTGACGGGTTACTCACGACACCGTCAAGGGTATTCAACCAGATAATGCCAGGGAGAGGCGTATATTCCAGGTCTGTTGTCCTTTTAAGTGTACTGCAAAGACACAGAGGAGATAGATATCTATACAGAAGTTAGCAAACTTCATACTTACAGAGGTTCGAAGTCACGTGAGCCTCCTTTATGCTTCACATCCGAGAAAACAGCGAAATCGACGCGGCTTTACGCCATCAGCTTCCTTATGATTGGCGCGGCTTCACACCACCAGACACCTGTGATGCCAGCGTGGTTTTACGCATCTAGGGCCACCTGTGACATCAACGCGGCCTTATACTGTGGATACCGGTAACCTTATGGTTTTAGCGTCAGGACTACCAGTGATATCGTGTTTATCGTGTTTATCGGCGTTTTTCCAGACTCTGTTTCGTACTCCTTCCCATATACATATCGCAGACAGCGTACGATCGTCACCTTTTCCTTCCGTTTCAGGCCTATCGGTCCTTGAGGCTTATCGGGATGGCTCGTCTTTTAAGGACCTTATTTTCTTCTCTTTTTCCATGGCCTCCCTCCATTGGAGCCTATAAATCGAAGAGCTTTCTCCACCCACGTTCTCCTCATCTTTATCAGTCAGTATCATGGATCACTTGACCAAGAATTTTCTTCTTTCTAAGGGCCACTCTCTTAAGAATCTCAATGATGGTGACATCGGGTTCCTGGAGAATATGATAGTCAAGACCTCTGAGGATATCCTGGAGCTGCAAGGGATGCTGACCCCGCTTTATTCTAGGCCGGGAGCTATCTCCCTGGAGGATTTCAGTCCCTTGGAGAGCGTGTCGAAGCTGACCGCCTCTATCGCTCGGATCCAGGTGGTGATTGCTATGCTGCAACAGCGCAAGGACACGTTGGGGTGCTGCCTGAAGGGGATGAGGGCCACTTCCCATGATCTTGTCCTGGTCATGGATTCCTTGAGGGACCTTCCTGAGGTGCCCGAGGATGCTGGTTCTGACGCCTGATAACGGTGGCTCCCTTTGGGCCTTTTTCTTTTCCTCTTGCCTTGTAAATGTATCTTTCGGCCGGTAGGCCATAATAAATAAATCGTTTCAATCATTCCGCCTTGTAACTGTTCTTCCTCTTTGCTGCGCCCTTCGTCGTTTTCCAATGAAGATGTTCTTAGCCCAACTGAAAACTGTCTGGCTACTGGGCGGTTTTCTGTTGGTCGTTCTATATTAACTCAGCGCCGTCCCCATTGTAACAACTGATTGGGGGATATATTCTTGATTAGCGCGAGATTTCAACAGGCGTGACTGCAAATCTATGCTTGCACTTCAGACTGTACACGTGCCAATCCTCAAGAGTCGGGTTGGGTGATCGAAGAGTCCCTCCTACTCTTTTCCCCGCTATTTAATGGGACGATTCTTTTTTCATTTTCGTCTATATTTTTTTTTTTTCTCGTTCTTCTTCGCAACGATCTCATGGCTGATTCTTATTTGTTAGATACGGCTTCGAGAGACTCGCCACCAACTCCCCCGACTACTCCTGATACGGATAATCCTCCTGCCACGCCCCCTTGGAGACCGGTCGTCCGCCGGCGGAGTCGCAAGAGGTGGAGAAAAGAAGCTGCTAGGCAAAGGAAAGAGGCTGCCAAGGCTTCTAAGTCATTTTTCGACTCTCTGGTTTCTTCGACTCGAGAGGAGAAAAAACCGTCTCCCCCTCCGCAGGAATCACCTCCGTGGGCTCCCTCTGCTTGTTCGGCCGCCGGGGCAGTATCGCCAGGCGTTAAGGAGGAGTCACCCAAGTTGACTTCTGCCGCTGGAAAGGAGGTCGATGAACTTTCATTCTGGGGTGGCGATCATGGAGACGACGTGGTCTACTGCTACGGCATTACTTGGTCCGACGGTGAAGAGTAGGGCCTAACCCTTCTTTTTGTAGATGCCGTATGGCCTTCCTCATAATAATGAATGATGGTTTTACTTCCTTTTCGCTTCTCATCGCTTACTTATTGTTTCTTTCTGAGCGTTCCGGGTGATCGCGGAAGCGTCCCTTTCGCTACGGGTAACTGCCTTCAACTTCTAATCGGTAACTGTCTTCTTTCAGAAGGCACAAATGACTATCCACGTGTCTTTTTCTGTTCTGTACGTGTTTCATTTTTACAGGCTGTCTCTTCTTTAGGCTTTCCTTTATAAGGAAATCATCTCTCTCTTTTACTGCTTTTGCTAATATTTTGAGTTTTTGCACATTTTCTCTCTCTTCTGCACTTCTTTTCTTCGAGAGGTTTTACCGCGACCGCTCACTGGTGCCGGCGACCGGCTCACTGGCTTTTTGCTCCAGGTATTTACTCCTTCTACCGCCGTAGATTTACTTTCCCTGTCCCTTATGTCTTCAACTGTTCCCCATAGATCCCGAAGCTAGGAGAACTCGCAGCATATTCAATTGTAATGAGGTTTTGAGGGTTGAATTAGAGGAGAGTGGTATTACTTTTCCCACGGGCTATCGCCCTTTTGTCTCTTTGAAGGACACTCGGCTGCCTGACGCCATGTGGGGAACATTCCGGTTAGTTTATTTCAAGATGTTTACTTACGGATTCCGTTTCCCACTCCATACTTCTCTGTTGAAACTGCTAGATCATTATGACCTTAATCCCGTCCAGATTACTCCACCCTCTTGGTGTGGTATTTACGCTTTCCTTCGTTCGTGCGAGATGAAGCGTATATTTGCTCCATCGCTTGATCTATTCCGCACGTTCTTTGTCTTGAGTTGTCGCGACTGCCTGGTAGATATTACCCCCAGATGGGATGATGTCATTGTGCAACTGTTCTGGCAGAACTTTCAAGGTTTTGAGGAACACGTAGATGACTGGAAGTCTGGCTTTTTCACCCTTCGTTTGCCGTCACGACTCTGGCGCGGGGGTTTCAATCGAAAAATCAATAGTGGCGTTTGGAAAAGACCGGAAGCGCTGTCAAGCCAGGATGTTTCCAACGTTAGCGCTTTGTTAGAAATAGAAGGGTATTTCCGTATCCGGGAGTTTGCTCGGTTCAGGCCCTTGTCAGAGTGCGTTGTGGGTGAGTTTCCTTTTTCTTCTTTATCGCTTCAATCTTCTTAATTTGCTAATATGTTTGGTTGGCAGGTAACGCTGAGAGTAGTTCTTCTGGGGAAAGTGACGCCCCTTTGAACGTAACACCTCTCCAGTCGCTGCCTCCTTCTCCTTCGCCTGAAAATTCCCGCCGCCCACCCATTCCGCCTGGAAGGGAAGGGACTAAAACCGTCACAACTCGCAGAGCCTCCACTTGACCTTCTTGTTTCCTTGAAAATTGGCTTCCGTCCCGTGGCAAGAGGGTAGCTCAAGGCGATCCTGTGTTTGAGAAAATCGACAGCGATAGCGAGAGCATGGACACTGGTCCTGAATTACGTCATGCTACTATTGCCCAAAGGATGAAACTTAGGTCGAGGAGGAATGATGACACGGCGGAATCGGCTGAGGACGATAGCGAAGAAATTGCAGAAGAGACGGAGCGTCTCGTAAAGAAGGTTCGCACAGAGAAAACTAACCCCCCAGTTCCCCCTTTGAAGGGAGTTAACGCGGTCCCCCCCGAGAATATTAACGCTTCTCATGCCGCGAGTACTTCGCAAGTGGTGAAAAATATCAAAGCTATCAGGGTGCCTTCCGCCGTTTCTATCGAAAACAATGAGACCTCGGCAGCCGCGACCTCTCCTTTGTCGTCGGGCCATCCTGCTTCCTCGATAGGTTCTTTTATCCCAGAGGCAACCCTACCGGTTTCGAATTTAAGCGTTCCTCTTGAATTTCTCTCACGGAAGCCTCATCTTTTGTTTGTCTTCAATTTCGGGCGTTGGTGATTGCGCAAAAAGTTGTTCCCCTCCTTATATCGCCAACCTTTCTCCTCAGAGGTCCCAGGGCCCCACTGGATATCAGCTGGATTTGTCCTCTTTCGGCACTGACGGGCTTCGTGCCTTAGGAATATCGGATCCGTTATCGCGAGAAGAGCTCGTGGGTCCCATAGTGGGACAGATGTTTACTTCTTCCAAGGACAGGGAAGAGTTTTTACAGCATGCTCCCGAGACACGACAGTCACACCTCATGAACGACATGCTGGCTAGCTTTCGGAAATTTCATTATTTTCTTGAAGACCAGCGTAACAAAACTCGACCCTCTTCGGATTTGCAGGAACAATTAGACGCGGCCTTGGCGAAGGCGAAGGAGCTATCGCAGTTGCAAGAACGAACTCGGGCGGAGTTGGAGGATTGTCGCGCTGAACTTTCTCGGGAGAAGTCGAAGGGGAAAGCGAGAGCAGAGCTAATGGAGGCGGAACTGGTGGTGGCTGATAAAAAGAACGTCTTCCTCCGTGAAGAGTTGTCATCTCGTGATGCCGATTTGGCCAAAGTTCCTTCGAGGATAGCCTGGTGGAAGAATAAGACCATCGAGGTTTGTATCGCAGGATTTATGGATCTCCATATCCGAGGCGCCGTCGATTCATCCATGCTGGCCGATTACGCTTCCCAAAAAATTAAAGATCTTAGTGAAGGCGAAAGGGGTTTTCCTTCTTCTAGGGAAAAGCAAGGGAATGATGACGGCGAGGCATGCGATGACTCTTAATTGATCCATTTAAGAACATTGCTATTTGTTTTCCATGTCTTGTAATAACGTCCTATCTCGCGGCGATATCGGTACCTTGCTCTTCGGGCGATATCTTATTTTATTTCGCTCTCTTGTACTGTCTTGAGAACTGTTCTTTTATTCAACGCCGATTTGCATTATTTCCTTTCTTGTGATATCGCTTTTGCTTTTTATCAAAAAGTCACATCTACTTTTCAGAGCATTTAATGCTCGCGACCCTTCCGTCGGTGCGCGGGAAAAGTCATGATGGTGCAGACACACGTGTTCGTTTCTTCTGCCGCTTCACCTTAGCGTGTTTAGAAATTTTAACAAGATCGAAGCGTTTGTCGCGCTTCTTCTAGAGTCGTACTCATTGCTTGAGTCTTATCCCTCATGCCGCTTCGACACAACGACTGCAGCATCCGTCGTTTCCTTTTAATTACTAGGGTTATAAACCCTCTTTATTTCTTCCCTTTTCTTTTTCACTCCACTTTTTCATATTATCTCTCGGCCGTCTTGTCCTTCTCACCTCCATTCAAGGCTTTCAAAGTTCTTTCCTTTCAAAGGTATTTCCCTTCCTTTCCCTCGTCTTCTTCATTTCTATTTCCTTAGTCCTGTCATGGCAAAGACTCGCCGTTCTGAGTCAAAATCCATCGATGAGAAGAAAATGGATACCACGGTCAGTGTTATTACCACGGAGGCCATTCTCCAGGAGCATTTGGCTACTCACGGTGCCGTTATTCCTGACGGTTGCCAAGCTGTTGTTGCCCCTAGGTCAGTTCGTTTAAACAGTGTTCTGACCGGCAATCAAAGGGTGTTATATGCCCAGATGTTTCGCTACGGTTTCCGGCTCCCTATCGATTCTTTCGTCAAGGGTTTGCTTATTGCTGGCAATTTCAATCCTGCCCAGTTAGCCCCAAATGCATATTGCTGTGTTTATGCTTTTTTGGAACTCTGTAGATATAAGGGGATCACTTCCCCTTCTCTTTTGTTGCTTAGATCCCTTTTTAAATTGATGAAGTGTCGGGGTGTGATAACCATATCGCCTCGCTTTGACGATGATTCTCTCAAGTCTTTTACTTGGAAGTTGCTCCATATTGAGTCTTCTGTTGAGGCTTGGAAAAAGGAGTTCTTTCTAATAAATCTTCCTGACGCTCCTGGTCCCGAGTGGCGTTCTGGGTTCAACCAGGACGTCCAAGATGGCGTTTGGAGTCGACCAGGGACACTTCCCGCTCGTGAACAAGGATGGTTAAACACCTTACTCCAACTGGAGATCAACGTTCATATTCGACTCACGGCCTGCAGAATGGCTATTCAGGAGTGTGTTAGACGTGAGTATCGAGCTACCTTTCCCTTTCATCACTGATACTAACGCTGACGTTATTTTGTGATTTTGCAGCGACGGATCCTGATTATAAACCCGAAAGCATAAGAAGACGCTTAAGGAGAGGTCATAATAGAGAAGAAAGGGAAAAGCTCGATTCAGAGGCCACTGATAATCCTTCTGAGCTTCCGGCTACTTCCGCGAATCTCGCTCAAGTATCCTCCTCCTCAGTTGGCGAAGGGGATACTGACATCCCTGAAGGTGTTCCCATCGTGACCGTTGCTGCTCCCTCGTCTTCTCAGGCCCCTAAGGCCATTGCCAGAGGAAAAAAGAAGAAAAGAACACGGAGTATCGCCACTCTTACTCCTTCTCCCGACGCTGCGGGTTCTTCTGAGGCACCACCTTCCCTCAACACCGCTACCGTAAGCGTGTTTTTTTTTTTCTTTTTTTTCTTTTTTTCTTTTTTTCTCTTTTCTTTTGGTGCGATATATTGTGCCTCAATATCTGTCGTCATTTGATCTATTTTTCTTTTTTCTCAATTTGTACTCCTTGCAGGAGGCCGTTGTAGTTACTGCTTCCGCTCCTTCAGGCGATATGAATCTCACTTATGTGCTGAGGGGTTCCGCGAAGAGGGCCCGGATAGAAGGCGAGGATGAGAACATACCCTCCTCTAACATCGCGGGGGAAGGTGGTTCCGTTAACGTTCCTAATTCCGCAGTGGTTCCTCCAGGTGGACATTCCGCGGAAGTTTTGGGGAACCTAGGCGGTGCGGACCCCTTTGGTGCTTCGCCCAGTTCCTTTGGTGGGCCTGTGCATCATTATTCCTCTTCTTTAGGCTATCAAGACGTCTTGCAGGACCTTTCGGGCTATCAGCCTCATGGTACCTTCCTGCCCCCGGGCAGTTCTTCTTCACAGGTTCGCGCCCCTGGTCCTCTGGCTTTCGTTCCCTCTAGCGTTCCTTGGCGGCAACGCTATAATGAAGTCGGAACCTCTTTCAATTTTGTGGCGGATCTTTGTCCATTAAACGGGCTCGGCGAAGTGACCCATCAGGTTGAGTTATTCGACTTCCGTACCCGTGGTTTGGCAGCCATCGGGGGTGATGGTTCAGATGAGGTTTCTGCCCTGCTGGCTTCTCAAATTCTGGCCTCATCTGCAGAACGGGAAACTTTCCTTTCCCTGGCGGAAGATGACCAAGTGAACTCCTTCCGTGCTAGCCTTTTCTCCAATATGATGAAATTTCACTACTGGGCGGAGGAGGTGAAGCATCGGACTGTTTCCCTCCGTTCTGTTTCAGCGGAGCTGTCCAAGGAGCAAGATGAAAGGAAAAAGGTGTTGGCAGATCGTTCCAAGATACTGCTGGCTCACCACGATTTACAGAAACAGCATTCCGCTCTGGAAACAGCTTTGTCAGAAGAACAGGCCAAAGTGACTGCTTTGGAGAATGAGAAGTCCTCTTTAGAAAAGGAGAAGGCAGCTTTGGCGGAAGAGTCAGTCGATGTGGGCTGGTGGCATGCGGAACAGACCGCCCGTGTTCTAGTTAAGTGTTTCGAAGAAATTCATGGGGTGGATGCGTACAAGGGCGAAGATGTCGCGAAAGCCTTTCTACAGAGTTCTGCCCATATCAACGAGGCAGGCTATCGCCAAGCCAAGGCAGCGGGCTGGAAACGAAAAGACCCCGAGAGCTGATGTGTCGCGATATTTTGCCGTTCCCTCCAGCGATCAAATATCGCTTGGCTTTTGTCTTTTGTCTTTGCAGCATAAATATTTTGAACATTGAATCTTTGTAAATCCTTGAGATGCCTTTAATATTTCTAGACAATCCCTTTATCGATATTCCTCTTTTATTTTTCTCATCGCGAGACTTCTCTCATCACTGAGGTTGCCTTATCCTCACGGTGCGTTTACTTTCTTGAGCAGATCCTTGGTATTTATACCAAGATGACCAAGATCTATGTCGGGTTGGCCTTTCGATAAGCCTATCGGTATCATGACCACCGCTCCTTCCGCTGCTCAGAAGTATTCTGCACATTTCTAATTGTAGATTATCAGTAACAAAACGAGATTTGAGAGATAGTGATTACCCGTAGGAGCCTGTTCGCTGCCATCATTAGGCTTTATCACGGAACCCGTTTCGAATCTTGTTTTCCCTCAGCTCTATACTTCGCCAGGGATTACTCATCCGGTTACTAGCTGGGATTACGCGATCCTTCACGTTTCCCTTATCTCTCGTTCGGCCTTTCTAAGTGCCTCATCTCGTGAGCTGTCGGATCGGGACGGCTATCACAAGGCTAGGGAATTTTCACTTTTATAGGCGTTGTCCTCTCGTTTAGAACCGTGTCCTTACTTAATGGTTTAGCTGCACCAGCCCGACCGTTAAGATAGGATTCTTGTTTCTAAACAGAGTTTCTGACTCTTTGGGGCGTGTCTTGTCTTGATGTACCGTCTCCACGAGATCGGTCATCATTAAAGAACTTTTCACTCCCAAAGATACCGGGCAGTGCCCTCACTTAGTGAGCCATCTGATCAAGATCGGTCATCACAAGGATAGGACTTTTCACCCCCGGGGGCGTCAAGGATCTTTCAATCCGACGCTAATCAAGGATACACTGGGGTCGTGCCCTCACTTAGTGGGTCATCTGATCAAGACCGACCATCACAAGGATAGGACTTTTCACTCCCAGGGTACCCCCCTTTTTACCTGCACAAAAGCAACCACAAACCCACGAAAACTCTCCTATTGAGCGTTAGCCACGGTTAGGGTCGTTATAATCCAAATAGTGCAGATAAAATTAAACTCTAGGATAATATAACTTCAAACGAGCGATATTCCAGGAGTTGGATAAGGGCGTACCGTCAAGTGTCTCCAGGCGATAGGCCCCTCTTCCGACAACGTGGGTTACGCGATACGGTCCTTCCCAGTTAGGATTAAGCTTTCCCATACGTTGTCCGGTTGCTCGCCTGTCTCGGAGCACCAGGTCCCGTTTTTCAACAATCGCTCTTTGACCTGCCTGTTATGATAACGGGCCATTTTTCTTTTGTAGTGTTGCGTTTTCAGTAGGACTTCTTCTCGAACCTCTGGTAACGCGTCCAGGTTAGCACGTAACCGTTCCTCGTTCCGTTCCTCACGAAAGTGAGCCACCCGTAGGCTCATGGCCCCAATTTCCACTGGCGTAACGGCTTCAGTTCCAAAAGCCAACGCGAAAGGCGTTTCTCCAGTGCTAACTTTTACGGTCATGCGGTATGCCCACATCACGTATGGCAATTCATCAGCCCACTTCTTCTTAGACCCCTCTATGTTTTTCTTAATACCGCTGAGGATGCTCCTATTAGTTACCTCTACCTGTCCGTTGGTTTGTGGGTGAGCCACGGAAGAGAATCTCTGCTCAATCCCGAATTTTGAGCATTGGTCTTTGAAGAATTGGCTGGTGAACTGGGTCCCGTTATCGCTGACAAGGATACGAGGCACCCCGAATCTCATGATAACTTGATGTTTGAAAAAACGCCATGTTTTTTCTGCCGTGATTGTGGCAACCGCTTCAGCTTCCGCCCACTTCGTAAAATAGTCCACAGCCACTATCACAAATTTCAGTTGGGACCTTGCCTTTGGAAATGGACCCAGGATGTCAATCCCCCATTTGGCAAAAGGGCAAGGGGCGATGATTTCCGATATTTCCGTGGCTGGACGTCGAGGAATTTTAGCAAATTCCTGACATTTGGGGCAAGCTTGTACATAATCGTGGCAATCCCTTCGTATGGTGGGCCAGTAGAATCCTGATCTGAAAACTTGTGCCGCCATGGTGCCGCCTGACGCGTGCATTCCGCATATCCCTTCGTGGATTTCGCGTAAGGTGTGAAGGCCCTCTTGTTCGGTTATACATTTAGCGGCGGGGTGAGAAAAACATCTTCGAATTAGATCCTGCAGGTGATCATGAAAATTCGCCGGACAGGGTATCGCCGGACTCGGGCCTTGTCAATAATAAATCAGATGATAAATAGTCCTTTAAGTCCACAAATGCTCGCTCGCATTCTGGGGTCCACCCGAACGTGGCTTTCCGTCGTATGACTTTGAAAAAAGGGAGGCACTTTTCTCCTTGCTTGGAGATGAATCGTCCCAGAGCGATAACGCGCCCCGTTAGCCTTTGCACTTCCTTAACGGTTCTCGGCGATATCATATCATGTATAGCTTTAACCTTGGAAGGATTAGGCTGGATACCTTTCTGGCTAACTACGTAGCCCAAGAACTTACCCGTCTGGAATGCAAACATGCACTTCCGGGGGTTTAGCTTCATGCGATACCTTTTCATCACATCAAAAACTTCCTTTAGATCCTGCAGGTGATCATGAAAATTCGCACTCTTCACCAGTATGTCGTCAACATATGCTTCCACATTTCTCCCTATTTGTTCCTCAAAAATCTTATTTGCCATTCGCTGAAACGTGGCCCCCGCGTTCTTTAGTGCAAATGGCATCGCTGTGTAACAATACGTGGCTTTAGGAGTAAGGAAGGCGGTCTTCTCCTCATCCTCTAGGGCCATAGGGATTTGATGATATCCGGAATTGGCGTCCAATGAGCTTAGATATGCGTACCCAGCGGTTTGATCAACCAACTGATCTATGCGAGGAAACGGGTAGCAATCCTTAGGACAAGCATCGTTCAAATCGGTGAAGTCAATGCACATACGCCAGTCTCCATTGGGTTTAGGAACAAGAACCGGGTTGGCTAACCAAGTGGGATACTGTACTTCGCGAATGAAACCCGCGTCAAGGAGCTTCACAACCTCCTTTTCCACAGCCGACGCTTTTTCGGTGGAGAACGCCCGTCGTTTTTGCTGAACTGACTTGGCGTCAGGGTCAACGTTAAGCCTGTGCTCGGCTATTTCTCGTGATATACCTGGCATATCGGCGGGCTTCCATGCGAAATTTCCTTGGCATTTATTCAGCAGTCGTGCCAGTTGAAGATTTTCCGTTGGGCTGAGCTTATCGCTGACCAGGAAGCTGGCTCCCTCTTTGCCTATCACTGATACGGGTACCATCTTGTCAAGGGGTTGAGCGCGCTTTTCATCACCCTGCTCGTAGGGGTCTGCCGCTATACACACGTATCTATCGCAGCTCGTCTGAGTCATGAGCAAATAGCATTCTGCCGCCAGTTTCTGATCACCTTTTATCGATACCACCCCGTCCCAGGAGGGGTATTTCATCTTTAGATGTTTTTGTGATATCGCCGCTCCGAAGCGATTGAGGAAAGGCCGTCCGAGTATGACGTTATAGGGCAGATTCAGATCCACAACAAGGAACAACAAATTCTCTGACCGTTTGTAAGTGTCTTCTCGGAAGTATACGGGTAAGGTGATTACTCCCGTAACAGGGATAGGGGTCCCATCCACTCCGACTATGGGTCTCTTACTAGGCGTTAACTCATCGTGGGGGCGTTTCATGAGGTTGTAAGCTTCCAGCGAAAAAAGGTTCACGGCACTCCCGTTGTCCACAAGAGTCCTTCTTATACCATGACTGGCGATGACAGGTGTGACTACCAAGGCGTCATTATGGGGATAGATAACGCCTTTTTCATCCTCTTCTGAAAAGGATAAGATCATGCGATCAAGTATGTCTATCGCTCCACCTTTCTTTGTCATGCCGTCTCGCGTACGCTTTTCCCCTTTCGCCACCATCGACTGTTCTGATTCATCTGCGTAGGGGATCCCTCCCGCTATGATATTAATTATGGGGATGTCGTCGCCATCTATCGCGAAGGTTTCCCCACCCTTTCCTTTGGGAGCGTTATCCGGCTGTGGGACTGGAGGGGGCCTTGGTCGTTCGTCTGCCGCTCTTCTTATCGGATTGTTTCGGGCATCTTCCCTTACTTGAGTCGCAAATTCTCCCAGATATCCTTCCTCCACCAAGCGTTATATCGCCCACTTTAATTCTCTGCAAGCCTCTGTGGAATGTCCTCTGGCTTTATGGAATTTACAGTAAGTGTTTTCTCTTCTGCCTAAAAGCACTCCAGGTTTCGTGGGTGCAGGATAACGGATAGGAAGATCTCGCTGTTCCGCTATCGCCAAGATCTCCGCTCTTGGTACATTCAAGGAGGGAAAATCCGGATCATACGCCCGATTTTTGTTAGCGTTCCCTTGACGCTGATGAGGGGAACTACCTTGTTTTCCTTTCGAGGAATTTCCTTTTTGCTTATCGTAGGTCTTTGGGATGTAATCTTTCCGTCGAGCGTAATCATCAGTGTAATGATCGTCAACCAGAGGATTTGCGGGAGCGGCAGGGATGTGAGGTGTCCCAGGCGGCATATTAAATGTTCTATTTCTATGTTCTTCTTCTTCCATTTTCGCATAATTATGGGCTTTAAGTCTTAGTGCGTCCAAGGATATTGGAGGATCCACCATCAATGCATCTTTCAGTTTTCCATAATGGCAGTTTCTTTTTAGAGCTTCTATGGCGAAATCAACGGTAACGCCCGGCGTTAATGACATTTCCAGATCGAATCGGCTGAGAAATTCTTTCAATGTCTCTTGGGGCTTCCGCTGTATGTCAAATAACGCTGCGGCAGATTTCCGAATTGGAATTGCTGTACTAAATCTGCTCCGAAATTTGGATTCCAACTGTGCGAAATTACTAATGGATCCGCCAGGAAGACCTTCAAACCAAAGACGAGCAACTCCCGATAAGGTCATAACAAATATCTGACATAAAGCCGCATCACTGTGGGTTTGAAACTGGACGAAATCCTTCACTTTGTTGATGTGCGAAATAGGATCTTTAGTACCATCATAAGTATCAGCGGGAAGCTTCACTCGCCTGCTGACCCTGTGACGTCTTACACGACGACTGAAAGGGTGACCTGAGGTATCATCAAGAATCTCACGCGCATGACGTGGGGGAGATATGTCTCCTTGTCGCCCTCCTTCCCTTGGTTCAGGTATATGATGTCGCCTGGGAGACCGACTGCGACTCCTGGGAGAACGACTTCGATATCTTCTGCTACTGGATCTTTCACTGTACACGGGAGATAAACTCCTGTTTTTTCCTTCCCTCCGTCCGGCCCAACGGTTCCTCAACGCCTCAAGCTGCCTGTCTTCCTGCAGAAGAAGTCTTTGCGGCATTTGTGGTACATAAGCCTCTACTCCTCCTTGAGTGAGCTATACATGACCAACCGGGGGATTTCCTGCGGATAAAGGCACTTGGGGGTTCTCTGGAAACAACGGGGGCAAAGGTCGATCAGCAACAATAGATGGTGTGAATATGACGTGAGGAGGAACGCTAGATCCAGAAGCACCAGGCGTGACTCTAGTGGCCATTTCAGTCAAATATTCCAAGCGGGAACGAAGGGCCGCTATTTCCATAGCAAAGGGATTTTCATTGTTAAGCAAAGATCCTTCCAAAAGAGGAGTATAAAGATCAGATCCCACCGTCTGTGATGAAGAAATGACCGTCTGTGAGGAGATAGATCCTCCGGCGATCCCGACCGAGAGGTCTAGAGGTCCCGAGATAGTCGATTGCGTCGTCATAGAGAGGTCAGCAGTAGCAAAAGGAAATAACCGCCTGCGAGTTGAGAAAGGAATATTAGAAAATGTAGACCGGTCTGGCTCCGATCTGGCTGTCATAACCGTTCCGATCTCCCAACTAAACGGAGCTTGGCTATTAAGGACGCTCACTTAATACACCAAAGCTCTCAACGAAAGCACCATTTGATAAGATCCGAGATCTCTTCTGGTCGGAAACGGCTGCTGCAGCTAGTCGGATGGGAAGCGATCGGCGTCGGAGGTACCTGCAAAGCGCCGGAGGGGGACTCCGGCATAGACACTCCGATGCTTAAGTCAGTTCGAGTTTTCAGAATGGTAGAGGTTCTCCAAGATGATCTCGATCTTACCTTCTGTTTGGAATTCGTGGGGGTATTTATAGGCTTAAGATGGCGATACCTAACAGCGATAGGGGTAGGCAACGTTTGTAACCATCGCTTTGGGCGATATCAGTTCCGTCATTGGGGGCGATAATCATGTAGGGTCTATCGGGAGCGATATCCTCCTTGGTCCCCTAGGATGGGATGACGCCGTGCGCATAAAGGTGCATGAGATCCCCCCCCCGCTGAAGTCGACCATCCTAGGAGACTTCCGCTGGCAAGGGCGATAGGCAGATGTCTCCGAGAAGCTTATAGAACTTCGTCCAAAATAGATACCAAAGTTGCCGTGTAGCCGTCAGGAGCGCTCTAATTGTTATCAATTCCCTTCCTTTCTCTTTGATTCCCTTAGCAATTTTTTCCTTACAAGGAAAAGTTTAAAAATTTCCTTTCCCTTCCTTTCCTTTCCTTCCCCTCCTAATCCTTCATCCCATAGTATACCTAGGGGTGGGCATTTTCCAAAATTTCCGAATTCTGAAATTTTCGAATCGAATTTCGGGTATTTCGGTTCGGGTATTTCGGAATTTGGAAATTTCGGAATTCGGAAGGGGGTACCCGAAATAATTTCGGGTTCGGGTACGGAATGGATGTTGGGAAATTCGGGTACCCGAATTTCCCGAATTGCCCATGCTTTAGTTTAGGGGTTATTCCATTTCCATTCCAACTTTGAAACACCAAACGCACGCACACCGCAAAACGACCTCTCTCTCTCCATCTTCACTCTTCACTTCAGCCAAACTCACGGGCACCGCCACCGCCGACGACCCTAACCACAGCCACTGACTCACCTCATCATCTCCTCCAGCACCCATCACGACCCTAACCCTCAAATCGATCTCCAGTAATTCTAACCCTAACCCCCAAAATCGATCTCCCCCCTACTTTCTCTTACAATACACACAGTTGTCTTTCTCATCTCCACAACTTATCTAATCTCTCTCATCTCTCACATCCTCCTCAATCTTCTCCTGGTAAACCTTCCTCAATCTTCTCCTCAATCTTTTTCACCCAATGTGATTGTGATTTTATGTGTGTATCATTATTGCTGATGTATGTTGCTGATGTGAATTTGTAGATTTCACTTCCTAGATTGTGTTGTAAACTGTTTGTTTGCCTGCTTGATTCTTCCTTTTTCTCGCGGGTTCTAAAGAATGCACTTCTTGTTTGTCTTGAATTAATTCCTACACTTGTGCTTCTTATGTGGCCTTGAATTGTGATATTTCCATATTTACCAGCAAGTAGATTTGATAAATCAGAGACAAGTTGACTTGTCCTTGCTGATTCTTGTTTCTTGTAATTCCTGCCAATGAAATATGCGACTAATGATTAAGATGCATTCTTGTTTCCTTTTTTTCTAGGTGTTCTAATTCATTTTTGGGTTTTGTTTTCCTTTTTCTTAAGAAGAAACTTTAAAGTTAGCTTGTGATTTTGCTCTGTTAAAGTAAAGGAGGACAGTTGCTTTGTTGTTTTGATGGCAATGGTTTAGATAACTCCTCAGATGTGTTTGTTAAAAAGATTGTGCCTTACTTAGTAAAGTTTACACCAGTAGCCCTATTGTTGATCAACTTGAACTGGGTTTTGGTTAATAGTTGGAACTTGGAATACTTTTCTTAGTCAATCGAGCTCGCTGGATTCTATTTTTTGGCGTGAGTCATCAAAATTGCTTGTTAGTACTGTATGTACTGTCTACTAAACCTTTGAAAATTATTTGGTCTGCTAGCTGCGTGTGAGGGTGCTGGTCACCTTAATTAATCATTCATCATATTTTTAATCAGTTTACTGCATAGAATTGAATCACTGATCTCTAAGATTCAATCCCTCATGCTTGCGTTTTGGTAAGTATGCTTAAGTTAACTACGAGATCAGCTTATAATCTCCTTAATTAGTTTTTGCATTTCTTCTAGGCCAATTCTAGATTTTCTATAAACACACTTATTACTTACCTTGATTAATAAAATGTCCACCTTACTGAAAAATAGAGAGGCTTTCTTCCTAGTTTTTTAATATTTTTTTAAAAATTTAGTTATATTATTAATCATCATTGCAATACTAGTAATCAAACTCATAATTTAAGGTATAAAAACAATACGTACTAATTAGTTGAACAATAACTTCGTATACTTACTCTTAATTTTTTTAATCCGTGTGTTTTTCTTTCATCAGCTTACATTTTCTTACACTAATTAAGTATATATGTCTGCATGGGATTGCTTTCTGAAAATATTTTGAAAGAACACAGTAGTAATATTTTAGTGTGATAAACTTTCACCATCTCTGCGTTAAATCTTGAATTAAATGGCCATCTTCCATCTCATTATTGTTGATGTATGTTGCTGATTTTATGTAGATGGCTGACACAGTAGCTGGAGCTGCAGCACCTGGACCTTCAACGGTAGCTGGACCTACAACGGTTGTTGATAGTGCTGTTACAGTTAAGAAAGAGAAGAAAAGGAAGCTGATGGCACCAAGATCAGTGGTGTGGAAGCAATTTAAGAGGTCCCAAAATGAGTATGGAGAATGGAAAGGTACTTGTATTTTCTGTAATGCTGAAATTGCATGTGATTCTAGGACAGATGGTACAAATGGCATGAAAAATCACATGAAAAAATGTAAAGAAGTACCCCATTCTAGTGACCCTATGCAAACTGAAATGAACACTTATATCAATGCTGATGGTAGTAAGGCTGTAGGTGTTTGGAAGTTTGACCAAGAAGCATGCAAGAAGGTTTTGGCACTAATGATAATAGAGGATGAACTTCCTTTTAAGTTTGTAGATGGGGTAGGGTTTAGGAAGTTCATGTCTACGGTACAGAATAGATTTGTAGTGCCTTCTAGGAGAACAATTAGTAGGTGTTGTTATGAGTTGTATGTTGAGGAGAAGTTGAGATTGAAAGGGTTTTTGATGTCCAATTGTCAAAGGGTTTCTATTACCACTGACACTTGGACATCCATTCAAAGGATTAACTACATGGTTGTAACTGCTCACTTTATTGATAATGATTGGAATTTGCAAAAAAAAATATTGAATTTTTGTCCAATCAATAGCCATAAAGGTGATGCCATAGGAAAGACTCTTGAGAAATGTCTAGTTGATTGGGGAATCAATAAGGTATTTACAATCACAGTAGATAATGCTAGCTCAAATGATTTAGCTGTTGCTTGGATTAGGAAGAAGATGAATCAGTGGGGTACAAATATTTGTGAGGGACAATTTCTTCATGTAAGGTGCATTGCACACATAATTAATTTGATGGTAATGCATGGGCTTACCACTGTGGGAGCATCAATCATTAGGATCAGAGAGGCAGTTCGGTATATTAGACAGTCTCCATCTAGACTGTCTAAGTTTAAGGAATGTGCAGAAAGGGAGAATGTTGAGTCTAAAGCATTGCTGTGTTTGGATGTATGTACTAGGTGGAACTCCACCTATTTGATGCTAGAGTCTGCTTTGAAGTTTGACAGGGCCTTTGAGGCATATGAGGATGTGGATCCTTTCTACAAGATGGAGCTTGATATGAGGGAAGAAAAAAGAAAGAAAAAAAAAGTGCAGAAATCAAATGAGGATGCTGATTTGGCTGATATTTTGGCATTTGATAATGAGGAATATGCAGAGGAGGATGGTGTTGAATATGTCACGGACATGGAGGGTGGATATAGAATTGATGGTGGTGGAAGTGGTGTACCAAGAGAAGGTGATTGGGTGAATGCAAAGAGATTGTGTCAGACTTTGAGGTATTTTTATGATTTAACTTGCAGTGTGTCAGGATCTAAATATGTTACTGCCAACGCTTATTTTGATCAAGTTTCTAATGTTGCTTCCATGTTGAGAGGTTGGGAGAATGGTAATGACATAGAACTTAGGAATTTGGCAGCAAAGATGCATGAGAAGTTTGACAAGTATTGGGGTAATGTGGCCAAGTTTAATACCCTTCTTTATATTGCTGCTGTGTTTGATCCAAGAAAGAAGATGGATTATGTGGCATTTGCTCTATTAGATGTGCATGGGGACATTGTTGGGAAACAGTTGACAGATAAAGTGAAGAGGGATATCGAGAAGATATATGTTTGGGTATTGGGAGTTGTATAAGAATAAAACAGAGCAGGTTGTTGTAGCTGAAACTTCTTTGGATAGGAGAGGGTACTGTGGAAGTCAAGAAGGTTGTGTAGACATAGGTTCTGAGTTGATCAGTGCTAGAGAACAAAGGTTTAAAAAGTTCAAGGAAGCTATTGGTGGAGGCAGATTTGAAATGAAGTCGGAACTGGAATCTTACTTGAACGAGAGTGCTATTGAAGGAGACAAATCATTTTCCATCTTGGACTGGTGGAAGAAGCATGCTCTAAGGTTCCCTGTTCTCTCCAGGATGGCAAAAGATGTACTAGCTGTCCAAGTCTCCACAGTGGCATCTGAATCTGCGTTCAGTACTGGAGGAAGAGTCCTTGACCCGTTTAGGAGCTCTTTGACTCCGATGGTTGTGCAAGCCTTAATATGTGCACAAGATTGGTTTAGATCGTCAAGAGAATCCATGACAGTTGAAGAGGACCTTGCTGAACTTGACAAATGGGAAATTGGTAAGTTTTCTTTTATTGCAATTGAGTTCTCTCTACATATTTATTAAATGTTTACTCATAGACTTTATTGCTTGAAATATTTTCAGAATTAACTCAAATGGGAGTGGAGACCACTGTTACAGAAATTTTAGGGGATTAATGCTAAGTTGGACTTTCAAATTGGTAAGTTTTCTTTTATTGTAATTGAGTTCTCTTTACATATTAAATGTTTACTCATACTTTATTGCTTGGAATATTTTCAGAATTGGTTTAAATGGGAGTGGAGACCACCGTTGGTGCAAGTTGCTTGGCAGTAGTGGATTTACTTATTAATCCATGACTGTTATTGTATGCTGTTGCTGCTGAACTTTTAATGTGTATGTTTAATTTTGATTGCGTCGGAAAAATAACTTGCTTGGTAGTAGTGGATTCTATCATTCTAATGTGTATGTTTTATTTGGATTGCGTCGGAAAAACAACTTGCTTGGTAGTGGTGGATTCTAATGTAGTAATGTGTATGTTTAATTTAGATTGCGTCGGATTCTTGTTGTTGCTTAGCAGTAGTGGATTCTAATGTGTATGTTTAATTTCGATTGTAATTTGTATTGGCTGCAACTTGATGGAACTTGCTTGGCAGTAGTAATGCTTGTTTAATTTGTTCCTTGTTGGTGCAACTTACTTGGCAGTAGTAATGCCCTTGTAATACTTATTTGATTTGTTCCTTGTTGGAGCAACTTGCTTGATACTTAGATTGCTGGATGGGATGTTTGGATTAACTTGTTTGGTAATTTGAGACTTGAGAGTGCTGGTTGGAGCAACTTGCTTGATACTTAGATTGCTGGATGGGATGTTTGGATTAACTTGTTTGGTAATTTGAGAGTGCTGGATGTTTGGTAATTTGAGAGTGGATTTGGACAGGTTTTCAATTTCGTCAAGTTTTTAATTTTCAGCAGGTTTTAATTCGGCCCGAATTTCACCCCGAATTTCCGAAATTTGAAATTCGGGAATTTCGGGTATACCCTTCGGGATTCCGAATTTGCAAAAAAATTTCGGAAATTCGGGTACGGGTAGCAGAAATACAAATTCGGGTTCGGGAAAGTTTTTTGCAAATTCGGGTTCGGGAAACTTTTTTGCAAATTCGGAATCCCGAATTCCGAAATTTTTAATTCGGGTATTTCCGAAATACCCGAATGCCCACCCCTAAGTATACCTACAGGGATTTTCTGGGGGGAAAGGAGAAGTAAATTGTGGGACAGATACAAAAGCATGGTGGTAATGGAATTGGCTCTCCTGGATATCATCATCATATATTCAGAAAGGAAGGTTAGTTTTTTAATGTTATAGACCTGCTCCTTGTTCTGGGTGCTGGGTACCTTCTTCTTTTATATGGTTTAAGCATTCAATGATCAGCTCTTAATTAATTGTTTTGGGTAAGTGTATATTCATTCATGGGTCTTTCAATTTTGGTGTTATTTTCCTAATTAATGATGCTGCTATTACTTAATCGCCATTATCTGTGTTGTTCTTTTACTCCCAGTTACAAACCATTAAGTTCTTGTATGGGCTGGTTCTAAAATTGAAGTGGGTTGTTCATTCAATTGCCAGCAGGTTCTTCATACTCTGTGTGATATGTAGCACTGTATTGCATTTATGCTTTGGCATGTTTTTCTTGTCTAAAAATATTACTCACTCTGGTTCGAAATGTATGACTTTCTCGCATCCCAATATTCAGTAGGGAACGCATATCGAGGAGGTCGGATGACGCACTATTTGACCCCAAAAAATTCCGTACTTTTTTTCGAACGTACGTTAATTCGGGGCAAAATTGTTTCAAATAGTGACTGTTCCGGCCGTCTTAAAATACGTTCCTGAACCGTAAAAGCAAATGTTAAAATGTTAAAATGTCATATATTTCGGACCGGAGGGAGTATAATAAGTACTTCAAAGGCAACAACTTCCATAACTCTTTATGCATTGCTTTTAACTGGATTGCTAGTTTATTTGAGTTGAGTTAGTTTTTCTCATGTGGTTTTGGATGCATGCTTGCTCCTTTTTCAGATACATGGTTCTTTCATATCACACTTGTCTGATCGATGTCCAAAAGAATGGAAAAGTCAGTTTGTTTTGGCGACCTTAAACACGTCCTTTATGGAGTCGGGATTGTTCTTCATGGGAGGCAAAGCTTCTGTGCTTAATTGGAAAAAATAATCGAGGTAACATCCATATCCATGGGGCACAGGCCCTTCACGTAACTTACAAGGCTGTTGTTCATGATTTTGTTTGTTATTGGATCATTAATTTTGTATGCTTATCTGTTAATGGAAAAGAAGAAGAAGGTTTTTAGCTTTAGAATCAATATGGTAGGAGTTTGATTTAAGTGCAATTTTGGAATTTTGGATCCTACCGTTTAACTACTTTTAATTAAGTTACAGCTGATGTCTTGTTGCAGCGAGCTAGTTGGGTCGTAAAGAGCTTTCATTGAGAATGATTGCCATCAAGGTATCAGGACATGTTACCTCTGTGGACTGGAGTGAGGAGATTTGGAAATTGCTTTCATAGCCACATTATGAGGTAACTGCACGAGTTTAGCAATACATTGTAGGGGCTTGTTTTGTGATATCTGTACTTAAACTAAATGGTGAAGTGACCAGAAATGTAAAGCGCTCTGTCAAGCGATGAACTGTAGCATCCAAGGTGAGTTTAGGTTCTAACTTTCTGTGCACCCTCTTATTGAAAACTTCAAAATCATTTCAAGCCAATCTCTAGCATTTTCAGTCACCTAATTTCTGGCCCTGATTTGCAGAGATTGGCACCAAGAGTCATCATTAGCTAGTGGATGCTGTTAATCAAGAATTAAAAGGGTGCTTAGACAACTGAAAATCCTGTCTCTCTTTAATGTGTCTATAACCATGTGAACAACAAAAGACTCTTGAACGAAATGCAAGAGTTCATTTTGCTTGTCATTGGAGGAAGTACTATTCATGAGTTTTTTACACACTAGATGAATATATGGAGCAACCTTGTTCTTGAATTTAGCAGAAAATTCAGACAGCACTTGCCCCACATTCTCTAACCAACCCACAAGTGAACTTCAACATCTAATCACTACTAATCCTCTGGAAACATAGGGAGGGTTATACAAATATAAACATCAGCGATTCCACGAATGAGGACTTGGCAAAGGTAAAACTATACAGGTTTCCATACTGTAAGCACCTCCTGAAACATTTCCAGCATCAACTCCCTGTCTGCTTGTCTGAAATAGTTATTATTAATTTCCTCACCCACCTCAAGTATCTTGCCAAAGTCAAACAAGTAGATTTGGAATCCTTTCTTCAACTTGTTCAACTGGTACAGCCAAGCCTCTTGCAGTCTTTCAAGGAAATTAACAGAATTTAGTCTTCTAATAGGCTTTCCTCGCAAGCTGCTTTAAGGTCCGCTTGATCATATTTGTTTGCGGCTCCTTTTCTAATCGGTGCTTCCAAAATTCATCTTGTTTGGTTCTGTACAGGTAACTCAAAAGAGTCATGCAAGATTCTCACGACTTGTCTTCTATGTAGATTGTTGAGGACTCCTTTTCCTTGAGATCATGATGGAACATGCTCTGAAAAATATGTGAACTTGCTGAAAGAACTGGCCAAAAATAACCTTGTCTCATTATTTGTCTTGCCATCATATGCCCCCCTACTTTCTCTTACAATACACACAGTTGTCTTTCTCATCTCCACAACTTATCTAATCTCTCTCATCTCTCACATCCTCCTCAATCTTCTCCTGGTAAACCTTCCTCAATCTTCTCCTCAATCTTTTTCACCCAATGTGATTGTGATTTTATGTGTGTATCATTATTGCTGATGTATGTTGCTGATGTGAATTTGTAGATTTCACTTCCTAGATTGTGTTGTAAACTGTTTGTTTGCCTGCTTGATTCTTCCTTTTTCTCGCGGGTTCTAAAGAATGCACTTCTTGTTTGTCTTGAATTAATTCCTACACTTGTGCTTCTTATGTGGCCTTGAATTGTGATATTTCCATATTTACCAGCAAGTAGATTTGATAAATCAGAGACAAGTTGACTTGTCCTTGCTGATTCTTGTTTCTTGTAATTCCTGCCAATGAAATATGCGACTAATGATTAAGATGCATTCTTGTTTCCTTTTTTTCTAGGTGTTCTAATTCATTTTTGGGTTTTGTTTTCCTTTTTCTTAAGAAGAAACTTTAAAGTTAGCTTGTGATTTTGCTCTGTTAAAGTAAAGGAGGACAGTTGCTTTGTTGTTTTGATGGCAATGGTTTAGATAACTCCTCAGATGTGTTTGTTAAAAAGATTGTGCCTTACTTAGTAAAGTTTACACCAGTAGCCCTATTGTTGATCAACTTGAACTGGGTTTTGGTTAATAGTTGGAACTTGGAATACTTTTCTTAGTCAATCGAGCTCGCTGGATTCTATTTTTTGGCGTGAGTCATCAAAATTGCTTGTTAGTACTGTATGTACTGTCTACTAAACCTTTGAAAATTATTTGGTCTGCTAGCTGCGTGTGAGGGTGCTGGTCACCTTAATTAATCATTCATCATATTTTTAATCAGTTTACTGCATAGAATTGAATCACTGATCTCTAAGATTCAATCCCTCATGCTTGCGTTTTGGTAAGTATGCTTAAGTTAACTACGAGATCAGCTTATAATCTCCTTAATTAGTTTTTGCATTTCTTCTAGGCCAATTCTAGATTTTCTATAAACACACTTATTACTTACCTTGATTAATAAAATGTCCACCTTACTGAAAAATAGAGAGGCTTTCTTCCTAGTTTTTTAATATTTTTTTAAAAATTTAGTTATATTATTAATCATCATTGCAATACTAGTAATCAAACTCATAATTTAAGGTATAAAAACAATACGTACTAATTAGTTGAACAATAACTTCGTATACTTACTCTTAATTTTTTTAATCCGTGTGTTTTTCTTTCATCAGCTTACATTTTCTTACACTAATTAAGTATATATGTCTGCATGGGATTGCTTTCTGAAAATATTTTGAAAGAACACAGTAGTAATATTTTAGTGTGATAAACTTTCACCATCTCTGCGTTAAATCTTGAATTAAATGGCCATCTTCCATCTCATTATTGTTGATGTATGTTGCTGATTTTATGTAGATGGCTGACACAGTAGCTGGAGCTGCAGCACCTGGACCTTCAACGGTAGCTGGACCTACAACGGTTGTTGATAGTGCTGTTACAGTTAAGAAAGAGAAGAAAAGGAAGCTGATGGCACCAAGATCAGTGGTGTGGAAGCAATTTAAGAGGTCCCAAAATGAGTATGGAGAATGGAAAGGTACTTGTATTTTCTGTAATGCTGAAATTGCATGTGATTCTAGGACAGATGGTACAAATGGCATGAAAAATCACATGAAAAAATGTAAAGAAGTACCCCATTCTAGTGACCCTATGCAAACTGAAATGAACACTTATATCAATGCTGATGGTAGTAAGGCTGTAGGTGTTTGGAAGTTTGACCAAGAAGCATGCAAGAAGGTTTTGGCACTAATGATAATAGAGGATGAACTTCCTTTTAAGTTTGTAGATGGGGTAGGGTTTAGGAAGTTCATGTCTACGGTACAGAATAGATTTGTAGTGCCTTCTAGGAGAACAATTAGTAGGTGTTGTTATGAGTTGTATGTTGAGGAGAAGTTGAGATTGAAAGGGTTTTTGATGTCCAATTGTCAAAGGGTTTCTATTACCACTGACACTTGGACATCCATTCAAAGGATTAACTACATGGTTGTAACTGCTCACTTTATTGATAATGATTGGAATTTGCAAAAAAAAATATTGAATTTTTGTCCAATCAATAGCCATAAAGGTGATGCCATAGGAAAGACTCTTGAGAAATGTCTAGTTGATTGGGGAATCAATAAGGTATTTACAATCACAGTAGATAATGCTAGCTCAAATGATTTAGCTGTTGCTTGGATTAGGAAGAAGATGAATCAGTGGGGTACAAATATTTGTGAGGGACAATTTCTTCATGTAAGGTGCATTGCACACATAATTAATTTGATGGTAATGCATGGGCTTACCACTGTGGGAGCATCAATCATTAGGATCAGAGAGGCAGTTCGGTATATTAGACAGTCTCCATCTAGACTGTCTAAGTTTAAGGAATGTGCAGAAAGGGAGAATGTTGAGTCTAAAGCATTGCTGTGTTTGGATGTATGTACTAGGTGGAACTCCACCTATTTGATGCTAGAGTCTGCTTTGAAGTTTGACAGGGCCTTTGAGGCATATGAGGATGTGGATCCTTTCTACAAGATGGAGCTTGATATGAGGGAAGAAAAAAGAAAGAAAAAAAAAGTGCAGAAATCAAATGAGGATGCTGATTTGGCTGATATTTTGGCATTTGATAATGAGGAATATGCAGAGGAGGATGGTGTTGAATATGTCACGGACATGGAGGGTGGATATAGAATTGATGGTGGTGGAAGTGGTGTACCAAGAGAAGGTGATTGGGTGAATGCAAAGAGATTGTGTCAGACTTTGAGGTATTTTTATGATTTAACTTGCAGTGTGTCAGGATCTAAATATGTTACTGCCAACGCTTATTTTGATCAAGTTTCTAATGTTGCTTCCATGTTGAGAGGTTGGGAGAATGGTAATGACATAGAACTTAGGAATTTGGCAGCAAAGATGCATGAGAAGTTTGACAAGTATTGGGGTAATGTGGCCAAGTTTAATACCCTTCTTTATATTGCTGCTGTGTTTGATCCAAGAAAGAAGATGGATTATGTGGCATTTGCTCTATTAGATGTGCATGGGGACATTGTTGGGAAACAGTTGACAGATAAAGTGAAGAGGGATATCGAGAAGATATATGTTTGGGTATTGGGAGTTGTATAAGAATAAAACAGAGCAGGTTGTTGTAGCTGAAACTTCTTTGGATAGGAGAGGGTACTGTGGAAGTCAAGAAGGTTGTGTAGACATAGGTTCTGAGTTGATCAGTGCTAGAGAACAAAGGTTTAAAAAGTTCAAGGAAGCTATTGGTGGAGGCAGATTTGAAATGAAGTCGGAACTGGAATCTTACTTGAACGAGAGTGCTATTGAAGGAGACAAATCATTTTCCATCTTGGACTGGTGGAAGAAGCATGCTCTAAGGTTCCCTGTTCTCTCCAGGATGGCAAAAGATGTACTAGCTGTCCAAGTCTCCACAGTGGCATCTGAATCTGCGTTCAGTACTGGAGGAAGAGTCCTTGACCCGTTTAGGAGCTCTTTGACTCCGATGGTTGTGCAAGCCTTAATATGTGCACAAGATTGGTTTAGATCGTCAAGAGAATCCATGACAGTTGAAGAGGACCTTGCTGAACTTGACAAATGGGAAATTGGTAAGTTTTCTTTTATTGCAATTGAGTTCTCTCTACATATTTATTAAATGTTTACTCATAGACTTTATTGCTTGAAATATTTTCAGAATTAACTCAAATGGGAGTGGAGACCACTGTTACAGAAATTTTAGGGGATTAATGCTAAGTTGGACTTTCAAATTGGTAAGTTTTCTTTTATTGTAATTGAGTTCTCTTTACATATTAAATGTTTACTCATACTTTATTGCTTGGAATATTTTCAGAATTGGTTTAAATGGGAGTGGAGACCACCGTTGGTGCAAGTTGCTTGGCAGTAGTGGATTTACTTATTAATCCATGACTGTTATTGTATGCTGTTGCTGCTGAACTTTTAATGTGTATGTTTAATTTTGATTGCGTCGGAAAAATAACTTGCTTGGTAGTAGTGGATTCTATCATTCTAATGTGTATGTTTTATTTGGATTGCGTCGGAAAAACAACTTGCTTGGTAGTGGTGGATTCTAATGTAGTAATGTGTATGTTTAATTTAGATTGCGTCGGATTCTTGTTGTTGCTTAGCAGTAGTGGATTCTAATGTGTATGTTTAATTTCGATTGTAATTTGTATTGGCTGCAACTTGATGGAACTTGCTTGGCAGTAGTAATGCTTGTTTAATTTGTTCCTTGTTGGTGCAACTTACTTGGCAGTAGTAATGCCCTTGTAATACTTATTTGATTTGTTCCTTGTTGGAGCAACTTGCTTGATACTTAGATTGCTGGATGGGATGTTTGGATTAACTTGTTTGGTAATTTGAGACTTGAGAGTGCTGGTTGGAGCAACTTGCTTGATACTTAGATTGCTGGATGGGATGTTTGGATTAACTTGTTTGGTAATTTGAGAGTGCTGGATGTTTGGTAATTTGAGAGTGGATTTGGACAGGTTTTCAATTTCGTCAAGTTTTTAATTTTCAGCAGGTTTTAATTCGGCCCGAATTTCACCCCGAATTTCCGAAATTTGAAATTCGGGAATTTCGGGTATACCCTTCGGGATTCCGAATTTGCAAAAAAATTTCGGAAATTCGGGTACGGGTAGCAGAAATACAAATTCGGGTTCGGGAAAGTTTTTTGCAAATTCGGGTTCGGGAAACTTTTTTGCAAATTCGGAATCCCGAATTCCGAAATTTTTAATTCGGGTATTTCCGAAATACCCGAATGCCCACCCCTAAGTATACCTACAGGGATTTTCTGGGGGGAAAGGAGAAGTAAATTGTGGGACAGATACAAAAGCATGGTGGTAATGGAATTGGCTCTCCTGGATATCATCATCATATATTCAGAAAGGAAGGTTAGTTTTTTAATGTTATAGACCTGCTCCTTGTTCTGGGTGCTGGGTACCTTCTTCTTTTATATGGTTTAAGCATTCAATGATCAGCTCTTAATTAATTGTTTTGGGTAAGTGTATATTCATTCATGGGTCTTTCAATTTTGGTGTTATTTTCCTAATTAATGATGCTGCTATTACTTAATCGCCATTATCTGTGTTGTTCTTTTACTCCCAGTTACAAACCATTAAGTTCTTGTATGGGCTGGTTCTAAAATTGAAGTGGGTTGTTCATTCAATTGCCAGCAGGTTCTTCATACTCTGTGTGATATGTAGCACTGTATTGCATTTATGCTTTGGCATGTTTTTCTTGTCTAAAAATATTACTCACTCTGGTTCGAAATGTATGACTTTCTCGCATCCCAATATTCAGTAGGGAACGCATATCGAGGAGGTCGGATGACGCACTATTTGACCCCAAAAAATTCCGTACTTTTTTTCGAACGTACGTTAATTCGGGGCAAAATTGTTTCAAATAGTGACTGTTCCGGCCGTCTTAAAATACGTTCCTGAACCGTAAAAGCAAATGTTAAAATGTTAAAATGTCATATATTTCGGACCGGAGGGAGTATAATAAGTACTTCAAAGGCAACAACTTCCATAACTCTTTATGCATTGCTTTTAACTGGATTGCTAGTTTATTTGAGTTGAGTTAGTTTTTCTCATGTGGTTTTGGATGCATGCTTGCTCCTTTTTCAGATACATGGTTCTTTCATATCACACTTGTCTGATCGATGTCCAAAAGAATGGAAAAGTCAGTTTGTTTTGGCGACCTTAAACACGTCCTTTATGGAGTCGGGATTGTTCTTCATGGGAGGCAAAGCTTCTGTGCTTAATTGGAAAAAATAATCGAGGTAACATCCATATCCATGGGGCACAGGCCCTTCACGTAACTTACAAGGCTGTTGTTCATGATTTTGTTTGTTATTGGATCATTAATTTTGTATGCTTATCTGTTAATGGAAAAGAAGAAGAAGGTTTTTAGCTTTAGAATCAATATGGTAGGAGTTTGATTTAAGTGCAATTTTGGAATTTTGGATCCTACCGTTTAACTACTTTTAATTAAGTTACAGCTGATGTCTTGTTGCAGCGAGCTAGTTGGGTCGTAAAGAGCTTTCATTGAGAATGATTGCCATCAAGGTATCAGGACATGTTACCTCTGTGGACTGGAGTGAGGAGATTTGGAAATTGCTTTCATAGCCACATTATGAGGTAACTGCACGAGTTTAGCAATACATTGTAGGGGCTTGTTTTGTGATATCTGTACTTAAACTAAATGGTGAAGTGACCAGAAATGTAAAGCGCTCTGTCAAGCGATGAACTGTAGCATCCAAGGTGAGTTTAGGTTCTAACTTTCTGTGCACCCTCTTATTGAAAACTTCAAAATCATTTCAAGCCAATCTCTAGCATTTTCAGTCACCTAATTTCTGGCCCTGATTTGCAGAGATTGGCACCAAGAGTCATCATTAGCTAGTGGATGCTGTTAATCAAGAATTAAAAGGGTGCTTAGACAACTGAAAATCCTGTCTCTCTTTAATGTGTCTATAACCATGTGAACAACAAAAGACTCTTGAACGAAATGCAAGAGTTCATTTTGCTTGTCATTGGAGGAAGTACTATTCATGAGTTTTTTACACACTAGATGAATATATGGAGCAACCTTGTTCTTGAATTTAGCAGAAAATTCAGACAGCACTTGCCCCACATTCTCTAACCAACCCACAAGTGAACTTCAACATCTAATCACTACTAATCCTCTGGAAACATAGGGAGGGTTATACAAATATAAACATCAGCGATTCCACGAATGAGGACTTGGCAAAGGTAAAACTATACAGGTTTCCATACTGTAAGCACCTCCTGAAACATTTCCAGCATCAACTCCCTGTCTGCTTGTCTGAAATAGTTATTATTAATTTCCTCACCCACCTCAAGTATCTTGCCAAAGTCAAACAAGTAGATTTGGAATCCTTTCTTCAACTTGTTCAACTGGTACAGCCAAGCCTCTTGCAGTCTTTCAAGGAAATTAACAGAATTTAGTCTTCTAATAGGCTTTCCTCGCAAGCTGCTTTAAGGTCCGCTTGATCATATTTGTTTGCGGCTCCTTTTCTAATCGGTGCTTCCAAAATTCATCTTGTTTGGTTCTGTACAGGTAACTCAAAAGAGTCATGCAAGATTCTCACGACTTGTCTTCTATGTAGATTGTTGAGGACTCCTTTTCCTTGAGATCATGATGGAACATGCTCTGAAAAATATGTGAACTTGCTGAAAGAACTGCCTTGTAGGCTTTAAGAGTGCTGTCGACAGTGTGGATTGTAATATCAGCATGTATAGTTTCATCGAGCATGCGAGAGAACGGTTTGTGCTTACAGGTGAAGTAGCCTGCATCATTCCATCACTTTGCCATATGGAACTAGCTTCTCCACTCTTGCTTAAGTTTTAGCATGCTTTAAGCCCAGGTCTCTGTCTCTTGGAGGATGTGTTGGGGAGCTGAGTTTGAATTAAAAGAAGTTGGCTAGTCTTGAGATTGTCTCCATCTTTCTATCCCCAGGCCCCATCTTTTGTGAGTATATTGAGTTAAAAGAAAATTTTGGATTTTAGATAACTCATCCAAATTCAGCAAATTAGTCTCAAAGGGTATACGCCTCCTCCGGGTGTCATCCACAGGAAGCTGCCGGTGATGGTGCAGTTTCATGGAGGTGGGTTTTTCAGCGGGAGCAACAAATCGGTGTCAAACGATGCATTTTGTAGGAGATGAGCGAAATTGTGTCATGTGATTGTCTAAGAATTGAAGTTTTGGTCATGGTCGGATGCATTTTGTCTGTGATTCTTGAAATATTACAGAGTATTCTTCTCAAACAAAGTAATTATAGGATTTTACCTTAAAATATGTTGGATTTTGTCTGCAATTCTTGGGTTCTCTAGTTTTTTTACCAGTGTTTTAAAAACAGGACCGAATTGGTGGTTGAAACAATGAACCGAACACCCAAAGAGATTTTCTTGCTTTTTACATCCTACTCCCTCCGGTCTCGATTAATTGTCATTTTACTATTCCAGCACGCATTTCAAAATAGCCGGAATAGTAACTATATGATCTCAAAAAATTCCGAAATTTTTTTTCAACGTACATGAAGGATTAATATACATTGGAAAAAAATTTCTGAATTTTTCGAGGTCATATAATTACTATTCCGGCTGTTTTACAAGACGACCGAAATAGTAACTATAGACAATTAATCGAGACCAGGGGAGTATTTTTTTAGGGAAATTTGAAGAAGCAAAGATACAATTATTTTTTATTAGTTTACCACGTCAGCATATCCACATGACATCATACTTCATTATCTTATTAATTTTTGAATTCACATTGGATATTAATATCTGAAATTAGTTTTTAGATTTACTAGAAATTAGACAATTGGTTAATTTAAATAATTGAATCTAATTGAGATACTTAAATAAAGGTAATGATCTATATTAAACACTTATAAATATAAAATTTTATTTATAACAATTGGGACCCTAGTTGACAAAACAGTTAAGAGTATTGTATAAAAAATTAATAACAATAATGCCATTAAATACTTTGAAAATGACTGCCTTATTTAATTATATGTAGTTAGTAGGTAACACTATTTTTCGTCGGCACCAAATTAAGATATATATATATAATCTCCCTCAGTTTATTTTTTTCTATTTAATACTATATATTAATTATGTTAAACTCGGTTTAATACTTATTTCGTATTAATTTATTTTAATTTTATGTACTTATTGAATTTTTACTTTTGGATATTTCAGAGTGATGTACTGTGTTAAATAAATGTGTTTTTTTCATTCGAGTGGGCAGTAAGTAACTGGTTATTGTTGATGGGTTGAGTCATGATAGATGTATCAGCCCATGAACCATCCACTTTTTGCCATAAGAAAATTAGAACCGATCCGTCTCAAATAGAGCCAGAAATTGAGAATTAGAAAACGAACCAAAACCGTAACCGTCCTAGATAGAACAGGAAAAAATAGAATCGATCCAAACCAAATTTTGATACATGTACAGTGTTTCATTTCCCATGTTTCATATTTGTTTGTTTTTTCTCGTTTAATTAACATGCCGAGTCGCCGACAAGAAGTCGGCCACCCTGACAAACGGCTTGGTCCCGCCTGCCTGTATATATGGCGCCTTGTCGATCCCGTGTGCTCGTCGTTATCATTTGTACATTACTTAATTGTTACAAAAGTTTATAGATTAGGAGTGATCGTTTACTCATTGATTTATTAATTCGTTGCGTGTCTCGTAACAAAAGATACAAAGCAAGAATGTAAATGGGCAATTTTTTTATAGGAATAAAACACTACTCCTTTGTTGACTATGTATCCCCAATAATTCACATTGTTAAAAAATATTTAGAATAAAACAGTAATAGCATAAAACACCCTTGTACTAACCGCGAAAAATAAATACCTCCCATATATTTCAAAACAGCTAATACATCGCCCTTGTCCTATCTTGATCGTGCTATTAACCCCATTTTAACCGGTTGACTGCATTTGACTGACTATTCCAGGTTTTATATAAAAAAAATTAAAAAATTAAGTCTGATTTTAAATATTTATTATATACATTTTTATTTTCTCTGTTTTATTTTTATTGTTTCTGAATCTTGATTTTCAGAAAATCAAGCATTTTCATTGAGAATTGATTAAAGTGCTCACTGTCATTTTTTTTTTAATCATCTTTGTTCTTCTTTTTTTTTTGAAAAATAAAACCATCGTAAAAAATAAACAATCTCTTAAATCCCAAAGAACCAGATCTGAGGCGATTTGGTTCCATGACTGCAACGAAAGAATCAGATCTGAATTCATAAACCCTTCAGTTCCCTCATTCACCACCTCTACACCAAATCCTCCATCGTTGCCGCTTCACCAACAACCACCGCACCTCACCGTCGCTGCAACCTCCTCTCCCTCAAAACCCATCACTGTCGCAACTCCTTCTCAATCAAACCCACCCAAACCCAGCAACCTCCTCTCCCTCAAAACCCATCACTGTCGCAACTCCTTCTCAATCAAACTCACCCAAACTCAACACCATCACTCATCATCAACAGCTCCCGATTTGAAATCCTAATCACCAAAACCACCATGTGGACCCAACCGACCTCACCGCCGCACCAAACCACAACCCAGCCAAACCCGATCACCGACCACCAACAAAACCCATCACCGGTGCCAGCGCTGCGGAGGAAAGGAAAAAAAGAGAACAGAAAAGGGAGAAAAAAAAAAGAAAAGAAAAAGAAAGAAAAGGAAGAAAGGAGGGATTGAGGCAGAGGAAAGAAAAAAGAAAGAAAAAGAAGAGATGAAGGTTATTGGACTGTTTTTGGATAAAAGAAGAGAGTAATAGAAAAGAAAATAAAAAGAAATGCATGTTGATAAAAGAAGAGAGTAATAGAAAAGAAAAGAAAATTTGAGAATAGCTAATCAAATACAGTTAACCGGTCAAAATGGGGTTAATTATACGGTCAAGGTAGTATAAGGGAGGCGTACTAGCGATTTTGAAGTATAGGGGAGGTATTTGTTTTTCGTGATTAGTACATGGGTGTTTTAAACTATTATCTCTAACTATTTGGATCAGACCCACGAGTTAGCAAAAAACTAAGACTATCCACAGCAGTGGGTGTCAAATTTAGGGTGTTATTCACTTTTTCTCGTGCCACATCAGCTTAACACCCAACCAAATTTTCAAATAACACCCACTTCTCACATCAATGTGTTTTTCAGGGTGTTATTCACTTTCTCTCCCTTGCACATCAGCTTTCCACTAACTTTCATTTCTTTTTTTATTAACATTTATAATTACTACATAATTTATTTTTTATAATATAATTAATAAAAAATAATATATTTTTAATAAAAAATAATTAAATTTCATATTTCACAAAAAAATAATTATTATGAAAAAATGCATTTTAAAAAGAAAAAAATGAAATAAAATGTAAAAAACTCGAATTTTTTTAGTGTGGCGCGCTGCCATTGGTCCACCTATTTTTATTTTTTTTTAATAAAAATGTCAGAAAAACGCGGGTGTCAAATTTTGACACCGACTCGCGTGCCTTGCCAATTTGACACCCTAAAAACCCTTTGCTGCATTCAAAAACACCCTAAAAACCCTTCCAAAAACACATTGCTGCTGATAGTCAGAACACGCACAGGCAGGCTGCTGTTGATACATGTACAGTGTTTCATTTCCCATGTTTGTTTTTTTCTTCTCGTTTAATTAATATGCCGACAAGAAGTCGGCCACACTGACGAAAACGGCTTGGTCCCGCCTGCCTGTATATATGGCGCCTTGTTGATCCTGTGTGCTCGCCGTTATCATTTGTACATTACTTAATTGTTACAAAAGTTCATAGATTAGGAGTGATCGTTTACTCATTGATTTATTAATTCGTTGCGTGTCTCGTAACAAAAGATAGTACAAAGCAAGAATGTAAATGGGCAATTTTTTTATAGGAATAAAATACTACTCCTTTGTTGACTATGTATCCCAATAATTCACATTGTTAAAAAATATTTAGAAAATTAACTGAAACTCATTTGTATAATTAATATTCAAAATATTTAAAATTATAATAATAATAATTAAAAAAAAGATCATATCGACAGAGCAATGACAGACTTTACAGGTTACTAACCAAGTAATGACCCCGGGGTGAATTTAGATAACAGAGTAGTTGTGAGGGTGATTTCGAGAGAGAGTAATAGTTATGAGGCTAACCACGTGTACCACGCGTTTTGGTTTCTACAAAAATCGATAAAGTGGTCCTCAAGATTTTGCCAAACATGTGTTTTGTGTGTTAATATTATACTCCCTCCGGATTTTATTAAGTGTCCCTCGCGCATAGCGAGGAAGTCGGATGACGCACTATTTGTCCCCAAAAAATTTCGTACTTTTTTGGATCAAATAGTGCGTCATCCGATCTTCTCGATATGCGTGAGGGATACTTAATAAAATCCGGAGGGAGTAGGTAACATCCGAATTTACTACTTCTCATTTTTATAGTAGTTTTTTTAATTATAATTAGATATATTAATAAAATGAATAATTTCAGCTTATTAAAAAAGAAACACCGAAAGAAGAAACAAAACGTGTTTATAAGTCTATAAATATGGAAGTGCATATGGGCCGATATGGGATTATTTGCAAGCCGAATCTTTTTTGAAAAGTCCAAAGCAAGCAAGCCAACAACAAATTGCACAATTCCAAACAATGCCTGCCTCTGCCGCCACCCAATTGATCACCAAAAATATTCAAGCCAAGCAAAGTACTACTGGAGATGATGATCATGATCATGATTTGGATCATAAGCTGATCACCAAAGAATGCAAGGAATTGCTTCTCACTCTTCCAAAAGAAAAAGGTTGGAGAACTCCTTACCTCTACCAATACCAAGGTTTTTGGTGCCAACCTAAAGAAATCCAATCCATCATCTCTTTCCAAAACCATTTCCAAGCAAAACCCAATGATGTCATCCTAGCCTCTATTCCAAAATCAGGCACCACTTGGCTCAAAGCTTTAACTTTTGCCACCATCAATCGCCACCAGTTTCCGCTAACCGTGATGGAATCTGAGTCCAACCGGAACTCTAATATTTCTAGTTACCGAAATTCCCATCCTTTGCTTGTGTCTAATCCTCATGATCTTGTCCCTTTCTTTGAATACAAACTCTATGCAAACAATAACCAAATTCCTGACCTATCGAAAATCCCTGACCCAAGAATCTTAGCCACCCACATCCCTTTTGCTTCATTGCCAAGATCAATCAAGAACTCCAATTGTAAGATTGTTTACATTTCTAGAAACCCTTTTGACACTTTTATCTCTTCTTGGTGTTTTCTTGACAAATTGATCAAGGCAGATAATAATTTACCGCCAATGTCATTGGAAGAAGGGTTTGACAAGTTTTGCAATGGGGCTATTGGGTTTGGTCCATTTTGGGACCATATGTTGGGGTATTGGAAAGAGAGTTTGGAGAGACAAGATGAAGTGTTGTTCTTGAAGTATGAGGAGATGAAAGAAGATGTGGTGGGTCAATTGAAGAAGTTGGCCAAATTCTTAGGTTGTCCTTTCTCTACGGAGGAAGAGAGTGATGGTGTAATAGAAGAGATAGGTAAGCTTTGTAGCTTTGAGAAGTTGAAGGATTTGGAGGTGAACAAATCAGGGAAATCCATCTTGAATTTGGAGAATAAGCACTTGTTTAGGAATGGGAAAATGGGTGATTGGGTTAATTATATTTCTCCTACAATGTTGGACCAACTTTCTCATGTCATGGAAGAAAAGCTTGGTGGTTCAGGTCTGAAGTTCAAGTTGGGTGTGTAATTCCCTAGCATTTGAAGAAAAGAGCCCCAACCAATAACGGGGAAATCTTAACCTTGCCACCCTTTTATTTTATTATATTTGTGTTTTTTTTAATTAAATAATCGTGTGAATTTAGATCTATAATTCTGTATTTATATGTTATCATTTCATGAGGTTTAATTCTTTTATATTTTCAAATTTGTGTATTGGTGCTTTTGAGGTTCTAGTCAAGGTTGTAAAATTTGGTCGAATCATAAACCCAGTAAGAGGGGAGGGTAGAGAGTCAGATGTTCAACCGGGGTCGAATATGTATAACCCGTAATTTTAATAAATTAATATAAAAAATTATATTTGTGTAGAGTCTAACATTTCTTAAAGATAAATGAAGGATTTCTCTTATATTTATATTATTTATTGTCAATTCATATTTTTAAGACATTGGTGGGTGCAAAGGTTAAGCATCTAGTGACAAAACTAGTAAACATAGGTTCGACTCCTATGTTAAGTATTTCAAAATTAATTTTTGGAGTAAGCCAAAACTGATTAAAACCCTGATTAGTTTACCGGTTGAACTGACCGATCTAGCCAATTTTTTGGCTGACCAGAAAAATAAGGATTTGGGGGTTTTCAAACCTAATTTGAGGAATGAACAAAAAAAATGAAAAGGAAGAAAAAACAGAAAATATTTTTAATTTGTATTAATCAATTGGTTGATTAAATTAACCTATTAATATTCAAGTTTATCCATTATTTATTTAATTTAATAACAATCAGAAGTAAGGGTGAGCATTCGAAGTTCGGATCGAATTTTTTATCAGTAAATCCGGTTCCAATCTGATAAATTCAGATTTGGATAATTTCGATCGAATTTTTGGATGGGCCGGCCCATTACATATATTTATTTGAATTAAGCCCATTATATATATATATATATATATTTTTTTTTTTTTTTTTTTTTTTTAATTTATTTACTTTTTGGGGACCCATTTCCTTTATCCTCAAGCTGTTGCAGAAGAAGTGCAGAAAGTGTATAAGGATGAGCTAGGACCCCAACCCGTTCCACTAACTGTTCCTGGGCAAACAGTTGAGGAAGAAGATGTGAGATTTTTGTTTTGTTTATTCTATGAATAATTTGGGACTGTGACTGTGAACATGGGTATACAATTTATGATTAAATTTATCATCATAAGCAGAATTTTACAATATAAGCTATTATGCCAGATGTACTTTCTTGATGTGGACAATGGAAATGAAGAGGAGAATGAGGATTCTGATTCTGCACAAGAAAAAAGGTTAATCTCTTACCTGCCTTAAATACGTAAATCATGCGTATGTTTATATGTGACGTCATCTTTTTGGGTAATCTTAGCGAGTTTTTTATCAAAATATGGTGTTTAAAAATCTTTATTCTCAAAATAGGGTAGTTTTAAACTTAATTATTAAAATAGGGTAGTTTGTGCCATGTAGGATTCATATTAATATTATACTAATACATGTCATCAATTTCTTTTAAATTTACTAATTAATTAATTATTTACCTGAAACCAAATGTTTAAAAGCCTCTGCTCCTTCTTGCTCTCTGCGAACTATCCGTCCTTGTAGCCACTGATGGTCGCCCCGCCAGGAACCCTTTCCAGGTCGTTGGCCGAGCCTATTGTGACCCTTGTCGTGCTGGCTTCTAGTCCTCAAAAACCACTTTCATCGCTGGTGCGAAGATGAAGATTAAATGCACGGAGAGGAAGAGCCAAAAACTTGTCTACAACTAGGAAGACCCAGAAACTTATCCAAAATTCCAACCCATTGGAGAAAATTTACAAAGAAGATTATGAAGGGATAAATCGGATATTGTTGCATTTTCTATAAATTAACCAACTTTAGAAATCCAAATAAACACAATGAACAGCTTGCTGCAACCAAATAGAAATAATGGCAGCTAAGAACAATGAACAGCTTGCTGCATTCCACTCTTGTTTACGCCACAACTTTCTAATTTATATTTCCACTCTCCGGTTGTCCTCGTTGCTTTTCCCGCAATAAAAACTCTACTGCATCTAAAATACACAGATCAATGGACAATGAATGGATGGAGCGAAAGGTAAAGTGGTTTATTACAAAATGGCATCAACTGCTGAAAAAAATTAACAAGAAAATAACTGGCTAATGCAATAGTATATTAAACTCTCTTAACAATATGATTTAGTCAAAGTAGAAGACACTTAATCAGTACAAGAAACCTTGGAATTATACTCAAAGAACAAATAGTGCTATAATATAGTTAAAATAACTGCATATACAAAGAACATTGCCACTGTAACTTGGAACTCATTATGTTCTTCTGCAGTAAGATAATCCCTCGGCTGGCCAATTGAAATCTATATTTTTGCTTTGTGGTTGTCTCGTGATGGATAGGAGTTTCTCATTTTTAGACGGAGAGTTAATAATCAATTAGAACGATAGTTAGAGAAAGAAAATCATGAAAAAGCAAAAAGAAGATGCAGTTAACGTGGAGGCGGAGAAGACAAACATATTTAGGGTTTATTTATTCATTAAATTATTTTTTAATAATTAATAAGTGACGTGGAGATGACATGGACAAAATAACCATTAGTTAGTAATTATGTTTAAAAGTACTAGACAATGGGAAATAAGTTTATAAAATACAATTTTTTGGGAAAAAATTCTAATCTTAGCCTTCTACAGAGAATTTGACGTAAGGGAAATCTTCAATAGCCCCTCTATTCCAGTGGATATTTATTCTATTCTTTGCTACCTTTTCTTCTTTCTTTCACAAGTATACTGATGAGTCATTCCTGTTTCAAGTTTAATTGATCTCCGCAAGATAAAGGTTTCTTTCTCATTGTTTTTAAAGTGTTTCATTTGATCATGACATGGCCATGTTTTAGTTGAATGGCATTTGGTCTTCTTTGTTTTGTTGTATGAAGGGTTGTTGAAATCTTGTAAAAGACCTGTTTAAAAGTATAGAGAAAAGAGGGTTGATTGCTCCAACAGGAAAGGGTAGAAGAAGGTGCCTTGGCTGAGGAGAACATGAGGGGTATCTGCTTTGAGGTTTGTGATGTTGTTCTTCACACAGATGCTATTCACAGAGGTGGTGGACAGGTTATTCCAACTGCCAGAAGGGTTATATACGCTTCACAGCTCTCAGCAAAGCCCAGGCTTCTTGAGCCCGTCTACCTAGTGGAGATCCAGGCTCCAGAACAGGCCCTTGGTGGTATTTACAACATTCTTAACCAGAAACGTGGTCATGTCTTTGAGTAAATGCAAAGGCCCGGTACCCCTCTGTACAACTTCAAGGCATACCTTCCCGTTGTTGAGTCTTTTGGATTTTCAGCGGCTTTGAGGGCTGCTACATCAGGACAAGCTTTTCCACAGTGCGTCTTTGATCACTGGGACATGATGTCTGCTGATCCATTGGAAGCTGGTTCACAGGCTAACAACCTTGTTTCAACGATCCGGAAGAGGAAGGGGTTAAAGGAACAGATGATGCCGCTATCTGAGTTTGAGGATAAGCTGTGATCTTTTCATCGTTCATTTGATGCACCAACCTGGATTTACGGCAGAGTTTGTGTGACTTACTGGAGCCATTTTGTTATCTACTGTCTTAACTTTTGGTACTGTTTAGTTTTAGTGTGTGGTCTAATGGTTTTTTTAGTTATGAACTTCCATCATATATTACGGTTCTCACTCAGAGAAGAAGACTCGTGATGATTCGTCACGTTATTCTGTCAAACATTTAGAGCCATCATTGATATGGTCGGAGTGTTGCTCCATTTTTTATACTATTGCTCATTCTTCTGTCTCCTCTATCATTATTTGCTTGTTATGCATTCTTTCAAATTCCTTAATTTGAGGGTTTTATCACAGGAAAAAAAAACTTTATCTTGCCTAAAAATAATTAATATGTAATTTAAAAAATAATTGACCAATTACTAAATTCCTAATTGTTTGCTAAAAAATATTAATGTATAATTAACAAATAATTAGATACCCACAAAGTTGTTATTAATTTAATTACCAAAATATGTATTTCCTCATGTGTATCATCAAATCCTGACAAAGAATATACTCAATTCAGGCCCGTTGTTCCCATCAGGATTCATCATATAATACGTCTCAGAATCTTTAGACCCGATTACCCGTTCAAAATGGGCTCGCATGTACGTCAATTCTCCATCGGAATGCTCTACGCCGTCTGCCGGAATCACACCAGCTCCCATGGAGATCACATGCAAGATTTTCATCACATTCAAATCTTCATCCGTCGCTTCCCTCTTCACCCCATATCCTGATTTCCTCCCATTGCAATACATTGACCAGATTGGCTCATCTATTATCTTCGATTTCTCGTGCGGTCTCTTCTCGCATTCCAGCGCGATCCTGACGAGTCCTATCCCCATATCGTGGAGCAATTTCCCCGTCGGAATTGTCAGCTCCAACAACAGAATTGGAAGGGTTTGAGGGGCTTCTTGGATGGCCAGGTTGACTCGGGATTTCCGGTGCCCAAATAAGGTGCCGGTCATGCGGGTCCCACCATGGATGTGCCCGTAGTCGTGGCCCGGGAGGGGCATCTTGCACACGGGAGAGATGATGGGGAATGACCGGAACACTGCCCGGACGCGGTGGAAGAGTTTCTTGGGCTTTGACGGGCCTTTCTTGTTGGATGGCTCTTGAAGCGAGACTATGGGCCGGGTGGGTTGCAAAGGCAACGGGCTTGCGGTAAAGGACGTTGGGGATGCCGACGTCGACGGTGACGGTGTGGGGGAATTCCATGGCGAGGGGTGAGTATTTATGGGGGGAAGAGCCGGCAAGGGTGGAGGCGTGGCGGCCGGTGCCCGACGAGTTCCCATGGCTAAAAGGTGAAAAAGTAGTGGATGTGGGGATGTATAGAGAGCTGATGATTAACTAGTACTGATCAAGGAGATGATGATGATGATGTTTTGATGGGTTGTAGCAATAAGGATGTTTGAAGAGTTGTGTGCATATATATATTGAGAGATTGGAGTTATGGGGTGCACGTTTGTAGAGTTGTTCGGGTGTTAAGGAAAAAATTACTGTGCTGTTTAATACTGGTTTTTGGCTAGCAATTCGTTTAGTTAACTAACTAAAAGACAGATGAATACAAAAATGTTGTGGTTAATTTATTTTTTGACAGATCGTGAGCCACCAGATAGCTAGATATCCTTTTTATTTTTATTTTTATTTCTGTTTTTACTTTTTAGTGACACACTTATAGCCAAATATATAAAAATAGGTAAATGCATGCTATTATTTGAGAGTTGGATAATTACGTTAAAACATAAAAGATTTTACAGAATGATGGTTGCCCGATAGTGATAAGTATCGGCAGAAATTTAGATTCAAATCTCACCGATAAAAAAAAAGTGTTATTTCTCGTATTTAGTTAGTTGGTTCATAAACATGCGTATAAGTACTTAATTAGCATTTTAATTATCAAGTACTAGGTATCAGGACATATTGCAAATTTTTTTTTATAGAAATATATTTCCGAAGTAAGAGTGTGAGACCAAGTTTATGTTTTAGAATATTTGTAGGAATTATATATGCGAGGTTGACCTTGATGATCCTGATACCTAGGAGGGAATTTGGCTGATTCTGTTTATTGAATCTTTTGACTTGTGTTTATATTTAGCTAATTGGATATGATTATGATGTCATGTCACTCAAAATTGCAACGGATCACACACTGTTTTCCCAAAGAGTTGACATGGACGGATAGTGGATCGCATGTCATGTACACCAAGGTCTTCAACAAAATTACACACCAAAAAAAATTTTATTTAATCCTCGTACTTTTGGTTAAACTTAAATATTATCCTAAATAAATAAAAAATCTATTTCAGTACACAAATTTTACGAGAATTGTAATTTTCCCCTCCGTCCAATTTACCATCCAAATTGACTGGAAGAAAATTACAAAAATACAAAAAATAAGAAATTTATTTTTTTATATAACCAAAAAATCATAAGAATTTCAAAAACATGATAGAAAATCTAAAAAATCCAAAAAAACAACAAATATATTTTTAAGATCGAAAAAGAACAAAACAAAATCTAGAAAAAAATTATGTTCTAATGAGACCATTTTTTACTTCACGTCCTCCTCCATCTTCATGTGCAACCTCAAGCCTTTGTTCGTCTACAGCTCACCCAGAAAGAAAAATAAATGCAGTCAGATTTTGAATTTTATTTATAGATTTATAATTCGTCGTTTATTGAAATTTAAAAGAAATCGGACATGAAGAATTTTTATGTTGTTTGTGAGAGAGGGGAAGGGGTTGTAAAAGAAAAATAAAATTATTATTTTTCTTTTTATTTTTTAAACAAAATATCCTATAATTCTTAAAACTTGTATCACTTTTTAAAAATTTATTTTATTTTCTGGACGTGTTTTTGTTCTTTTCCATTTCTTTTGGTTTTTAAAAAATTAATTTCCTATTTTCTTGAATTTTGTTAATTTTAAATTCTTTAAAAATAATTCTCACTTTTGTAAAAAAAAATCTTGAATATTTTTGTTCATTTTGAATAATTTTATATTTTCATTTGAATAATTTATGGTTTATTCCTTATTTTTTATTTTTTCAGTCCATTTGGATGGAAAACTTGACGGAAGGTCGAGATTGCATTTCTTGTAAAGTTCATGTATTGAAATCTATTTTTTTATATTCAAGGAGTATTTGAGTTTGACCGAAAGTTCGAGAGGTTAAATAAAATTACCTCAAAAAAAATTTGTCCAAGTGTTCTCTCTATCCTTTTGATAAGAGATCTTGTTCGAATATGGTCGGATTTTTTCCCATACGCGAACTTAAATTTTGAGTTAAAGATAAACAAGTCGTATGACAATTCTAAACCTATCCCAACTAACCTGATTTATGTTAGATTATGAACGACGTTTAATAAGTGGACGGACAATTGTTGGATTTTGGACAATAACGTGTACATTAGTATCCGTTACTGTTAATTGAATTTAGACCAATCGAGTGATCTAATAAAGTTTATGGTCTGAATTATCTAATTAGGAAGTGCGAGGGGCAAAATTAATGTTTGTGCAGATTCCCGGATTAATTACTAATTGTTAATGGACCGATTAGTAATTAATATTTTAGTTATTTGGGAATTGGTCCCTGGAGGAATTTTCTCTATTTTATTTAAAGGCTCTTCATCAAGGAAACATAACGATACAGAAAAATAAAGAATACAGAAAACAGAAATAAGGGTTCTGTGCAAGAGCTTTGGTTTCCATTTGCCTGAGAGAATTTCATCCTCCAGAAGACCAAAAGTCCCTTTCCAATTCCATGGCATCGGCTAATACAGGTACGCTTCCGCTGTTTATGTGTGTTAATCATTTTATAATCGATTTGTTTTGGTTCTTGGGATTGTTCATAAGGTTAGGGAACAACCTAGATTCTATTCGAATCTAACAATTGGTAGCGGAGCCTAAACAAATTCGATTTTTATGCATGATTAATTATTTATTACGATGCATGATCGAAAAGATTAATTAAAGGCAATATATTTTATTGCTGGATATTTTGATTTTATTGGTATCAACTATCGATGGAATTTGTTAGTACAATGGAATTTTAGGTAAATGGAATTGTCTGTTTATGATGTTTAATTTTCATGGAATCAGTATGTTCATGAGAATTGGAACATGGCAATTAGCAGCAGCATGTGGCGGCTGCACCTAGTGCCTATGCACTAGGGTTGCATGACAGCGTTGGCTGTCATGCGGATAGGGACGGGCCAGCCCTTTGGGCTGGCAGCGCTGGGCAAAGGCCCAGCGCATAAGGTAAAAAGCCAGCCTTTTGGCTGGCAGCGCTTGGGCCTGCGCGGCCCAGCGCATGAAGGGGTGGCCAGCCCTTTGGCCGTCTGTGGCATGGGCCAGGCATGGGCACGACCCATTTTGGTTTTTTTGGACCATTTTGGCCCATTTTTCCAAAAAAAAATAAATATATATTGCCCATTAAAGTTAGTCTTGTTTTATTTTATTTTTAATCATCATAAAGTTAAGGTGATTATTAAAATAAAATATAAGGATTTAAAAACAAGATTAGAGGCAAAAGGTATAATTAATTAATCGTGTGATTAATTAATTTAAAGTTATTTAATTATTTTGAATGTTAAACGTCATAAAGTCTAGACGTTTGTTAAATTTCAAAATAATTAATTTAAAGTTATTTAATTATTTTGAATAATTAAACATCATAAAGTTTAGATGTTTATAAGGGTTCAAAATAATTAATTTTAAAGAAAAAAAAATTGGAATAACAATAAGGGAGCTTTTAAGCTTTGCTTGACTATTCTAATTGGTTAATTAAAATAGTATAGTCACAAAAGTGACCTCTGCTATGGAAAATTTTCCAATTAGAATTTTCAAGTGTAGTGTTTGTGATTTCATGTGAATAATTGTCGGCCCAAAGGAAGACAATTATTTGACAGAAATTATAAACACGGTAGTGATGAATTTCAAGTTTATAGCTATCAAGAGATTTATAGCGTATGTTTGATCGGCCCAAAGGAAGATCAAACATTTGGCAAAATCAAGCTATAAAATTCACACTATGATAGATTAATTAACTGTGAATTGTGTCTTAATCCAAAGATTAAACACAATGTCATATAATTAGTCTTTTTCGATTTTATCGATATGTTATTCATAAAGAGCATTTTATAAAGTGAGCTAATTAAAGTGTTGTGTTCTTTCAGATATGAACTCAGCAAGATCTGTTTCTGCCAACATGAACAGCATCCCACTTCTGACTTCCGGTAACTTTGCGTTATGGAAGCTAAAGGTGGAGACGGCGCTCTGTTGCATGAAAATGGACCAGGCTCTGTATAAGGATTGTCCTGAGGAGCCAGACTCCGATAGCGAGGATCAGGACCGCCTTGCTTACGAGGACTGGGTACAATCAAACAGAGCCTGCCGTTTAGTCATGATAAGCTCCATCTCCGAAGGTCAGCAGAAGTCGCTGGAAAAAGAGCAGGATGCCAAGAAGATCCTAAAGATCTTGACTAGTCGCTACACCCATACGGCGAAGGCCGAGATTAGCGATACCATTCGCGAATTCTCGACCGTAAAGTACTCGGGTGTGGGCGACATTCGGGAGTATGTCCAGGAAATTCTCAATCTGGCAGATAAGTTGAGGTCACTAAAGATTGAGTTACCGGATGATTATCTGGTACACCATATTCTGACCTCTCTGCCACCTCAGTACAGTCAATTTGAGGTGAGCTACAACTGCCAGGAGAACAAGTGGTCTATTGACCAGCTTACGGTTCAGCTGGTTCAAGAACAAGACCGCCAAAAGGCTCTCAAGCTGGATAGTGCTCATTTGGCTACTGCTACTGCCTCTTCATTCAGTGCGAAGAGGAAAGGCAAGAGTGTTGCAGGGCCCGCTTCTCAAAAGAAACCTAAAGTCTCAGCCACTGAGAATAAAGGAAGCAAGTGTTTCTTCTGCAAGAAGGCAGGCCATCAGAAAAAGGACTGTGCCAAGTATGCTGCTTGGATAAAGAAGAGAGGTATATCACTTTCTCTTGTCAGTTCTGAGTCCCTTCTCATTTCTGTAGCTAAGAACACTTGGTGGTTAGATACAGGATCCACTAAACACATAAGTGTTTCTTTACAGGGCTGCAGGGAGTACCGGATGCCCCAGGCAAGTGAGAGATTTCTCTACATGGGAGCAGGTGACCCGGTACCGGTCGAGGGCATTGCCACCATTGAGCTGATTCTTAGCACCGGATATGTCTTAGAATTAAGAGAGACTTTTTATGTACCGTCATTTAGACGAAGTCTGATTTCTGTTCCTATTTTGGACAGAGAAGGTTATGTAATCAGATTTGGAAATAATAAAAGTCTCATTTATCTTAATTCTACTCTGGTTGGTACTGGTGTTTTGAATGACTGTGACAGCTTATATTTATTGCATACAGTCGATAGCAATAATGAATGTAATGTTGGCGAGGCTAGAGGGAGTAAAAGAAAATTGTCAACTGAGTGTGGGAACTTGTACCATTGCCTAAAAATGTGAAACCGATCGGATGTAAATGGGTTTTTAAAACCAAACGGGATTCACAAGGCAATATTGAGAGGTACAAGGCACGTCTTGTTGCGAAAGGATTCACCCAGAAGGAAGGAATAGACTATAAAGAGACCTTCTCTCCAGTTTCTTCGAAGGACTCTTTTAGGACTATCATGGCTCTTGTGGCACATTTTGATCTTGAGCTACATCAGATGGATGTAAAGACTGCTTTCCTCAATGGGGATCTTGAGGAAGAAATCTACATGAGGCGACCAGAAGGACTATCCTCCAACGAGGGTAGTGAATTGGTCTGTAGATTGAAAAAGTCTATCTATGGGCTCAAGCAGGCATCTCGTCAATGGTACCTGAAGTTCCATCAAATTATTACTTCATACGGTTTTGAGGTAAATACAGTAGAGGACTGTCTGTACCATAAATTCAGTGGGAGTAGGTTTATATTTTTACTGCTTTATGTGGATGATATTCTGCTTGCTACAAATGATGTAAAGCTTCTTCTGGATACTAAGGCATTCCTTTCAACTCAGTTTGAGATGAAGGACCTTGGTGAAGCTTCTTTTGTGCTTGGGATACAGATCTATCGAGATCGTTCAGAGGGTATCCTCAGGTTGTCACAAAAGGGTTACATCGATAAAGTTCTTAAAAGGTTCAGCATGCAGAATTGTAAGCCACATGATACCCCTATCTCCAAAGGTAAGAAATTTAGCCTAGACCAGTGTCCTAAGACCAATTTGGACCGCAAGTTCATGGAGGGTATTCCATATGCTTCGGCTGTGGGAAGCATCATGTATGCTCAAGTTTGTACCCGTCCGGATCTTGCATATATAGTTGGTATGTTGGGCAGATACCAGAGCAATCCCGGGAGGGATCATTGGGTCGCAGCCAAAAGGGTCTTTCGGTACCTGCAGAGAACGAAAGACCATATGCTCACGTACAGGAGATCAGATCAGCTTGAGATCATTGGGTATTCTGATTCTGATTTCGCTAGATGCCAGGACAGTCGGAGATCGACATCAGGTTTCGTCTTTCTGCTGGCTGGTGGGGCCATTTCTTGGAAGAGCACCAAACAGTCACTCGTCGCTTCTTCCACTATGGAGGCTGAGTTCGTAGCTTGCTACGGGGCATCCAGTCATGCGATTTGGTTGCGAAATATGGTCAAGGAACTGCGAGTTGTCACTGGGATCGAGAGACCCTTAAGGATCTATTGTGACAATCGGGCTGCAGTGCTGTACTCCAACAATAGTCGGAGAACATCCAAGTCGAAGCACATCGACATCAAGTTCCTTGCTGTTAAAGAAAGAATTCAGAGAGGTCTTGTGAGCATTGAGTTATTGGGTACAAATGCTATGGTTGCGGATCCGCTCACTAAGGCATTGACACCTGTTGCATTTCATGGCCATGTATCGAGCATGGGTGTCATTAGGTTAGATGCCTGAGATTAGTGGGAGTTATGTTTTGTACCATTATGGCTCACAGGATGTGTTGACTATGTATTTATTTTCATAGTTTATGGATATTGATTTCTGTTTCAATATGCGCTCTGATATTCTTTTGATCTCATAAAGTTTAAAGTGGATCAGTTGGAAATAGACATGAACAGATCATTTTACATGTATTTCCATGCTGCACATGCGCACTGGATCCATGTCGTTGGTTAGTTAAGTCTGTAATCATCATGAGTTTAGTTGCCATGAGATGCGACGACTGCTCTTTTGGTTCTGGCATTAATGAAACCGACGGACTGGATTGGATTAGACAAGAGTTATGCTAGCATTCAGGAAATTAACGGTCGGTACTATAAGAATTGTACAATTCGGATTGTCCAAGTGGGAGATTGTTGGATTTTGGACAATAACGTGTACATTAGTATCCGTTACCGTTAATTGAATTTAGACCAATCGAGTGATCTAATAAAGTTTATGGTCTGAATTATCTAATCAGGAAGTGCGAGGGGCAAAATTAATGTTTGTGCAGATTTCCGGATTAATTACTAATTGTTAATGGACCGATTAGTAATTAATATTTTAGTTATTTGGGAATTGGTCCCTGGAGGAATTTTCTCTATTTTATTTAAAGGCTCTTCATCAAGGAAACAGAACGATACAGAAAAATAAAGAATACAGAAAACAGAAATAAGGGTTCTGTGCAAGAGCTTTGGTTTCCATTTGCCTGAGAGAATTTCATCCTCCAGAAGACCAAAAGTCCCTTTCCAATTCCATGGCATCGGCTAATACAGGTACGCTTCCGCTGTTTATGTGTGTTAATCATTTTATAATCGATTTGTTTTGGTTCTTGGGATTGTTCATAAGGTTAGGGAACAACCTAAATTCTATTCGAATCTAACAACAATTCCATTCAACTATTTAAATGAGTCTTTCCCATTTACTCGTTCATGGGGAAATATCCGAAAAGTGAAACATGATCCCTAATTTTAATACGAGCCGACACAATACAACCTTAAAAAATAATTATTTATTCAAAATCAATTGCAATATCACCAAAAAAGATAAAGTATTGGAGGAATTTACATCAGATGTGATGACGTGGGACTTGAAGAAGAAGATGGAGCAAATTTACTTATACCGGTCAAGCAAAAATTATAACCAAAGATAACTTTTTAATTCTTTTCCGTTTTTTACTTTTAGTATTTTATTTTTTTTACTACAATGAACTTCTTGATGAAATTAGATGGGTGGACTATTTGTGAGTTGACTGACTAATTCTATCTTCTTCTTCTTTTCTCAGCTAACCGGTGTATCTTTTAAATTATAATTGCATATTTATATTCTTGTGTTTGATATATAGTATTTTTTTGCTTGATACATTTTTTTTATTAAATTCTTTAATCTATTCACCGATATTAATTAGATAGATATCGACTCGTTCACTCGTTAACTTATGTGGACGAACATGAATATAATATTTAATTACGTTTAATAAATAGGACAAACCCGTCCAACCCCTTAACCTGCTTATTTTATCAGGCTCCTTTTGCTTACCTGTTTTGCCACCCATACCGGTTTATCACAACCAATAAATTAATACAATAAATGAGTCAAATTAAACAGCAAACATTGTAGAGAAATAGAATAATAGAGCATAGACATCGGCATGGGCTGAGCCGGCCCAAAAGAAACTATTAAAAAATTTCATCGCCTCAAGTTTACTGGGCTTATGGGATAGCCCATTGGGCCTGACAGTAGGGAGAATTCATGAAAAAAGGCAAAGAAAAATGAAATTTTTGTACTATGATATCTTTTAATTATCAAATTTTTAATCCTTTAATTATTTTACAACTTTCGATTTTATTGCATGCACATTTTAACATAATAAAATTTTCATAATGTTTTTAAAAAGTTAAGAATTTGATCTTATTATACAATACCAACAATATATTTTAATTACATGAAATTTTACATGTTTTATTTTTTATTAATAAATAATAGTATACCCGTGTGATTTTTCACTAATTGGTTAAGGTAACGAGTTTTTACAGCTAAAAAGTATCCAACTGATGATTAGTGCGAGTGGTTTGATATTCTCAATCATCCTCTAAGTAAGAGTTTTCAATCTTTGTGTATGACGAAATTAATTGTTAAGAGTATTTTATCCTTTAATAGACCAACTCAGTATGAATAAGATTAACCCTATCCCAATACGAAATTAATTTTTTTACTAATTTATTCTTACTTATAAATGAAAAATGATTAATGAAAATAATAAAATATAATTAATTTAAATAAAACATGTGTAATATCTCGGAGGATTAAGCATGATAGACTTGTTCATTTTTTTTCACGAGGAGAACTCATTTGAGACTTGTGACACTTTTTTTTTAAATTTTTTTTATTTTTAAATAAAATAAAGTTAGAGAAATAAAATACAAAATATCGCTCATTGATGACAACTCACTTTTTTAATCCAAGGTAAGAAAATGGAGAAGCTCATGTAAAACAAAAGAAACGACAACTCGTTCTCTCACCCGTACATGGACAAAAGAAGTTAAGAACTTCTCCCCTAGAGAGTAAAACACCATGTTCTGACAATAATAATGAATCAACCGACACGTACATGAAAGGATCAAGTCTTATGTATAAGTCCTCAACTCGCAATTTCTATACATCGCAAAACCAAAAGAAAAAAGAGAGGAAAAAAAGCAACAAGAGTCATAAGCTGCTGAAATTGTTTTAGGTATGTACTGATCAAAACTGAGTTTAGAGGATGCAGCAAACATGCCTTTGGTGTACATAAAATACTAGCTATACACACTTATGAGGTCTCAAAGCACTTCTTACATACATATATGCATCTCACAACTTTTTCCGGCATCAGTTACTACCCTAGGCACATCCTGTTTTTGACGGGATTTCTCGACATAAGTTCACTTGGATCTGTTCTCGTTTGCAGGTACATTTGACCTAGAACTGGAACTTCAGCATCACCTAGGGGAGTTGGATAATGAGGGAGATGTTGTATCTGTTCGTTATTCATGCTGCAGCTTTGTGTCCCAGTTGCTTCTTCGGGAAAGTTCGGCTCACTTGACTCCATCCTATTGAACATCATGTTTGCAACTGCCCTATCGATGGTGTTAGTCTCGAGTTCTGTTTTGTTCTGTCCTTCAGACCTGAACATGAAGATAAATACTTAATAAAGATAGCATAGCTACAAATGCAACAATGAAAAGTCAGATGCCTATTGAGATTATGCAGAATAGAGGTAGAGGATTGCTAATATCACAGCATCAATCTGTATTTTAGACTTGCCTTCCTTTTCGGAATTAGCATAATTGTATAAATGCAACATGAAAGTGTTTCAAGTTTTCAACTAAGGTCAACCTCACAACTAAACAGCTACAGACTCTTGCCATACAACTAATTCAAACCTATGGGATCCGTAAACGCAAAAAGAAAATGATGTAGGGCAGATAATTTGGGATCAAGATAAAACATATTGTCATCCTGTTTCCAGAACTGGATCACAAGCTTACATAAGGATACAAGAAGAACCTTAGATACTCATCGAGACTGTGAAACGAGCACCAAGAAAGGGAAAGAAGGTGGGGGAAATTGCTCAGTAAGTACCTTATTTGATCTTCTGCACATTTCCAAGGGGGACATTCCATTGAAACATCTTCACCCTGGCCCGGCATTACTGATTGATGTCCTGAATTGTTTGCTAGACGGTACAAGGCATCACGAAAGCACATTCGGGTATTATCAGTCAACTGTTAAGATTGAGAAGGAAAAAAAATCAACTACCAATTCGTATGTATTATGGCAAGGAACCTCCAGTGCTGCTTCTTAATATACCTGAGTGATCACCATTTCTAGCTCCAGTAACACACATTCTTCAAGAGTTGTTTCCTCATCAAAAAATGTGTTTGAACTGTCATCCTCGGTGTAATCCAAGATGCTCATGGGTGGTTCCTGGAACAAAGATAAAGATAACCATAATTAGGTAAAGGTACTACAAGTACGGCAACAGGAAGCTATAAAAAATCTCATAGTGCAGGCTTCTAGGGAACTCAAGCCTGTAGCTAATGCAACAAATCAATGGAAAATGGAGTCTTTTGAGTCCTCTAAACATAAGAGTACATAGAATACATCGCTTATACGTGATTTTCCAGCAAAGAGGAATTGGATCCTGGACCTACACATGCAAACAGCACGCATGTGGCTACCAGAGGAGGTAAAAGTCCAGACGTAGGTGAGATTCTCACACCATCCATGATGCAAGGACAGGAATGCATCTCCTAACCAGAAAACGGGACAAATAAAAGGAGGGGGGAGGTTTGAAGTCTTTCTAATAAACAAGAAGAAACCAAGATCTTATGGTGTGAAACAGGATAATTAACCATCATTCTAAAGTGATGAAAAACGGGAAATTCTCACGTTTATTTCTGACCAATCATCTAGCTCTGCGGTGCAAGGAGTACACTGAGGAGGAGCAACTTTGGCCTTCCCCATGCCTACTGATGGGGAGAATGCGTATGTTTTCAGATACTTTGACCTACCTCTACAATATGCATCACTCGAACTACTCTTCGAATCCAGAATTTCTGACTGAGTACTCATCACGCCACTTTGCAGCTCAGGAGAACAGTGAAATGACTTGTGAAAATTTTCAGTCTCCGGAATATCTTCTAGTAAGGAACTCCTGCAACAAGGGAAGCCAGAAAGGATGAGAATAGAAAAACAATACAGCATCGCATTATATTAAATATCTAACATGCAGCAAGAATTGGTCATCCCATGGATATTGGTTAAGTCTGCTGGTTTGACATATTAGCACAAAGGGATTGCTAAAAAGAAAGTAAGAACAATATGCATGGCACAAACAAAAGTTGAGCCATGGCATCAACACAAATAGCTGGTAAGATGCCACTTGTGTTAATAATCATTTTCAATACATATTTACCATTTTTGTCCTGACAGCAGCTGTGCTCTATGGTGGACAAGTCTTGTTAATGGAATAAAAAAGGCCCATACACAAAAGCATTGCAGCAGTCAACTTCCATGGGGTGTCCAACCATGCACATCTGAACTAAGTGATTTCCTACATGCATTAAATCAAGTATCTTAATTCCAGAGGTTACGCTCGTACAAGAAAATATCATCCATCTGTTCGATTTCTCCAAGGCCATCGAGCTGGTAATCTGGCTGGTAATTTGACAGGCCAGTCTGGTGAGAGCACTCCTCTGACAATCTTCCTTCACTTGAACGATCTTCATCACGGGCACAACTCTCCATCTCAACTTCATTGTTGAAAACTTTACAATTAAAGTTAAATCCTCCGCAAGCCAATTGTGCATCATGAATAAAGCACTTGTTTTGAAGATCCAACTTTTCAGGGGTAGTTTCACCCCACTTCAACCAACTCTGTGGTGACGGAAGCCGATCATATACTTCTTGATCCCTTGGGACCTCAAAATCATCAAAACTGCTACCATGACACCAATCCATTTGAAAGTTTATCTGCAAAAACAAATTCAAGTATAAGAATAACCTCTATTATGTACAAGTAACCATAAAGGAGAAAAATCAGAACTCTCTTCCATGTTATTTTCCTACATGTATATTGAAGAATGAAGGAAAATCATTTTTTTTTACTTCCAGATCTCAGAGAGAGAATTATCTGCCCATATGTTTGGGATTTCTGCTTTTCCCGCATGCAAATAGAACAACACAAAACACAATAAAAAGTATGCAAAAGTATGATAAACATGACAAAACTTGTGGATCTCCTTTAGGGAGAGGATCAAATTATATATAGGGAGCCAAATCATGGTTAAGAATCATTTGAACCAGTTTACACCATTCAAATAAGGAAATATTAAACCAAATCCAAACCCAGTTCACAGAATATCCTCACAACCAACAATATTCAAACTTTGTGTTATTTTAGAAATCCAGAAGAAAAGAAATCAGATTTAAGTACAAATCATACCTCAAACAAGCAGACAGGTGGACAAGGAAGAGACCACGAACCAGTTGGTAAAGGAAACAGCCCAGATGACAGAAATCAAAGAGAGGATCGAAACTTGAAAGAGAGGATTGAAACAAAGGTTGTGTTCTCAAGCAAGTTTTCAGCTTTAAGAGTAAAAAACCAAAGGCGGCTCCGTTTCTCTCTTGGTAGCGCCGAATGCGAATGCAAATGCAAGTAGCTCTGGTAAACTTTCTAATGTTTTGTTTTATAGAGTTTTATTATTATTATTACTAGTTACTATGTTTTGTTATATTATGCCTTGTGGAATCCTTTTTTCATCTGATGTACAAGCACAGAGTAGTGAGGCTCCGTAAAAGGATAAAATAGGGAGAGGTTGGGTTTTGGTTGGTGTTGTATTCATTTCATAGCAAAGATAAAGTTAAAAAAAGACTTAGCTGGTGGTGCTGGGATTTAGTGGCTCACAACAGAAGATGAGATAAGTGGTCCAGGAAACTCCATCAAAATCTTTATTCCCATTCGCCCACGTGTCCTTTTTGTAGGCCCACGAGATTTGGAATTCGTGGTTGTGCCTTGTGAGTATCTTTTTCCTTGAGCTAACTTTCCTAGGGATATTGAGTTCCCAAATTACCCCTTATCCGCTCCCATTAAAGACCTTGCCCACTAGGCCAAGTTGGTCATTTGCAAGGGTTTTTTATTTTTATTTGGGCGACATAGCACGGTAAGATTTCGCCACATCACTCATGATCCTTCAGCCTTTGAAAATAAAAAGTAAAGGTGCAAACAATGGGTTTAAACCCACTTGCGTTGGCAAAAAGGGGCAAATAACTTGCCAATTGCCACTACGTTACCACAAATGTTGTGATCAAAGTGTGAAAGTTTTATCTATATATTAATATACAACATTCATTGACAAAACGACACCATTTAGTTGTTAAACACAGTTTTTTTTTAAAATAATGTTTTGATTTATCAATTTATAAATGATAGCTAAATATTATAAAGATATTTTAGTATGATAAATCTTTAAATTTTATGATACAAAACGTATAAAAATTTAAAGTGACTAAATATTAATAAATAATAAGTATTAATATATTGAAATGTAATGAATATGTTTAACAAATATCTAGTCAAGAAGTATCGTGCTTCATATCAAGCCTAACATATACACTTGAAGAATTTTCAAGTATAATCATACTTCATATGAAGATAATATTAGATCACTTCCATTAGGGGTGTACACGGATCGGGTTGGGTCGGTTATAGTCCAAAATCTTCACCGACCCATCAGAAATTAAGCGGGTTGAGCGGGTCGGGTCGGGTCACCACGGGTTGGCGGGTTAGATTTCTTCACCTTCATTTTTCCTCCGCTGCAATAGAGAGAAAAAAAAAACGCCATTAAATCTCTCATTCTAGTTCTTCTTCAACCTCGTCTCTGTCTCTCCATTTGAAAGGAGACAAGCCATCATCAAATGGTAGGCGCTAGCAAAACGGAAGCCATGAATGACACTGCAAAAACAAAGCCAAACCTTGTTGCTTTGGATTAATGGTGGCCAGATCTAAAATCCCTCAAACTCAAAACTAAGCAGCAGGAGCTCCTGATCCGGGTCTCGATCCTCTGCCTCATCTACGCCCTTGCCTTCATCATCTGTCTCTTTAGCGTACTCTGCTATGAGTCCATGATCCACGAATTCGATCCTTACTTTAACTACCGCACCACTCTCTACCTCACCGAAAAAGGCTTCTATGATTTATGCAACTGGTTCGATTTGGCGTAGTGTGGTGGCGGCGAGGGAGGAAGAGGAGAGAAGAACAATCTGGAAGAGGTGAGGCGGAGGAGGACCAGAGATGAGAAGAGGGAGGATGAGCGGCGAAGGGGCGGAGGATGGTGGTGGCGTGGTGGTAGCGACGAGGAAGAAGAAAGAAGAATGAAAGAAGAAAAGAGAGAAGAAAAGGAAAGGAAAGAAGAAAACGGCCAGAAAAGAAAAGGAAAGAATGAAGGAAGAAATGAGAGTATTTATACCTAGGTTAATTAGTTGGCGGGTCGAGTCGGGTTTAATCGATTTTTAAAAATGCGACCGTCGAACTGACCCGCCACTGAATATACGGGTCGATTATGTATCTGTATATGGGCGGTTTTGTTCTTCTTCTTTTTTACTTTTGGCGGGTCGGGTCGGGTCGGTTAAGCGGGTTGGGTGGGTCAAATTACACCCCTAACTTACATTTAGAGCTTCAAAAATATCCTTTAACAATATAATAGTTAATTAGTTATATTCATGTACTGCGTAACACATTAATACAATTTAAATCCTAAACCTCTAAACAATTAACTCAAGTAAATAATGATATTGAAATATAGATACCGTAAATCTAAATCATAAATGTCTATTAAACATTATGAAAATTCATTATTTTAGTTGTCATCTAATTAGTAATTACAATTTTTATGACAAATGACATCATTCTTTCTTACAACAATATAATTCTCTTTTTATTACGTAAAATACTAAACAATAAACATATATCCATGATATACCTTAATAATTATGTATTAGAGTAAGGATTAATGGTAATATTACTAACATATGTCGTATCATTAATAATGAATGGTCTTAGTTTATACATATAGTTAAGTGATGACATGGCTATTACAATTTACAATAATATAGTTTTTTTCTCATTATAATTCTTATACAACTTCCTTAATAAAATTATATTTTTTTTTAAAAAAAAAGGACTTTTAGTTAAGTTTAGAAAGAAAAAGGAAAAATGATTAAAATTTTCTATTTTTTTGTTCTTACTAGTTACTACGGAGAAAATATTTTTTCCTCATAATAATTCTTATATAACTTCCTTAATAAAATTTTCTATTTAAAATAACAAATAAAAGGGAAAAAAATGAGGACTTTTAATGTAGTTTAAAAGAAAAAAAAAGAAGAAAAAAAAGATGAGTTAAGTTTAGAAGGAAAAAAGAAAATGGGAGCCAAGGGGATTTGATCCTCTCCTCTATAAGATGATATGTGAGGAGTTAACAATTAAACCAAATTTAAATTTTAATATTATAGTGCATATATATATGAACCTGTTATCCTGATTTTACGGTTCGGTTTATGAATTTTAAAATTAAAGAACCGGACCAAACTGGAAATTTCGGTTGGTCTGGTTCGGTCCTATGGTTCCAAAAAAATATATTAACGGTTAGAACCAATTCGACACGGTTCCAATTTGATTTTCGGTTTGGGTCCGTTTTTGTACACACCTAGTCATCTCTTGGGGCGAATCAGGTCTAGAGCCGAGATGCCCACACGTGTAGTGTGGTGGTGTTAGACCAACAGCAGCAGCGTAGCAAATTAGGGTGCAAATCATGACCAACAAGGGCAGCAGGGGACCAAGTGGAGAGCAAATTCCACCTCAGCTCGTCCGGGACCAAATTTTGGTCCCGGACCATGTCAGTCCTTTAATTAAAAAAAAAAAAATTTAAAGGCTTCAGCCAATGGCAGCGCGCACGTGCCATTGGCTGAAGCCTTTAATTTTTTTTCCCCACCTCATTTGTAAATCGATTTTTTATCTATAAATACTGAAAATTATTTTATAAAAAATATACCATCATTTTTAACTTTTTGAGATCTATAAAATGAGACTAGGTTTGTATTATTTGGACAAAAAAAAAATTTGAATTTTTTACATTTTTTTTCTTTTTTAAATGTTTCTTTTAATAATAATTACTCAAAATAATTTTATACCATTATTTTTACACTTATTTTTTATTTTTTGAGATCTATAAATTTGGACACTTAATAAATCAGAGTTTTTTATACTTTTTTTTCATTTTCTTGTTTTTTAAATGATTTTTTTCATAATAATTACTCAAAATACTTTAAAAGAAAAACATATTTGAAAATAAAAACACACAATTTGAAAATAAAACACATTTTCTTGTTCGTTTGCAATAATCTAAGTCGATGTTTGATTTACTGAGTGATAAATAATATCGTGTGTTACTTTTAAAAAATATTATATTATTTATTTCATTAAAAAAGTATAGATTTTTTGAAATCTGAAAAGAAATTATGAAATTTAATTAATTTATATTAAAAAATATTATTTATTATTTATTATATTATAAAAAGTAATTATTATAGTAATTATAAATTTAATTGGAAATGAAATGAAAAATAATGGTGGGGTATATGATAAATGATGTGGAAGGGAGAGAAAATTTTTAACACCCTGAATAATCCCCTGCTGTGAGCGCGTGAGTGTTAAATGCTTTTTGGTTGGGTGCTAAGCTGATGTGGCAGTGAGAGAAAGTGAATAACACCCTAAAATTTGATCCTCTGCTGTGGATGGTCTTAGAAACGCCACGTGGCGATGTAGTTGACACGTGACATAAAGGGCATGAAAGATAGGTCGGGAAAAGAGCGGAAGTAGGGATATGGTTTTTATTTTGTGCTTGTATAATAATAACAATTTAATAAAAAGAGAAGGAGTCAAATCTGAGCAAGTAGGAGTAGGAGTTTAATTGTTTAAAGCCTTTTTACTAGGAAGATGTGCCACTAGAATAATAGAATTAGCCGATGATGGAAATTGGAAAAAGACTTTGAACTGGACCTTTCCATTAAAAATATAAAAATGATTTAAATAAAAATTACTAGGTTCAAGAGGCTTATTTATTTAAATTAAATATTGCTGGTTTGATCATTATATACGTGTACTAAACTGAGATTATTAGAATAAAGTTCAAAAAAAGAGGGACTAAATTGAAAAGAAAATATCTATATTTACGAAATTATAAACTATGTATTTTGATCGAAGTATATTAGAGTAAATAATAAATTAAATACATACATAAAGAAATTAAATTAATTCAAACTAACCTTAAAATTAATATAAAATAAAATACTAATAAAGGTTTTGTGTGTTATACTTTTTAAAAAATTAATTCGGTACGTTAGAAAAAAAGTACGAAATTTTTTGGGATCATATAGCTACTATTCCGGCCGCCTTAAAATACGTACCGAAATAGTAAACGACATTCATTGAGGGAGAGAGAGAGTAATTTTTTTATACAATAAGCTTACATCTTCAGAGTGCCTATATTTTGTCCAAACTGGGAAAAGAAATAAAAAAACTGTAGCCGTATGGCCGGAGTAATTGTTTTTTACTAAATTCGTCAAAAATAATGCTAAAAATACTAAAGGTTAATGGCCGGAGTAAAGTAGTAATGAAGGCCGTACTGAAAAGTACGATTGGATCACCTCTATAATACGAGAAGGTTGGTGTTTATTCATTTTTTAAAAGTTATGTTAATTTTTATTTAAATAAAAAATACCAAGTAAATATAAAACTGACACGCTAATCGCCCGCCGAAAGCATAAAAAATAGAATGAAATTACAACTTGCAGACAATGACAAAATGATCGTTCTTAGAGATTTCTCGGGTGTGTAGATTTTATTTGACTTCCTCGTCACTAAAATGAATTTGGTTGGTTTTGAGCTGAAATGTAAAAGACTTGAAATAAAGCAATTAATCAAGGCTTGGTCAAGAGATTGGCCAAGATGAAATAACAATGTTGAAAATTCAGAGAGTGGAGATTCCTGTTAAAGACACTTGGTGAGCTACGTTCCCTATGATTTGATCATTGATTCAATGATGTTTACCTTCATTTTCATACACTCCTACTTTCCTACTCTTCAAATTCCCTAGTGGGTACTCCCTACTAGATAATCCTAACCAAATAACACCTTACTGGTTAAAGGGTTTTACTATTTTGGTTGATGGTATGAATTGACCGGACACAACACAATCGTCATCAAATGCATAGGGGAAGATAGTACCTAACTCAAGCTACCTCTCAAATGAGGCCTTAGGTTGTCAATTTGGTATGAGTTATATTGTTTGTTCTCTCTAGCCTATTTCGAGTACTAGTTGTCTACTTTAACCTATCCGATTTCGCTCGTCCTTTTCAAAGCTGACTACAACTTTCAGGTTATAATGCAAGAGTGATCTGTTCTAGATTTTAACAAGAAAGCGATTTATTAAAGTAGAAAATAAACAATTACTAAAATGAAGACTATTAAGAGTAGTTAGACCTCATAAATTGTAGGAACATAGCTCAATTGACCCTTACCAAAAATGGATGTTTAGCCGGATCTTGTCATGAAGAAAAACGATTTTATTAATTGCATAAAGGAGATTAAATTCGTAAATTCCAGACTTGGAAAGTTACAGAGCAAATGTGTAAAAATGGTGTTTTGAGGTAGAGAAAGAGAGTCCTCTTCAAGAAGGGTTTCTAACAGTTTTTAACATAAGTTGTCTCCTAGTCCTACTCTAACTCTATCTCTTTCAAAATAAAAGATACATACCAAATAAAAAGGTATTGTTCAAAAGTCAAATAAACCAAATATTGTTTAAATTGGAAATCCGGATGATTCTCACTGGTCATCATCCCTCGTATCTCACCTCTGTCGCAACTGACTTCTTGTATCTTCGCGCTCTGCGCAAAGTCTCCTTCCACAATCCGTCTCCTTCGCAACTATCTTAGCCAGGCATGCGGCCAAGACAACTTCGAATGTCTGACTTTTTCTCTGTAAGTGGTGTTTCTTCTTTTTGTCTGCCTCCCGTTATTTCTGCACAAGTAATGGGAATTCATTGATTTAAATGGTTTTATTGCTCAGTTTTTAAGTAATTAAGCAGTAAAAATATGAGAATAAAGCATTCAATCACACACATATATTTATGTAAAATAATTAGAATAATCCCTCCATATTTTTTAGTAGTTGAACTTACTTTAAAGAAAATTTCAAACAATTGTCGTATTTATTTTTTTAGATGGTTAATTAGTAATTTTTACTCTTTTATTCTTAATTACTTTAATTTTAGGACCTAATCATATAGTGATCAACTCTCAATTAACTTCCTCATTTATAGAGATAGTTTTATCATAAATTAAAAATACAATTAAAATTATTCACTTCATTGGTATGAGTGATTACAGATAAAATGACTACTAAAAATCAAACGGAGTAATAACTTGTCTTTTTATTTTTTTTCTTAAGATATAAATACCATCAAAGTTAAACAAATGGGCTAATAGCTTATCACCATTTCATGTAAAAGTCCTAGAAGTTCAAGTGATGTGTTCTATGAAAACAGAAAATTAAGATACGATATAATTTTTTTAGATATATGAATGTTTTTTTGAAACATATTATATTATATGAAATATTTTATTTACTTTTAAGTAAAATATGAATGATTTAATAAATCATATAAATGCGTAAATCACACAAGGAAAAAGAAAAGAAAAAAGAAAACCTTATGAAGCAAAAGCAAATGAAAGCTCAAGATGGGCCCTTCGACTACTCATCTAAGAGCGTTAAGGCCCAGCCCATATTGACCCTATAAATCTCTCTCGCATTCGCTTAAACGTAAGTCGATTTAAGACGACAAGTAGCAAAAGAACACGAAGAAAATTGTCCGAGAGTCTGGACTCTGGAGTTCGAGGAAGCAGCTGCAAGCCAGCAACTGAAATTTTCTGTTTTTACGCTGGGAAACTGTTTTTCCTGATAACCAAACAAGTGGGTATGAGTTATTTCGCTCTATTCCTTGTTTATGATGTTGTTGGTGATTTTGGGGTTTCTGTGTTTTGTTGGGTTTGAGTAACTTTCATGGTCTTCATCGCTTCTAGATCCTTCTTTTGAAAATGCCCATGTATAGAAGAAATTTCATTTATTTTCTTTGGTTGATGCAAGTGTTTTCTAATTGTGAAGAATTAGCTCTTGCAATAGTGTTTGATGATAATGTCAAAGTGGAAAAATTGGAGGAGATCATAAATATGTTTCTGTTTGTCTTCGAAATAAATCAACCACTTGACATTCTTGTGTGGTTTTCATTCATTAGGTACTGTTAAATAGTGTTTCTGCTTGTGCTAAGAATGCTTACTTGTTTCTGGCATTTGCTTTGCAGTTCAAATTCCTTGTTTAGCCGATAATGTTTAAGAACACGTTCCAATCTGGATTTCTGTCCATCTTGTACAGCCTTGGGTATGTTTTCCTGAGCATTTTCTGCATAATTTGATGCTGTGTTTGGAGATATATCTGTGTTTTGATGCTTTGCATTTCTTGAATCTTATAGGAGCAAACCTTTGCAAATATGGGATAAAGAAGGTGAGTAGCTGTTATTGTGCGTGATAGAGCATTATATTGTGTTGCACGATGAAATTACAATGTGTTCCTTAAACTAGTTCTTAACTTTTCATTTTACCCTTGAATCTTTTTGTAGTTTCTAATGGCCATGTAAAACGACCTCACGATGATGACATACAGTCCAATGTGCTTGAAGTTATTGGATCAAATGTTCAGTCCACATATATTACATGCCCAGTGGATCCTGCTGCTACCCTTGGTATAAAACTCCCATTTTTGGTTATGATTGTGAAGAACTTGAATAAATACTTCACATTTGAGATTCAAATTCTGGATGACAAGAATGTCAGGCGCCGTTTTCGTGCTTCTAACTTTCAAGTGTGTAAGTTTACCCATGTTTGTGATGTTTGCTATTGTTCTCATGGCCTGTTCCTCTCTTTCTTCCCTGCTGGATCTCACCCCACTCAATAGTAATTTAAGCTGTTGTTTTTCCCATTCAATTTGTTGCTATTTTTATGATAGGGTGACTACATGGTATCTATCAAAAATCTAGATTTAAGTGTGGTTCACATCAAAATCCATGGGAAGGGTTTTTCTAATAAGCTATAGGATTAATAATATAAAATTTGCGTGCACAAGTTTATATGCCGTGGTCTATATCCAAGGTTTGTTCTTCCTTGGAAGGCATAAGAGAAGGTTTGGTATTATTTCTGAGTGAAGCACTGGTTTTATAAAGCTGGCATTGCCGAGTTTACTGTTAGCTAGAAGGCATATACAGCTTTGTTCTCTTCCTTTTAGGCATTTAGATGATGTATCAAGAAATGGTTGAATATTTGAAACTCTGCACTTTAAGTTTTTTGACAGCGTTGATTTTTGTCTTTTGATTGTTGCTTTGAAAGAGGTAATTAGATCACAGTGGAAGGTTTTATAGTTTCCTTTGTGAAGTTTGAATGTTAACTTATACTGAATGGTTTCTACCTGTGTACCGAAATTCTCAAATCACCACGTTGTTGGTTACTTTTTAACTTTGTAGGCCGTTACTCGTGTAAAGCCATACATCTGCACTATGCCCCTGAAGATGGAATATGGCTGGAATCAAATTCAACTGAATCTGGCTGATTTGACACGGAGGGCATATGGAACCAACTATGTTGAGACGCTAAGAGTTCAGGTTCATGCAAATTGCCGGCTCAGGAGGATATATTTCGCAGACCGCCTGTACTCAGAGGAGGAACTCCCTCCAGAGTTTAAGCTCTACCTTCCAATGCAGGTATGAATGTCCCCATTGCCCAACTGTGCGCTTCTGTAGCTTCGTGATCATTGGTCTAATGCGTTATTCCCGTGATATTTTGATTGCAGAAAGCGTGAGGTGTCATGGACTTCACAAGAATTGGTACTAGAGAGCTGGTATAACTGTATTTTTCTTGGTGAATGACTCGAATCATGAATGCATGTAATTATGCGACATTAGCATTATGTAAGTTCCAGGAATGATCTTTGCAGTTGACTTATTATGTTTGAGTGGCTCGTGGACGGAACAAGCGAAAGCAACATCTTTTAATGCTCTATTTTGACTCTTGAAACTGATGAGTTTTATTATTTTCACTGTGTACATCCATTGCTATGTACGATCAATCGCCTCAAGTTTAATTATGTTAAACAGTACATAAGGATAAAAAACCAAGATAATCTCAAATCCATTAGGTCAAAGGGGTAACATATCATTTTGGAGTAGCAGTCAGAGAAATACAATATTAACTATTGAGCGATATTTTTAAATCACAGTTTTAAATTACCAAGCTAAACCTAGCTGTAGGCAAGGAGGGGAACAAAAAACTTCAATTACGAGCATTAGCCGGTGGCTTCCAACTCTACTTCTGCATCAGTCTCTCCATCCATCATCCCTGCCTCTACTTAATTGTCTGCTCCTACCTGACCGGCCTCTGGTCCAGCTTCTGTGTCGTCAGGGCTCTGTTTCTCTTCCGGTGAAGGAGTCCCTTCCTGGGAGACATCACCTGTTGTAGCAATACCATCAGCGTCCGTTGGTGCAGCTGAGGCTTCAACATCAACTTTTACTCCTTCACCATCAGTCTCACTTGCAGTTGTTGCTTTCTGTCACAAACCAAACCATCAAAATATTGATGATAGTTAATTGATATACAACTAAAATTTGAGGAGAAAATTGATGTGCGTGGACAGTGAGTGCATTGAGTCTAGTTTGCAAGGTTTTCCACTAACGAGGCAGGACTATCTAATTCACTGACCAATCTATTCCTTTAGTTTGTCAAATAAGCAAGAGGTTCCAACAAGAGACTAAATCATATAAACAAAGGACTCTGATCTCAGCCTTGTATCCATCTTGAGTTCTAATCAGAGGTTTCTATAAGAAAGAAAACTAACAATAGATTCAAATACCTGAGTATCTTGACTTTCGTTCGCTTGCTGTGAAGAACCTTTTGCCTCATCCTTTTTGGCACGTTTAGATCTATCATTGGGTTTAGTTTGGTATTTGGACTGAACATCTGATGGCAAAAGTTCCAGAGGAACAACTCCTTCAATACCATATTCAGTAAACTGCAACAAGACCTCCACAGTTTTCATTAGCAATGCAATTGTACCTAATTAGCAAATTACAGACATCTTGGTTGTAATCATACCCTAGAGAACCCATCCAAATCCTGCCTAGCTGAGAAATGGAGACCTTTCCAGCAATAAACCTGCAGGGAAACAAACAGAAACAGGTTAAAAGGATAGCAAACGGCATAAGCTTTACAAGTGCCTGTGTTTGTTTAATGTATTTTGCACCTATACAAAAGATCAATCAATTTATCTCTTAAACTTGTACAATTCAGCCAACCAACACACTTTTGGCAGGAAGTGAGAAGCAGAGACGGTAATAAACCTAACAGCTGTGCTCCATAATCTGCTTTTGCATGGCCTATATGCCTTTTTTTTCTAAATCTGTTCATTCAAGGTGACAGGGACGACTGTGGAACTAAAAACCAAAGTGCTTTCCCAACTTTGGAAAGCAGATAACTATTTGGCTCAACACTTATTGGTATAGCACACAGGCATGTTGTTATCTGATAAGCTTTCCTCAATCCGGAACAAAAAAGGTGAAAATGAATAGTATGAAGTACTTTTTCATCATACATAATGTCATATTCACCTTCTATTCCAGCTGCTGGGTCCATCTGAATATTTACATAACATAACAAATTAATCTTGTTGTTCACATGACGAAGGAATCTCATAAATCGCAAAGGAATAGGGAACTGCCAAACCAAATATCAGATGCTGATTTGGCTTCAACAAGACTACTAGGGTGCTTACATCTTCAGCCAAGGGTTTCCAGTACTCTGTGATGGCAGGAGTCCGAACTCGTTCAGGATCAGTCAAAGCATTCTGAACATGTCAAAAAAGAGCTTGAGTGAAAGAGGAAACTTATTAGATAAAAGAAACAACCTGCAAGAATTCAGCAAACAATGCTACATAGTTGGCACAGAATCATTTTGGAATTTTGGATGATGTATATAAATGGTGCATCAGAAAGTTTGCATTGAAATCACATCAAAAGAAAACTAAATAATGCATACCGGATTCTGATCTGCCCACTTCCACAGTTGGGAGAGTTCTTTGTTTCCCATCCTCCAACGTGGCCTACTGTAGGATCATGAAAAGAATGAGTTTTAGACAAGCAAATATTAATGAGGTAAATAGCAATCCTGAAGGATAAGAACTCTTAAAGAAACTAATAATAACAACAAGAGGCCATGTAAACTTCTCGTTTTAAACTTTTGCCAATAGTAATAAGTGTTCAGTTTTGTATAATTATAAACTGGTAAACTTATGTAACAGAAAAATCCCAGATGTAATTTTGATGACTTCATTTCCTACAATAGGAAATTGAGAATGATATTCCCCAAACATATATCCATCCTTGAGCGTCTTTATCATATTGGTAACTTGCAAGAACAAATGTAATCTTAATTTAGACAAACGAGAAAATAACAATTTTGTGGTCAACTTTCATACCGCTTTTTGTTTCCATCCTGGGCTGCTTTGTTCTCTGAAGGTTGCTTCTCAAATGGTGGGCAACCATCACGCTTCCACCAAACCTAAATGCACGGAAATTGAAACCAATTACACTGTGACTGACAAATTTAAAAGAGAATGATGTCATAAGTGAGAGAGAGAGAGACAGCTCAATACCCAATTCTTTTCACGATCCAGAATATGCTCGATTTTACTAAGGAAATCCTTTCCCTTAGGTGGAGTCACTTCAAGTAATTTATTTACATGCTCCTCACAAGATTTTATTTCTTCTCTCTGAAATAAGCAATAAGAGCACAGTTATAGCAAATTCATTATTCTGTAAGCATTAGATGGAAATAGGCATTCTATTGCCACATGCACAAGCAAACACACACACACATTTGAATAGGTCTATGTATGCAAATAAATTGCAGACTGTTTTATGACTTACAAATCAGTAATGGAACAGCACTAACCATGCTTTCAGATGTCAAATCTTTGTCATTCTTCCCTGGAGCCTACAAGAAGCCAGGGAGGTGACCATAGGAAATCAGATTTTAACAACAGATGTGGAGATCATTACCTTAAGATAATCAAACAATATAAGACACTGGACAAGAACATGGCGTCGAAAACTTGGATCTTTTAACTGGCACATAAACAAACAAATTGTTAAAAGAAATACTAATAGATAAATCATTTAAACAACTATTTAACACCACTTGCCTCTAAACCCATTAATTTACTGCTAGTGAGATACTTTATGTTAAAGGCTGCAGCTTCTTCCTCCAAATTGTTAGCATCCCCCTCTTCCTCACTCAAAGGCTGAGCTTCAAAGGTATTCAACACAACCTACACACGTCAAAATAAAGAAAAATTAGAACTGCTAAACAGTAAAGAATGCTAATGTTACTTTTGACTTTTTCAAACATGATAACCATGTTTTTCAAAAGATATAAAATAGAAAACCCGACAAGGCCATGAATGTTAATTTGTAAGACACAACACATTGGAAGACAGGTTTACCATCAGAATAGATGTAAATTTCTGCCACTTGGTTGGTGCAACAGTAAGAGATGCAGGGTTACAGAAGTGTTCCTGAGAATGCAAATAGCCGAACCATCAGAAACATCATATCAGACCTCAGGAAGAAAAAAAATCACGGAAATAAGTTAAAAGTTTACCACCTACGGGTTCTAATTTTGGCAAGCATAAAAGTAAATAAAAATAGACGATTACAACTGAACAAGCAGCTCACTAGTGACAATTTCGATAAATATCCTCCTAAAAAAAAAGTTACAAATAGGAGTTAACTAGGAGTCAGAACAGCCATGGTTCATTAACTAGTTTAGAAATATAGTGAAAACTAAAAAAAAAAAAAAAAAATTTCGGCAAATACTAGGTTTAAACCCCCAATCTTCTTCATTTTCCTACTACTTCAATCCAGTCATAGGTATTCGTGAAAAATCTTTTGGGACCTTTTGCCATCAGAAGATGATTCATCATAAGATATTAATAGTTCTATATAATTTCTAACAGCAAAAACGCAAGAAGTTTATTTCTTCATATAGTACACCACGGGTAAACCTCAGCACACAAAATAGAATTCTTATTTTATCAACAATGGTTGTAAGTGGTCCATCATACCTGTAAGCTCCATAAGGTTTTATAGAAGTTGAAGTCAACAGATATCCCTTGAAGGAAGGAACACAGGTTATATTCGGCAAGAAGGCTATGCAAACAAGTAAAGAAACAGCAGATTCTACTAAAGTTCTTTGTAGTGGGGCATTACCATCTGGTGGATCTTTCTCATATTTTGTCTCGTTTGATGTGTTGAAAACGCCTTTTATGTTCACAGCTGAAAGCATTAAGCAAGAAAATCATGGCTATGCAACAAAAGCAAAACTACCTGTCAACAATGGAGATGAGGACTACAAAACATACCTGAACATTCAGACAGCGGGAAAAAATGTGCCAGAAACATGAGAATTCGTCCACAGAACACAACATCATTTGCCTAGAAGTGAAATAACAAAACATTAGAGGTCTTATTCCGAAATGACATCTGTCACGATCCCTCAATAAACGTTTCTCTATCCCCAAAAATAAAATTAAAGTTAAAAGAAGGAAGGAAAGAATGAGAACAATTCAAAGATAAATAAATTCTAACATGTTAAAAAGAGTAACCAAATGACCTTGTGTTGGAAACAGAAAACATAACTAAATCTACATTCAACAATACCAAGGGGCAGAACCTTCCCAATAGCTAAGCAAGGGAGCAGTAAAAAGTCCACCATTACAAGGAACATCCATGCATAGAATAAGAATATTAAGAGAGATTATACATCACACTACACGAACACTTGTGATTGTATCTCTTTTACCAGCGCACAAGCAACTTCTATAATAGGTAAAGAAGATATCAACCAAACAAATTAATGTGTACATGTATAATTTACAGCGGATCCAGTGAAGTACCTTTGAGAGGCGACGAAGAAGTTGATTGCATGTTCTCAACATCACAACTTTTCCGCGAGCAAAGAGCTCTTGCTGTAAGCAAGATTGCCATCAAATATAAGTAAGATCACCACTAGTCATACTATTATGAAGTACTAGCACAGTGAGGTTTAAAAGAAGGTAAGGAGGTACAAGAATTTGGAACTATCTTACAAGTCAGGAGCACACATCTTCCCAAGTATATCTTGTTTACTCTCTATGAAACCAAAAACATCTTTGCAATTTCTCATGGTAGACATTTCTGTCAAGTCTTCTAATAACTGGAATATCATCCCACCTTCAATATGCTCTCTCTCACAGAGATACAGAACAGCATCTGTAACCAACGAAGGAAAATGAGTGAGAGGGAGAGATGCATAAAAGCACAGGTTTGGCCATTGAGGTTTAGCCAGGGAGAGATGCATTCCAATTGGCAGTCCCGAAAAGAAAATAAAAATTGAATAGCCAAATCTGTGCTGGACAAAAGCATCAGAACTGATGCTCCAGGACAGTACAGTTCAAATTGCATTGGCAGTACTCCAAACAAACAACAACTAGATATCAGTTGGTATCCACCCCTTTACAAAATTATAGACTTCTAAATCATGGTTAATGGCTTCTAAAAGAGTCCACCAGCATATTCTCACATTATATAATTTTGCTCACCAAACATAGTATAAATAATAGTGATAACGACCACAGACAGAAGCACCAAAATGAAGACCATCGATTTGAGAGCATGCACAGACACTGGGCATGGCTCCATAAAGAATGATGATTTAATATTCAAATAAAAGCATGTACAGACCTAAAAGGCGAGAGATTAGACCCGGAGAGTTGTCAGCATCATCAATTGATTTTCCATACCACATTATTTCCTCCCCAGATTTTGCAGCGGAATTCTGTACCGCAAAACAATCACAGTTTATTAAATTATTTTAAGAAGCAAATTTAGCATAAAAAACTACCACGACGACTGATAGCTTACGACGAGTTCCTGAAGCAGCATGCGAAGCTTGTTCTCTAATAACTGATCCTCATCTTGAACAAGCTTTGTTTGCCTCTGCAGGCAATACTAAATCAAAAAAATCAGATTCATGACCTAAATAAGAATCTCCTGAACCTAAACAGCTACTAATTGAAAAGCAAATATAGAGAGAGCGAAGGGAAGAAAAGAATGCGGAGATGAAATGAGAGTGACCTGAGGTTTGATGAATTCTTGAACGGTTTGGAGAGCGAAAGATTCAGGCGGGCCGGACTGGAGAATGGCCCTCCTGAATTCGTCCTGCAAAGCAAAACGAAACGGTTACCAGTAAGTGCGAGGTAGGAAACGGAGAGAAGTGAAGTAAGTTGAAGAAGAAAGAGAAGACTAACCATCTCCGCGAGGAACTCTGCACTAAGTAATGGAGGTAGAGAGGTGTGTGTAGATACTTTGGTAGGGAAAGGGAGGGAGAGATGGAGACTGGTTATGATCTAAGAGAGTGGTTAGGATATGTTTGGCGTTCCGTTCTATAGGAAAAAGTTATGTAGGGAAAAATTCTATGGGAAAACGACTTCTGGGAAACGGAGTGTGCTGTTTGGTAAAAAATTTTAAAAAGTGCTGTGAGATAGCTGAGGTGTTTGGTAGAAAAACTATGGTTTTGATGTAAAATAACCATTAAGGGCATAATTTATTTTAAGTGTTATAATTAATATTTTTTAGTATCTTTATATATATTTTTAATTTATTTATTTATAATCTAACATCTACCACGTAATATTTATATAATATCATAAATAAATTTACCACGTAATATTTATATAATATTATAAATAAATTAAACTTATGTAAATCATAAATAAATTAAAATTTATTAATTACATAAAAAAATTAAATTATTAATACCATAACTAAATAAAAGATATTTATCTAATATAATAGAAAAATAAAACATATTTGGAAACTACGGTGTAAATGTAAAATGACTATAAAATGCACTTTTCTATTTCAAGTATTATTTATATAAATTATTTAAAATAATCTATTTTTTAAAATAAATAATTAACATTTTATTTATAAGAATAATAAAAAAATTATTAGTATAAGGGAAAAAAGTTAAATATTAATTTTAATTATTATTTATGCATTTATATGTTTTTTAATAATTATTTATGCATTTATATATTTATTTAGTATAAAACCCATTTCAAAAAAATTAATAAAAATATTAAAAGTGGATATAGAATTACTTATCTTGAGATAGAGATTATATTTTTATAGTTTTTAATTTATTTTGTTCATTATATAGAGATAGAAAATCGATTTCATTTGAAAAAAAAAAAAAAAAGGGAGAGAGAAAGCAACCAGCGTGGAACGCTGGTTGCTGGCTGGAGCATTTTGCTCCAGCGCGAGGCAAGGCCAATTTGGCCTGCCTTGCAACTGGGCTTCTTGAGAAGCCCAGTGGAGATGGTGTTAACCAAACACCTAGAAACCGTTTTGGGTTGAGAAAAGTTGGGTTGGGTACCCAACTCCCAACGCCAAACGGCCACTTAGACCCTCTTTAGGGTTCAGGTTCTACTTGGAAAGCTCTTTCCCAGCGCCAAAAAACCACTTAGTCAATTTTGTTTGAAAAGAGGAGGGTGATTAATTAAAATTAATAGACTGGCATGGGCTGGGCTGGGCTGATTGGCCATCCTGGCCCGGCCCATTACTATGAGAAATCGATCTTGGGTCAACTACTATTAGAGCAGGTTTTTTTTTTTAATGAGTGTTTTCCTTTTCCTTTGAACATTTGGCATTACGGATAGACAAAATAATTTAATTTAGAGACTTTAGCTTCCCTATTTCGTAAAGAATGAATGTGGTGCAATAAATAAGGTTTTCATACCCGGTCCGGAATATTGACCCAAATAAGGAAATAATTAGGGGTTAGAAAGTTAATTAGAGGTGAACTGAAGTAAATTAGAGTCGTTCTAAATATAACACTAAATTTAAAATAACCTAAACAAAATTCTAAAATCAATAAATTTCTTTTAATTTATAAAAAAAGTACTCAATTATTAAAAAAATATTCATAAATTCAAATAATAAATTTAAAATCTAAGAAAAAATATCAATAAAATTTAATAAAAAAATTAAAAATTTTAAAAGTTAAGACATCACAATTTCATAATACAATGACAGCTAAAAGATTGAAAGAAAAAAATTGGAGCAAAAGTTAATAAAAAAAAACTTAATTACCAGATCACTGGATTTTAAAAAGGGGATTTTTTACCCAAAACTCAAGTGATAACTCACCCAGTCTCTTGATTAACCCTGTCGGGTCGGGCCTGATTTCAAAATCTTAGGGAATGACAATATAGTTTTTATTTTCTTAATTTATTAATAGTATCCGATGATCCAATCCAATCCTTTTCAAATAGAAAAATAAAAGAACAAGAAGAAGATCAAATTTACTGAAATTGAAATAAAATAAACATAATTGGAAAATTACATTGCTTGCATGGTTTTATTCTTGAAGAAATGTAGAAATAATAAATACAATTAAGACAGAGAACGACATAACAAAAGCTTTTTACAATTTAATTATTGGTTGATTTCGCGGCAGGAATAAATGAATTTTATCATGTAAGCAACCATTCTAGTTGACAACGCTGCAAATCCTTCTTACTTGCCCAGGTGTTCCTGCATGAGGAAGTATGTCTCCCATCTTGATCATAGCAGAGGCAAAATCGGCACTGAATTGTTTAGGATTCATAGTATATTCTCGGACAATGTTGTCCGTAGAACCTCCGCTGAATAGAACTTGATCGGACTCGAGAAGACCCTTCTATCGCATCAAATTCTTAAAGTAATTGTTGTCGAAAAAATTCGGAGTGACCAAATCCATAGGGGCCAAATTTGCATCACCACCGTTACGTGGACAAGTACGCTTGCGAGTGTTAGCGAATCCAACATCAATGTTAGTGCCATTACAGAGTGCTGCTAATAGGGTTGATAAGTATGCCTGAAGAGTATGCCTGAATGACTTGCCACGTCATTCTATAAATTTACAAAATTGCCATTGGGTTGAATTTAGGGTTGAAACCATCCTTGTCTCCAAATCACGCTTCAGCCCTCCTCCATCCTTGCCTCTGCCTCCAAACTCTCCCTCCTTCGCTCCACACCGCCCTAGCCACCGCCACCGCCCCGCCACCGCCAGATCCACCGCCCGCGATACCGGAAACCCTAACCACCGGCACCGCTAGATCCACCGCAAGCCCTAGCCACCGCTCGGCACCTCCTTGACTGCAAACCCGACAGCTTCTTCTCCTCCTCCTCCCTCCTCGGCAGCCACTGCCACCGCGTCTCAGGTTTCTCCTCCTCCCTCCTCGGCAGCCACCACAAACGATCCCTCCGCCAGATCCACCGCAAGCCCTAGGCACAACGTCTCAGGTTTCTCCTCCTCCCTCGTTGATGTTTTCTTCTGTTTGTTACTGTTTATTGGATTTTAGTAGTTTTTAGCATATCACATGCTCTTGCTTTTCGTATGGTTCATTTGCAAGCTTGAATCTATGACATCTTGATTTCTATAATTTAGGATTACAATGTGCCATGAACCTTGAAATTATGCAAGAAAGTTGGGCCAAACTTGGTTTAACTAGGCTATTGGTTTAACAAACCGGATCTTTTATTGTAAAAGTGCTCATTTCTGCTTTGCTTTCTTTGAAGGGACTGAAAACTTCTAGGCTCAACATTAAATGTTTTTTTATTGAACTAGGCTCCTCATTTTGATGTGGTTTTGAGCTGTAATTCTGGGAGCTTAACTGTGGACTCTGACTGTGGATATCTTCAATGAACAGATAAACGTATAGGACTATTGGGCTCCAACATTGGTGGTATGTTCATGTTTTTATGATCATTTAGCTTCAGTTTTGGTTGAAATTTGATAAGGGATATGCACAGTTATATGGTAAAGTCTGAAATGCTAGTTTGCCATAACCTTGTGAACACTAAAAATGTGTGGATCCAGTTTGAGTCACCAGGTAACATTGTGTACTTATTGAACATGTTACCCATTTGAACCAACATTTCAAGGAAAAAGAGTTTCTAGAGAAATTTAACCCTTACTGTAAATCAGATATCATGTGCTGGTCGAAGTAGAGGAAGGAAGTTTATATTTATTGTAAGCGTGAAGTAGCAATAAATACTTTGTATTTGTTGTTGTTTATTGGCTTTAAATGTTGAAGTTAGCTGCGAACCTTTAAATAGAAGGGGTTGATCTTTCCATAACAATCATATCTTAATTCATCTTGCATATATTTAGAAAATTTGTGAATGATACTATGGCATAAGTACATATGATGTCTAGGTTAGAAGAAAAATTCTATAAGCCAGTATTATTGTAAACTAAATTATGAGCAGCAAAAAACTATAAGTATTTTACTTCATGTGACTTTAGGCTGACGGACGAGAAGTACATCTAGGGTTGATATATCCGTGCTTGTTGGGTGCAAGAATGCTGGGAAGCACATTATTCCTTTAGGTGTTGAGTGGTTCACCTTCTTTTCGGATTGAGGATTCCCTAGTGTATATATTTGTCGTATTGGGACTTGCCTTGTCAATAGTGGCTTATGATTATAAAAATAGAGTTTCTTTTGTTTCCTATGATTGGAGGTGTTTCCATAGAGGCTTGTTATAGTAGTCAAACTGTGTATTAGTGTGCCCTGCATTGCCACAGTTGCATGTCAATGAGCCAAAACCTGTTTTCATTTTGGTGGAGCTACAATCATTCAAGAAATAAAGCAATAAAATTAAAAAATCATGAGATTTAGAACAAGAAATAGAGGTGTTTTCATTCTGTTTTCATTCTATTTTAGTGCATTGTTTTGTTGTTTTGATGCTTTTCACAAGCTTTGTACTAGGAATTGGCTGCTTTCCCTCCATCCTCCGACGTACTATAGAATGTCAGAAAGCTCTGTATCTTCATCGCGCACATGGAGGAGGAATACTCAATTCGGAGATGAGAACTATGAAGGAAAGCCGAGATTTTGCGACTGCGGCTACAAGGCTCCGATGTGGGTTTGTTGGAAGGAGTCAAATGTAGGAAGACGGTTTTACTCATGTCGATATCACAATTGTAAGTTTTTTAATTGGCATGATAGTGAGCGATTGTCAAATAGGGCTAGGGAGGTTGTCCATATGCTCTTAGACAGTGAAGAGAAGCTTAAAGGAGAAGTTAGATGTTTGAATGAAAAGGTAGATCGTTTGCAGAATGCACACATGGAAACAGTAGCTGAGGTTTCATGTTTGCAAAATGAAATAGATAGGGAAAGATTGGAGAATTATGGTGCTTTTGTGAAGGGGGTAAAAGTAGGTTTTATTTTGTGTGTTGTCATATGTATAGCTTGTATAATTTTAAGCCAATTGGTTTGATGATTTGTAAGTGGTTGCAACTAATGAAATACTAAATTGATGGATTCAATTGGAATGATGTTTCTGTTTATGTAAGTGTTCTGTTTAATTTTAAGTTAATGTTGTTTAATTTTAAGTGGATGCACATGTTGGGGCATATCTGCTGCAGTGTTGTTAAAGGGAACCAAAAGATGATCACAACATATCCTGTTACACAATGCAAGCACCAATTATTATATCCATTAATGGAAGAAGTGAATTTAAGCTCTTTTTTCATCCTTCGCCCCACCCTGGATAGATAAATTGAAATTCTATTATATGGGCACTAATATCCTTTAAGTTCATTTACTATTTAAGTTTTTAGGAAATTCTATTGATGACAATAGCTAAAATGGAAGAAACGATCTATTTGAAAACAATCTTTCAATGGTGGCTGCTTCTAGGAAATGGGCAGAAGCATTTTCAAATAAAGGACATGCATTAAGAAGCTTGTAATAAGACAGAATTGAACCCATGATTCTTGTTTGACAGGAGTACATAAAATCAATAATGTTTTTAAAATACATCCATTTATGAAATTCTCATGGCCTAAAAAAGACGTCGTGCTCTACTGTTGCTGCAAGCGGAGCATTTGTACTGTTTCATATGCTCTGCCCTAGCTGGAGTGATCTGCACACACTTCCCATGGAACCACTGAGCGCATATGTCACAACAGATCCAGAATTCGTCAGATGCATAATTATCCCCACAAGCACCACATAACGTCTCTCCATGCTCATCCTCGTCTTCTTCATCATTATCATCATTCAGCTACAAATTCCAGTAAGCAAAAATTTAGTTGTCATCCTACAACATGTGTAACACAAAATTCCAAGCCTAATAAAACACTCATACCAGACTCTCTTGAGTTCCAAATTGATAAACAGTTGATGGTTCAGATGGCCCAAATTGACTCTCTTGAGTTCCAAATTGATTTTCTGACTCAGAATGATCTTTCTTGCTTTTCCTTGCTTTAGCATTCTATTAGAAAAAAACATTATTGAAAAGTTAAACATCATATACATACAACATATAGAAAATACATTATTGAGAAGAAATAATTAACTAAAAATCTTTCATACCATTTTATTTTTCATTTTTTGTTCTACTGTTGAAATTTTTCTTTTGGATGGAGGACGCCTTTTTGTTCGCACCTTCAAAGGACTCAAAATTTTTTGACAGTCCTCTGTCATGATTGTTGAAGAGGTTCCTGCAGACTGTTTTATCCAATTAGGAGAATCACCGAGCGAGAGTTTTGAAGCTGCCTCATCTAAGGAGCTCAGTAGACACTCATAATTCTCTATAGAAGAAGCTCCAACCTCTGGAAATTTAGCCCATTCTGAATTCAAATGATTGTATCTCACTCTAAATTGATCATCCATGTAGTCATCATAACAATTCTTGACATATATGTTTGTGTCTAACATCCTTCCTCCAATGATACAAGACATATTCAGATGGATCCTGATGTATATTTTCCACAATTAACACCTTCACAATATGTCTGTAAAGAATTCCTTTAAACTGAAACAGTCGGCATGAGCAACATAAATCTTCATTCGCCCAATCATAATAAACAGAATAAGTAACATTTCTTCTGAATGCATGCTCTTTGCTACTCAATATGTCAGCTATTTCAAATGTCGTGAATCCACCGCACCTGTCAATTTCGTTAAAGGAATCATGCAACAGTAATAACAATGAACTCAAGATTGCAAGTCATAATGAGTTGAAGTAAAAAGAGAAACTCTTAGAGCATAATGAAATTGATTCTCACCTGTCAATGCGCTCAAGATTGACGTTCAGCACACCCCGTACCTCATCCTGAAATAACCGAAACAGTTCATTCGTGTAGGCATCTTGAAATTGTTTCTCGAAGCTATAATTAGTTATCAGAGGAATACAGGAATTGAACGATGCAAAATCTGCTTTATTTTCTTTCTCGATCTTACATTTCAATGCATTATCATACTGCTCTACAAACTGCTTTAGAGACGTCTTCGGACCAACATACCCATCAAAGAATGCATTTATACTTTCACTTCTTTGGGTTGTAGACATTCTAGCCCAAAAAAATCCTTTTACAAACACTGGAACCCAACGATGACGATCTTCATATAAACCACTTAACCATGCATTTTCCTCTAGATCAAAATCACTAATCATGTTACCCCAAATCTCCTCAAATTCTTGAACCTCAATGGACTCGTACATAGCTCTTTTCAAAACTTTCTTAATTTCCTTGTAATCATGACGTGATCCAAGCTTCTCGGGCAACTTCTTCATAATATGCCTGTGGTGAGAATTAGGGAAAACTGATCTAACAGCTTTTTGAATGGACTTGCATTGGTCAGTAATTATTGCATTTGGAGCCTTTGACATGCACATCAACCAAGCTTTAAACAACCAAATGTATGTATCTGCCTCTTCATTTGAAAGTAAACCACAACCAAATAGTACAGTCTGCCCATGGTGATTAACACCAACAAATGGAGCAAAAGGCATATCATATCTATTAGTTAAGTACGTTGAATCAAACGATATAACATCACCAAAAGATTCATATGCTGCTATAGATTGTGCATCAGCCCAAAATACATTCTTTAATCGATTATCATCATCTATATCAAACATATAAAAGAAATTAGGATTCCTTTTCTACATGCATACAAAATACATGCTAAGTGACGCTGCATCTCCAACTCCAAGCCTACTTTCTCTTGCTTTAAGAATATGATTTCTACAATTTTTCTCAGTGAAGTTCAAGTTCTCATACCCTCCTACTTCCACAGCCAAAGAATGATAATTATTACTCACACGTATGCCTGCTTGGTCATTTGTTTCAAGCCTCCTCTTTGCATACGCATCAATATTTTTATTACACCCAAAAAAATGTGATTTTGTGGGACTCAACGCATGATTATGCACAAGATTAACAGATGAAACAATAAACTTTCCTTCAGCATTAACAATACAATTAATTCTAGCCTTACAATTACTTCTTCTTGATGCCCTTGGATTAAAATCATTCTTTGCTACGGATTTACACACACCTCTACTACACGCAAGAATATAATACTTTAGATTCCCATAATCATCTTTCGCACCACTTTTTCTCCTAATACGGAAACCCACTTCACGAGCATACTCACGATAAAAATTGTAAACTTCTTCCTCTGATTTAAAGACCATACCTGGCTTCGGAATCAATTTATCATCAGGTCCCGACAACCGAGGATTGATACCCATAAAATCATTTTGAGGCTCATCACTTTGTGGATCATCACTTTGAGGAAAATACTCCATTTCCTGTAACAAAACGTTACAAGATTGCTGTAATTTATGGATAAATAAATATATAATAACAGTACCCACATTTGATGAATTTAAGATTGATCATTTAGTTGTAACATTCTCATAATATGTTTTAATTTAGTTATTAAAAAACGGTTAATAAATTAATTATTTAAAATTCCAAGTCAAAATCACGGTTCAAAATTAATTAAAATCTAACAACCTCCAAATTAATTAAAATCTAACAACCTCCAGAACATGGTCCAAGAGCGGACCCTCCAAAATTAATTAATTATTTAAAATCCCAAACACAAAAGAACATGTGCATACCTTAAGAGGAGGATTATCAGGTGTCAATGCTTCGGCAACAAATTATGGTCCAAGGGAGGATTATCAGGTGCCAATGCTTCGGCAACTAAACGCCCCACTGGTGGATCTGGGGATCTGGGCGGTGGATCTGGACGATGGTTGTGGCTATGGCTTGGAAGCAAGGTGGGACGAAGAGGGAGTTGGGAGGAAGAGGGAGTTGGAAGCAAGGTTGGAGGAGGAGTGAAGCGTCGTTGTCTGTTTGGTTGATGTGTAAACAAGGATGCTGAAAATAAAATTCAGTGGCAATTTTGTAATTATTTTTGAATTTGCCACGTCATTCAGGCATGGTCTTCAGGCATCCTTTTCAACCTTTTTAGCATTACCGTTACTGTAAACCCTATCGCGGAATGTGAAGCATTGCGCTTGACCTAGAGTGTGAGATCCTGCATGCATAAACATGCGATTAAACTTGAGTAATTTTTACATGCGTACACCCAGTAGTGGAGCTAGAAAGAAAATATTTGTACCCGACAAAGCAACCATGTCTCTTGCGTTGAGGCCTTTCTTTTCGAAGCGGGAAATGAGTATTGGCAAGCCATCTTTGAAACTTGGTAATTCAACATTGGCTAAATCTCTACTTGCAGTGAGTGAATCCTTCCTCCCAAGTTTTACATTCCAAGATGGCCCACCAGCCTGCATGATTAATCCATTGTTAATCGTTGTTTAATTAATTTCAGAAATACATATGTTAATCGTTGTTTTTTTGTCAAAAAAGTGGCATAATGGTTGGGAATATTGGGTTAAATGGAAAGAATGATAATCTGGTTTTGAGTCACGAGAAATATCACTTTCCTTAAGACAATATTTGCCCCCACTCGTATCGAGTTTGCTAATAGGTTCCCAGCAAATTGCCTCCCAGGATATAACAAAACCAATGAATTCTGCAGATAGCAATTCTGAAGAATTCTGAATGTCTCGAATGATTCGAATGAATCAATTTACTGATTTTGCGTTCTATATATAGATTATGAAAAGGTCTGAAAAGAAGAGTTATAACTCTTCAATCTGTTGTGTCCGTTCCAACAGTTGTGTCTATTCCAACTATTGTGTTCGTTCCAACAGTTGTGTCTGCACCAACCGTTGTGTCCGTTCCAACAGTTGTATCTGCGCCAACCGTTGTGTCCGTTCCAACAGTTGCGTCTGCACCAATCGTTGTATCCGTTCCAACAGTTGTATCTGTTTATATTTCCTCACACTTTTCAATTGCCTTTCCAATACCCATTACAACACACAAACACTTATATAATATACTATAAATCCAACAATCCCCCAGTAGGTTGTAATATTTTCACATTACAACCTACTGATTTATATGTATATATATAACATTCCCCCACTAGGTTGTAATGTCACTGCAAACCAGATCACTTTTGATATCACTATGCATAAAAGAAGGTATCTTTCGACTTAAACCATCCCTTAGTGAACTTATCTCAAAGTCTTAAGAGAATTAAAAGTGGCCTAAGCTTAAACCAAAATTCTTTGTCCTAAGACCGGAGACAAGCCACACATAGAGGTATCTGAATTTTTGAGAAATTCACACACTTTTTAGCACTGCTATGGCCATGTGCTTTCGTCCCGGTTTCATGAACATTTACATAAGTAAACCCAAACTTATGTTAAAGCGGCACCACTTTTATGTTCATATAGGTGAAGTTCCATTAATGTCCCCGTTACCAAGACATATCACCTGATTTGTTTTGAACTTCATTAAGAGTATAACTCATCCTTCTCAATCGTAACTGTCAGCACTAAACCATTCTGGATGGGACTTTATTTCAAATAGTGCTTTTTTCTAACCACGTATTAGTAACTTGTTATTACCCTTTAAACCTTGGTCAGTAGATGCAATCTAAAGTAAGGTTGGGTTCCCATTACTAGTGATTCTCTTAAAAGGCTTTTAGTCCCATCCCTATGGATGTTGTTCTTACCAAGTCTCTAGATAAACCCTTGGTAAAAGGATCTGCCAAGTTTCTGCTTGATCGAACGTAGACAATAGTTATGACTCCATCAACTATTAGTTGTCTAACGTACTCATGCCTAAGGCTAATGTGTCTAGACTTTCCATTATAGATTTTATTTCACTATCACAATACAAGGAAATGGCTCTCATCGGTTGTGGCCACAACTCTATATCCAATAACATGATTCTCAGTCATTCTGCTTCCTTGCATGCCGCATTTAGCGCTATGAATTCAGATTCTATCGTGGAATGTGAAATAACGGTCTGTTTCTTAGAGGACCAAGATATGGCTCCTCCACCAAGAGTAAAGACCCAACCAGATGTGGACAAGTTATCACTTGCACTAGTAATCCAACTAGCATCCGTGTACCCTTCAAGTACAGCCGAAAACTTAGAATAGGAAAGTCCAAGATTAATTGTTTTCTTTAAATATCCAAGGACTCTTCCAATTGCTTTCCAATGTTCTATACCAGGATTACTAGTGGAACGAGAAAGTTTGCACACAGCAAACGCTATGTATGGTCTTGTACAATGCATGACATACATCATGCTTCTGATAGCACTGGCATATTCGAGTTGTGCTATCGCTCTTACAGACTTATTTGCAAGTTTAACACTAGGATCATAAGGTGTGTTTGCTTCTTTAATCTCTAAGTGATTAAATCTTTGAAGCACTTTCTCAATATAATGAGACTGACACAATGCAAAGCCATCGCCTTGCCTCTTTACTTTTATTCCCAAAATAGTATCAACCTCGGTAATGTCTTTCATTTTAAATACCGAAGTTAAGTACCTTTTGGTTTCATTCACACCTTTCATATTAGTCCCAAAAATCAGCATGTCATCCACATAAAGACAAACAATGACTCCATATTTACTCGTGAATTTAGAGTATATGCAAAAGTTTCTTCCTAAAATTATTCCAACTTGGTGATAGTTTTGCAATAATTGCACCAATTTGGAATGATTCAGGAACATTAATGTTGAGACACGAAGTTGATTGACCAGAATTGAAATTTCATGCATTTGGCCCAGAACAGACAAATTATCAACCATTTTAAATTCCATGTATTTCAGAATGATGAATTTGTTCGTACCTATTTTCTCGATTTTGTACTTTGCCTCCAAAGCATTCCAGATTTCACGCGGTGACTTTGTAGCGGTAAACAGATCATACAACCGATCAGACAGAGTGTTCAGAATGTGTCCCCTATAAACCAGTTTGTCATCATCACGTTTTTTCTTCGCTGTCTTTTGTGCATCAGTATCATTCTCACCCGGTTCCGGCAGTGGGCCTTCTTCCAGAACATAGAAAATCTTGAGAGCAGTTAGGAAGAATTTCATCTTATCCTGCCAACGAGTGAAATTTGATCCATCGAACCTATCCAGTTTCACGAAGTCTTGATTCATGAAGTTGAAAGCGGTTGTTCCTTCCATTGTCGAATATTGTCTTAAGATTGTTGGGAATATTGTGTTAAATGAAAAGAATAATAATCTGGTTTTGAGTCACGAGAAATATCATTTTTCTTAAGACAATATTTGTCCCACTCGTATCGAGTTTGCTAATAGGTCCCCAGCAAATTACCTCCCAGGATATAACAAAACCAATGAATTCTGCAGATAGTAATTCTAATAATTCTAAAGAATTCTGAATTTCTCGAATGATTCGAATGAATCAATTTACTGATTTTGCGTTCTATATATAGATTACGAAAAGGTCTGAAAAGAAGAGTTATAACTCTTCGGTCTGTTGTGTCCGTTCCAACAGTTGTGTCTATTCCAACTATTGTGTTCGTTCCAATAGTTGTGTCTGCACCAACCGTTGTGTCCGTTCCAACAGTTGTATCTGCACCAACCGTTGTGTCCGTTCCAACAGCTGCGTCTGCACCAACCGTTGTGTCCGTTCCAACAGCTGTATCTGTTTATATTTCCTCACACTTTTCAATTGCCTTTCCAATACCCATTACAACACACAAACACTTATATAATATACTATAAATCCAACAATAATTCTGGTATATATTCAAAGAGATACGTACATATGCAGATGCATCTCTTGCTGCAACGGCCAAGATGTCAGAACAAGAAACAACGCCAGGGCACATCTTTTCCACTGCATGTTTTGCTCTGTCTATCACTTCATAGCCTCTAGCAGACTTGTCATTGGGTAGTGCAGTCTTTTCACTTCTGATGGATGGAGTTTCGTCCAATAGGATGAAGCATCGCAACCCTAAAATATTATGATCAAGAATTAATTATATATATAGTTCTCAAAATAACAGACAACTATACGATAAAGAACGTATGTATGTATATGTGTATGCACGAATGTATGTACCTGAACGAAACAATCATGAAAGTGGAGGCGAATGAGGGACGCTGCCATTCTCCGATCTTGAGCGATGGATGATCTGACGGCGTTTCGAATGGCGGTTTCCGCCTTGGGACATGACTTGTCGTAAAATGTTGGTGACAATGTCTTGTGTGCTTTGCATAGCCATGCAGTGTTCAAAATGAGAAGAAGCAATGTCACAGTAATAAGAGAAGTTCCTTTTGGTGGTGTTGCCATTTCTGAAAGCTTGCAATTTTATTAGTAGATGATTGAAGAATGGATGAGGTAAACTCTTTGTAGCTCCTCAATTTATAGGTCGTGCTTATGGTTAGCAGGACTTGTCTCCAGCATACATATTTCAATTCAAAAATCTCAAGCCACGTTGCTTAATTCATTATTTTTAACTTTTTATGACCAATTCTTACTTTTTGGCTAATTAATCAAGGAATCTAATACTATTCTTTCTTGACAAACTTGACTGCCCTATATATTAATTAATAATCAGATATTATTATTTTCAATTGGGATCGAATTAATTCACAAAAATGAAGAAATAAGCATATTGTTGGTAATATTACATGTTAGGAAAAAAAATTAATCATATTTAAATCTCAATTATGATTTAATCTTTGTATTTATCTTTAATGTATAATTTGGAAATTATAAAAAAAAAACAATCTCAATTAAAGTATGATCATTTAATCTTTCAATATTGTATAACATAGTTTCTTTCCGTTGTTTCATATTGCATTCGATGGCTATATGGTCGATTGACGACCATGCATGGTATATACAAAGCCAAAACAGGTTTCTACCATTATTTTTCTTATAATATATTCAATCATAAATATATGACATGTTGGCATATTGCAGCGGCTTAAATCTTAAATTTCCTTGCCAGTGCTTATATAAAACAGAACGTCCCTGCCAGGCAGCTCTAGTAAGTCCGCCATATACATCACAGTCAAGGTTAGGTTTTAACTGCTACAGGCCTGAATTGAATCCATGGCTTGGCAGCCCACATACCCTAATTTGTTATTGTTTTTTACTAAATTTGCAATCAACAATAATAATAACAAACCTCTACTATATATGTAGCTGAAATTGTTTTCCTTTTCTTTAATAGATTTAAATGATACTCGAATTGAAGTTCCAACGACTACTTCTCCATCAACAAACAACCAATGAATAACTTACCCGTATGTTGTTTTACTGATACGATCAAGGATGTATTAAAGCTTGAAGAGTAAGATATATCACCAAAAGGTTCAATCACAAGGAGCATGGCTAAGCAAACCATCCTACGAATTGAGGTCAAGATGAGCGAAGATGTGATTCAAGATGAAGGCCGTACTTTGATGATGGTCACCCACTATTCTAGGATCACCAAAGTAGGCGAGAACCGTACCAACCCATAGCCGACCGTTTCCCCACGACATGCCAAGAACACCATGAAGAATGTATCGGGTGCCATACCGCCAGGAATTACTTGCTTGGCCGATGCTGGAAACGAAGCTAATGGCATACCGTCCCAAACCTAGCGGCATACCGCCACATAATTAATCAAATTGTCCATTTCAGAGCGAAGCTAGCGGTATACCACCCCAATCCTAACGGCACACCGCCAAACATCAATTTGAGGAGCAGACATGACTTTCAGCCTGTTTTGTGCCATGCTATAAATGGCACTTTTTTTCATTTCTTTCATTAGTTTATGTCAAGTGTTTATTGCTATGTCAAGTGTTTATTACTGAACACTCCTCCCTCTAAACACCATAGACTCACTTGTATGATTTAAGGTTGAGATTTCCTTTGGTCATTGCAGGTAAAATCATTAAACTTTCAATCAATAGTTCGTTGCTACTTCTTGTATAAGTTATTGCAAGTTTAATTCAAGTATTTATTGTTGTTCAAATCTATTTCATCTCCAAGTATCAATCCATCTTTCTTGTGTTTGTCTTGTTAATTACTTGTCTTTCATTGTACTCCTATTTCCGCTGCATCTCCATCTTTTCAACACCAAGGAATATTTTCCATTGAATATTTGTAATACAATTTAAGCTAGATCCTTGCTCCTTAAACAAGCGTTTCAACTCCTTAAAAGAGCTTGAAACTTATCATTTACCCCTTCAAGAAACCATGTTAGCAGCTTGTAAACCATTGACTACGGAGGAAAAATTATAGAGTAGTCGCAGCGGCTACCATCCTATATGGTTTGTAGCTGATTTAGATGGTGTTTGGGGTTAAGGGTTGAATAGAAATTTTTGGAAAGCTGCGTTGTGGAAAGCTAAAGCACTAATTGAATGTTTGGGGTTAAGGGTTGAACCCAGCTTTTTAGAAAGCTAGCTTCTTGGAACGGGTTAGTGCAAGGCAAACGCTTGGCTTTCCTCACTGCCAAAAATTCCTGCAGTGGCAAACGCAGCACTGCGTTTGCACCCTCTCTTACTTTTTTTTTTTTTCATTTTAATTTCATTTTTTTACTTTATATAATAGAACAAAATAAATTAAAAACTATCACAATAAAATCTCCATCTCAAGATAAGTAATTCTAGATCCACTTTTCCTATTTTTATTAATTTTTTAAAAATGGGTTTTATACTCCAACTATTTCATTTTTATAATTTTACCAAACACCAAAAATAACATCTCGTTTCTCATAGCACTTTTAAGAAATGTTTACCAAACAGTATACTAGTTTTTCCAGAAGTACTTTTGCCACAGCACTTTTGTCACAGCACTTTTCGGACTAGAACCGGAACGCCAAACAGACCCTTACGAGTCTTTAGCTTTCTATGGTTAGAGCTCCCCTTTCTCTTTTCTGTTATTATAAGACTGCATCCTGAATAGTTGATGGGAAAACTAGACAACAACAGCATCAAAATCAACCAAATGATCAATCAGCTAGTCCAAAGGAGGACTGGGAAACCGAAAACAACTTCATCAGTCGGGATCTCAAAACCGAATAAAGTTTCTGAATTAAGAAGAAAAAAAGAAAAGAAAGCGGGATTAGCAGCCGTGACTTGAACGCGGAAGAGTATCACCTTTCATAGGTTCGGTCATTCAGATTTAGCAGCATTCTTGGGACTTGAATGCTCCAGTGTGAACAGGGGAGAGTATCGGTGGCGGAGGATGAACATGATGAGTACAAAAGTATTAGCAGCTAGGAATGCTATGCTTGCCAACCAAAGCTGCAGGAAAACTTTTTGGCCTTTATATTCAAGCAAATATCCCCAGAATAACCAATGCGTTTGAGCTCCCATCCATAACAGTACGCACCATAAGCCTTCCCACTTCCATTTCATGTTGCTCCATGGCAATATTAGCGGCAACAAGCAGAAGAACCAGACAAAGTACTGTGCGGTGATTACCTGTTAAAGCAGTAAACAAATAGCATTGGAAAAAGTTATAATCAGATCATATAATGATGGAAAAGGAAGCAAATACATAATAATTTACACTCTTAACAAATAAGGAAAGATGGTAATAGAAGTTAGTTAATAAGATGCAATAAATATTAATGGTGAACCTTGTTAAATGCTACAAAGGCCACTGTCTGAAGGAAAAAGCAAAACGGAAGGTCTCGCGCAAAGCACAAAATCAGAACCAGTTGTGCCATCAGTTGAGGCAAAAATGAAATGAGCTTTTCCACCACTGAAAACTCATGCTCGTAATGAAGATATATGTGATAAAAGTAAATGGAAAAGTTGTGTCTTGGATCTATACGTGTAAGATGATACAGCAATGCCTCATTTAAGAACTCCCATTGATACAGGTAGAAGAAAAGACCAGTACAAGAGACGAAAACACTGCCAGAGACTAGCCCAAACGTAACCCTCTCTCTTGTAAGCATGCTTTTCAAAGCAGTCCATACCCGACACAAGCCAGATGCTTCTTTACTCCTTTGAGTTGCATTCATTGTACTAGATCTCCAATTCACAAGAAGAGGCTTCTGCCCCGACTGGAACAAATGTGGATCAAGAACCAGAATGATAGGAATGGCATATATTATTGGGTAAATTCTAAAATGAACAACAAACCCATACCAAAATGCAGCTTGGACTATCTTCCCTGCATAGCAGAAAAGAAGAGTAAGAAAAGAGTTGGATGCCAACTGCAAATGCATAAATCATTCATTCTACATCTTATAACAAGACACGCAAGAGAAATCTCTACCTGTACCAACTATCATGTGATGTAGAGTGAGCGGAGAGGAACAGGATGGTGCACCTATGTTCTAAGTGGTCTGTTGTTATCATCAACTTATTTACAATGTTTAGGTTTATGAAAAACCCTAAAGCTATCATTTCTTATTCCAACTGTAATCTTATATTATATTAGGCCATTTTCTGTTGTGAAATTTCTCCCCTCTCTTGGTTATGGACTTGGACAATTAACCAAACCAAAGTCTAGATGCTCTTTCCACTACAATCATCTCAGATGTTGTAGCACCCCGAAAAATTCCAACTCCTCCAAATCCCTAAAGATTATGAATAGCAGTATTTATAAGTAAGAATCAATGATTTATTGAATAACAGTTGGGCACAATGTTTCTATTATATCATAATCTGCTGAATAGCAAATGTGGACCACTGCCCTAAAACATTACAAGGGGAATCCCACAATTAGTAAAATGGTTGATCCACTGAACTCTCTGAAAGGATATCTTTCTAGGATACAATGAGTTTTTCTGGTCCAACTAATGACTCATTAACTTAAGGTAGCAAACATATCCAGAGGAAAAAACTATGGCAAAACCACTTGAGAGACATCAAAACATCTTTAAAGATAACAACCCAATACTAGTACTATGTAATACTGGAAAAGAAACACCCTACATAGTATCCATTTCAGATACAAGAAAATAGAAGTAGAAATATACCATTCATAAGACAGATAATGATCCACAAAATCATGGCACAAACAATAGGCTCACAGTTCCCACGGGTTCCAATGGTGAAGGTAAATGGATTGAGGAGCCATACCATTACAGAACACAAGCATAGATCCTCAGGAACCTTACGCAACTTCAAAATACTGTGGATAAACAAGCCCACAAGTAAATCTGTAGCACGAAATAAATAAATAACTTGATCAAATATACCTCAAGAAATTTCCAGACACAATCTGCGCAGGAAGTGACAATAAAATAGAATCCTGCCACTTGAGAGACTAAGCTACGAAAACTAGCACATAATTTAGCTAGTGAACAAAATATTAACATGGACAGTACTAGCATAAGTAACTCAGTGACTGTAGTTGTCATGACAGGACTTCTGCTAGTTGCATCAGTCGCAACTGATACCAGCAGTCCTCATCTTGGCCTTTCTATGATGCAATGCAATTGTAAGATGCCCAAGAATAGACAAGTACCCAACAGCTTACGCTATCAAAGTGTGCACCTAACACTACAAATGAACTACTGGCCGTCAACTCAATCTCAAATCAATCCTCACATTCTTTGAACTAATAATAAACGAAATCAGAAATACAAAAGATTCCAACTTTCAAGGACCAATTATTCAGTCTGCCTACTCTAGTGCATACAAGTCCAAGTACTACCAGAGATTCACAGACTAGCCATGACAATAAACAGGTCTCGCATCCAACCAACAACACAGCAGTGAAATCATTAGAAAACAGCTCAGAACAAGAGAGAAGAAAAGTAGCTTGTACCTGAGATAGAGAAGATGAATTTGCCCCAAGCGCGGTGAATTAGCGAGTTGGGTATGAGTAAAAAGGCAAGCAGAGGAGAATAGCGATACGTGGTTCGTTTGTAAGGAGAGTGCCCAGAAGCCATTAAAGAGGCAGCATCGGAGAAAACCAAGTAATCCACATCAGTGTAACGAACCTCCATGTGGGCATCTTGCCATTCTCCATATACAATCAATATGAGACGGAAAATTGCAGAAGAGATTAACAAGGAGCGAATACTCAACCATTTCATACTCGTAATTGGTAACAGGGGCGGGGAGATAGCAGATCACAGTGTCTCTCTGTTTATTCTCACAGTCTGCAATCTGCTTCACTTCACTTGTTGCTTGTCGTTTGGATTTTAGGAAACAGGAAGGGAAAATAAGGTTTGTATTAATTAATTAATTGTTCATCAAGTGGGCTGGGCCTTTTCTCATTAGGATAAGGGTAATTCTAATTAGTAATTTTGCCATAACTATTAATTTTTGGAGAAACTACATTTTTATTTCCGCCCATATTGTTTAAAATTCGCAATATTTTTTTCCCTATAAAATTTACAATTTTTTTAAGATTTGCAGAAAATTTATATTTTCTTAAAATTTATAATTTTACACTTTTGTCCGATAGAGCTTTAACAAATATATATATATATATATATATATATATATATATCACAATCGTAATATAGTCCACTTCACTTCATTATCTTAAGCCTTGCCGATTGCTACATTTTTCCTAATTTTTTGATATTTTTACTATTTTATTTTACAGAAGTTAACTATTACAAATGTTCAAATTGCAAGTTCCACGAAAATTATAGGACTTGTTATTGCGAGTTTTTGGAATTGAAGAGGTCTAAATAAATAAGTCTTCCACTTTGAGCTACATTTTTACTTGATTATCCAAAACTTGATCTCCGCGTCACCAACTCTCACTCTCACTATGCTATGTTAGGGTCACTCTTGAATTGATTGATCGCTTCTGTACCGAGGACAGACCTTTCTTCGACATGATTCAATAGCTTTCGATCCCATTCTAACCATATTTGATCCCCGTGTCGAAGTCTGGGTCTAGCATCTGCTGTCCCTGGATTAACAACACAAGTAGGCAGGTGAATAACAACTTAGCATTGAGGAATCTCATTACAATGTGCTTGTCTATTCGTTCTTTAGAAAGTGGAATAGCTTTCAATTTCTCCACAAAGATAAAACATGACGAAAGAGTCCCTTTTGTTCATAGAATCTCAATATCTATAGATCACTAAAGTGTGCGCCTTCAAATATACACAACACGTATCACGTTCAGCATAAAACCACAACTAAATAGCACTAATGCAGTTTTAATGAACATGTTAATTCTTATCACCTGAACTACAGAGCAATAAATTGCCTATTCAAGATCCCTGCAAGTTTTTACTTTTGCGTAGTAGATTGAAGCTTTGTCTTCACTTCATCAAGACAAGCTTGTAGATCCTTGAACTCTTCTGTGCCAGAAAAGCTTTCAGCCTGAGATTCCACAGGTACATAAATGAATTAGCTCTTAATGCAGATGATAGAACATCAATCAGAGTATTGCCAACAGTAAATAAAGCAGTACAAGCAAAATACACTTATCAAAATCTGTTCCCCCATAATATAAATTATTCATCTTGCCTGTTTAATCACGTTTCTCAGATGCATCTCAGCAGTGACGAGTTCCCGATGGCTACCAGTAGAGGAAGAAATTTCCATGTACACCTTACATAGCTCCAATGATGCGTGTGCGAACTTTTTGAATCGTTCTCCATCTTTCCACAAGTCAGATCCCTGAGAGATTTAACAATAATCTTGCTTAAAATGACAAATCCTACTGGCAACCATCCAAACTAAAGTAAAATTCGCCCCATGGGGCCACAAGATGATGTTGGTGTGATGTATGTGTAAGAACTGGCTGAAAAAGGTATTAAATCATTTAGATACTTAAAATTTACAGAACATGAAGTATCAAACCTTCATTGCAATAGCCTCAAGAAAGAAAAACAGGATTACCCTCCCGCCCAGAGGACGTCAGGGTCTCCATTATTTTAAATCGCAGGATGCTAGCCAATCAAGTATCTGTAGTTTTTATCATTTTTTTCGAAGCCTTTCTTCACAAGAACATATATTTTATCCTACATCTGCCCAAAAGTCTTTTCCCTGATGTTTGCCAATTGCATGTTGGATCCACCTTCTGGAATTGCAATTTCAATTTGGCAAAGTTCTGCCAGAAGATCAGAGGTTTCCTATGTTGTTTGTTTTTGTTGCAAAAGATCAATGGATAACATCAGGGGTTGATCACAACAAAACAAAACAAACAAGGTGTGCCCAGCAGAAGGGATATGAGAAAAGCCAATGTATTGTAAGCTACACTGGTACTGAGTTCTCTTAAATTACAAAATCAAGGTTAAACAAACTTTTTTCTCCCTTAAATAAAAGGAGAGTAACTAAAACACCTTCAATGCGCTTTCTGGCCTTAAACATATCTATGCTAACTACTGTTCCAAAAAAAAATCTATGCTAACTCTTGATGTAATCCATGTTTATCCTTGTCATAAAGGTTAAGCATATCCAGACAACTAAATTTAACATAACCCAATGAATTGGGCAACAATTTAAGAATTCAGGATGTAGTGATTTTGCTACAGATACCTGATAAGACCTAACTTGCTTCAAGAGAGCTTCAGAGCACATTGTAAGATCTCCTTTAATTTTGTGCCACCGCGCGTATAAACCCCATACATCTGCTCCACTTCCATTTTTAACCATCTAAATCAATAATAGCAGAAATAAACACGGATCAATGCAACAGATGATATTTATAATAAGCTTATTGCCAGATTAAAGGTTTTTCATGCTTCACACTTTCAAAATAGAACTACAATGTCTCTCACGGCATAATTCTTTTCAGTATATCCCAGTTATTGCACATCATGGATTCAGTGTATGACCCTAGATGTAGGTAAAAGATGAAAAGAAATTGAAACCTGCTGTAAAATTTTCCCAAGAACATCCATCAACTGCTCAGTTTCCCGTGACAGTTCAACTCTTAATTCAGGCTTGTTTTGAGAACCTTGTTGAGAATCAAGACAAGTTTCTTGGGTAAAACTACCATCAGCAACTGCAGGAATCACAGAATTCTTCCTTAAAGCTCGCTCTTCCATGTCTACAACAACTCTCTCCAATAATTTAGTAAAAGATTCTGTGTCGACTCTTTTACTACTAGACATACGCAAAACATTCTGTATGGCTTCCAAAGCCTGCCAAAAATAACAAAGCATTAAGATCTTTAGCACGCATATTACTCTTAACATTTTTTTAAATACATCCATAGGCTTTTATGCAGCACAGGCCATATTGCTAATGGAATCATTTATTAAATTAAACAAAGACACTCAAGCAAACAATACAACTAATTACAGAAAGTTCAATATAATAGTAATTACACTATTTTTAGAAGACCTTACTTTCAAAAGACCACCAAAATCATGAACAAGAGTACCTGGTGAACATTGCCAACATCCATGGCAACATGGCTGTAGTTTTCCCACATCTGCCAGCTATCACGTCTGCAGAAAACATGTCATTACACTCATGTTAGAACAAGAGAAACGAGAGTGAAATTACATTCAGCAGTCTTCCAATTTGCAAAAATTAACGACAGCTTTCCAACTTTTTGAGTTTTAAATTAGACAAAAATTACTGTTATGTTGTTTCATTGCAAAATTTGGCTCCTGAAGTGAATATATTGACAAGGGTGAAGAGTGAAGATCTCATGAAAAGGGTGATCTATGTCATTTAACCAAATGATAAAGATAAATCGAAGAAAAAGAAATACTTGAATTTTATGGCTTCCTTGAATGCGATAAAAGACTCTTCACTCCTCTTCTTGACCATGTGTCTGCATTATAACAAAGTTTAACAAAGATTAGCATATGGAAAACACTTTGCTCCTGAATAATATATCCTCTTTCAAAAACAAATTAAAAGGAATATTCTTCATATCTGGTTTGCCGTAGCACCACCAAACAAAAGAATGAGTTTACAATGTCATATCTGGGAGCAACCAGTATGGGGAGCACGAACCACGAAACACGAACACCCAATAAAGATACAGAGGAGACCCATGGGAAACAAAAGTAAAGATAAACTAGGGATGCATATTAAGGTTTTCTGCCCTCCCAAAATGAAAGGTTGTGGGGCAGACAGCAGCACAGCAACATTAAACCGAAATGAGAACAGTTCAAACACAAGTTACGTTTGAAAGAGCTGTTGTCAAAATCAAAGAACTATAATCATTAGCAAAGAACTGAACCAAAAACTAAGATCCATCCAAGCAATGAAAACATACAAACAAGCAATGTTATTCCAGGCCTCTCCGCTTTCAGGATCAAGTTGAACAGCTTTTGTAAAACCAACCAGTGCCTTGTCAACATCCCCAGCCTGTAACATCGTAGCTGTAAGTTTCAAGAACATCTGGACATCCAAAAAGAAAGAAATCTAATATCGGTATAGTTAATAGAAGCCACAACTTACCTTCAATGCAGCAGCACCAAAAGCAAACCAACCATCTGGATATAATGAATTCATCGCCATTGCAGACTCCCTGCAAAAGTTAAGTAACCAAGAAATATGGCAATCCCATAATCAAGTTACCAACTAGGACCAATATCAGATACATTTTGCAGGAATAACAAAAGACAGGCAACATACCATAGGTTTTTGGATGTCTCATAATCTCCTCTATTATAAGCGCTGCGAGCAAGAGATCTCTGGTGTACAAAATGGGATAGTATAAGAAAGCGAAATCCCACAAAACATCAACAGCCATTTAACTTCACATACCAAAAATCACCTTGGCTCGTGCTGACTTATTGTTTGAAACTTCAAGGGCTTTTTCATAGCAGCTATCATTGTTGGTAACATCACCCAAAGAGCACCTAGAGTACAAGTCCTTGCTAGTCAAATAGATTTTTTGAGCACTGAGAAAAAGATATGCTAATCCTAATCAAACATTCCTATGATGTGCTACATGCAGGGTGTGCAAACCTGACCCCTATTTCATACTGGATACCAAGTTTGATCAGATGGTTTCGCTCAAAAAGAAATTCAACCTGGTCAAATTAGGTGCACAAACTGATTGACTTCAGTTAAGTTTGGTTAATTGGGTTTGCAGTTAAAAACTCTACACTGAATAATGACATTTAGAAATTACCCAAGTTTCCTATGCCCACATTTATTTAATAGAAATCTTAATTTCGACAAACTTATTGAAATCATACTTCAGTTATAAAAACAATAATATTAGTCCCTTCAACAAACAATAAAAACAATAGCAAAGCAGATACAAAGAGCATTTGCAACCACGTTGAAGATATTAAGACCTCATGATATAAACAGTGTTTAGTGAAATCAATTGGTGAACTAAAAGACCACGTATCTATAAGCAACAAGAAACCATAAATCAGCAATGTAAGTCAAGCAGCATAATTGACCAATTAAAAATATTAAACTAATCATTGGACCAATAAATAATTGCAAAAAAAAGGGTGGCATACCATAACCTGGGGTCATCGGGCATCTCAGAAAGACGTTTTTTAATGAGTTCAACAGCTGCTGCTTTTTTTTCCAGTAGGCTGTTTTACATACATAATCTTAGGTAACATTCTCGTAGGTACTAGTAAAGAATAATATAAAAGTTAGAAAAGAATTTGACGTGGACAAGTTAGTGTTGACCACGGCAATAGTCATCTTACCGGTAACAATATATCAAATTATCCCATAGCTCCAACTTCTCAAATATGGCAATTGCTTCCCCTACCAAACCACAGCTGATCAGAATTTCAGCATACTCCCTAAATCAAGAAAAACCAAAAAAAAGTTACATAGTAGAACACTTGTTATATTTCCATCTCGATCCACATAGCACACTCTAAGATATATTAAGGGCCAGAAAAGACAAATACAGAGTCATTTAAAGATAACAACATTACTTCTGTAATGCAGGAATGGTAGGTATATTAGCCACATAGCAAAAGGGGATCCTATGAGCAACTCCAGGTAAAGGACTGCGAACACTCTCAACCTGAAATAATTTGCAAAAATTTATTAGTCAAGTACACTGTCAAAACAATTCCTCCCAGCATTCTACCTTGTGACAACAGAAAGATTAACCAATGAGCCAAAGGTGGAGGAAAAAGTGGAGTTAAATCCTTAAACAGACTCAAGATCATTTATGAATATAATACTAGATGGTAAAGCCTAAAAACGTAATAACTGAAGCATTAACAACTAGGCCAAAACAAGAAAGTAAAACATATACATCATTACAGAAAGATGAATATAAGAACAAGGCCAAAAAATCTTAATTTAGCAAGATTTCTTTCAACTCTTTGATTTCCCGTCCTCTTATTAAGGTACATAGAAGTATGAGCATTGTTGCAAAGGCTGATGCATCTTAAAAGATGGAATGATAGGGGGAAAGCCAAAAGAACAAGTAAAGAAAAAATATTTACAATCACTTCTTTCTTTCTCTCCCTTTTTTCAGGGTGAGTTTTCGACATGCAGTAAGATACAGCATTGAAGGGAAGAAGAGGACCCATGTACCAATTTTTCCATCATCTCTAAGGCACGTCCCTTTGTTCGACTACGAGATGACTCCCACCGGACACGTAAAAGGTCGTGAAAGCACTGTAGCTGAAATAAGAAAATTGAAATAAAAACTAAATTAAACTTCTTCGAAATTAGAGATCTAAATGTCAAAGGGAAGCAGTATGAAATAAGGGAAAGAATGAAAAAAATTGCTTTAAAAGAACCCCATAATACATTATGCAAGATACTATCTGAGGAAGAGTAATTAAATTAAACATCATTCAATTTCAAATTTCATAGTCAGTAGCAGATTTCTAGAACCTTTTACATAAGCAAACTTAACCCTTGTTTGGATAACTTTTAATGGGGGGGAGGGGGGAGGGGGGGAATGGGAGGGTTCATCCACTCAATCCCCTCCAACTATTAAAATCTCCAACCCCCCAAACTGGGGGGTTAAGGAGGGGAAGGAATCACTTGAACTATATATATATATATATATATATATATATATATACGAGTAATAAGTTTACCATATTAACCTTCTCATCTTAAGACTCATCCTCTAACCCATTAATAAAAAATTGCAATTTACTTATAAACTATTCCCTTCATTTTAATCCACACAAGGGTGAGGTTTATTACTTACCTTTCCCCTGCAAAACAACGAAACAAGGGAAATTTTCATTCCCTTACTTTACTTTACTCACCCTTCCTTTATTCTATCAACCATTCCTTACTTTTCTCTCCCTTCACCTATCCAAACATAGAGTTGGAGTGGAAATGTATCAAAACGTTTTATGAAGTGGAATGAGGTGCAAATGTACCATTTAAGCTTAGATATGGAGAGAGCCACCATTCTCCCATATTTTTTGGAAGATAAAAACATTTAAAAGGTATATTTATCAACACTACAAAAACATACAGCAGTTTGGTCTCAAGCTTTTCAACTCACTGACACTTTAGGCCAGTGGATAAAGAATTCAGTGGCATTTTTGTCAGCAAGCAGATGTAAAATCCCATAAATTTTGTTGTACCTTGACTATCATTTCTTTTTCATGTAAAGTTTTTTCAGCTGTTTTTTTCCCTTTTCCACTTTGAATGAAAGAACTGAAAACATACTACAGTCAACAAAAAAAAGTGATTTTTTATAACTATTTTTGCTTCTCTGTATAGACATGGTTGTCTGAAATTTGCAGATCCGCGGAATCCGTCCAAGGTCTATGTTCCTTAGCACCTATATTTAAAAAGTTGTACTTTGCATGCAATTTTAATTAACAGATCTACTTTACAAGACAACTAGCACCACTTGCCTTATCCTCTCAAAGAATAGCAGAACTAAGCTTAACACTTTTCAGAAAGAAAGATCACCCAATTTAAAGCACAAAAAAGTAGATTGTAATTCCAAACAAGGTATGCTTTAAAGCTACAGATAAATGAATGAAGTATCTTCATTAATGTTCACAGAGATGGAAATAATCCAATCTCTACTTACTTACAGTGAAGAACAATGTTGGTTGAGAATCAATTGCCTCTATGAATGGAGCCATATCCCATCCTGTAATAAAAAAAATAGGACGTAACTACAAAAGAAGAGTGAAATCATGTTCAACAGCCAAATCACTGCACTCCTTGGAAATAGAAAAGACATGTTAGAACATACATAGCACTTTTAATTATTAGACCAAGTGACTCTCGTGTTATATAACATCTCCCATAAAAAAAGTAAATTGAAAGCACAAGGCACAAGAAAAATCTAGCACAAATGCACCACTCCTCAAAGCATCACACGTGAAACCAAACTATCAAAACCACAGAGATGCAAAGAGAAGTTGAACAAGAAAGAATAAATAGACACACAAGAATGAACAAAGAACTTATAAAGCTCTCAACACCAATATTTTTCTTCAAAAACAACAGGTTTGGCCAGCTTTATTGATGCACTGGTCGCACTATAAAATGTTACAAGATTTGGTATAGAAATTCACCAATTAAAACCAATAATTGTTACTGTATTCATGGGGTTACTTTCTATCAAATGAAATTGCCTCAAAATCTTAGGATCTCAATACTGTTTTGAATTTATGCTCTGTTTCCTGTAGACAGATTCTTAGAATCATTTAATTTAGCCACTTATCTTTCAGGATAATAGTACATTTTATTTTTAAATAACTAAGAGATTTGATCAACACACACTAGAATTTTACTTGTGACGTTTGTTATGACGTGTATGCTTAATAATGAAAAGAATATAACACAAGGACTTAAGTGAGGGGTTAAAGAAAAAACTCATTGTTTGTTATGACGTGTATGCTTAATAATGAACAGAATATAACACAAGGACTTAAGTGAGGGGTTAAAGAAAAAACTCATCCCTTGCCTACAAAACAGCAAACCACATGGCCATTATTTGCATCCTATCTAATAATTTACTTAAAAAACTTCAAATGAAAGAAAATTTCAACAAAGCTAAAAGCCTTTCATAAGTAAATTAATAAACATTAGCTTTATTTCGTTGTGATGATTAACAATGAACAAATTGAAACGTTGATGCTATCAAAAGGTTCTGTTTAGAGCACAAGCACCAACTTACTTTGAAGTTCATCATGTCGGGTGCTTATTTCAATTAAAAGACACCATGAGAGGACCACTGCTTGTTGGGTTGCTTTTAAGGGAGTTGAATCTCCCAGACCACTGTTTTCATCATCTTCAGCCCCATTTCCAGATTGATTGCTACACTCTAACAATTTTGGTGTCCTAAGTATGTCAGACTCCAACATTTCTCGTGGATGCCCAAGCAAATTATTTTCTAGTGGATGATTGTTTTCCTGGGTGCCAGGGCCTGTTGAGTGGCTCAAAAGACCATTTTTTGAAGAGCTTCCCTCATTAATAAGTACTCTTTGAGCCTTTGGTTCTACCTGAGCGTACAAATTACCCCTTGAGCTATTTATTCAAGAAATTGGAAAGAAATGTAGTATAAATAATATACCTGATGTACAGTGCGGTAGCCAAGAACCCCAGTAACAGAAAGCTGAAGACCACTTGCTGCTTCAGCTAATCGAAATTTTTCTCTGACACCACCAATAGAGTTTAGAAAAATTAATGATGTCTTTGTTCCTACTGTAATATCTAAAGATGGAAAGTTAAACTGATTTACTCTTACATCTTTGCCATAGATGTACATGACACAAATAATATCACATAATTAAACGATGAAAAACACGTAGGGAAGAAAACAGAGATTTTTGGATTTTTTCATTAAATTAAATACTTGGGTATGTATGTGTAACAAAACCATAAAGTAGAAAATTATGAAATACCTGCATGAATCAACACGTCCATATGTATATTCCATTGTTCCTGCTTCTAAATGGACCATCGACACAATGTCAAGAGCTTCTTCATGATGCAAGTTGGGACCCCAGTAATCTTTTACTTGTTCCAAGGAGCCAAAATGATTGAGAGTTGTAGCCATATTCACTTGCAGCAGATCAAACAAAGAAGACGACAGTTCATCCAAAATCCTTTGCTCTGTAAGTAATAGCCTTGCAAGCCACCATGAAATGCTTCTAACTTCGCATTCAGAAGATAGGCTTCCTTGGACTAGCAAATCTTTGCTACTCATTATCAACGTTTCAGCCAAAACTAGGTACTACAGAGAGACAAGAAAACAAACCCAGAAGACAAACTATTAGTATCCTTACCCTAGCTGTACCAACAATATGAAAACAAGGGCATATATCGCGACCAAAGTAACAGAACCAGATTGAAGAAAAGCACCTGAAGATGAGAGAACTTGGCAAGCAATTGAGAACCATGGGACATGAGATGATTCCGCGCCCAATTATCCCACTCTGCTGAAGTTCTAAACTGGGGGGGACATTGGGGCAACAACTCATCCTGAGGTCTGATAGATGGCTCACAATCAAACAATGGAAAGCCTATAAAATACTAAAATATAATGAAAAGAAATGAAAAGGACACAGAAGAGTAAGACCACAATCTCACCCTGTAATGTTGCACTGAATGAAGCAAAAAAAAGCAGCAACGGCAATGCACGAGACAAGAATTACTCTGCACAACCTGCCCTCCTCCTCCTCATCATTACTTAGTACAAATTGCTCCACTCGCCTCACCAGGTCCGAGCATACCTGGTCAGGAGACTCGCCCTCCCCAATCACCACGTTGGCTGCTGCGGCTGAAGAGAGAGCGTCTAGGTAGTTTCCGGATTCAATCAAACTGAGGATGCGATTGAGGATGGTGTGGGTATCATCAGACGCAGAAGGCGGAAAGGAAGGCGAATCGGAACTTGGAGGTGTGAAAGTGCAGCGTAGGAGACGGAGCTCGTAGGCACGAAGGATTTGAATTTGAATTTGCATTTGATTTTGGTAGGGAGGAATGGAGACGAAAGATCAAGAGCAAGGATAAATTGTTCTTCACACCTTCGTTTCGTTCGTCTTCTTTCTTCCTCCTGTTCTTCCTGATTCTATCTTGCTCCGTTCTAACATCAATCAGCTCTTAAGGGTTTAGGGTTTAACAAAAGTTTTTCATTTTTAAACTCTCTTTTCTATAAAAAAAAACCAAAAACAAATAAGGGATTTTTTTTTCCACCGGATATCATTTAAAAAAATATATATATTAAATAGGAAATTTTATCTGCCCATTACTATTGTACGAGTGTAACTGTAAAAATAATTTTAAAATTTTAATGCATAAATACAATTTAATTAAAAATGTTCATTACTAACAATTTTTAAAAATATAAATAAAAAATTGAGGGGTTAAATTTAAATATAAAATGGTGAGATTCAAAACATTTCCACCCATTTTCAACTTACTAAGATTTTAAAAAGATGTTATTAAATATTACATAAAAAGGACGTAAATGCCCAACTTTTATCTAATTGACGCAAACTAATATTACCATTTTACGCCAATAAGAAAAATAGTGACAAATAAAATCGAGCATTTAATAACAAAACATAAATTAGAATCGATTTGCTTCAAATTTGGAGTGGATTATTTCTCATAAAGAGATTGTCAAGTTACAATTTTAACTTTTTTTAAAAATTTTAGAAAAAGGGGTAAAATTGCAAAAAAATTATAAAAAATTGTGAAAAAATGTTATAAATATGGTAAAATTCTCATAATTATGAAGATATTCATGAGAAATAATATAAAATTCAAAAAAAAATAAAAAAAATCCCGTTCTTTTAAAATAAATTTTGTCATCATTTGTTTTTTTAGTTGAATGTACTTAATTTTTCATTGGTTTTAACATGAATCAAATTTTTTAACATTATTTTCTGCTTTGTTAACAAACGTTAAAAAGCACGGTTAATCATAGCTTACTATTTTTGGATTTATAAAAATATAAGTATATCATAATCACACGGTGAATATGTAGTTTTACTTTAATAAGTTTCTAGTAAGTTATTTAAATGAGATCCTATTCCTAAGCTAGTATTTAATTAAATACCATGACACGCAATTTTATGATTTTTCACTCATTTAATCAACTGTATGACACGCATAATGTCTTATAATAATTGTATATAAGATAAATCCAACCACGACTAGATAAAAAAATAAAGCCATTATATTCTATAATAATGAATGTATGAAATGATATAATTAAATTCCTAATCGTCCCTAAGATCAATCCTAGAATGCTTATGTTGTTGAATTACCAAAACTGATGCAGTGACATTGAATTCTTCAGATGCCAAAAGATCACCAACTGTCCCTAACTCTGGACATTCCTCCCAGTCACTCATACCAGTTGTTATAGGTGAGTGTCCTCTGCCACCTTTCCCCACTAAGAACAACGAATACGCCTCCCCCAACTCTCGTAAAGCCTCCGCTGTTTCCGACCCGTTCTCCACATATTTCTGCACGTATCCAACTTTACCTGACACCACATATCTGCACAAAGGAAATAAGTAGTTAGAAACCCTCTAACTTTGCTCCAACTTCGCTCGTTTTTACGTACCTGTTGTAGAAATCCTCTACGAATGCCTTGTCAACTTGGTTGTCTGTCTCCAGATTCGATATCTCCATTAGTACCTCATCGTTCGTGTGGGATGTCTTATCAGGACTCTCACTATTATCACCTGTACTAGTTGATAGGAAGTGGATGAGAGTCAGATTGATGTGAGGGTGTGTGGAGATGATCTTGCTACAAGCCAATGCCTCGCGATCATCGGTGCCTCCGAAAAACAATGCTGCTACATTTTGCACCACTTGAGGATTAGGTTGCTGAAACCCTGTCTGTCCTCGATCCACAAAGATGCCTACGGTGCACTGCGCATGACGAATGATCTTTTGGTTTGTGGTTCTCATTCCATCCTTGCCACTCTCCAGTTTACCATCAAGTCGTTGATGCTTGTGAAAAGTGAGTAGTATGATTGATACTCGCAAATCCTCAATACCGTCACAAACATCCTCGTACATTTGCGCAAAGGATGATACAACTTTTCGCTGGTGGATTAAGAATTTGCTCTCCATGGTGAATGCATCCACGGCATCATTGATCTCTACAACATCGTTCCCACCGTAGTCCTCCTCATCACTAAACTGATCACCATCTTGCAACTGGTGATACATGAGATTCTTCTTGCGCCGCTTCTTGGGGAGTTCGACAAGCTGCATTAAGTAGGCAGTTGCTGGAGCTTTTAAAGATCCACCCAAGGCTGAGATTAGTCCAATCTTCGACGATATATGGCGAGAGGAGTAGACACAAGTCAGTGTCCGGAGTTCACTCTCCGGATCTCGAAATTCAAGCGCGACATGCTTGTAAGCAAAATGCTTTTCTTTTATTCTCAACACATAAGAGACTGCTGGTCCAACAATCAATGTGTTAAGCACTACTACAATTATTGCCAAGTTGTGGATGTTTGTTTGCTTCAATGAGTCCAGCTGTAAACAAAACAGTTACAAAAGACCATCAGCAAGCAAGAAAAGAAATAAACTTGGAATAGCATGCATAATCGCGGATTTAGAGAAAACTTACAAATCGAGGTGGCAGCGTAGAGAGGACTAAAAGTTCGGCGTGGCCTTTCAAGTTGAGCAAGAGTGCTAGGAAGATCGCATCATCTGTCGACATCTTGAGGTAACAACAAGCTGTTATGGTACCAACAGCTTTGCCGCCGAGACTCAGGAACATCAAAAGGGTAACCACCATTATATTTTGTAAACTGTTCAAGTAAGATACATTAAACTGGAAGCCAACATAGCCAAAATAGATTGGAAGTATGAAGTTGTAGGTAGCGTAAGTGAGTTTATGCAACAATGTCCGCGTAGTTTTTCCTTCCCTTGGGAACGCCAAACCGATCAAGAAACAAGAAATTGTACCAGTGAACCCGAATTTCTCGATAAGAAATGTGGTAGATATGAGAAGAAACAAAATGATCAGCACTGCTGTGTTTGAGATATATTTTTGGTTCCGGTGTCTTTTGTTACACCAATCAGCCAAATACTTGTTCACAACAACAACACCAGCAGTCATCAAAAGGAAAAGTACCCCCCCACCTAGCATTTTCCAAGAAGAGAGAGCGAAAAACATTGAAATCCAGGCAACAGAAGACATTTCAATGATCAAAGAAGAACAAATAGCCAGTCTTCCAAGATAGGAAGTCACTAACTTTAGTTCAGCTGCCAACCGAGTGACAACAGGGGAGGCAGAGTTTGCCAGGATCACCACGATGACATTGACAAGAGTAAATCTGTCTGATTTGACTTTTAACACAACGATGATGATTATGGAGCCGATAATACCAAGAACTGCACAGGTAGAAGCCCCTCCATATGCGATAAGGCTTGCTCTGCGCAAGTTTCGTTTTGCAAAAGAAATATCCAACTCAAGACCTATCAAAAACATGAAAAGAATGCCAGAAATGGATTGGAAGAGTTGATAAAAATCAGCCGAAGTAGATTGAATGAAGAAGTTACTAACTCCTTCGACACGAGACAACAAAGAGGGACCTAACACAACCCCTGCCTGAAATGAAATTCGAAACAAAAAACAAAAAACAAACATTGTACAATAAGTTCCTTGAAGAAAACTTATACATTGCAACGCAAAGAAAATGCGTAAAAGAGATTATAGTAAGTTCACCAAGATCTGTGCGACGGGTCCAGGTTGGCCTAAAGGCTTCAAAACAAGGTGGAAAAAATGAGAGATGACAAGCATTGCAGCAGCTTGCAATGAGGTTATGATGAGGGGATTGAATGGATCTTCTGTACATATTGCACGTGTTGCTGCATCCATTTTGGAAGAAAAACACAAGAATGGAACATGAACATACAAGAATCTTGTAAGAAAAATACAAAGAAATGTTAATTTTTGTCTTTGCTTTTGGTGATCAGATTGAAAACCTACAACATTGAAAACTTGTGGTGAGAAAGTAAAAGGTACTAAAAATAGTTAGTAAGAGAGCAAGAAAATCTCTTGAAAAAATTTCTAAATAGAATTTTTACTTTCTTTTATTCATAAAAAATATTTGCTGACTGATATTTGTACATATTGACCACATGATAAATACCAACTTTCACTTCAATCATAAATAAATCCAACCATTGGCATCAACTTCTTCGTAAAATAAGATCATTCTCCTTCAATGATCAAACATTCAACTGTTGGAGGAGCTTCTGTTTTTATCATGGTAGCGTCTCGCATCAAAACGCCTTTCACCAAAAGTATACCCTTCGGCGGAATGGAGAGTACGACAGAGTATCAAAAGTAATTTTGTCAAGCCTACCAGTATTTTCAAACATGCGTCTGCAGAACTCAACCTCAACATCAACACCACAGAAATTTCTCATTTCAACCTCCGTAAGGAGATTGTCAGGACTAATTTTGGGAATGTTTGCGACGTCACACTTTACCTTTCACTTCAGTCTTCCCTCCCCTCTCAAACCTTCAATCAAACCTCCAATGTAAGCTTCTCCACAGAAGGAGACAAGTTTATTAAAGGATCGATGAAAGATACAAGATTTGGTGCATTTATTACTTGTAAGCTTTTCAGATACAAACAATCGATTACTTCCAAGTATTTCAAATGTCATGATGATAATCCATCACCTTTAAGCATTACCAGCAAAGGACAGTCCGGTGAGAAGGTACATTGCCCAGGATCGCGTATAATCTCTCTCAACAAATTCAACTCAAGTCTTTTAACTCTAACACGTACTTTAGGCAATTATCTGGGGGGGAAAAGTGATAACTGGAGGATTTTTTGTTGTTGTTGTTGATACATAAACAATGTGAAATCTCGAATTCTTTTCAGGAATTTTAAATATATGTTAGTCTAAAATGTATAATTATCATATTTCACTTAATTCACTTTTATAGTTTTACTTTCTAAGATGTTAACATAAATCGTGTTTCCCATTGTAAAGTTAAGTACAATAGATTCATTATTTCCTATTCCAAATGCATAATAAATTAATAATATTCCTCGGAAAAAAATGAGATCCACGATTTAATTTCTCAATTTTTGTTACTCTAATTTTCCTAATTAATTAATCAAGGCCTAAACAACTTCCTAAAAGTTTAATTAATTGCCAAGCACATTCTTCCTATATTGATTTATGTCCAAAACAAGCAAATGAAAATCCTTGTGAGTTGTGACACAACATAATAGGCAATGTACATAACTTGAAATCTCCCGTCAATGAGAACTTATATATGAGCAATTTGGTTAGGTTTTGTTTTCTAAAAATATACTACCAGACACCTCAGCTTAGCTATCTCTTTCCTTTTCTTTTCTTTTTCGATCGCTTCAAGTATCCTCTCTGTCGAAAAATCATGACATATTATCGAGGCCTCTAACGAAGATGAGTATTCAAATACCTACACAAGATATTCAACAATGCATTATGGGTCACTTGACTCCGGATAGCAGAAACGACCTTGCGCAGGGTATTCCCCTTACTCTACAACATTGTTACTTGATGGAGAAGGCAACTATTATCTTCAAAATACTCCGAATTTCCAAGAGGGCCAACAAGTTAAATTCTGGTGGGCTGATGAGGCCTTACAATTTTCTACTTAGAGTTGCCAGGTTTGTATTCGTATTTCACCTCCATCTATATAATAAAAAATTACTATCGTACTGTCTGTTTTGTTGAGTTTATTTTCTTGGTTACAGCTGTAATCAATATCAGTTATGGGAGGAATATAAGAATAAAGTTTTCTTGTAATATTCATTTTTTACAATTTACTAAGCTTCTGTCAATAACCTTGCAATGTACTGGTGGTTTTCTAGTGGCTTGTTGCTTACTTTGACACCATATGCTTTTGGTATCATCATCAAGAACAAAAAATACATCAATGAGCTAGTAGCTTACCAGTACCGGTTGCAAAACAAGGAGATGTTAGGTCTCGAGCTAGCAGAAATAAATAAAATAAATGTTTCAGCTCCTTTCTTCGTCCATCTTTCTTCCTGATCATATAGTCCTGCAATCACATTTCAATATAATAACATCAACGAAAAAGAAAAAGAGTATAATAAACAGAGAATATAACCAAACAAAACACAGTGGTGGAAGGCAGGATAAACCTGAGGAGCATAGATGCATTTCCGTCCCAATGAACTATCGGTTTCGTTGCTCCACATGTAACTTCTATCTGAGGGATGTGAGCAATCTTGGACCAATCATCACCTGTGTTCCTCTTGCACTTTTCGGGGAAGCCGGGACAGTTGATAATTCTCAGTTTCTGCAGAGATGTAAGGTCACTCATGCTTTTAGGCAGTGATGATTTTAAACTAGAGCAGTCTGCAATTTCAAACTCCTGAAGCAATGAAAAGTTCCCTATCCAATCTGGCAAAGTCTCAAGATTATAGCAACACAAAATCTTGAGTTCTAGCAGAGTGGTGACGCATTGAAGACCCCTTGGCAGAGAAACTTCTTGCGGAAGAAAATCAATAATCAAACTTCGGAGGCTCGTAAGTGACTCCCATCGCATCTCATTGTCGTTAGAAAGATTTAGCTTACTGCATTCCCTTAGTTCCAGAAATGCAAGTTCACTGAGAAAATTTATTCCAGGTGAAAGAGACACAAGACTTTGGCAATTCCTGACTGACAATTTCTTGAGAGACCTGAGGTTCTGAAATCCCTCTTCTGGCAAACACAGAAGACCTTCGTCTTTGTCGATAGAGAGAGACTCGATCATTGAAAAGGGCGATGGAGAGGATGAGAGAATTGAGAGGGATGATGCTGCAGTTACCGCGGCACTAGAATTGATCAGCTGCAAGGATCCAACAAAGAATGGCATGAAAGCCAGCTTAGAACACCTTTGAATGATTATTTGAGGAACGCGTGGAAGAGGGTCTTGTAGATATTTCGATCTATCATGGTCGTTGAACAGTTCCCTTCTCTGCCATCCCACAAAATTAGGCAATTTGTAAAGCCAAAGCTCCTGCAGAGACGGAAAGCATGTCCTTGCTGAAGCTGATAAAGAGATTTCACTTCTGCTACTATATTCTATGTATTCAAGAGCAATCAATTTATGGAGTTGCAGAAACTTCAAAGCGGGGAGCTGATCCAGTGGTGGAAGATATTGACAATAGGGGCAATTCCGTATGGTAATTTTAACAATATTTCGGAGCGATGAAAGCCAACTTGAGAATATTAGACCACCATATCCTTCCACCCACAAGTGCTTCAAATTTGGATGCGGCTCGAGGTTTCTCAATAGCAGTTCTTTGCTCTCACTAGCATCACCCTCCATCGGCGCCCATTGAAGACCCAAGAAATGAAGGTGCACCTTTCCCTTCAAATTTGCCTCCTTTGATTCAAGATCAGCATCTGCTATGCATTCAAGGTTCTTAAGCCATATCCCACCTCTTAGGAAATTTAAGCCATTCAGTTCACTCAGCATAGCTATACATGACCCAGTTCTTCGGCTGAGTGGGACAATGAATCTTGACAACGTCTTCAAAGAAGTCAATTCTCCTAGCCCTTTTGGCATGTATGCCAACCTAGGACATCTGTCAATCATGATATGCCGGAGGTTAACTAACTTTCTAATGTCTCTAGGAAGCTCTACAAGAAGTTCACAGCGCGAAAGTTGCAGGGTTTGCAAATTGTGCAGATTGCATATAGAGTTAGGAAGTTTTTTTAAGGCAATATTATTAGAGATGTCGAGGTACCTCAGATGCTGCAACTCTTCGATTGAATTTGGCAACTTCTCAATACCCAAACAATGTATGTCCAACACACGCAGACATCTAAAACTTGAAATGAGGGTTGCCAGACTGGATTCATTTATCCACCGATGATTAACAGGTAAGAGGAAAGTCCTCAAACCCTTTATCTTCAGCAAGTTTCTTGGAACCTCCCACGCATAGTATAGAGAGCAGTCAAATGACAAATGCCGAACTCTATTAGATATGTTCTCAGCTTTGATTCCTGAAATGGAGAAATCAGTCCCAGCAACTGTTTGCGCGAGATCGTGAATCAGGTCATGCATTGTACAGCTTGTAATATCACCACAGTCATCAGTTTCAACCTCCTGAAAGAATGACCGCGACAACAATTCATTGAAATACTGATAACCAACTTCTTCCAAGTACTTTCCACTTGACGATGGAATGTAACCCTGTGCCATCCACAACTGTACTAATTGATCCTTAGATATTCTGTAGCCTTTGGGGAATACTGAACAATAAGAAAAGCACTGACGCAAATACACAGGCAAGTGATCATAGCTCAATTTCAGCACTGGTAATATATCAGTAGACGCATGAGATGATCTCCAAATTTCGGAATTGTCAATGTCCAACCAATCACTTTCTTCATTTTCAAATTGCATTACACTTGCCAAGGTTTTTATAGCCAGAGGGACTCCTTTACACCTTTCAACTATTCTTTTACCAACCACTACCAGGTTGGCAGGAAGTTCATCCTTTCTTCTTTCAAATATGATTTGCTGAAATAACTTCCAAGATTTCTCCTGTCAGACCTTTCAAGAGATATGGAGAATTCACACCCATAATGGAAGCAACCTTTCTGCTGCGTGTAGTTACTAACACCCTACTTCCCGGGCCACCACCAACTAACAAACTCCTCAATCGAATCCATTTCTCAAGGTTCTCACTCCACATATCATCCAGGACAAGAAGATATGTTCTATTATTCAATTTTTCCCGAAGGCGGATTTGCAGTTGATCCATTCCCAAGTCTCCAAGTTCACAGCCTGTCATAGACACTAAGATCTTCCGAACAACCAATTCTATATCAAAATCTTCCGCAACACACACCCACATTCGTCTTTCAAAAAATTTGACCACCCTCTCATCGTTATAAACCCACTGAGCAAGAGTGGTCTTTCCAAGGCCCCCAATACCAACAATTGGGATGACAGAGTTTTCTTGATTGTTGGAGGCTAATAGCACTTGTATTATTTCCTCCCTATGCTTTTCTCTCCCGATAACTTCAGATGTCAACACGAAAGAATGAGTCTGTTCTCTCTCCCTACTCACACTTCCAGCCTTTATTTCTATGATCCTCTCCCTGAAGTGGAACTTGGCCATATCTGCAGCAATGTCATCTAATCTTTTCCTTATCTTTTCAATTTTTTGATTCATTTTGTGGGGGAAAACTATATTTGAGGGCGAGAAAAATTCAGAAGCTTTGGCTTTTGGCCATCCCTGAGTCTGCAATTGATGCTGCGAAGCTCTGGTTGCAACCATATCTAACAGATCATCGGCATCATAGACGACATCTTTGAGCTTTTTTATCCAATCTTGCACCAAATAGCTCCTTTCCTGCCTCTCCTCTGCATCCAGGAGTGCAGCTTTAATGGTAGAGAGTGTATTCTCAAGCTTCTGCAACTCCCTTTCCAAACCATATGTAGAACCAATTTCGTGGAAGACCGAGGACCCCAATTTGAGTAATATTTCAGTCGCAATGCCAAATGGTACTGCCTCCGCCATAATAGGCCAACACAGATAGGACCCGAAATCTTGTGAGATAGAAAACCTAAAAATCATCAAGATGGTTAGAATTGTGCTCCATGAAACATAGAAAGAGGATCCCAGCAAAGAATAAAAGCAATTGCCTTAACACAACAAATGGCGTACAAACATAAACAGTTTGGTCTTAACTCCAAGCCTAGGAACCGCACATTGAAACAAGCACCCGTGTGCTATCGCGCACACACATACATAGCCCTTATTGAAATAGACGATTAAATTTGAGTTGAAGTTTGAATTGTCCATTTGGGACTGTTCTTACAGAGCACCTCTGGGGAACAAAAACAACAAATTATTGCTTCTTCACTCACACCACTTTTTCTTTTTCTTTTTTTCAGGAAAAATGGCTATAGTTTGGTGTTTTTCCATTACAGAGACTTAGAATAAAAAAGCAGCTAAGTTCTGCATCTGTTCAAACCAAAATCATGGTTTTGGAAAAAAGTAGTAAGAACACTGGAAATTCAACTTTTTAAAATACCAAACCTAATATTTTGCCAAGGATATCACAATTCCAAACATATTCAGCCATCCTTTACAAAATGCATCAAAAAAAATATTAATTACTGACAAACAAAGCAACATCTGATGACAACCCACCTCCAAAATAACTTCAAAATGACAGTATCAAGAAAAATATAGTTATAATAATTCGCAATTCTCAAGAATATAAATGAATAAAAAGAAATATAATATTTTCAAGAGAAGCATTCTATGGCAGAACTGAAGTACCTTGGTGCTGCAACTGAGGTCAAGCACTGAAGAGACGGTGTTTTTTCTCTCTTTTTGATCCGAGGAGAGAGAGAGAGTATGGTTGTCTATTTTTCTGGATGTTGCAGTCACTTTTCATTTTTTATGTTATTCTTTTCTTGGAAGGAAAGTAAAAGTAAACAGCCAGAAATGCACTACCTCTTGCTGTCACAATCACAAGTAGATTACTTATGTATTTATTTATATGTTTGATACACGTGGCAATTAAATAATTTATAGATGAACTTATAATTTAGTGATTGAAAAATGGGGTAATAGTACAAAGCCCTTTGCACTATAGTCAAAAATGCGTTTAACCTCTATCGTTTAAATTTTTTTTCAAACCCTCCTTTACTCATCTTTGTTTCCAAGATGACCCCCTCCCGTTAATTAAACCAAACCTCCGTCGGTTTTGACCCTCTGCAGCCAGTTTCCATTACCGGCTTGTTTTTTTTTCTTTTCATTTCTTTAAAAATTCATTAAAATAATACAATTAATTCAAAAAATTCATAAAAATAATATAATTAATTTAAAATTTTATAAAAATAATTTAATTAATTTAAAAGATTCAGAAAAATAATGTACTTAATTTAAAAATCCAGAAAAATAATATATTAAATTTAAAAAATCCAAAAATATAAATTATTAATTTTACAAATTAAAAAATATATAATTAATTTTAAAAATCTAGAAAAATACTTTACTTAATTTTAAAAATCTTAGAAAAATAATGTAATTAAAATCAGAAAAATAATGTAATTAATTTCATAAATTATGAAAAATAATATAATTAATTTTAAAAAATTCTGAAAAATAATGTAATTAATTATAAAATTCCAAAAAAATACTGTAATTAATTTTAAAAATACATAAAAATAATGTAATTAATTTTATTTTTCTGTTTTTTCTATCTTTTTTTTTCATTTCATTTTTTTTTCTTTTCTCATTTTTCTCTCTCTTTTTTTCCTTTCATTTTTTGTTTATTTAAAAATTTACAAGAAAATGAAGATATGCATTGTGTCTTTTCATTCAAATAAGCAATCTTTATAGAAAATAATATAATTTCTGGATTTTTTAGAAAATAATATAATTACTTTTTTGGATTTTTTAAATTAATAATATTAATTTTATGAAAATTATAAATAAAATATATTATTTTTAGGAATTTTTAAATTAATTATATTATTTGTCTAAATTTTTTAAATTAATTATATTATTTGTCTAGATTTTTTAGAATTAATTATATTACTTTTCTGGATTTTTAAATCAATTACATTAATTTTTTGAAATTTTAAAATTAATTATATTATTTTTCTGGATTTTTAAGAAAATAATATAATTAATTTTCTGGATTTTTAAATTAATTACATTATTTTTATGAAATTTTAAATTAATTTTCTGATTTTTTCAAATTAATTATTTTATTTTTCTGATTTTTTCAAATTAATTATTTTGTTTTTCTAGATTTTTTTAATTAATTATATTATTTTTCTAGATTTTTTAAATGGGTAATAGTACAAAAACCCCTCTACAATAGACCAAAACGCGTTTAGCTCTTATCGTTTAAATTAATTATAATTGCTAAACGCGTTTTGGTTTATTGTACGGGGGCTTTGTACTATTAGCCCTTTAAAAAATCTAGAAAAATAATATAATTAATTTAAAAAATGGGAAAAAAAAAATAATTAATTTGAAAAAATCAGAAAATTAATATAATTAATTTGAAAAATTCAGAAAAATAATGTAATTAATTTAAAAAATCCAGAAAAATAATTATATTATTTTCTAAAAAATCTAGAAAAATAATATAATTAATTTAAAATTTTCAAAAAATTAATGTAATTAATTTAAAAATCCCGAAAAGTAATATAATTAATTCTAAAAAATCTAAATAAATAATATAATTAATTTTAAAAATCCAGAAAATTAATTATATTATTTTCTAAAAAATCCAAAAATTATATTATTTTCTAAAAACATTGCTTATTTGAATGAAAAGACACAACACATATCTTCATTTTCTTCATTAATTCCCCAATTTTCTTCATTAAACCTCTTTTTCCCTTCCAAAAACCCATCTCCTCCTTTTCTTTTTTATTTTCTTTTTCCCTTTCTCCTTTCCCTTCATCTTCTTCTCTCGCCGATCCATTCAGTTTTTAGCCGCCTCCTCCAACGCGGCCGCATCGAAATCCCCTACCGCAACCTCGACAACAACCACCACAATCGCCGCCTCCTCCTCCACCGTGGCTGCATCCAGATCTGGACCATATTACCCAGATCTGGACAACAACCACCACAAAGCGGGTCCAGTAGTGGTCGTAGGTTAAGCAAACGGAGTCGGCAGCGGCGATCGGTGGGAGATCGGTCATTCCCCTTCCTTTGACGCCTCTGTCGATGGATTACAGTGGAGTGGCTTTGATATTGGTTTGGTTTTGTTATGAGATGAATCTGGTTTGGATTTGTAAAGAAAGAAAAGAAAGTGTAGTGGTGGTAGTGCCATGGTGGTATGTGGAGAATGCAGAGGATGATGATGTTTTGGGTGTTTTATGGTTTACTTGAATTTGGGTAGGCGGAGAAAGGCAGAGGAGACAAGGAAAAGAAATAAACAAAAAATGAAAGGAATAAAAGAGAGAGAAATCAGAAATGAAAAAAAAGGATAGAAAAAACAGAAAAAGAAAATTAATTACATTATTTTTATGTATTTTTAAAATTAATTACAGTATTTTTTTAGATTTTTTAAATTAATTAAATTATTTTTTTGGATTTTTTAAAATTAACTACAGTATTTTTGTAAATTTTAAAATTAATTATATTATTTTCCAGAATTTATGAAATTAATTACATTATTTTTCTAAGAGTTTTAAAATTAAGTAAAGTGTTTTTCTAGATTTTTAAAATTAATTACATTATTTTTTGAATTTTTTAAATTAATAAATTAATTTTCTGGATTTTTTTAATTAAAGATATTATTTTTCTAGATTTTTAAATTAATTACATTATTTTTCTGAATTTTTTAAATTAATTATATTAATTTTTTGAATTTTTTAAATTAATTATATTATTTTTCTATTTTTTAAAAATTAAATAAATTATTTTTCTAAAAAAGTAAATAAATTATATTATTTTTCTGGATTTTTTTAATTAATTATATTATTTTCTGAATTTTTAAAGAAAAAAAAAACAAACCGGTAATGGAAACTGGCTGCAGAGGGTCAAAACCAACGGAGTTTTGGTTTATTTAACGGGAGGGGGTCATCTTGGAAACAGAGATTAGTACAGGGTGGTCTGGAAAAAAATTTAAACGATAGGGGCTAAACGCATTTTCGACTATAGTACTAGGGGGTTTTGTACTATTACCCCTTTTTTAATTAATTATATTATTTTTTTGAATTTTTAAAGGAAAAAAAAAGGTCGGTCATGGACACCTGCTGCAGAGGGTCAAAACCAACGGAATTGTGGTTTATTTAACGGAGGGGTCATCATGGCAACGGAGATGAGTACAGGGGGGTCTGGAAAAAATTTAAACGATAAGGGCTAAACGCGTTTTGGTCTATTATACAGGGGCCCTTTGTACTATTACCCCTTGAAAAATTAATCACTGAACCTGTAGCCCCCGAATTTTTTTTTTTAGTATTTTAAAAGGAAGGCAAGCGAGCTGAACGAAAAATTGAAAAAATGCTTAAGAGTATTTGTATCCGTCACTAAATAACAAATATTTAGATAAACTTAACAAAAAGATAAATAAGAAGACAATATCGAAAAAAATTAATTATACATTAGAATTCATAAAATATACATACTTTTTACAATTGTTCTCTACGAGTTTTCATTTTTTGATATCCTTATATGATTTTCTACGAGTTTTAAAGGCCCGTTTACCCTGGAGAAATCTCAGGTAGAAAATGTGCTATTTTTCTGAAATTAGAACTTTTTCATTTCAATCCAAAAACTGAAAACGTGTTTACTTCGCACTAATTTTTAATTTTTTAAAAAACGAAAACGTATTTGGGCGTCATGACGCAGAGATATTTTCAATCCGAAGGCCAACCCCTCTCTTTTCTTTTCTTTTTTCTTTTCATTTTCTTTCTTTTTTCTTTTCTTTCTTTCTTCACTTTCCTCCAACCTCACTCTCTCTCTTTCTTTCTTTTTTCCTTTTCTTTCCTTCTTTTTTTCTCTCTCTTTCCTTTTTGTTTTTCAGCGACACAATCTCACTCTTTTCTCTTTTTTTATCTTTCTTTCTTTCTTTCCTCATTCCTTCCCCCACCGCGACATCTCACTCTCTCTTTTTCCCTCTTTTTCTTTTTTATTTTCTCCGGCGACCTCACTCTCATCTTCTCTATTTCTATTTCTTTTCTTTTTCTTATTTCTAACGACCAGACCGGGTTTTGGTTGTGATGCAACTAGCCGAGATTTAGGTGGATCGGGTGGGGTTGTTTTGGGTGAGGATATTGATTGGTGGTGGTAATTGGATTTGATTTGGTGATAAGTTCGGTGGTTTAGTTGTGGATGTGGTCTGAAGGTTTGGTGATGGTTGACAGATGAGGGGATGGTAGTGATAGTGACTGACGGCAATTTTGGCGGCAACGGATTGGAATCGGATGTTAAGATGCAGGGGATTTGGGAAACTGATTTTGCAGAGGGGTATTTTGAGATGCAGGGGAAATGAGGAGGGTTTGAATATGAGTTTTGGGCTGGGCTTGAGAGTGTATAATTTTTTTTTCATTGAGCCGCTCCCCTGGCCCATGACTGGATCTGTCCCTAAGACACGTATAGAGAAAAAACAAGAAAATAAAAGGGTCTAACTTGATAAATTCTTTTAAAAATAGTAATAATATAAAAAGAAGAAAAAGAAGAAAAAAAGAAACCAACAAGAGGGGAGTTATAATGAGCAAGCAAGCAACCCTATCCACTCCCATTAAATTTTCATAGGAATCTAAATGTCCCTATTTTCACAAGATTATTTAACATGTCCACTCCTGGCATGTAAGACCCCGTCCTAAAAACTACCCATTCACTTTCCCAATTTGTTCTCCTGTCAACAAGAAGTCAGCTTTTTACATATTGTAGCCCTCTACTTAATGATGTTTTCTTGACGCTCGCAAGCGAAGCGACTAAGCCAACGATTTTATGTTTTGTTCTCTAAAGAAGCACACATGCTTCACTAGGAGAGACAACCCACTACCTTTTCCTCTTTTTCCTTTTCCATTTCTTTTTTTACATAAACACAACATCCCCAGCATAGTTCAGGATGTGAGAAGGAAACATAAACAGTCTTTCTTTCGCATAATTTTGGGTCAGGGAGATGCCGCCCATTCAAAGTAATGACAGCGGGCGCCTCTAGTGGCAGTCCAGTTGCCACAGCCAAAGAAAAAGCTCCCTTGCTTCGGTCCAGGCTTCCGAACCATACCTTTGCTGCTCTTCACCCCACAGAAACAGAACGGGTGAAGCTGAAATACAGGAACATGCAGTTCCTTCAGCTTATTATAGGGCTGTTGTGGTGAAAAGGGTATGTTCTCAGGAGGAGCCTGCTTCCATGAGAATGATCCGTCAGTTGTCTGCCACATTAGTGAGTTGGTTATGGCGAATTTGATACCCCTGCGCATGAGCTGTGAAAGAAGGCGAGCAGTGTTTTTGGCATCATCCAGACCACAATGTGCACGGCCCTGCCATGCAAGGCCTGACATCTCAACAGCCTCCTTTAGATTGCATCTTACACCACCAAATATTTCACGAAAAGGAACTCTTAAGTTGATCCATCTAACAAACACAAACCCAAAACAAAAAAGAAAACAATTTAGGTCATGTGAAGTTCCATATTCTCTAAGCACGTTTTAGATGCATCTGAATGAAGGTTCTGAGCAAAAAGGAGGAGCTGCCAACAGATGCATAATGCTCGATTTTAGCCTAATTCAATTGTTTGCTTCTCGAAGAATAATTTTTAGTTACAACATCTAACGTGAATATATTAATTGCTAACGTGACAAACACATGATGATATGGCCAAACCTAGAAAATGTAATTGTGTTTAGATTATTTTGACATCGTTTAAGTTAGATGAAATTGCACAATTATATCAAATACAAGGGTATGATTTGGCAGTTTTTCTTTATCGGGTGCTGATATAGCACATTTTCAAAAGGAGGCTTTAAGTTCATGTGTTTCCAAAATTATATCAGCAAAATTTGGGCAATTTAAAAAAGGTTAACAAAATGAATTAAATTTGTAATGAAAAAGCTGAAATCAACAAGTCTTTATCTAATAACTTACCGGTTAAAATAAGGAGGTTTCCTGATTTTCTTGTATCGGCACTCTGATTCCAACATTACTCGGCAATCCCAGTTTGACCATGTCACCACAGCAAAGTTACAGCTTTTTATTCCCTTCTTCTCAAGCCACTTATCGTGCCTGATGAGAGCCTCACTAAGTGTGACACCTCTGTCCACCTGGAACCATACAGAAACATAAGAATGGCACTTTGAGGCTCAAAATATAATCCATGAGCAAAAACAGTGCAGACCAAGAAAATAGGTTTAGATGACTTCTACTATTTCTTGCAAGAGAAATGCAGTTGTAAAATACCAGATGAAAAGTTTAAGACTGAACAACCAGAGGAAATTCTAGGGAACAAATCTGCAAATACAATAATGTACGTAAAACCAAGAAATGATCCCCATCATTAACCAACATTGAAGATTTCCTACTAAAAACTTCACCAATTTCCACCAAGCTGCCAGCTCTCTTTCATCCTATTGGTGGTTTGTTAGTTGAATGCCCATTTAGCTTTTCTAAAGCACAAGTCCATTTATAGGAGAATCATAAAGAAGGAAAACATAGATGCCAACCAATCCTAAAAGCAAACAATATGACCGCACAGTCAGAGAGCTTTATCTTTTGACAACTTTTGAGTCCAGCATGGGATGATATCTTGCCTTTTGGGAAGAACTAACCTAGAACCATACCCAACTTTATCACTATGCCTGCTATAACTCCAGCCAGAACAACTCCTTACACTATCTAAGAAAACTGACTGCTCATAACACAAACACAAACAATACCCTCCATAACGATATCTGGAAATTGTGACCATGATTAAGAAAAATACTCAACCAAAGGGCAATTTAGTAATCCAAACAAATAGTCCAAATGTCACTGGCACCCTACAACATCAACTAAATGCTACCAAGTTCCAACAAAATGCATATTTAGTCTCTTTATCTAAAGTGCAAACAAAACAAAACTAACCTGAATTTGCTGTATACCAGTGAGATCCTTGCAGAAATCACTTAGGAGCTGATTGCAAGTTGGCCGCACATAAGTCTGGAAACATGCTTCTAGTTGGCCAGTTGCACTGCTCACAATAACAGATGGAAACTCAATTATCTCTTGGGGATGCGGATTTCTTTCCTTGTCACAAGTAGCTTCAAAGTCTATGACCACAAAATATTGGAAATCTTGAAACTGCATCTCATACGGATAACCTTGCGAAAAGTTATTGAATGGGACATAATGGAATCGATTCTCCATGGGAAAAGGATAAAAGTGACTCTCATAATTCATTTGGCACTGCTGCACCTTTTGAGAATCTGGATAGAAGCTTGACCATGCACCAAAATCATGATGGTAGGCAGGTGTGTTGTGAAATTCACTTGGAAGTTCAAGAAACTCACTATTAAGCGAGCGAATTTTTTCTCCCACATCCCCACCTGCATGAGCATTGATTTCTTCTTTAAGCTCTGGAAAACCTTCATAGGAATTCCCATAAGGGAATCCCTTGGTTTGGAGGCATTTTAAGGAGGCCTCACAGCTCCTTTGCATGCTTTCTGTCAAAGAAAACAATAAATAAATAAATAAAACTACAATCATCTTATTGTAACCATGATAAAACTTGGCAGAAAAGCAAAGCATTTGATTTTTTATTATTACTTTTCAAGAAAGTAGCATTAGGCACATGTATATGCATGGGAAACACCAAATAGAGAAGAAAAAAAAGTGACAATTATACAGAATATATTATCTGCAAACTATACCAAAATGATATTTGTACAGTAGATGATATATCCTCAAACCTTTATTTTTGTTCTAACTAGAGAACTTGAAGGCTATGAACAGACAATTGCACACATACATATTGACAAAGCAATTATATATCTTCAGAAAGAAGACATGGATACAGAGCAATGACGCGCGAAATAAAATGACAACAAAGTTGAACTAAAGAATGCAAGCGTTATTAACAAAATCCGGTCCAACGAAACCCAGGGTATTGATGTTTGGTACTTTTAGTGCATCCAAGTATAGAATAGAAAGTGCATTCCACCCTTAAAGAGCAATAGATCTTTGCTATCCAAAATGGAAGTTGTAACAGTGTGCACTTTCTAGAGATGTTACAAATGTTGCTTTTCATTTCTTATTACATGTTCCTGAGATTTAAGAAAGAAAATTGGGGAGAAAATGTCCCGGAGTTCCAGATTTAGGGAGAAACATTGAGGATTGTGGGCTCTCATTCTTTTATATCAATTCATTTCTATCGTAGTTACTCCCGGTCTTTACAAGATCCATGCACATTAACCTAGGCTTAGCCTCCCTCTTTCCTAACCTAAGACCTTGAATCGGTCCCTTCTCCAAGCAGTGTCCCTTCAGTCCAGCCAATGCCAAATCACCTCAGTCATTCCTCTCATCCCTTCTATAGGTACCACCTCAACCGTCACATGAGTATACCATTGCTCACCTTTTCGTTACATTTTTATAGAGGGAGCCTATTTTGGCCTCCCTCATTGCAGTGACACTCTTTCTCATGTTCTTTCTTGTTGCCTAACACCACAAAGCCTAGTGGTAGTGTAGTTATAGATGACATAGCCCACTCTTGTGTTGCAGAATTTAACTTCATTAAAGCTAGACTAGAGTGTCCTTAGAAGCACTTTCCAGATGACAAAATTGTGTGGCAGCAGCTTAGCTGTTCGGAAATAGCACTACCACTAAGTACCTAATTGGAGTATGAGTACTCTTTCATGAAAATGTTCACTTAAGCTTTGGTTTACAGTACTTAAATGAGTTTGAAGAAAGATCTTTTTCTTAGGCACAAAGTGGTAAATACATTAATAAATCACTCTTTTAGAAGTTTATGCACCAGAAGATGAGCTAAATTTTGGGAATATTGGTAATTCTTGGCTCATCAGCATGCTTCCAAAGCACACGACTGAGGATGTGATACTTCTCATTAGCAAGCAAACTTGAGTAATGAACCTTCAAGTTAACTCTGCTGGACAATACGGGTCTATGTGTATGATGGACCATATCTAACATTACTGAGAATTCTGTTCATCTTCTCAACCCTCACAAGCTTACATTATTGAGTAAAGCTAGAAGTTTGGCTACCAACATTTTCACTTAATTCGCACATGGCACTCTCTTATTCACTTGGTTGTTATTGATTTAATTAAATCAAGAATAAAACACCAATCACAAGTTGCAACATCAATTAGTAAATGGTGTTGGTGTAAAAATGCTAGTATCATGTATCCCTCATATTAATCTAAATTATTACAGGAACTGAATGCCCAGCTGAGTTCAGGATGCTTATAATAAATAATGGTCGATTTTAGGGCTTGAGAACAAGTAAATTATCTAGGAAATAGGATGGCTCATCTAAAATCTGCTTCCAATGAAAAATAGTTTAACTAACCTGACATAATTAAGTTAATTATACACAACAAAGCAGAGCACTGACGAGACTACAATACAGTGTACTTACATATACACCTCTACCAGAATCTAAATAATGTCTAGTTGTCTACTGTGTTAGGACAATGACTAATTTGCATTACAATGTGCGAATTGAGTCAGTACTGAAACTGCTCAACACAACATCCATCTTCAACCTTCTCACAAAATCAAAAAATCCAGTATCTCACGAAACCAACTATGGATTGGACACCAATACAACATAAAATCCAAAATTTTCAAAAGTACATGAACACCTTAACTTTAAAGGTTTGATGTCGTAACTCCAAAGTTCTCGTTACGACATACATACAGTTCCTGCTAACTTTCCAATCTATGAGAATCTAAAATACACACTCTCAGAAGTGACCCCACTAGCATCCAATTCCCCAAAAACACAACTATAAACCTTAAATACAACTGAATCAGTTAACAAAAATAGCAGATAGAAAAACTCCTCCACCCACGTTCACCAAACCCGCCACAGCATAAGACCACATTGTAGCACACTAATATCACACATAAACACAGACAGTGTAGAGCACTTCAACAAAGTCACAGAAAGACTGAATTTTCACTGCCAACTGAAAACTCCAAACATAACCCCTATCACAGAACAACAAATTGCATTATATCCACACAAAAAAACAACCAAACAGAAAACAACCCATGAACCGAATTACACTAAGGAGCACAGAATTAGACCATCACTGATGAAAGAAACGACGTCTTTGATTGCAAAAATTGAAAATAACATACCTTTAGGTTCAAGGGCCATCATGATCTTGTGTATAATTAAGATCCACCAGCAAGTACATCAGATCTTCCCCTATTATGCCCACCTGTACACGTTCATCCAATCACACATATAAAACCATTCTCGTATAAGAAGAATTAACAATTACTAGCTGTTTATATAACAAAGAGAGAGCAGAATTCCCTAGAGAGAGAGAGAGAGAGAGAGAGACCTGGTGTGATTTGGAGAGGTGAGAAACAGAGATAGAGGAGGTTATGCGAATAAGAAGGAGCTCTTTTTTATAGTTTTCATTTACTTTTCTTTTCGGTTAATTCTTCCAGAATCCTTAAATTAAAATAATGGGAATTATGTTTTTAATTTTAACATAATAGTCTTCATAAAAAAAAACTGTATTTTTAAGTTTCCTTTTACGACCTGCATTCCATAGGGTTAATGCATTTTAAGGTACCTGTATAACATTTGATTGACTGAATTGGCACCTCCTTTTTTTCTTGCTTTTAAATGGTACCTCTACTCAACAGGAATGTCACAATTGGTACCTGATAGTAACACCGTCAACGAAGAACCGTTAACCCGCCTACGTGGCATGCCACATCAGTCGCTACGTCAGACATGGCTGACGTGTCATGCCACGTCATCCAAATTGAGAAAATAATTTAAATTTTTAAAAAAAATCTGAAAATAATATATTAATTTAAAAAATTGAGAAAAATATTTTATATTATTTTTAAAAATTCAGAAAAATTGTAAAAATTCAAAAAAAATGTAAAAATCTCAAAACAATATAAAAATTCCAAAAAAAATGTTTTTCAGTAATACTAATAAATAATATAAAATTTAATTGGTCTTATTTATTTTACTCCTTTTTTAAATTTTAGTTTTAGCAATTATTTTGATTTTTTTTACACAAAAAATAGTTTAAATTAATTTTTTTACTCCTTAATTTATTTCTTTCTTTCGTTTTCTTTTCCAACCTTTTTTTCCTTTTATTCTCTTTCTTTTCTTTTCCTTTTATTCTCTTTTTTTTTCGTTTTTTTTTTCTTTCTTATTTCTTATTTCTTTCTTTCCCTGCATTCAATTCACTGCAAAATCAAACCACCAAACCAATTAATTAATTTTAATTCTAATTTCACACCCAATCTTTCTCCCTTCAATTTCAATTTCAAAATCTCAAATTTCCCAAATCCAATTTTTCAATCTTTTTCAAATAAAGATGAAGAGAGTGAGGAAGAAGATGATGAGAGGAAGAAAGAAAGAAAAAAAAAAAAAAGACTTCGAAAGTTTAATTTTCAGGGAAAGAAATAAGGGATACAGGGAAAAGGAAAAGAAAAGAAAGAGAATAAAAGGAAAAAAAGGTTGGAAAAGAAAACAAAAGAAAGAAATAAATTAAGGAGTAAGAAAATTAATTTAAACTATTTTTAAACTATTTTTTTGTGTAAACAAAAATCAAAATAATTGCTAAAACTAAAATTTAAAAAAGGAGTAAAATAAATAAGACTAATTAAATTTTATATTATTTATTATTACTGAAAAGAAAACATTTTTTTGTAATTTATAATTTTTTTGGAATTTTTATATTTTTCTGAATTTTTAAAAATAATATAAAATATTTTTCTCAATTTTTTAAATTAATATATTATTTTCAGATTTTTAAAAAAATTTTAAATTATTTTCTCAATTTGGATGACGTGGCATGACACGTCAGCCATGTCTGACGTGGCGGCTGATGTGGCATGCCACGTAGGCGGGTTAACGGTTCTTCGTTGACGGTGTTACTATCAGGTACCAATTGTGACATTCCTGTTGAGTAGAGGTACCATTTAAAAGCAAGAAAAAAAGGAGGTGCCAATTCAGTCAATCAAATGTTGTACAGGTACCTTAAAATGCATTAACCCATTCCATAAAAAGAACAACAAACTATCAATCTATTAAAAAAATGTTATATAGCCTAATAATAATAATAATAATAAAGCCACAGATTTATAACAAAAGTGAAAAAGACTAATTGGTTAGGTGTGTAGGTTTAGAAATCAGATCGGGAGACTGACGAGAAGATAAAATGTTTAATGCTCAAAGGTTCAATCGGGATCTAAATGGGGTCGAACAACGTTCAATATAATTAATAGTATTATATATATATATTTAAACTCTTTTTTTTATAAATGAAACTCATTTTTATTTAATTTAGCAAGAAAGTAGTTATAAATCCCCACTTTCCTTATATGTTCGAAGTGGTTGCTTTGTCTATTTGTATTCGGTCCTGGATTAAATTATGTTAAATCTAAGAGTTGGTTTGTAGCCCTCTAAGGGCCTGTTTGGCGTTCCGGTTCTGGTTCGAAACGTGCTGTGGGCAAAAGTGTTATGAGAAAAGTACTTTTGTGCAAAGTAGTGTGCTGTTTGGTAAACATTTTTTAAAAGTGCCGTGGGAAACGAGAAGTTGTTTTTGGTGTTTGGTAAAACTATAAAAATGAAAGAGTTGTAGTATAAAACCCATTTTTAAAAAATTAATAAAAATAGGAAAAGTGGATCTAGAATTACTGGAGATTTTATTGTGATAGTTTTTAATTTATTTTGTTCATTATATAAAGTAAAAAAATGAAATTAAAATGAAAAAAAAAAATAGAGAGAGAGTGCCCAACGCACGCTGCGTTGGGCTGCTGGAGCAAAATGCTCCAGTGGCTCCCTTGATGATTTTTCAAAGGAGCAAAAAGCCAGCTTTTGGGAAAGCCGGTTGAGAAAGTATTGGCCAAACACTTTCAAAGGCTTTTGGGTTGGGAAAAGTTGGGTTGGGTACCCAACTCCCAACCCCAAACACACACTAAGTGCCCCTTTGGCGTTCCGGTTCTACACCGGGACGCTCGTTTCCCACCGCACCAAACACTTTAAAGTGTTTGGTAATGACAGCCAAGGCTGGGCTTCTCAAGAAGCCTAGTTTCATTTGCAAGCAAAAGCTTGCGTTTCAAATGCTCCAGCGTATGAAACGCACATCCCTCTCTCTTTCTTTTTCTTTTTTTTCTTCTTTAAATAAATTCAATTTTCTTACTTTATATAATGAATAAAATAAATTAAAAACTACCGCAATAAAATCTTCATCTCAAGATAAGTAATTCTAAATCCACTTTTCCTATTTTTATTAATTTTTTAAAAATGGGTTTTATGCCCTTTATGGTCATTTTACATTCCAACCATACTTTTAACCGCAATTTTTACCAAACACCATAAAACAACTTCTCGTTTCCCACAACACTTTTCTAGAAGTACTTTCCCCACAACACTTTTCCAACTAGAACTGGAACGCCAAACCGGCCCTAAGAAGTCTTGTGCTTCCTAAACACTCCTTGTATTGTTGCCCTATATATCTTGTTTAGCTCTAGCTTCAATATTTGTGAAGGTTTAAGAAAAACCATAATTCTTCTTAAGTTAAGAGTAGTGTCCTTATTATAAATGGATATAGAATTGAATCTAAAATCTGAATTAGATTTGTGATAGGTTAAGTTTGTGTGTGTAAAATCTTATGGTAAGTTTGAGCTTAAACTTTGCTAAAAAACTTGATGGGGTTTCTAACGAGTCTTGAGTAAAACTAGTTGTAAAGGTTGTTGATTTGAGCCTTGATTACACCAAGTGTTTGTGAAGTTGTGTGAGAAACGAATTTATATACTTTGTGACCTATTCACCCCTCTAGGTCATTCATCAATTGGTAGCAATTGGTAGCAAGGAGTAAGGTCACTTGGAGAAGACTTTACTGTCTCAAGTGAAGGATCTAGAATGGCTAGTGAAAGCTATCCACTTATCAAACCATATTTCTTCAATGGTGGAGCTATCTACATTGGAAGACCAAGATGAGAGCATTCATTGAATCTCTTCAATTTTAGCCTTTTAGGTGTGGAATTGCATTGAGAACGAGTATGTAGCACTCATGAAATAAGTTACTTCATCAATTCTAACAAGTCTCTACCATACGACAAGTGGTCTGATAGGCACAAGAAGAGGAAGATGGCAAAAGAGAAGGCTAAGAATATTTTGGATTGTGGTCTCTCATCTTGCAAGTTCAATAGGATAAGTGCTTGGCAAAGTTATCAAGAGATTTGGAATACACTTTCCAATGCTCATGAGAGAACTTCCCAAATTAAAGATGTGAGGCTTAATACTTTGAAAAGAGAGTATAAGCTCTAAAGTGATGCGATTATCTATGAGTTAAGCACTAAGTTTCAAAAACTAATAAATGTCATGGGCAATTTTGGTAGGACAATGACAGCCGAAGAAATTATTGAAAAGATCTTAAAAATTCTTCCAAATTTATGGGATGTCAAGGTGATCACTACAGAAGAGGTCATGCCAAGGTCACTTTTGGACAACCAATTGGCTCCGAACAAAATGCCAAAAAATAAAGAACCAATGGATAAGTCGTTCAATGAATAGGGATATAGTATAAAATACAGTATAATAATATATTTTTTTACTTGCATGTCCTTGCTTGAATTGTGCAGGTTCTCCTAATTCTATTTCTATCGTTATTAGTTTTTAATCATTAGAAAGATAGTATAATGGGTTGGCTTGAACTAATATCATTTTAAAAAATTTGAGTCTCTCATTTTGAAACCCGACTCGAATATAATAAAAATATATATTTTATTTAAAAATTATATTAACATTAATAGTCTTTTTATGTTTATTTTATGTATTGATATCCATTTTAACTAACTAATTATATTTTCTCGCGATATTATTCATGTATTCCAATAAAATTGAACTAGTATAATATTGCTATTTTTTTCAAAAGAATTAAAATGTATTAATAAACTTTAAAATTTTATTCTTTTTAAGGAGTTAGTATTGCTTAGGTCGACTCAATATCCAATCGGGTCTAATCGCGTTTAAAAAAATTAAACTCAACTCAACTTTACCATTTTATTTAGGGTCTAATATGAACGTTTTTTTTCCCTTTTTCCATTAGGGGTGAATCTAGTTAGAAAATTCTACTTGACCTCATTTCGTCCTAATTTTTACGGACATTATATCATTTTGACTCTAGAATAAGATTAATTTGAGCTTACCATGGTTAAAAAAATAGGAATAAGTAGAAAAGGAAAAAAGAAGAAGAGAGAGAATGTGTTGTTGGTTTTATTCGTCTTCACTCTTCACATCACACGAGACGAGACCAAACCGATCAAGTGAAAAGGAAAGGAGGCCAAGCCCATAGCCCAATTTTCATTAACGTCTCGAAAAACAAACAGAGCTTAAACCCTGCAAAAAACCCTACTCTTCAACAACACTTGCAAACCTTTGCTTGTTGAGTTTCTCCAAAAGCCTAAACGAGGAACAAAAAACTGGGAATCGACATGGCCGAGGTAAAGAAGGAGAAGCCGTCCTCAGCTTTGTCAAGGTCATCAAGAGGAGCAAGTGGCGACTTCAGGGAGTTGCAAGAGCTGGTGAAACATCACATAGAGTCTTATGATTACATGGTGGACAGAGGACTGGAAATCATGCTTGAAAACATCAAGCCTGTCAAAGTTCATGAGCCCAGCACCGGAACCACTCTTTCCCATATCCTGAACTTTATTCGCTTTGGTCAATTTTGATTACATGCTTTATGTGTAATGAATTGTCATTCATTTATTGTTTACTTGTTTATTTCTTGACTGATAAGATATACTGTATCTTAGCAATCCAAGAGTCTATGAGCCTCAGAAGCAACACAGTTCAAAAACAATGCATAAGATGCTACTTCCTTTTGAAGTAAGTTTTCTTTTTGGCTTGTTTTATACATTTACTGTGGTTGTTGTTGCATTTTGTATGTGGTGTGCGAATGTATTTATTAACTTCTTGGTGCTCTAATAGTGCCGACAGGCTAGGATTTCATATACTGGAAGGTTTGAGGCAGATGTTTCTTTCCAATATAACGACGGGCAGGCCATCAGAGAGAGATTTAATTTTGGGCAGTTTCCTGTGATGTTAAAGGTTGGCCTTCTCTTTGTTGAAGTCACCCTGTCCATGTATAAACCAGTCTTTATTCCTACTCGTAGCACTACAGTTAATCCTTCTGTTGTATGCTACTGCAAATAGGTGCTTCATATTGCTGAAATTATCTTGCTTAACTAATTGAAGTTGTAATTCGTTAATCATTGTTAATATAAAGCACCTGCCGCACTAGTTAATTGTTCTTACTTTGTAATGAATGCTTATCATAAATAGGAACTACCAATAGTTGAAATGCTTTTATGGCTTGAAGTTTAACGTCTAGAATTTATTCAACACAGTCAAAGAAGTGTCACTTGCGGGATGCAGATCCCCAAAGACTGGTTTCCCTCAAAGAAGAAGCAGCTGAAGTGGGCGGGTGAGTTAGCTATCTATTTTGCAATAGCATATGTAGAATATCTCTATGTTTACACGTTTCAGGCATATGTTTCCAAATCTGTAAACTTTTTTCTAGAAAATAGAGCCCAGTGCTTTGTATGCTGGCCATTTTCTTTATGGTTTGCATTGTCATGATGCCCTTTGAATTAGTAAAATTCCCTTTGAAAGAAGATCATGCATCTTTCTTTTGTTACTGTGAACTTTTTCATGTTTGTCTGCTAATTACTTTTATTTTTATGTTATGCAGTTACTTCATCTTGAATGGACTAGAGAGGGTTGTACGATGCGTAATTTTGCCGAAACAGAACTATGTAAGTTAGGCCTTCATTTTTATAGAAGAATTTATTATAGCCAGTATTTTGATTGATGTTACTTCCGGCACAACTCAGTCATATCTTTTATATTCTTTCTAGCTCTTATTTTTCTCTACAGATGATAAGGTATGCTTCGCGAATACAGTTATGAATTTGAACCATTATTATGCTTTTCTACTATAAGACATTGATACAGGGGGGGATAAATAACATCAATAGGATATGCACTCTTTTTGTCTGGTTCAATTTAATGTTTCCTTTTCCTTCTACATTAAGAAGTCATAGATCTGAAATAATATTTCATGTTCCAGCCAATGAGTACGGTGAGGGGTTCATTCCGTGACCGACAGGAAGGATTTACTGATAAAGCAGTCATTATAAGGTACTGATTTGGTTGCTTTGTGGTTTATTTTTAACATTACTTGATCTTACGTCTCATGTGAGTCAACTTTGCCTTACTCTCTAGAGATGATTAGAACATTGCTTGATGATCCTGAGCACCTAATTTGAGGTTGGGTTAAGTTGAAGCTGCAGTGACCAAACTGCTTAGTTATTAATTTATAGAAATTATTTTTTCCCTGCTTCCTTCATTTCTTGCCAGTGCATTACTGCAAAACTATAACTTTTCAATTAGCTGACTGCTTCTTAGATACCCATATGCATAATGACTGTAGTACACATGTTCCTTGCAATTCAATACATATTTGGAAACAGTACTCGTGGATTTGGATTCCATAACTATTGTTCAAATGAAAACTTTACCATCTAACAGTCATTGAATAATAGGTAAAGCAGGTTAAATTGAAGTTTCCTTATCCTTTATTTCCATCTTCAAGAGATGCAAGTTTTTGTGGAACAACACACCACCTTTTAAGAATGTCCAATTTGAGTGATAGACAAGTAAATTACAAAGTACTGGAAATTCATTATTCAAAGGGAAATAGACTACTCACGAATTTTACGTTTCATTTAGGTTGTAATTGTGGGAATTGAATAAGTTGTGATAGTTGAATAAACAATAATGAGGATGCTATTTTTGTTCATGTTGGCTTGAGCTATATCTGGTTATCCTTATTTTTTGAGCCTTTTGTATCCTCATTCCAGGTGTGTTCGAGAATTTCAGTCTTCATTAACGGATCAATCTTCAGTAACTGTTAAATTATATTATCTTCGTAATGGGAGTGCAAGACTTGGGTTTTGGTGAGCAAATTTAATGTTTCCTTATGGTAATCAGATTTTGGATTGTTCATGTGGAACCAAATTGTAATTATTATATTGTGCAATTTGTTTTTTCAGGATTCAAGGAAGGGAATACCTGGTTCCTGTCGGCATTGTTCTGAAGGTGCTATGCTTTTTCCTAAATTTTTGAATTGTTAGACTTTGAACTATTTATTTTATCCAGTGGAGTAGATTTTATGAGATGTGGGCGTGTATGAGAAACACTAGCTTCATCTCACATGGATGCAAGAGTGTTCTTCCATGGGGATATGCTCTATCATTCTCTACGAGAAAAAAAGATTAAAAGAGGGAGACAGAATCAGGAACTTCAGTTTTAAATTAGTTATACAATAATATAATTTAATTTTCTCACAATTGTTTCATCCCCTACTTTATGTTGTCAGGCCCTTGTTGAGACTACAGATCGTGAAATTTATGAGAATCTGACGTGTTACTATGATGAGAAATATGAGAAAGTGAAGGGAGCTGTTGGATCTCAGCTTGTTAGTGAAAGGGCAAGAATTATTCTCGATGAAGTTAGGGACATGTCTCTTTTCACTCAAGCTGAATGTCTGCAGTATATTGGTACCTACTATGGCTCTAATATAACATGATGATGTTGGAATTAAAATATCAATAAATGCTAATACCACCTTTATGCAGGTGAGCACTTTCAACTTGTAATGGATGGGATGGACGATGACTCTTCCACTAATGTAAGTCAGATTTAATTTTCATGAGCCTTTGGAATTATTTAAAAAGTGGAGAAAAGGGGGAAAAGAAAAGTTTTTTGTAACAGTTGCAAAGTAATTTTTGAGAAGTTTGATGCTTGGCGTGTTTGTCTTGGCTGATTATTCGTATCTTCTCTTTTTAATTTGCAGGTCGCGCATGCAGTTCTAAAGGACTATGTATTCATTCATCTTAGTAACTACGATGACAAATTCAATCTGCTAATGTTAGTCACAACTCTTTTTTGATTGATAAGTCTTCTATATAATTTAGCATTTTTAATTAAGAATCATTTCATAGAATTTAGTAGCAATGCTATGTTCTTGGTTTCTCAAGCTAGTTTTTATCTCATTGAACTGATGGCTCTAAACTTTTTCTCATGTTTGGAATTTTATTTGACTTCATTTATTTAGCTTTATGTTGCAGAAACTTTTCTCTCTTGTTGATCAGACTTCTGCACTGGACAACCCTGATTCCTTGCAAAATCAAGAAATCTTACTCCCTGGGCACCTTATTACCATTTATTTGAAGGTAATTTGGGAATTTTATTTCATCGAAAGACTGTTGTGTCTGTGTCAGTTTCTCATAGGTGGAGGGGCCAATTTTTTTATGTAGCCTAGTTTCATGTGATACTAGATAAAAGTAATTGGAGGAAAGTGTACGCAAGGGAATGGTATGATGAAAATGACATACTGGATTGTAGGAAAAAGGATTTCTTCTCTGTGACTGACAGTTATCTTGACTTGAGCAAAATCAAAATGGAAGGAAGAAAATCTGTTAATGGCTGACCCAACTAGCGTCGGGCTGAGACCTAGTTCATTTTGTAACCAAATGGACTTGAATGACCCGATGAATCATCTTCTCTTTGCAATTAAATGCAATATGTGACCATCTGAAAACACTCCAACAGGGGGCTTTAAGCTTTTCATTTTCTTGAGGAGGAATACCTAATGAGCTGCTTCTATAAGTTATTCAAACTCTGCGCTCCGCTGTTACCTGATGGACATTTTCCCTACTCAGAGTGCTCATGTTTTCTTTTCTTTTCTTTTATTTATCTAAAAAGTCATATTTGCTTGAAAGTGGAAACAGAAGTTGTAGTATAGTTTTTGCATGAAATATGAACTGTTTTGGCTTGAGATAAGATGCATGGACAGTGTTGAAATATGCATACTTTTATGAAAAGAGAGGAGGCATGCAAATTTTTACTTTTTTGAACATAGGCATGGGAGGTTTGCCTTTGCCTGCATTTGCATAAATCTTCGAAGAGATATCATCTTTATTTTGTTTCATTTTCGTTGAATTCAAAGGGATTTTGTAAAGTGAAAGATGTATGACTTATTATCTTTGTTCCAGGAGAAACTAGAAGATTGGCTGCGTAGGGCAAAAAATTTTATTGAAGACGAGATGACAAAGAGCAAATTTGAATTCTCATCATGTATGTTATATTCTGGCTAGTGCTTATACAATGGCTTTCCCTCTCCCGAAAATCTTCTATTTTTCTTGGACGTATACTTAATGCATTTGTATCATTCTTTTGATGACATGCCTAATCATTTCATATATTTTATGGTGGTGTGTTTCTTAATGATGTTTAGCCTTGTGGTTTCATGCCACATGCTTAATCTCTTCTTTTGCTCTACCTATTTTTCTTTTCCTTTTATTTGCACATGTCTGTTCCGTTTGAATCATTCTAGTATTGTTCTTTTATTATTCTTGTCTCATAGTTTGGTGCCATGCTTAATTATTTCATTTATTTTATGGTGCTTTGTTCCTCAATGGTGGTAGCCTTCTGATTTCAATGGCAAATGCAACTTCAAGCATGCTGCAAATCGGAACTGAAATATAGTACAATCATAAAATTTGCATCATAGTTTATATTCTTGTTAATAGTCTGGTTCTTTGAAGCAAGAGTTTTACACATATGGGCTCGTTGCTGTTAAAAAATTAGGATAATGATGGCAATAAACAAACAGATCCCCATTACTTTGTACTACATTGCATCATATTTTATTTTCTTGTTAATAGTCTGGTTCCTAGAAGCAAATTTAGTATAATGACTGCAATAAACAAACAGATCCCCATTACTTTGTAATAGATTGGGTTTGGCTCCGTTTATCATTAGCAGTTGGTTTTAAGAGTCTATCTGTTTCAATGTTGGTACCGAGCTGTTTAATATAGTCACAACTGAATCTTTTTAAGTTATTCTGAGCAGCTGGTTATAATGAGTAAGACAAGATATTGCCATGCAAGAGTATTTTTTTTCTTCTCATACATGTTGTTGGCTGAGACAATGCAGATCAAGATATCAAGAAGGTCATAGACACCAAAAATCCTTCATCAGTAATCAGTTCAGCTGTAGAGAATATGCTAAAAACTGGTAGAATGGTTACACAATCAGGTCTTGATTTACAGCAGGTATTGATTTACTTGTCTTCGGTTATTCTCAGTCTACCAAATATGTAGCCAGATTTTCTTCTCCATCATTAGACAGGTTGATTGAGCAATCTCTGATGATTAATATTTGTGTGTGTATATGTTGCTTATATTTGTCTATCACTTCACTAAAGATTAGTATTCATGATTTTTATTGTGTTCCATAGAGGGCTGGCTACACAGTTCAAGCAGAGAGACTCAATTATCTGCGATTCCTCTCTTTTTTCCGAGCTGTGCATCGAGGTGCTTCCTTTGCTGGACTTCGCACAACAAGTGTGCGGAAGTTGCTTCCTGAGTATGCATCTACTTCCAATTTATTCATCAGCTTATAGGGTTTTGTTTGTTTCCTAGTCATGCTTGTTGTTTGTCAATCTGTTGATGAATTTGTTTTGTTTACAGATCCTGGGGTTTTCTTTGCCCTGTGCACACACCTGATGGGGAGCCATGTGGGTTGCTGAACCACATGACTTGCTTTTGTCGTAAGTGGAAATGTTTATTTTATTAACAGTAAATGGTGATGGTACTTTATTTTAAAGTAAATCTGCTGTAGTATTTTATAATTTTGATTCAATTCACACAAAATATTAAAATGACATGGTTGATCTCTAAACATTTTGAGGACATTGTTGAAAGGTAAATCATGTTAAGATTTGTTGAATGATGCTACAGTTTAATACTGGAAATTAATAGATTTCCTTTAACGTACACCAAACCCACTTTGCTGGATTCTTTTATACAACACAAATACAAAGTCTGTAGTTTGGAAGTTCTTTCCTTCATACGAGGCCTAAATTTACAATTGGATTTCATGCTGCTGGCTACGTATGAAATCTGGGGCAACATTTGTTTTGTGAATGTAAAGGAGGGGGGGTGCATTAGTCGGACATCATATGTACTATTGTCTTATGATTCTGTTCACCTCAACAACTTTTGAGCTGCCCACTTGGAATGATGACTGCTCTTCACTCTCATTCACCTAATTTTATATTTTTCTCTGTTGTATATGTCAGGAGTTACTTCATTCTTCAATTCACGTGGAGATGTTAAAGATTTTTTTGATATAAGAAAATCGATTCTCAACGTTTTGACCAGTCTTGGAATGATTTATTCATTGCCAAAGCTTGTTCAAGCTGGCCCTCCTAAAGTTCTCTCTGTTCTTTTGGATGGTCGTGTTGTTGGCTCCATTCCTTCCAGTGAAGTCGAGAAAGTTGTTTCCCATTTACGAAGATTAAAAGTTTCTGCTGCATCAGTGGTTAGTTTTGGTTAATTTTGTTTACTGTTTCACTTGAGATTCCCTTCCTTGACATCACTATATGCTGCAGATTCCTGATGATCTTGAAGTTGGATATGTTCCTTTGAGCATAGGTGGTGCATTTCCTGGTTTATACCTCTCCACAGCTCCTTCCAGATTTATTCGCCCGGTTAAAAACATTTCCATCCCTCCTGATGAAGGTGGAAATATTGAACTCATTGGACCCTTTGAACAGGTGAATGCTGTACTTACGTGTTTTGCTGGAGAAAACTCTTTATGTGGATGAAATACTGTAGCTTTTTGCTAAAACTTGTTCTTTTGTAGCAGCTTGGAGTAAGAATCTGCTTGTTGCTGACTGCCCTTGTGTATTTCCTTATAGGTTTTTATGGAAATAAGTTGTCCAGATGGTGGGAATGGTGGAAGAAGTCATGCTTTTCATGCAACTCATGAAGAGATTCATCCAACAATTATGCTCAGCGTGGTTGCTAATCTTACACCTTGGTCAGATCATAATCAAAGTCCCAGAAATATGTACCAGTGCCAGGTTTTTTCCCCCCCACTTCATTAATAGAAATTCTGTATGGCAAACCTTGTCTGTATAATCTTTCTAACTGTCGTATGTTTACCACTGGCTTTGCACTGTTATCCCTTGTAGATGGCTAAACAGACAATGGCTTTCTCTTTACAAGCACTTCACTTCCGTGCTGATCAGAAGCTTTACCACCTTCAGGTGTGTTTGTTTGTTTTCTTTTTAATCTTCATGATTGTGAACTTCCATTCTCCTCTAATGATTAAGGAATATTGCTAATAATGGGGTCTGAAATCACAAGTAGGAGGAAATGTCATTCACAGTAATGGAGAATCAAATAACTCTCTTTCTGTTATCATGTAGTCTAATTCAAATAAATGCCGAAGAAGCAGAAGACTATCTACCACCTCAAATCACTAATGCCCTCATCCCACTTCTCCAACCCACATACGAGAATCACCCCCTGAACCAATGGGTCTTAAAAAAATGTATTTTGGTTTGACTCCCAAGCCTTTCATTTATATCTGATTGCTGTTAGTAAAGCTTGGTGATTCTATGTTGAACTAGCGTGTCTGTAGGCTACATTTGCTAATTTTTTTCTAGAATATATGCATTTTTTTTCTTTCTTTCTTCCTGTATTCTGTTGTGGCTAAATCACTTGGTGGTTTGTAGACTCCCCAAACTCCGATTGTACGGACAAAAACATATACAAAGTACAGCATTGATGAGTATCCAACAGGGACAAATGCAATAGTCGCAGTGCTTGCATATACAGGGTAGATATGTTTGACAAGTACCATCTAATTATTTTAGCAATTTTAAGTTCAATTATGTTTTATAATATCTTTTGCTAATCCAGATACGATATGGAGGACGCTATGATTTTGAATAAATCATCTGTGGAACGTGGAATGTGTCATGGGCAAATATATCAGGTATGCTGCTGTGAGAGTAAAAATCCTCACCTTTCCTGTGATTTAGGTTTACATGTTACTGTTTCTATTTATGTAGTTCCATGTAATGAAGTTTGTTATTATAATTTTGTTTTAAAAGTAGCCTTTCATTTTGGGCCTCCATTCCTCAACTGTATAAACAGTATTCATGAGGTTTATAAAAGCCATCTTTACAGTCTGTTGCTTTTTGTTTTGTATAATATTATAATAGGAAGCAAGCTATTTTATTAGATTGCTGACTACGAGAAATTGTTTTTAAAGGTTTCATATGATCAAATTTGGATGATGGACATTGTTCTCTTATGCCTGTAGAGTTTGCCACGACATCTTAGTCATTAGGTTGTTTCTTTCATCAATGTATATCTCAGGACAAGGTTTTTTTCCCTGTAATGATGCCACTATATGATGGCTAACTGGCAATTTGTTGTTTATTGTTACTGTCTAAGTTATAGAGTTTCTTGTCAAGTGCATCATTTAATGAGAAAAAGGATCTATACTGTATCGCATGTGTGCGTGCATGCTGTGCACATTTTCACCAGCTAATACTACGTTTATGTTGATGTTAATTTCAATGAGTTATTTGATCTTTACATGGTGAGTTTGACGGGTGTGTGGCCCATTGATCAATTGATGGTTTTCCTGGCAGACAGAAAATATTGACTTATCCGAAGGCGGAGGTCAAGAAACGTTTAGGAGGAGTAATCTTGACAAGTCATCGCATTCCTTGATTGATTCCGATGGTCTTCCTTTTGTTGGTCAGGTTAGTTGTTCTCTACCACTCCCTCTCTCTGAAGTGTTTCTCTTTTATGATTCATATTAATTGACTTCTGAGAGTGCCGTACAGGTGATACATCCAAATCAACCTTATTGTACCATTTATAATGAGGTAAACAATGAACCAAGACACCGAAAGCGAAGGGGGTCAGATCCTGTTTTTGTTGACTATGTAGCTGTTGATATGAAAAACAAGAACGGCCTTCAGAAGGCAAGTTTATTTCCATTAACTTGGGGTGTGTTTACTATTGGTATGGATCAGAGTAGGTGTTTGATTACTCATTTTTCTTTTCATATGGATAGTATAAGGGACGCTGAATTCTGAATATGTACGTTATTTTCATGCCAAACTAAAACATCATTATGTTTTGTAGGCAGTTGATCAAACACTGGACGATAGCTTTTGTAGTCAATTTAAACTTGTTTGTAAATAGTGATGGCTAAATTCACAGGATCATGTATCAATACTATATTTAAAAGCGGCAGAGTCTATGGGTCTCTTCTAGAATCTACTATGGAACTAAGAAATAGATTCAAGAAGCTAAGAAAGAGTGTTGAGCAATTTCAATAATCAGGTTAATTGATATTCCTGTGTTAGTAGATGCTATCACGCATACAATCATTTTCAATTGGATGGAATTGTTTGCTCTTAAGGGGATCATCTATAATTTCACACGTGAAGGTTATCTCTTAGTTTCGTCTAGTCATTAATAACTTGATTGTTTTTAGATAATAGAGTAGATATAAAGAATGCTTACAAGGAGTCCTAATGAAACTAAGAAATATAGGCCTGCCTCCGATTCAGACCAAACTAAATAGTGTCTAGGAGAAAAACTTGAAGTGAAATAAGTGTTTAGGGATGAGACACTAGGGTTCATGAGAGTCAAAAAAGGATGAATCTTCTGGAGTGACTGACTATTTTTTTTGTGTTTGACTTGCTATGAAAAAAACCATAGTACTGTAAAAAGCCCTACATTGGTGATCAGTCTCCTGGCTGGAGGAAGTGACTATGAGTTACTAGGATCATAAGATGCCTAAATATTAGGAACATACCATTTCTCAGACACTGTTCAATCTGAACCTTAGCTTGATATATATATTTTCCCCTTTCCCGGGAGCTATTTTCCTCGGCTATTATGTGTGTTGTGCTTTTCTTTTTCCTGGTTTGTTATGTAAGAAGTGATAAACTATGGGACCTTTTGCTAAGATCTTTTTTCTAAGTGACTCTTAATTTCTGTAAGGCCTCTTTGAATCTCCCTTTCTGATGCTATACCCTTCTTAATGGAGAAATTGAGGATCTTATTATAAATTTAATGTTAAAGTTGTTAGGATTTCATAGGGCTACAGTTGTTCTTATGGATCAGCTCATCTCTGTTCTGTTTGCTTGAGCAGGTCAACATACGGTTTCGTCATCCTAGAAATCCAATCATTGGAGATAAATTTAGTAGTAGACATGGGCAGAAGGGTGTTTGCTCTCAATTGTGGCCAGATATTGATATGCCATTTTCTGGAGTTACTGGAATGCGTCCCGATCTCATCATCAATCCCCATGCCTTTCCTTCAAGAATGACGATTGCAATGCTTTTGGAGTCTCTTGCTGCGAAGGTATACATTTATTTATATTGCTATCACACCCTAAAATTTTAACTGATAGTGAGCTCAATTTTTCAAGGAACAACAAGCACAACTTTTGTAATGCAAACTGTGAACAATACTGTTAAGATGTGCTCTATATGTGCTTGATATTAAAGTGAAATTGCTATTTTAATATTTTCAAAGAAGTTTAAAATATTTGGCTAGAAGTTTTAGCTAACAGTTTTGAGTTGATTTAATTAAAATACGTGATCTTGTGCTCCTGATTTTGATGACTTCATAAAATGGAATTCTAAGCATTATAAAACGAGTGTACAGTGCATAGCAAGTTTATGATGGATGCTTGACTGCTTCTCTTTCTCAGGGAGGTTGTTTAAATGGAAAGTTTGTGGATGCAACACCATTTGCCAGCTCAGTTAAGAAAGCTGATGATGGAGAGACCAAATCAGAGTCTGAATCACTTGTCGATGACCTTGGAAACATGCTAAAGTCTCATGGTTTTAATTATCATGGCGTGGAGGTATTGTACAGTGGAGTTTATGGAACAGAACTCACATGTGAAATTTTTATTGGACCTGTTTATTATCAGCGCCTTCGCCATATGGTTTCCGATAAGTTTCAGGTAAGGATTCTTTTCTTCAATTAAATCATAGGATTGATCTTAAAAATCGACACATGTTCTATTCATTTACCTTGCCTGAGGTTTATTTAATTGATTGTTGTGTGTACTTGATTATTTTCATCGACCAAATTACAACCTAAAGAGTATTTATTCTAATTCATAATCACAATCATTCACCAATGTACTTAACTCCAGCCTGGCTTGAATGAGAAGTGAACTCTTTTATACACTTCTTATTATTGATATGATTAATGAGAATAGTAAAATTTTGTAACCATAAGTGTTTAGGCTTAAACATGAACAGTATAAATTTAGGTTGGTATTAACGTTTTTAGGGGTGAGTTTAAAGATGTATTGTATGTTTCTGACATTTAAACTTCAATAAAAAAATTGTGTTTTTGTTGTACTAATGCATTGCGATTCCTGGCATCAGTAAACATTTACTGACTGTTTTTTGAATGTTGCAAATACAACCCTTGTCAGGATATCCTTAGCAGCTGGTTTGAATTGACCTGATACAAATCTCATGTGGTTTTCTAATTGATACGCAGGTGCGGTCAACTGGTACAGTTGATCAGATTACACAGCAGCCTATCAAAGGAAGAAAGAAGGGTGGGGGTATCCGCTTTGGAGAGATGGAACGAGACTCGATGCTTGCTCACGGTGCGTCTTACTTGTTGCATGATAGGCTCCATACATGTTCAGATTATCACATTGCTGATGTGTGTACTGAATGTGGAAGCATACTAGCAACATCGTTTGTTCAGCCCAAAATTCGAGGAGTGCGGGCTTTTGCTGGGTTACCCCCTACAGGGGCTGGTAAGAACGTAGCATGCCATGCCTGCAAGACAAGTAAGGGGATGGAGACTGTTGCAATGCCCTATGTTTTCAGATATTTGGCAGCTGAATTAGCAGCCATGAACGTGAAAATGACTCTCAAGTTACGCGAGGGAGCCTGATCAGTTTGAGGGTCATTTGTCGCACTTCCGATCGATGATCGACTCGAGAACTGAGATGATAATTCTTTTTTGGGATGCTAAATTGATTTTGTACAGGGGAGTTGGAAAAAAAAATGCTAATTAAATTAATAACTGATCCTGTTGTACTATTATTATTTTTTAATTTATGGATCCTTATTTGTAAGCAATAAAAGAATTGGCAACCTATTCTCATTGTCTATTTTTTGCTTGCATGCATTTTTGTAGCTTTTTTTATTTACATTTTAATTATAAACTTTTTGCAATCAAGAACAATTACAAAGCCAACATCTAAAATAGAGCATGAATGTCCCGATTCATGAATTGGGTCAATTTATTTTAATTTCCGGTTTAAAAAATATACGGGTAGGAAAATATCTTAAGATGATCACACATTTTATATTTGCTGATTTGAGTTAATCTAATCTATATTTTTTTATTTAAAAAAAACTTATATAATTAATGAATAACTTAGCATTTTTTTTCTAGTAATTTTTTTTTTAAATTACATAAATAAAGATTAGCATTTTACAACTTATGAAATAATATTCTGTATCAAATGCAAAAATGTAAATGGCCAAATCAAAGTAAACCTAATAATAGCAGCCAAATCTGAGCTGAAAAGACCTTCTTTTTGCAATAGATGAAGTTCCTTGAACTGCAATTTCATTCCTCAAGCACTTCAATCGCGTGTACAAGATAAATGTAATTAATTAGCCAATAATTAATTGATAAAAGTATAATGCTAAGTAATCAACTAAGCATTAGGGGTTTGTCTAATATAAGAACGTATCCGTATACATACAAACGAGGTTTTTTTTAATCATTTGGAGAAGATAGTAATAATTTTAAAAATTTATATTTTTTTAATTATCACGTTATCAAAACTCTATTCATTAGCTAAAATATTCATTCGGTACACATGAACAACCCGTAACACTTTTCTAATATTTTTGGTTTTTTTCTTTGAATTCTTTTCGAACATAAGACTAAATTTAGCATCATAGCAAGCGATGTACTCCGTCCATAAATAACTGTCGCTTTGACTTTGGGTACATATTTTAAGGAGGCCGGATGACTCACTATTTGAGACAATTTTGCCCCGAATTTTTTCTCGGACGTACGTTCGAAAAAAAGTACGGAATTTTTTGAGGTCAAATAGTGAGTCATCCGGTTTCCTTAAAATGCGTGCCCAAAGTCAAAGCGTCCATTAAAAATAGAAGGAGTATATTTTATCCAAGTTGTAGCTAGCTAGTAACTAGGACGATGAGAAAACCCCTAATTTCCTATCCATCTCAGTCTAAAAAGTCAATAAATCCATACTATTATTTTTCATATCCATTATACTAATTGTTTACGTATATGTATATACGAGTAAATATTCACTCGTATACAGTTGCATACTGTTGAGTACTAAAATAAATTAAACTGACACATTCTAAATACATGGAGGTGAGATTTATGTCCCCTTTGGCTTTGAGAGAGCTGATCTGCGTATTCTAAATACATGAGTATACTGTCAAATCAAATGAACTTCCAATGTCATTCTACAAAACACTTTCCTAAAAAAACACTTTATTTTTCATTTGTTTTCCTTAGATTAATATTTTTCCTTTTTCTAAGGATGTTAGGGATAGAAAAAAGAATCAATAAAGATACTCTTCTCTATCCATTCAAATTTACAAAAGAATTTGAGACAAAAGGCAAAATAAGTTGTAAATTAAGTTTTATGGTGTGAAACTAGACTAATTTGATGCAAAAATAGAGACTCTTTACCTAAAACATCAAAACATTTACCCCCCCAAAAAAAAACCAAAAAAATAGTGAAAGAGAGAACAATGTAATGTGCTTTGGAAGAGTATGATTCTTATATACCTCACTTGTAAAAAGAAAGTACAAGGAGCGGTAAAGAGTGCAACCATTCTTTGCAGCAAAATGACTACTCCAAAACTAACCCAACTGGCTATGGCAAAGCTAAGATGCCACATGACATGACCTTAACAAAATAATGTTCCTAGGTTAAAGTGAATATCTGCACTGGCCAACCACGCTTTCGACCATCGGGGCCAACTCCGGTGGCTTCTATTGAGATATCAATGCAACGATGCTCAACAGCACGCGCGATGCTTATGCGTAAATGCATTTTGGCAGCAGGGCATGCGTTTGTGCCAACTGCTGCTGATTTGTCACGAGAGAGATCACTCGGTGCTATTGCAATTGGCTCCTGGAAAGTAAGGACGGTCTGGGACCAATGTGTTTTAGGAGTGTAAGGGGATGTAGATAAATTAGCTGGGGTTTCTTTGCAGAATCTGGAGGTAAAACCAGTATCGAACCACAACACAATCCCATAACACCAGGTTGCATTAGATGATGCTGCTTCAGTGGTGCTGTCATTAGCCAGATTGCCCAACTTCGGTTCCAACTCTATGCTTGCAGTGAAATCCACCTCGTCCGGCTTCATAGTTGCCAGATCAAAAGTCTGAAACAACATGCAATCATTATTTAGTTGCATACCAAAAAAAGTTAAATGTACCTTAAAAAAAGTTGACTGTACAATATATATATGATCCAACATCCGCTTGCAAAGCATGCTTTCATAATTTTCAACACAAGATAGAGAAGCACATTCATGCAATGAGAACCACTACTGCCCTAGCTCAACAAGCAAACACATTGAGGATCCAACAAGACAACCAAAGCAAGTTCCAAGTTACATATTGCATCTACAAATTGATTACTAACCTGAAGAACCGCAGCATCAGTCACTAAATCCTTTTCATCCAGCACATCAACAAGAGGAATTCGGGCAGCATCCTGAACAAGTTCCGTGCCAACACAGGACATGTTGAAACCATACACATCTTCCCAGAATGGGAGACTGGTGCCACTCTTTCCAAATCCAGCAGCAAACTAGACAAGTCATTGCAGAAGAGGCTAAAAATGAGTTCCCTTTCCTAACAGTTCTCACAACATTGACAAGCAATTAGCAAATAGTATAGAACCTACAATAGTTGCTGTGTCTGGGAGGATAGCACCACCAGGCTTCAACCATTTATCTCTTGCAAAAAGCACTGAGCTAAGCATTGACTCATAGAGTAAGCAGTACCCCATCCATTCACTAAGTAAGACATCAATGCTGTGCGGTTCAATTTGTATGGACTGATCGAGCTCCTCAATCATACTTCGGGCAACCTCCATTACCCCAGTGCTTTCTCTTTGGGTATCGGTCCGCAGAAGGCCATTGTTCTTAGCAATCTGTAATTCCACAAGCCGAATAAATAAGGGGCAAATGACATGTAGTGCAAGGAAATAAAGGAAATGAATTCCAAACAAAGAGGAAAATATATACCCGAGTCGCTACAGCTGCCATCTTCTCACTGGCTTCGACTGCAATTACCCTTGAAGCACCAGCTTTGGCTGCAAAGAGACTGTTACACAACCACGCACCCAAAAAAACAGCTTAACATAACATATGGTGGTCTCTTAATGTATAAAAATACTAAGAATAAGTAGAGAATATGTATCTAAGGTAACAGCATGCAGATATGAACTATGTGAAACAAATAAGCATAGTACAGATAAGATTTTAGGCAATGGCAACCTACAAGGTCAAAGATACTTGCTGAGAAATTAGACAAGCTACTTTGTTTCATGGAAACCTATGGACACAAACTCTGACCACAATCAAAACTAGAGTCGCGGGCATGGCATAATCCACAACTACACTGGAAATTTAAAAAATTAGGTAAAAAACTGAATTTGTCTAAGGCCATATGCTAGAGCCATTGACAAATAGCTCCAGAATGAGTGAAGATGGAAACAATAAAACAAAGGAGCAAATAGCATGAATGCATCAAAGGGAAACAAAATAGATGGTGAGCATTGTAGACTATGAGCCATATTGGCACCCCACCTAAGTATGCCGGTTCCGCAACCTACATCCATCACAACCGCACCTTTTAAGAGAGAGGGATTTTCCAAGATAGCTTGCTTATAAGCATCTGTCCTGACCTACATAATCAGAAGACAGTGATCAATATTCAAGACAATATACCCTCAATCCATCTACCAAGTAAAACAGTCAACCCATCCACTATGGAAGAAAAAAGCTCAATACCTTATCGCTTAACATCTCTCTGTGAATACCAAATGAACTGTAAGCCCCAAAATAATTCTCATTGACTTTTTTTATATCATTTGAAACGAGGTTGACAAGAGAACCTTTTGACTGCTTAACAATAAGTTTGACATCAGAAGCGTTGGAAACCACTGTCGCTCCATTTTCTTCAACATTGTAGGAAGTAGATGCAGAATCTTTTCCAGTATTAGCATTTTCAACACACATCTCTTCAATGTTATTCAAATCCATCACAAGTTCCTCTGTTTCAACCAATGCAGAATAATCATCTTCACCTTCTTCATCTTCACCAAAACTGTACAAGAGTGAATCATCTTGCATAAAAGGTTGTAGATATTTGTCATCATCCCACAAAAGCTTAACATCTTTAAAGTCAACAGCTCCATGCAAATGACTCTGTAAGTCTCTGTTAGACTGAAAAGCAAGCCCACAACTCCAACATCTATTTTCTGCTACCTGGCAAACAGACAGGAAAAGGAAAAGAGCATAAATGAATGCATCATAAATTATTTGCCTTGCATAATGGCATCCAATAATGAGAAAGACAACTGTTTTTAATTTGGTTGTAGAAGTTTTGTAAAACATCATCCAATCTTTCCTTTTCTACTAAATAAAAAGAGAATATCTTTTCTTCCTCTTTTTCTCGGCAAGCAAACGGACTATGAAAGTAAAATAACACACAAACAGCAAGAATCTAACATGACAGTTTAGCAAAATCGCTATGATCCCAAAGATTCAAACTTTGACCTCTAATTTCCTTACTTTCCTGCCTTTTCATATCACTCAAACAACAAAAAAGAACCTACCATCTCACATTTAATATAACAATTCAGCTCAATAAAGTTCCACTACAAAAGATTAAATATTTCACCTATCTTAAACTCATTACTCCCTCGTGTTCTTATAACCCCACGAAAGATGACAAAGTGTAAAGGAGAACCAAATCCTAAACCTCAGAATGGTAAAAAAGAAGAAGAGAAAACCATCAATCAAAACTATCTAACTAACCTGGGAGCGGACATAATTGATGAGCTTGAAAGAGCCATAGAAGTCCAGGTTCAAAGCTTTCCTCATCCCATGGAAGTCGAACTTATGTGTTAAACAACAATGCTCGAACAACTCTTCGCAGGAAGAGTGCTTGGACTCGCAAAACAAACACAAGAAATGGGAACCCATGTCCTCATCTCCTTCTTCTTCCCAATCTTCCCATCCTTCATTCTCTTCTTCAAGCTCCTCATCAGATACCTGTGCTATGTATGGCTCCGGTGGCTGAGTGGTGATATCGGTGTGGTGGTTAGTATTGGCCATAAGTCTGTGTGAATGAAGGAAACCACCGGTGAGGAGTGTGTAAAACAGCCTAAAAGGTACCGTGCCGTGGTGCTGTATTGCTAAATCCTGTTAAACCCTAATTCCAAAATCTGGGATTTATTTTATAATCTACAAAAAAAAAGGAAAAAAAATAAAGAAAGAAAGTTGCTCCAAAGTCCAATAAACATATTTTACTATACAAAAACTAAGATCAATGTATTAATTTTTTTAACTATTTTAAGATTTCAATTTTAGTTGGTTAAAAAACATTAATAGGATGGAAACATAATAAATAGGTAAAATAAGAAAAAAATGGTAAAATTCATCTTTACATTTGTATCATATGTTAGATAAATTATTGCATTTATAATTGATCTAAATAAATCATTATATTTATCACTCAGTAAATATTAGTCACTACTTTCTAAACATAATTGTACCTCATTTAGTATCTAAAAAAATAACATAATGTTGACTTAAAATTTAAATTTAAAATAAAATAAAAAATAAAAAATTGACGTACCAAAAAAAATCAAATAAATAAATAAAATTGAGCAGACAAATATATTAGTTTATGAGTAATGCTAAACAATATGAACAGACAATTGGAATGATGTGGCAATGGTAGTTTTGTAAATACAGGGTGGTAAATTCGTAAAACTGCCACTGCCACATCATTCCGATTGTCTGTTCATGTTGTTTAGCAGTACTCTTAGTTTATTATTTTGATAATGCACGATGTTTTACCATTAGACCATCCACAGCAGCGGGTGTTAAATTTGGGCGTTATTCACTTTCTCTCACTGCCACATCAGCTTTAACACCCAACCAAAAAGTATTTAACAGGGTGTTATTCAGGGTGTTAAATGTTTTCTCTCCCTTCCACATCATTTAATCATATACCCCACCATATTTTTCATTTCTTTTTCTTATTAAATTTATAATTACTATAATAATTACTTTTTATAATATAATAAATAATAAATAATTTTTTTTAATATAAATTTCATAATTTTTATGAAAAAAAGCATTTAAAAAAGAAGAAAATGAAAAAAAATGTAAAAAATTCTAAATTTTTTTTTCAAATAATACAAACCTAGTCTCAATTTATAGATCTCAAAAAATTAAAAATAATGGTATATTTTTTATAAAATTATTTTGAGTAATTATTATAAAAAAATCATTTAAAAAAGAAGAAAATGAAAAAAAAGTGTAAAAAACTCTGATTTTTTTTGTGCCCAAATAATACAAACCTACTCTCAATTTATAGATCTCAAAAAATTAAAAATAATGGTATATTTTTTATAAAATTATTTTCAGTATTTATTATAAAAACCCCCATTTAAAAAATGAGTTGAAAAAAAATGAAAGAATTCGGTGCCATTGGGCCAGAGTAATTTTTTTTTTTTTAAAAGAATTGACAGTGGGGGGTCCTACTGTCAGTTTAACCCGGTACCAAATTTTGGTACCAGGACCATCCGACTCAGCAATTGCTCTCCTGCTGCACCATTTGCTCCCCATTTTGCTCCCCTGCTGCTGATGGTCTTAGAAACAATATATTATTTTGGTCTCGCTTAATTTTTTTATTTTTTGATATTTTGACCCAATTTTTTATTTTTCAGTTGTAAAATGAGTGTATGGTGTGATTTTTTTATGTCATGTCGTTTTTAAAAAATTTAATTTCCATATAAGCATAGCCTTATGATGTATTCAATTGAGATACAAAGCTAATGTAGATTGAGTTTGAGTGGATAAATGTAGTGACTTATTCTGACATATATGATACAAATGAAGGGTAAATTTTACCATTTTTTTAAAAAACAAAATTATATTCAATTTCTACTATAAAATGAAAGTAACAAAAAAAAAAACTAGAATAAATATATAATTGTTTCTAATTTGACTAATGAATATTTATAATATAATTGAAATATAATGAACGAAACAATAAATAGAATAAATAATGAGTAAATCTAATTATAAAACAATGTTTAAAGATTTTTTTTGTTGAATAGATTAATTTACTTATTAATGACTTTTTATTTTTCTTTAGTAATTATTGTTTGAAGTGTTATGGGTCAATTGTGTATTTTCTCTTAAATCTTATTGATTAGTTTTAATGCAACAACTTTATAGATAGACTTTTTCTCCAACCTCACACAACCAGAAAAATCGAGACCTCCTTTCCCCTATTTTCCATTCCCATATTTTCCATTCCCCTCTATCCAAACATGGTGTTAATAAACAAACCAAAAAAACAAAGCCCACTTCCAAAATATAATAGCTAATTAATTAATAGTAACAAAAACTTAATAAACAATCCAACTAGGATCCAATCCGGTCCTTGTATCGCCTCCTCCTCCTCACTCAGTACTCTCTGTCTGTCGTCTTCTCCAGAGAAGTCTCGCTCACTTAGCAAAGCCAACCATGCAAGACTGACACTTTCAACTTCATTTCTCATCTTTTATCACCGTTTCACCTCAACTTTGTCACTTCCCTTCTCTTCTCTCTCGCGTTCTCTCCGCCTCTTCCAATTCACGAAGATCTAATCCTCTCTTAAGTAAGCTTTTCCTCACTCTTTAACGATTATTTATTAGCTACTTTCGTTCATGCTGTGATTAATTATCCAACTCTGTGATAATTTGGATTTTAGATTCTTCCTTTCCCCCTTCTTTTGTTGTTAGTGAGTGGCTATTATAGTATGAATTCACTTTCTTTACCTGAATCATGTTATTAATTGCTAATTATGTTAGCTCCAGTTAGTATTAAATGTTCCCTTCATGTTTGTTGTTGCGAAAATTTGCATCTCTCGTAAATTGCTGATCAGATCTAATCATTTCTTTACTCTCATTTTCACAGCAGTTCAAGCAGAATCCCAACTGTCAACATTGTTGACTTGAGGTTTTCTTGATTTCTCATGGAAGAGTAAGTGTTCCTCTACTCCCCTTTTGCGTAGTTGTTATTTTCTATGCATATCAGTTTTGGTGTTGTTGTTACTGATATACTTGGTTTAATTGATGAAATGTAGGGAAAATGTGGTTGAGCACTTACAAAGATACCGACGGGACCGGCGCGTTCTTTTGGATTTTCTACTATCTGGTAGCTTAATTAAGAAAGTTGTAATGCCTCCTGGTGCCGTAACATTGGATGATGTGGATCTGGATCAAGTCAGTGTTGATTATGTTCTCAATTGTGCTAAAAAAGGTTGCCAATAACCAATGCTGTATTTATTTGTTAGCTTTTGACTTTGCGGCCTTTTCAGAAAAGAAAAGAAAAAACTCTTAATTGGTTGTTGTTAATGCAGGTGGAATGCTCGAGCTTGCGGAGGCTATAAGGGATTATCATGATAACACTGACCTACCCCATATGGTATGTTTTGATTGCTATGCCCTCCCGTTGTGATATGGCTGAGTTTTTTACTTGTTTCTTAGATTTGGGATCTATTATTTTTCTGAAAAAGAAAACGGAACTGGACATTCTATGCTACTTTTTTTTTTTTGGGTTTTCACCAAAGAATGTATCTATACGGCAGTGAAGAATGGTTGGCTAAAGCTTATCTTTTCTGTAAAATTAGCTCATGCACGTGCTTGATCTATTTGTTAGTCAGGTTAAAGTTTATTGGATGGATATATTTATTTGTGCTGGTTTATTTAGAGCGAAATACTTTTGGTGGTCTCAGAATAATACAGGCTCTTCAGATGAGTTTTTCTTGGTGACAAATGCTGAATCTTCAGGCACTCCTCCGAGGAGGGCCCCACCACCTATTCCTGTTTCCACACCAGCCACACCAGCTCCTGCCTTTGCTTCTTCACCAGTTGTTTCGCTTGCTAGTGTAGAAAAGTCAGAATCCTTTAACTCTTTGGAAGAAAAAGAGCTGACAGTTGATGACATTGATGACTTTGATGAACTTGAAGAAGTTGACAGTGTGAGGACATCAAGACGTAATCTAAATAACGTTGCTGATCTTGTTCCAAAATTGCCCTCTTTTGCAACAGGTAATAGTTTAGTAATATAATCTAATTGAACATTGTCTATGCATCCCATTGAATTTGCCCTGCTGGAAGAGGATGTGAAAGTGTGTATAGATTGTATTGACCACATGGTTGTTTGGCAGCAGAGATCTGTGCTTAGTATTAGGCTTGTGGATTCCATTATTTAATTGGGCACTTTTAGGTTAAAAGTGAGAGCCTCAGAATATTTTGGGAAGAACTTGATGATGAGTAGAAGTAGGACTGTTGGGATTTGGGGATGTTGAAGTTGCATTTAGCAAAGGCGTTCTGTCTGAAGTGGTTATGGAGGTCTCCTCTTAAGCGGAGAGAATCATTAAGGAACTGATAATGGTGAATATGGGTGATAGAGAATATGATGAACCTTTTCTATTATTAGATACACTTATGGCTGAAAGTTGTGGGAAGCCATTAGGAATAGGTAAGAGGACTTTGCTAGGCATACCGTGTGCATTGTAAGAGGCTGCATGAGGCATTGTTTAGGGCTCATTTACGATGACTGTTCATATTAAGTTTTGGGTGTTTTCTGTTCCCAGGGATCACAGACGACGACCTCCGTGAAACTGCATATGAAGTCCTGTTGGCTTGTGCTGGAGCTGCAGGGTAAATCGTCATACTCTCATATTGCTTGCAGATATTTTATTTTTCCAACACCAAATCAACAAAAGTTAGTAGCATTTACAGTTGCCAGAAGAAATTAAGGCCGCACAACTCCACAGCCATTTTCTGTTTTTTCCATCCTTATATTGTCAAACTGATTGATAAGCCGAGTAGCAAAGGATTTCTTGGACTTCCTCCTAGGCACTGGAAGGAAAATATTGAAATCACAGTTACAATTCCTCCTATTCCTTTAAAATAAAAATAGACTTCTTTGGAATATTAACTATTAGCTGTTGACAGCCCTCCCCTTTGAAGCTATGCCAATGAGGCTGCTTCAGGATATTTATGCAACTCTCTGTTGGGATTGCATTTGCACATTGGAAGTAGATGATTACATTTTCCCTCATTAAAAGCATAATGGCAGAAAGAGATCAAAGAAAATACAAAAGAAACTACTCCTTTGTCCCTTTGTCACTGTGCTGCAATTTTTTACTCGTTTTGCTGTTGTTAAATGAATAGGGGACTTATTGTTCCGACGAAGGATAAAAAGAAAGAGAAGAAGTCCAGGTTGATGAGGAAGCTTGGGCGTGGTAAAAGCGAGAGTGTCGCATCACACTCTGAACGTACTCCTGGATTGGTTGGTCTCCTAGAAACCATTCGTGCCCAGATGGAGGTACACCTTACTTTTTTCTTCTGGTCGTTTCATGGATGCAATTTGATAGGCCTTTATTCTCCCCTTCAAAGGGTTTTGTCTAGATATTAGATAAATATTTTGGGGCATTTTTTGTAGCTGCATATATACGGTGTCATTAGTCGATGACAAATTGTTATCATAGATCCAATATGTAACTGATGCACCGTTTGCCATTGATAAATATGTGTGCAGATATCTGAGGCAATGGATATTAGAACAAGACAAGGGTTGCTCAATGCTCTTGCTGGAAAAGTTGGGAAAAGAATGGATACTCTTTTGATTCCCTTGGAATTGTTATGTTGTATTTCACGGACAGAATTTTCTGACAAGAAAGCATACATTCGGTGGCAAAAAAGGCAGGTAAATTCTGTCCCGCACATGCTGTTAGTTTTTACTTTTATTTCCTGTTATTAAGAATCTAATTTCCCTTAAGGTGGGTGAAATCAATATTCTTGTTGAACATTTGTCAACTTTGTCTCAGTACAGTTATTCATACTAGAGGAAGGCCTTATCAATCATCCAGTTGTTGGTTTTGGGGAATCTGGGCGTAAGATCAACGAGTTAAGGATTCTTCTGGCAAAGATTGAGGAATCTGAAGTATGTAGTTTCTTTTCCATTAAAATGTGAATAGTTAATAAATCACGACAGCTCATTGTTTATTTGTTATGCTTTTATTCTTTATTTCTAGTTGCATCAGTAATGTAGTCCTTTTTTTTTGTTGCTTAAAAAAATCCTTTTGGATGATAGTTTCGTCCATCTTCCGCGGGTGAAGTCCAACGAGCAGAATGCTTGAGATCTCTCAGAGACATTGCCATTCCACTTGCTGAGAGGCCAGCGCGGGGTGACTTAACTGGTGAAGTATGCCACTGGGCAGATGGTTATCACTTTAATGTGAGACTATATGATAAGCTGCTTTCTGGCGTCTTTGACACTTTAGATGAGGGGAAGCTGACTGAGGTTGGTAACTTTTTATCTTGGTCATGAAACATCCAAGAAATAATCACGCAAGGCTAGTTTTGGTTCAGTTAACTGTGTTACAAAGTTGAAAGAAGAATTCTTGTGCTTATTATTATTTGGTTTACATTTGTTTTTCCGATAAACACTTGGTTTACACACGTGAATTGTCCGTATTTCATTGTTCTAGGAAGTTGAGGAGATACTTGAGCTTTTGAAGTCTACCTGGCGTGTTTTGGGGATCACTGAGACAATCCATTACACATGCTATGCATGGGTATTATTCCATCAGGTACTTTTTTCTTCCTCGTTCCATACCAGATACTTATACACAAGTCACTAAGACGCATGTAGCCATCAACAACGCTGTTATTCTTTCTTGGAAAAAAATAGTAGTGAGGTTGGTTCCTGGTCCTCCAATAGTATTCTTCACCTTGCATGCACTATCCACAGTGACACCAAGAATTCACTTTTTTTCATTCATGTTAGTTGGCTCTTAGCTATCCTTGGTATTCTTCACGTTATATATGTGTATATCCTGTATCTGCTTAGATTTTCTGTTTCTGTACTTTTTTCCCAAGAGTCATGCTTGTTACATACTTGGTTTTCTTGGATTAAAAATCTGACAAATCCTTGTTCGAACACGCAGCTTAAGCAAGAAAAAATAATGTTAGACTATGTAGTTGCCATCAGTATTTATTATGAGCACCTGTTTTTGTGATTGCTGTATGCTCAATTGCGAGAAAGGATTGCAACATACTTTTTTTGTTTAATTTTGTAATACTTTAGGTCAAACTTTGGTTTCCATCATAACCAATCCCTGGTATTTGCAGCTGCCATTTGCTCATTGACTTATTTTGGTTTTGGCTGTCGTCATTATTATTTACATTCAGTACTTGATTGCCTGATTGCAGTACGTCATGACGCAAGATCAAGGACTCTTGAAACATGTTATTGAGCAGCTGAACAAGATACCATTCAAGGAACAAAGGGGCCCGCAAGAGAGGTTACACTTGAAAAGTTTGCATTGTAAAGTTGAAGGTGAAGAGCTGTCTTTCTTGCAGTCCTTTTTATCACCCATTCAGAAATGGGCTGATAAACAGCTAGGCGATTACCATTTGCACTTTGCTGAGGTTTGACAAACTTTGTGTTTAACTGTTTTATCTATGGGTTCGGGTGATGGATGGTTAACCTGTGAATGACTTGATCTGAACATTCATCCATAGATTCTAATTTGCATGGTGAAATTATTTATTGACTGCACATACTGCTACCATATCTATGCCTGTACTCTCGGGAATAATAATATACCATTTTTTGTTTCTTTCATATCTTTTACTCTGGTGATTTAGCTGTCTCTGAATTTCATCTGTTCAATAGTTATATAGTTCACACTCCCTACGGGACAAAATGCGATTCCCTTTAAGAACTCCATATATACAAGAACCCATATTTACGATACTGAAAAATGTAGTATAATAAATTAATTTTCCTGTGTCCAATAAGAAATCCATGGTAATACAAGTTAACATTCATCACAAAACACTTGTTGACTTACAATGATTATTGACTGCAGCTGTTTCCTAGTTTTGGAACCCACCCTAAGGCATCTTATTTACCTTATAGGATTCAGCAATAATGGAGGATGTGGTATCAGTGGCAATGGTTACCCGGAGGCTTCTCTTAGAAGAATCTGAACAAGTATGTAGTAAACCTTGCTCATGTGTGTAGTTTTGAGGGACATGAAGATATTATGTAAATATAATTCTGTCCCCTAAACCAGAATTAATGTTTAATTTGAATTATACAGGTTTTCTCTTATAATTTAGCCAGCAATGTGCTGATGATTACATTGTCCATGTTCCCTGCAGGCAATACAATCTTCAACTGTCACTGATCGAGATCAAATAGAATCATATATTACTTCATCCATTAAGAGCGCATTTACAAGGGTAAATATTTTAACCAAATGAATGATATACCTGAATGTTGATTTTTGATCATCTAGTCCAAAGTTTTGATCTAATAGGCGGAGAGGTCATTTCATAATTAAAAACCATTATTTTCTCCCTGCACCCCCTCATTCCATGTGGCAGAGGCCTAATAAAACACAACCATAAATTAGGGCAACTGTAATGACTAAGGGCGAATCATACCATAGTGGACTACAATAGTGAATGAAGGGCCAGTACATTGGACAACAGCACTGGAATAATGCACCGGTGATAGTTGTTCGTCACCATTGTAATGCACACAAAAATCATGCACAAGTTTAAACCATATGGCTGAGGGGATTATACAGCTATAGTTGTACATGGTGTGGATCTTGTAAACAACTGATGCTGATACATTTTCTTCCTGTCACCGGACTGCTATCAACTAGAAAACAAAAGACATAATTTTCTTTTAATTATTATTTATTTTAAGAAAAATTAAAGTTGAAATAAAGTAGTTATTGGGACTTACGAGTGCTGACATATTGTTAGATTTATCTGCTAAGATTTGGTTTGTATTAGTTCAGTTACCTCAGTAGGCTACTGTTTCCATTGTGATTTAGAAGGAGAATAATTGTTAATTAGGCTAAAGCTCCGCTCATTTGGAGAGTGGTAGCCTGCTGGAAATCACCCAAAAGATATGCGTAATGGCCATATAGTATGCATATTATTTGACAGTCCTGATGTATGTTTTGTATTTTCTTTTTCTGATAGTGCTTTATTGAACAGAATTAGTTTGCATGTATTTTGAAGATGTATGGACTCCTTATTTTATTCAGACCTCTACTACAGGACATGATATTTTTTCCCTCTCCTGTGGTTTCATCCTCTTAATCCAGACATTGCTGACTGTTGACAAATCAGTGTCAATGCACGATCATCCTTTAGCATTGCTTGCAGAAGAGACTAAGAAACTCTTAAAAAAAGAATCAACTGCATTCACACCTATTTTGCGGCAGCGGCATCCACAAGCAATTGTGATTTCAGCGTCACTTCTTCACAAGCATTATGGAATCAAGTTGGTAAGGATATTAAGTCAGTCTCTGGTGATGTACTACGGCAAAATTCCAGAAGCTACTAATTTTAGAAGCTGAATTAAACTTCTCTTCAGAAACCGTTTCTCGATGGTGCTGAACATCTGACAGAGGATGTTGTATCTGTGTTTCCGGCTGCTGATAGCCTTGAGCAGTACATAATGTCACTTGTTAATTCCATGTATGGAGAGGGGAATATGGAAGTCAACTTTCGGAAGATAACTTCATATCAGGTATGATGGATTTATGGCTTGAAGTATTTTTTTTTTCATTTTGATATGTGGTTTTTGTCCAAGGGCATCCCTGGAAGTTTTATTGTCATAAAGATCAGCCATAAGATTTGTGTTAGCCCACTGATACTTCAATTTTGATTCTTGCAAAGAAATGCCAATTGCTATTACTAACCTGAAGCAGCGAGGCTGTTTTCCTGACGCTTATTAGCTCTTCGTTCTTTCCTTTGTTTACCTTTTTCCTCTCTTTTGTAAAAGGTCGAAGTTACATCGGGAAAGCTGGTGATGCGATGGGTCAATTCTCAGCTTGAAAGAATTTTAGGATGGGTTGAGCGGGCCATCCAACAAGAGGTAACTACTAGTCAAGTTTGTTTTATCTTCTCTTCAAAAACAGCTGCTTTTCTGTAAATGCGTATTTACTTATTGATCTATGTAGTCTTGCATTAGGCTCATTCTTTATGCTCTATGTTAAGGGTTTAAGGTTCTTTACTTTATTGATGTCTTAAATCTTTTCTGTGGGTTTTTTTTCCAGCGTTGGGACCCAATATCTCCTCAACAGCGGCATGGGAGTTCAATTGTTGAAGTGTATAGGATTGTCGAAGAGGTATGAGTACTTTGTGTATTAATAAAGTAGTTCTGGAAGATTAGGAAGCAGATAACTGAGATTTCTTAGTGCATACACATAGGATTTAGGGCATATTGCTAATACCTAATCAAATACCGTTGTTGCTATGGGAAAACTTGAGTAAAAAATGGGAATGGTAGTTATAGTTGACTTTCATGCTATTTGGGAGTTCTGAACCACCTTAGTCATGCATATTTCTGTTATCAATAGTTTTGTTCTTAAGAGATCTGTCATCAATAGTTTTTAGATGCAACTTTGCAAAAGAGACCAACATTCCTGTTCTTCACATATGGAAACAAAGTTCTTAGTGAGTAACAAATGACTAAACTGAAACTATGTTTGTAGGGTTATGATCTTCAAGAAATCTGGTTGTTGCTTCAAATCCAGTTCATTAATTGTAGAGATTAGATACGGGGTATTAAAAGAAAGTAGAAACAGAATTTCTTGATGGAGATCTTTGTATCTCTGTTTCTGAAGTACCATCAGGACTGTGGCTTGCGTTCTACCTAATTTTGCAACCTTTATCATGTATCTGACAATGGTGGCATCAATTAGTTAATACCTTCCAAGTGAATATTCCTTCTGATGCAGACGGTTGATCAATTCCTTGCTCTTAAAGTTCCTATGAGGTCTTCAGAGTTGACTAGTCTGTTTCGAGGCATTGACAATGCTTTTCAAGTGTATGCAAATCGCGTTACTGACAAGTTAGGTGTGTATATGCTGCATCTAATAGTCTTAATGGCAATTTTTTTTTGTCCTCAACTCTTTTCTGCTTTTGTTAGTTTCTATTTGGCTCCTAAGCCTCCTACTTTCAGTCAATTTATTAAAATTATTATTTTATATATAAAAAATGATTCATTATATTACTATTCATCTTTCTGTTGGTGCTGGTGGGGTTCATTTTCAGCTATGTGCCCTTGATGCTTAATGCTTTCTTTGTTACTGATCTCTCTCTCTCTCTCGTCTCCCTTTCACTTGCTCCTCCCTTTGATTGGGGACTTGCAATTTTTGACATACAGTGAGCAAGGAGGATTTAATTCCACCTGTTCCCATTCTCACACGATATAGGAAGGAAGCTGGAATAAAGGCTTTTGTGAAGAAGGAGTTATTTGATTCTAGGTTGCCAAATGAAGTCAAATCAAATGATATTAATGCTCCATCAACAGCAACCCTTTGTGTTCGGTTGAATTCTCTATATGTAAGTTCAACCTCACTGTGGTGTAACCTAATGTGACATGACATTGAAACTTTCAATCTTACTGTTTTTCATAATCTTTTGATTATCAATAAGAGTGTTCTAAAGTTTGTTGGCATGAAGCACCAAGTTTAAGGTGGCATTTCTTCTTTTTATTCGACAAGGCATGTATTGGGGTGAAATTTTCATTCCTTATTTGATAGGTTCTTCTAAGTTTTGGTGGTTTTCTGATTCATGCATTTCGCTAGCAGACATTATGTGCTGGTCTTTGCTGAAATTTCTGACTTTTTTCCTTGGTTTTGGCAGTATGCGATTAGTCAACTTAATAAGTTGGAAGACAGCATTTGGGAGCGATGGGAAGCAAAGAAGCCTCATGAACAGTTTATCAGTATGCATCTGAATGCTTGTTTTTATTACTCGTAAATATTTTTGAAACTTTTTATACCGTCCATTGGTGGAATTTGCCCAATATTGGTTTTCAGTAGTTAATTTTCAATCCCAGCTAACTATGAGCTCTCGTGCATGGTAGAGCATTACTTTTGCAGATTCAAGTTGGAAAAACTTTTGTAAAGATACGAAATACTGCTAATCTTGGCCAATACCCCATATTTAACCTTTGTTGTTAATTAGTAATGCTAGTGGTTCTCTAGGGCTGAAAATCATTTAGATTCTTAGTCAATTATAGTTATAGGGTTTCACTACTGGTCTTCTTTATGATGAAAATATTTATGCTTCTTACTGAGGTCTTGTTTCGCATGCCATGTGCATTGCATCCACATGGATATCATTTAAGATTTCTAAGATGACTCACTATTGTGATATTCTTGTACTTTTTGATTGGTTACTCTTTGTTACTAATGATGGGCATGCCAATGGTTCATTTGATAGAGAGATCCATCGATGAGAAGTCCTCAAGTTTCAAGCAGAAGGGCTCTTTTGATGGGAGTAGGAAAGACATTAATGCCGCCATCGATCGCATTTGCGAGTTCACTGGTGAGCATTTTCAGCTGTGTACACGCCTCTTACCTTGAGAAAGCAAAAAAAAAAAAACACAATCTAATCACTCATAGTCGTATATTTATTAAATATAACTCGTTGATTTCCATTCATTGCAGGAACTAAGATCATTTTCTCAGACTTGAGGGAACCTTTCATTGAAAATTTATATAAACCCAACGTTTCCCAGCATAGGTTGGAAGCAGTAATTGAACCACTTGATATAGTAAGTTTTCAGGCTGCTATGGCCTTTATTATGCTTTAAAAAAAGAAAAAGAGAAGGAAAGAACATTTCAGATAATTCTGTTGACCAGGGCATTGTTGCATTCTTCAGTTCAAGTGTATTGTCTTAGACGTCCTCATCAAATCAATCTTGTTTAATCCAATATCCCTTTACTCTTAAAAGGAAAAAAAGAAAACTTAAATCACTGGATCCAGCCATTTGAGTTCCATTTTGGACAATTTACTGCATGATGGAGCTGAATGGAGAAGATGGATCTTGTCTTGTCCATGTCTAGTTTCAGAGTATGTTAGACTGCTATGGCCTTTGTTAGTTTGAGTTTATTTGGCCACTATATCTCCTCGAACAGATAAACAGATGTATGGTTTTTGTATTTCAAATGTGCATTGTGGTAGCTTAGGTACACATAGGAATTCAATTAAGTATGTTGAACGTCAGAGAACTTATCATGCTATATTTTCGAATCATACAAATTTCTAACTGAAGTTGCTGCATTTCTTATGCAACTGAAAATTTAGATTTCACATTTTGTCATAAAAAAAATCTTAAAGATCAAGATGACCTCTGCAATCAATAGTTTGACATGAGAAATCAACTTTGCATTAAGCAGCCAAGTTAAGCTTTCTTCTTGTTCCATCATGGTTGATTACATAAATATTCGCATTCATGTACGATGTCTTACCAATTGTTTCAAATTGCGTACTTGTCAATTCAATAGGGGCATGTTTCCCTCATCTGAATTTTAGTCAGAATAAGATATCATCAGAAGATTGGCACTCTTCAAATGAGAATTCTGGCAGATGTTGTGCTATTCTTTCTCTAAATAAGGCCTCATCGTTAATAATCTCTGCAGGAGCTAAGTCAACTTTGCAATATTATTATGGAACCACTCAGAGATCGCATTGTGACCAGCCTTCTTCAAGCTTCACTGGTTTGTGCCCTTGCTTTACCATTTTATGTTTGAAATGCTTAATTTACCTTTCCCCCCACTGAAATGGTTGTTTTTTCAGGATGGCTTCCTCCGTGTTATATTAGAGGGAGGACCGTCGCGGCTTTTTTACCCAGGTGATGCTAAACTGTTGGAAGAAGATTTAGAGGTTTTGAAGGTAATTGCATATGAATCCTTTGGGTTTCAATGACTAAACTCTTGTGCAACTTAAATGAATGATGAGTTGGCTGAGTGAGGAAATAATACGAAGCCATTAAATTTTTTCTAGTTTAATTTTCATGCCTTTGAAAGGTTATCCAATACAAGCAATTTACACGCATTAAATATTCTCATCTTGATTATCATAATTAATTAATTATTCTGTGATTATGTGTCGGCTTTCTAGGAGTTTTTCATCTCTGGAGGAGATGGACTTCCCAGAGGAGTAGTTGAAAATCATGTAGCACGGGCGCGCAATGTGATTAAGTTGCACGGTTACGAGGTTAGTTCCTGTGGCTATGAACTGCTGATTTTTATTTTTCTGTAGATAAGACTTAAGTTGTGCATTTTGAATTGGATTGCAGACACGAGAGTTGATCGAGGACCTCCGATCTTCAAGTGGGATACAACGGAGCAGTGGAGGCAAGCTAGGTGCTGATACCCAGACATTGTTGAGAATATTATGCCATCGGAGCGATTCAGAGGCCTCTCAGTTCCTCAAGAAACAGTTCAAGATACCCAAGTCTTCAGTGTAGAGTGAGTGCTTATGTTAGCGCAGATGTAAATGTGCAATGCAGGAGAGGGAAAACAGTCTGCAACAATGTATTTTATTGTTCATTTTTTGCCATTTTTTTTCACGTAAATTGAAACATGTATTATTCACAACTGCTTTTCCACTTGTGAATCTGCTGTTACATTATGATAGTAATGAGTAATGAGATGGTATGTTATACTCCCTCTGGTCTCAATTAACTGTGTCATTTTCCTACCGAATGTTACCGTATACATTACTTAATTTTTGTGTGTTTATTTTATTGAATGTTACTGTTTCAGAAAGTCAATTAATAAAAACTAGAAGCAGTATTATTAACCATGTCGGGTCTACCATGGGTCGGGTCTTTTGTACCGGGTTTTGGGCCTTTATAGTTCTTTACATCTAGTTTCTTGCCTGGGTGAGCCTTGGGCTTTTCTCTTCTTTGCTTAATTGGGCCATGTTGGCTGACCCTTTAACTGTATTTGTTCAGGGTTTTGCCTCCTTGCTGTGTAACCCACTAAGCAAACTGAGTGTAAGATATACGATAATGCTACATTCTACAAACAAATACTCCGAGTGAATTTGCCGAAGCTGACGTGGACATAGCGTAATCACTTTAAGACCATCAGCAGCAGCAGGGTATCAGAAGAGTGTTAAATGTTTTTTTTTGGTGCAGCAGGGTACCAAAAGAGTGTTAAATGCTGCGTAGGATGATCCCGGTACCAAAATTTGGTACCGGACTAAACTGACAGTGGGAACCCTATTGTCAGTTTTTTTTTTTAAAAAAAAAATCAGAGAACCAATGACAGCGCGCCACGCGTGCGCTGCAGGGCTGTCATTGACAGCTCTGCAACGCACGCGTGGCGCGCTGCCATTGGCTGCTGCATTATTTATTTTTTCCCCCTCATTTTTTAAATGAGTTTTTTTATAATAAATACTGAAAATAATTTTATAAAAAATATACCATTATTTTTAATTTTTTGAGATCTATAAATTGAGACTAGGTTTGTATTATTTGGACACTAAAAAAAATCAGAATTTTTTACACTTTTTTTTATTTTTTTATTTTTTAAATGTTTTATTTTATAATAATTACTCAAAATAATTTATATTAAAAAAATATTATTTATTATTTATTAGTATATTATAAAAAGTAATTATTATAGTAATTATAAATTTAATAAGAAAAAGAAATGAAAAATATGGTGGGGTATATGATTAAATGATGTGGAAAGGAGAGAAAGTGAATAACATCCTGAATAACACCCTCCTGTTAAATGCTTTTTAGTTGGGTGCCAGTGAGTGAGAGAAAGTGAATAACACTTTAAATTTAACACCCGAGGGTGAGGAGATTTATTTCCTTTATTCGGTATTTTAATTAGAAAATTGGAAAGAACAACACCGACATGGGGTCCGAGCTAATTGAAAACCCGAACTCAAAATCCGGCTCAGCCTGGCAAGTTTCCTCACATGGTAAAATCCCCCAAAACCCCGTCAAAATCATTACTCCAACAAAAGAGTGGGGTTTAAGAGAGAAAAGAGCGAAGCTTTGAAATCCAATGGCATCAGGGGGAGCAGGCAGCGCCGCAGGGAGTGTGGAATGGCACGTCAGGCCTCCAAACCCCAAAAACCCCATCGTCTTCTTTGATATCACCATCGGCAACATCCCTGCTGGGCGCATCAAGATGGAGCTCTTCGCTGACATCGCCCCTAAAACCGCTGAAAATTTCAGGTCCTTCCATTCCCTCATCATTATCTCCACAACCCACTCCTCAAACTACCCTTCTCTGTTTCTTTACTCACAATGATTGATTATTCTTCTTTTTTGTTATTCTGCAGGCAGTTTTGCACTGGCGAGCACAGGTAGGAGGCGCTTGGAAGTTTTGACTTTTATGTTGTGGGTAAAATTTAAGAAGTTGTTACTTTGAATGTTGTGCGGTTTATGATTTTTGTGTATTTGGAATCGAAAATGGCAGAAAAGCTGGGATGCCGGTTGGTTATAAAGGGTGCCAGTTTCACCGGGTGATTAAGGATTTCATGGTTCAAGCCGGTGATTTTCTAAAGGTTGGTTTCTTGGTCTTATAACTTGGTGCCAGTTAATTAAACAATGTAATTGAGGTTTGCCTTTGCTGCTGCCAGCAGAATCATCTTGCTGAATGGTCTTTATTTTGTTTAGGTGGACTATTTTTACACCTAGCATCCATAGAATTGCTTTTGCCAAAAGCAGGTGTATAATGGGTTTCACATTCATTGTTTCTTGCCATTTGTCTATGCAAACTTCAGCTTTTAGTCATCTCGGTTTTGGAAGCTTGTGATGATTTGTAAACTTGTTTTGTTATCGTGGCCGTGGGTGTGCTGACATGAATTTATACAATTTTTTATTTGCAGGGAGATGGCAGTGGGTGTGTTTCAATTTATGGTCATAAATTTGAGGATGAGAATTTTATTGCCAAGCACACTGGTCCTGGTCTACTGTCAATGGTATGTTTTTGGTCCCTGTGAACTGAATGGATGCTATGCTGCATTTAGTGTGGGCTGATTCTGTTATAAGATGTTACTTATGTTTTGGTTGGTCCCTTGCTGTAGTTATAGAATCTGGAGGATACTGTAGCTAATATTAGTGGGCCTGCTTTCTTGGTTTAGATCACCTTCTTTTCGAGATGTCAATAGGTGGTTGTCTCCATATTTATTTTCTCTTTGGAACTCTGGCCTAATAGATACCTTGAACTTTGGTCTAGAGATTTTGAATATGACTGACCCCCATTCCTGTAGAAAGAGGTCCTTTTTTGCTGTGCGGCAGAAATTTTACACGGATTAGTTAGGATATACTTTGTTTTTACAATGCGAAATTGGAAGCTTACAGAACTTGACCTTAATACTGTGAACAGAAAGTAGTCCAAGCCCTTAGAAACATATGGAATGGCAATCAACTGCATTCATTACAGCATATCATTACCCAACGTTTTCCTTGGCCCTAGAAACATGCATCACTAGCTATCTAAAGTGCTTACTAGTTACAATGGAATGAGCTAATTCAAATTCAACTGCCCTAAAGCAAAATTGTTTACTTCCTCTGTCTGAATGCTCTTGCTTTAATTTATAAGTCATGTCTGTTGAATCATTCCCTGCTAGAGTTTTGTAATGCTCTGCCTTGTAAGTTCTTTTTTACTTTTTCTTTTGCTTGTAAGTGTTGAGACTGTATTGGAATCACAAGTCTCAATAAGACTCTAAACAGTCTAATTAGCCAAAAGGGACTGCTTTTTACAGTTTGATCCTGATGCTTTTTCTTAATAGCTTTTGTTCCACTTATTCAGAGTCCCTGGATTTTCAAGCATTAGCCGACCTATAGTGATTTTCAAGTGCAATTTGGATGCTAGAGTTATACTACATGAATGATAAGCTGTAGTTTTACTTCTATTGCAGGCAAATAGTGGTCCAGGCACTAATGGTTGTCAGGTACTCTCTCTTCCTCTCACAAACTGGCGCACACATTATAGGTTTTGAAGTACTACTAAAAAAGTGTCACGGGAATGAGTTTATGAGGGATGTTTGTTTTCTGGCAGTTCATGTTTTCAATCTTATCGATCAGGAATTTTGGAATGCGTTGTGCAAGATGCTTTAATTATACTCTTACAATACCCAATTCACTTATTTGAAACCTAGAAGCAAACTTGCCAATATTTTCCTCACCTGCCTGCAGTTTACGCTGCACAGTAGATACAATTAGACAGAATTGGTTTCAGTACTTTGATGCTCCATTTTCCCCACTTGTACACTAAATTGCTTGATCCCCTGTTATTGACCCTTGAGTGAAAATTCATGAAACTATCTGTGGAACTTTCTTTTACTGCAGTTCTTCATCACTTGTGCAAAATGCGACTGGCTTGACAATAAGCATGTTGTCTTTGGGGTGAGTTCTCTACTTTATGTACGCGTGAATTTCACATCCGCGCTGTTAATTGTTCGTTTTGTATATTAATTTCATATCGTTTTCTGCGCTAAATTCCTTTACAGAGAGTACTCGGAGATGGTCTTTTAGTTGTACGGAAGATTGAGAACGTGGCTACCGGACCCAACAACCGGCCTAAGCTTTCATGCGAAACAGCGGAATGTGGGGAGATGTAGAAAGTGAAAACTTCAATTAATCACATGCTTGCTTGCTGTAACTTGTCTCATCCATCTCCTAAACCCTAGACATTGATGGAATGGCATTTAACAAGATAACGTTTTTGGATTTGACTGCTGTATGTGAATATCATCAGTATTAGAAAACCTTATTGGGAATTAGTTTGTGTTCACGGTACTAATATTTTATTTAAGGATTTTTCCCCTTAGTTTTATGTTTTATGTATTAAGATTACTCTTATTTTTATTTTTATTTTCATTTGTCACTGTAAAGTAATATAATACTCCTTTCGCTTTGACTTTGGACACGCATATTAAAGAGGCCGGATGACTCACTGTTTGAGACAATTTTGCCCCTTATTTTTTTTCAAATGTACGAGCATCCTTAACGTACGTTCGAGTGTACGTTCGAGAAAAAGTAAGGGGCGTGCTCAAAATTAAAGCGACGTTTAATTAAACTGGGAGGGAGTAATATAAAAAAACTGAATTAGATACTTAAGAGATAATTTCCAAGACTTTGTTAATATTTATTTTTTAATTTTTTAATTATCTGAAAAGAAAAAAAAGGACTATGCTTGTAAGATTTAATTTTTTCTATAATTAATTTACGCAATTTTGAATTTTTTTCTTCATAAATTTAACATAATATTTAAGTGAGAAAAATGAATTCTTTTCAATTCTGAGGGGAAAAAAGAGAAGAAAATAAATTACGTAATTAATACAGTTAATTCTTAAGAAAAAGAATTGATTGAAAATTTGAAATATAATCCTGTCCTTTTGTTCTCCAAAGAATTTATTAGGCAATCCTAAACGGCAGCGTACTAGCGCCTCCTAAAACGTCCCCCATTTCATCTTCATCATTGGATTTCTCCCAGCGCGAGACAAGAGAGACGAGAGAGAAGCAATGGCGTTCGCAGCTCGAGCAGTGAAGGTGCCACCAAACTCTGCGAACCTGCAAGAAGCGAAGGAGAGAGTGTTCGATTTCTTCAAGATGGCATGTCGTTCAATCCCTACCATCATGGACATCTACATCCTAGACGACGTCGTCACCGTCTCCCAACTCCGCTCCACCATCTCCTCCGAGATCCGCAAATATTCTCACGTCACCGACCCCAAGGTCTGTCCACCGCTTCCCCCCTTCTTGTTGGCTTTTTTTTTTCCATCAATTTTTTTAGCTTTACTACCAGACGACCAATATATTACCCATTCCACTGTTTGCTTTCATGATTTGGTTTGAGTTTTCATTTGCATTCTTATTCTATGTGGTGCTGAAAAATGACTTGAAATGTAGAATTATAATTTGACATGGAATGGAATAGGATTGGGTCAACCCCACCTAGGCTTGATTCCTTTTGTTTTGTCTTCCAATTCTTCCAATTGGTACCTAATTTGACAAGTTCGTTCAATTTGCAACTGGGCACCATTTGATCTTAGCACTCTAAATCCAATTTAACAGGCAATGAAATCTCCTGGCGATTCCACTCTTTAGGCTGTGTACTAGCCTGTTGTCTAGATCACATTGTCCTCGTCCCTTACATGAAATATTTAAGGGTTTGTAGTTGCCTTTGGGAGTAAACAATGCAGGCCGCCTTTGCAAGACTTGAACTGTCTTAAGTAAATTTTCAACCATGGATCACAGCTCTACCTGATTATTTGTTCGTATCTATCTTTTTTACTATAGTTGTCACTACAATCTACTCACTGTAGTAATTGAGAACGGTTTCATTTGATAAATCTAGCATAATTTCCTCTTCACTTCTATATGGTATGAGTGTGTCCTGTATCTACTGGCCACTTCAAGGAAAATGCCACCTGAATAGAGTTCTCAGATTTCCCTTGCACAGTGTGTGGAAGAAAAGAAGAGAGTCTAATCTTGCTTTTACTGTTCAAAAAATAAGACCATCAATGATGAATCTGCATCAATGAGAGTAGCATTTATGCACTTGATACCTATACGTGCATTATGGTTTTCTTTCTTTCAATTTTTAATCAGACATGTTTTTAATTGGATGAGGTATTTATTCAAATGCAAAGTATGGTATGGAGTATGCTAAGTACTAGGTCTTATTGATGTTGTATTGTTCAACTCTCTGGTAATTTGTGGCAGTAGTCAATGCATAGTTCTAGTCAGGTCGACTGGTGACAGCTTTTCAATTCTTCTACCATTTCAAAACTGAATACTGTGGTCTCTTCTGTGTTGTTACATTTTTCTCTGCAAGCAGAGTTGGTACATACTTGGTGATTCATTGCTTGAACTTCTGTTTCTTTATCTAGCTGATGGTAGTAATTATGCAGGTGATTGATATGCTGCTCTTCAAGGGGCATGAAGAGCTCAACAACGTTGTGGAGCATGCAAAGCAGCGTCATCACATTCTTGGGCAATATGTGCTGGGTCGACAAGGGGCTGCACCTGATTCGGCCTCCAAGGACGAAGGGACCTCCAATTTTCTCAAGAACTTCTATAATGGCAACTATTATTGATCTTTTTAATGCTATGTTCATTTGAGTTCACACAGTTTCCAAATAATGGCGAAGATTTCTGTTGATAACATTCTCTGGTACACTTTTTAGGTCTGAAATATCGGAACCAAAAGGCTTCTCATTTGTGTGCATTCTTGCTTGCTTTCGTTGCCGTGTTATGTTTTTTGCATACAAGTTTAATGCTTTTGGGCTCAATTGACTCTGTTTTCAAAATTAGAGGGGCAGATTGAAACTTAAATCAGAGTGAGCTGAGGATTACACAAATTACGGTGATTCCTTTTACCTATTAATTCACCGCCGCCAACACCCTATTTATCTTCCGATCATAAACCAGAAAGGAAACCAAAAGAAAAACAATTCTTGCCATCAATCGAAACAGTTTTTGCGATCAATCATCAGCATGAGTTGTTTTCATCCCTACAAGTTCACTACAACGCCAACGCCGCCATTGAATATTAGCAAAAACACTGCTACAACTGCTAATGTAAGTAACTTAATTTGTTCATTAATCAATTTTCTTTAATCGTGATTAATTTGTTTAATATAATAGGTTTTGCAGGCTAAAGATGAATTGATGAAGGGTGCATATTATTGCACAGAATATCAAGCCGCGGGGCAACAAAAACATCCAATTCTTTCTAGGTAAATTATTTAATTATTGTTTTTAACCTAATCTTTTTTCTTATATTTTATATGCTTTTATTAATTAGCATGAGCTAGTCCTTAATTTTTTTTAATTAATTTTTTTTCACAGTGATACTAAAGAAGGGTTTGGCCTACCTTGCCCTCCACTCGATGAGGTCGATTCCATGATTTGTCCAACTGCATTCTTTGACGTAACACCCTCCGTTTTGTTCATGGGCATCGATGATGATGATGATGGTGAGAAAGATAATTAATCCATAACTAAATATTTAATTCTTTTAATTCTTTAGGGATCTTTTTCCGCTCGGTTCAAGAACGAGTAACATCCGACTTACATTAGGATTAGGTTATTTTCTTTTATGATATATAATTGCGCAATTGATTTTTTTTCTTTATTTTAGGCGCAGTGGCTAAAAGATGCGAGGATGATGAAGCTACTGTCGTAAAAAAGAAGGGGTTGGAGTTGGATGAAGCTTCAATCGACAAGAAACTTGAGGCCACAAAAAGAAAACTTCGAGGATGTTATGAAGAAGTTGCAAGAGGTACATATTTCTTCATCTCTATACATCATTCTTACGTTAATTAACCAAGATTCTTACGTTAATTAATTGTTCGTGTTGTGTTCAATATTGCAGCCAAGAAACGAAAACAACCAAAGCTATTGGATCTGAAGAGCTTGCCAAGATGCAAGTAGAAGATTATAATGGGTTCTGATCTCAGTTAAATTGAGAGTAAATTGCAATTTGTAGTTCTGAAAGGGTAGATTACAAGGGCAACTAGTTCTTAAATTACCATAAATTGTGGATTACAATGCAAAAGATGAGGATGAACATTAGGGTATAAATAAATAATTAAACATTAATACATCAATGGTTTATAGGGAACCCAGACTGACATGACCCTAAGATGATGATGACTACTAGTATGTGAAGGGTACAAGAGTAGCATTTGATTGATACATCTGAAACTAAAGGAGAAATCCAGTAAGGAGCTAAAAAAAGATGTGAAAGACAAGAAAAACTTGCATCATTACTGCTGCATCTCCACTGCGGCGTTGAGGTTTTCCCTTCTCCTGCAGAACGTCGTATTCAACTTCAAACTCCAAAGCATGTTGTTTTCATTCTCTTGGTCTAGCTAACCAGAGGGAACTAAGAGCTCGTAATCGGGTAAAGTAATCATGTATTGCAAGGAGTGCACGGGCTGACTGTCGGGTAGTTAATATCCGGTGCATCTGTTGTAGCGTTTGCAGCCGCAAATTGTCAGCCTGGTTTACAAAGCCAATCAGTAAGATGGAATTTTGGGGACAAAATACGAAAAATCATTGCAGCAAGGAAAGTCATTATCATGCACACATTACAGATGTCTACGATTATAGTAAAAGCCATTTTCCCATCAAGAACTAGGCAATGTCTTGCTTCCAGTTTTGGTATCTAAAATCAGTGGGAAATGTCCAGGATCTATATTAATCCAGTACGTTATCAATCATAACCTTCAAACATTAACCACTAAACCATGTCAATTTGTAGCAGTGAGAAAAATAACATACAGTTTCCTCTCTGAATCAGCCAACACTGAACTTGAGGTATAAAGCCTAAAATTATGCAAATCTGAAAGTTTAATGCAAACTCAGCGAAGGGATGGAGAAAACAATTAAAGCAATACCTGACGAATAAACCCCTCCAGGGTCCCTAGCTTTCCCATTGCCATCGCCATTTGACCCATGTAGTTTGCCACATTCCCGGACGTACCAGAGGACCCTAGAGATCCACTTGACAATGTTTCAGCCAAGGACTGCTGTAGTGCCTCCATTCCTTGAGATAGTGCATCTTCTGCCTGTTGGGAGGACTGCTGCAAGTTGCCAATGCCCACCACTTGCTGTTCCGTCAAAGGCTCCAATTGGTTCACAAGAAGCTGCAACCATAATCATTCAGTTTTGTTAGGTTTAGAAACCAAATAAGAACACGGGTGATTTTATCCAATGGTGGATTTCAGGGACCAAAGGGAATGTGACAAACTAAACCATCACCAATAGCACCCAAAAAAAAAAAAAATGATTCTCATACACGTTCAATATCATAAACATATGCATCAACAAGCATAGAGTGTATTAGCACAAATGAACTGGTATATGCCAGTGTTAGCAGCATACAGAAACTGCATAGGAAAAAAAAGGTGCCAGACTTAACCAGGAGACCCAAGGAGCTGATAGAGCTACCGATTCATCTTAACAACTTATGCATAAACGTTTTATAGAAGTGCTGGTCATAAACGATCAAAAAGATCTCTCCAAGTTACTTTCAGATGACGAGAAATCTATGGTTTGATAATCCATGAGAGCTGTGACACTTCTTAATTCTAATCCAACTCCAGCAAATAGGCAATAATTTGAAGCCTGGCTAGCAAAGTTGGAAGCATACCCCCAAAACCACCCAGATTGATCCCAGGAGGGTGACTCTCTCTGTATTATTGGTTAGAAAAAGCACTACCCATATTGTTTTTTTCAGTTTCAAAGGTGGATTAAACAGAGACATTTGTAGTTTCCATTATTTTGTCCTACATAAGACGACAATACTCGTTCATCTTAATATTCCAGCTATGATAAATTACCAACAATATAATCCAATGTCTATGGAAATGTTCAAAAAAAAAATAGATAACTCACCTTCAAGAGCTCAGAGGAACGAAATCCACCAAGCCACAAAAAACACCTCTCAGCAGGCGTCTTCCACATGCCAGAAAGCAAATGGAAAACATCAGCCTTAGCTGCATTGCTCTTCAGCCTGAAAATGTCATCATAGTGAGCCATTATACCCTCAATGATAATCCGAAGTTCTGCATCACCCGCATGAGAATTGACAGCCGATCTTAGCTCATTAATCTGTCGATTTTGCTCTTCCAGCCATCGTGCATATTCTACATCAAATGCCATGGCCCCTGCATAAAGAAACAATGAACCATCTAATGAACAGGAGAGTCAACCTTGGGTTTTGGGTGTAGGGGTGACACCATATAAGAATTACTACACTCCCTAAAAAAAGCATAATTATCGACCATAGAAACATTGCTTAAAGAACTGCATAACTTGTATTACCATTTCCACTCATTGTATGGGCTTGGTCTCCTGAGCTTGATATGAAGATCCCCTGGATGAAAAAGAGAAAATCAGCAAACAAGTGAGAATCACCTCAAAAACAAAAACGAAAAGGAAAAAGAAGAAGAGAGGATGTTTGCACAAACGAAATTAACGACTTACACAGAGCAGTAATGAAGAGTAAGACAAAACTAACCTGCTGTCGTGCTCGTTGAAGCTCCTGTTCCAGTTGAGTCAGCTTCAACCGGCTACTTTCCAACTGCTGGACATATGCCTATAAGGCAAACAAAGACGGATGCAACTCAAATAACAACACGTGCATGAATAAAGAGGCCAAAACAAAATATTACATGGAAACCATTGGCAGGCCCTCCTTACTCAGTGTAATCTGAATTATTATTAACAACAGAGTTTCTCCTGGCTTATCAAAATAAAGGCCCTCCTTACCCAGAGGGTAATACAACTATCTCCAGAAACACCCAACATGCGAACACTTCTTTCAGGAAGGCATAAAAACTGGCTAATAACTCTTCCTAAAGATTGGCAGAATAACCCCTATGCTTCTCTATGCCCAAGAGATACTCACAAAACAAAAAAGGAATCAGGTCTGTTGTAAGGGATGATGGATCCAACAAATTTAGATCCAAGGCACCTGCACTTAGAATTGGTCCCAAAGTGTGGGCAATATCCACCACTATATTGGTATTTTGGAACCGGTAAAAAACAATATCAAAAGGTCAACTGAATGTTATAGAAAAGCACATACTTTCTTCCGCAACCGGCTTTTTCTGGCAGCTTCTCGATTTTGAGCGAGTCTACGAAGAGTCTGTGATGTGTAATTTAACAAAACTTCATCAAGTAGATCCGAACACAGTCCAATATACAACATTATGACAAAGTATACTACCTTCTGATCCATTTTATCCTTTGATCTATCACTAGAATCAGAACCCATAAGTGCTAAAGATTGACCTCCATCAAACTGCACATAGAGAAGATTGAAGTGTTATGCTGGCATTTGGCAACAATTTTATTATATTAATCCATGTTTGCACTAAAATTCCTTATTACCGATGCTTGTTAAAGACTAAACATGTTAAACCAGGAAAATCTAAATAGTTACAGAAGTCAACTTAATATAACTCGGAAGGATAGGGAAACAGGCAAAGGGGGGAAAAAGAGAACAGCACCCTCTGATTTTTATCATCTGTATCTGCATCGGTTGAGATGTCAGTCCTGGGGCTACCGTCAGCCATATTAGACTCTCCCCAGTTCTCTGTATTAGAAACTTGGATTGACTGCTGACCCGTTTGTAGTGGTAACCTCTGACGCTCCACTTGGACAGCAGATGGATTTATAGTAAATGAAGTATTAGACTTTTTTTCCAAGTAGGGAGAAAACAAAACAAACAAACAAAAAGAATTAGTAGCAGCAACCAGCACAAGCAAAATAAGAGCTTAATTTGATCAAGTATGGAATTTCACCTTATCAAAAGAACTAATATGGAAGGGATCAGAAGAAACTGCTTGGCCACTTTGTTTTGCAGAATTGAACACACTATCTGCAATGTCATACATCATGATACTGTCATACATCATTTAAAAACATTTCTCCAATATAATGAAACTGAATTTCTTTCACATTTAGCAGTGTATCATATTATATGAAGTTAGTTTACCCCTACTTATAGTGCATAACCAAACTAAACCATGACAAATAATAACAAACATAAAGGCTCATTATTTTGTAGAAAACAATGGATTCACTTTTATATGGACTTCTATTTTCCTCCCCATAACAGACTTAATCAAAATCACTTCTATCTGGACTTCTCCTAATTTCCTTTCTACAACAAGGTTCAACTGCATACTTTATAATTTGCCTCATGATAAGGGTTTTATAAAACTGAGCTCTTATGAAGGAATCAACCACTTTTTAAAAGAAAATCAGTCCATATTACAATCTTTTCCAATCTGTTACTTACTAGCCACTCTTGTGATTTTTGCAACTATACCACAACTCATCTTCATCTTCATAGCATGATGCACACCTAGTAGCTCTATTTAAACCAAGATATTATATTGATCATTCACAAACTTTAGCATTCACAATAAATGTTGGAGATGGCAGATAGAAGTTACCATTTTCAAAAAACAAAAGAAAAAAAAAACCTAAAGCATAATTTTTCCACCAATTCCAATAATCTGTGAAAAAAGAAATTTCTACCAAAGCATTGGACAAGTAGATGCATGGACCCATGAAATCTAGCATTGCGAGGTCCACGGATTAATACTTACTGCCAGTCAAATCAATAGCGTCCAGTAAGCCTGCTCCAAGATCATTCACACGATAAAAGGACTGAATTTCACCTCCCTCTACACAACTGAAATCACAGCTCGTAAGAAATAGATGGATTGGAATTTTACAAGCAATAAATTAATTATAACATGTTCTCCTCAAACCAGTGAAAAGCAGATTTCTCAAAGCAAGAAGTTTTGAACACCTAGAAATGGGGGAAACGGTGAGCATGTAAAACAATCAGGAGAGTCTAATGAAACTACTCAATGTGAAATGTGAAACAAGATCTAAAAGTAGAGTACACTTCTTGATTTATACGTTAAACCGCAGGTACTTAAGGAAGCTCACCCCCTATACGTAATAAATAAAAGTAATTTGAGAGAAGTATATGTTGCATAACATCCTTATCACTTAACCACATGATTCCAATTGTTTGCAAAGCTTAAGAGAAAAGAAAAGAAACTCAAAATGCCAGAAAAGGAATGAATCAGGTTTCCTTTTTCCCATTAATTTTTTGGCTAAAAAGGGAAGTTTCTGCTTTTTGCCACAGAAACAAAGAACAAATGTTTGAAAATTATCTGTAATTAATTCAGTTCAATTTTAAGAATTCGACCATCTAAAGACTGCATAGAAGCTACATAACATTCACCGACCAAAAGAATACATCAGCACCGAAAGAGGCTGCCACTAAAGATATCACACATTGTACCTGCCCCATGTAAACATTGCATTTTTTGCAATCATTCAATCAAACAGAAGTTTTCAGTCAACGGAAAAAAAACTCCCTACTACAATTCTTAAAACAAATGTTAAATTCAAGGAAGAAAACACGGATATGAATCCATGAATCCAACCATAAATGAAAAAGGTAGGCATAGATGGACTTTACATGGCATTTGAAACCGCTAACTGAGGTTCAAGGCTCGGCATCACGCTGGTTTGTTTCTCATCTTCTGCACCCACTCTACCTCCCATTCATCAACATCATCTTTTACCTTTATTGCACTCCAAACAAACTACGACCTCAAGTCACAGCTTGAATTAACTGCAAGAAGTATCGACCTCATCAATCACTAATCTAAATAGAGAGGCAGAAAGAGAAGCTAGAAACAACAAAGATAGTGATTAAAATGCAAAAGATCATATGACCCCTGAACTTTAACATCTAATCCACATAATCCATCACTTGTATGCACTCTTCAAGGGGCCTAGGAAATATCCTTAATGAGCCCCCAACTAAGAATTATTTTGCTGATGTTATCTGGATTTAGACTAATAATTATTACTTCAAGTCCAGATTTTTTACCAACCCAGCTAAATACATTCAGAAGTTAACGGTAAAAAGAAACAAACAAAGAATGACTTGCCTATATAACGTTTGGACCAAGTCAGACCAGAAAATCACAGATCAATATATACAATCCTCATGCGTTAGTTCACAACAAGTAGTACCAAGAATCAAGATACCAGAAAACCCTAAAATATAGCTCTTCTTCCCCTTCTAACCACACTAATGACCAGGCAAAAGTAGCAAATGACTTCAAGAACCAAATTCAACTTCAAATGTAAAAATGAAAGCTTGCAGAGACCAAACTACTCTTTCCCTAAGTTCCTGCCCTGTAAATTCACAAACATTTCGGGAAACCCAAGCTACTGACAAGTCAAAACCAAGCTAAAACGCATGACTAAGCCAGCAATACCCAGAAAGCCAAAGCCAAAAGAAGCTCCAGAACCTCAAATTTCAGCTTGAAAGGATCAAAATTCACCTACTTTACCTAAAGCAGCTAAATTTCATGGTTGCCACTCGTCAAACACAGGCAAAGCACTAAATTCCAAAACTTGTACATCATCCTGAGTAAACCAACAATAACCAGAGAGGCAAATCCAATAAAGAGGCTAAGAACTTCAGATTCCAAGCTTAGAAGGATTGAAATTCACCAACTCCAGTAAACAACCAGCCAACTCTTGTGATCAAAATCGCAGTAAAGTTTGAAGCTTTGAACCGAAAACAGAAATGAAACCTACCTGGGATTGTGTTGCTGCTGCTGCTGATGGTTGAGGAAGATTAAAGGTAGCAACTTTGCAGTCTTTGATTAGAAAGAGAGTGATGGGGGTAGCATTCCAATCTCTAGACGTCTTCTTGTGTGAGAAATGTTCCACTTTCCAAGGACTAATGATTTTTTAATCACTTTATTAATGTTTTAGTGCTTTGACATGAATTTTATTTTATTTTATAAAGGGTTAAAAAAAATTATTTCTATGGAGTATTCTTTTTTCTTTTTTCTTATTACAATTTATAGATTGATCTGTATCGTGTCGGAAATACTGACACAGTAACAAACTAACAATACAGCCAATCTATGATCTATCTTTGCTTACCAACGGAAAATACTGTAGAGCAGGGTGGCCGGAGCTCAGATATTCTCCGGTTGAAGTCATGCCAAACTGAGAACAGTCAAATCTGAAATAAATAATAACTATATAACAATTTCTTATTTTTCTTTTGGTAGAATAATTTTATTTTTTTAAAATGATTTAAGTTGTTTAAATTGTCCAAAAAATAGATTGAAGTTGTTCAGAATGTAATAAAAGAATACATATTTTGTAAGTTAAATACATACGTGGGAATAGTTCCTTTAAAAGTGTCATGTTTGCTGATGATGTCTAAGTATTGTTTTCTGGATTAGGTATTGTCAAACAAGCCCAGCCCACATTCATTTCCAAGGCCATTTGAAGCCCACAAGCCCAGCCCATAAAGCGTTTTGAAAATTCCTCATACGGACACTATTTAAATAATGTTGGCTCAACTTAAACATAGTGCAACCAAATTACACTTATGAGCTGCCAAGAAATCTTAAGAAATACAGTAATCTTCCCCTCTCTCTTTCCCTCCCAAAAATAAACAATCTCAATCACTATGAGATGCCAAGTCATTTTGTAAATTTAAATTAACAATTATTTGTTTGTTTCATGATCCTTATATTTTTTACTAATAGTTCTAACTCGAGAAAGATCTACAAAAGAAAAAATCTTATAGTATAACAAATTTACTAAAATTCAGCTAATAATCAAGACGAAGATTCTTTTTTCTTGTAATTTTTTTTTAAAATTAAAATGAACAAAATTGTATTGGGATAATTCAAATAAATACCATGGGATACCCTGGTCTTTTCCATACCCAACTAGGACTGATTGTGGTTTGTGAGAGGGACCTACTGAACACCAAAAAGTGGCTCGAGACAACCGATGATCTTGCACAAGAGAGTAGAAGAGGGAGTTAACGAATGACCCGGAAACCTCAGGTAACATGTTTGATTCATTCTTTACTTTGTGTAAACCGAACATTTAAAGAATAACAGTAACCCTTTTACAAATCGATAGCTAAATAGCTCGCATTAAATGGATGTGATACGTGAATTCTCCCTATTTTTGCAGAAATTACTTGGAGGTTGATAAGAAGGAGAGCTTCTATTGCGGAGCGCAAATTAAACATCCGAAACTCTCTTGGTCGTAGGCTTGGCCAAAACAGAAGCAATGGAGACAGACTGCGATAGGAGACTTTGGACGAAGCAAGGACGCGAGGTGACGATGGAATCAAAGAACGAGATTTGAGGGATCAGCTACATTGAAGGCTATCAGTAAGAATCCTTAACTGGATCTCCCTCTTGAACAATGTTTGATTTTTAAAAAATAATTATCTTTATTTTTAATTTTCATTTTATTCTTATCTTCTAGTTTTGAAAGAGGTAAAGTAGGATTAAGAAGTAGTGAAGCTTATAAGCTGCTAGAAACCCTTTTTTAAAGGGCACTCTCTTTTCCTCTTTCGCAGATTCTATTGGTAGACAATTCGACTCCGCACATTCTAGTTTTAGATTGACGGATTTAATTTCTTTTATGCAATTAATCATTTTATTTTCATCCATGAGTATGTCCGGCTAGACATCCGTTCTTGGTAAGGGTCAACCGAGTTGCGTTCCTATGACTAGTGAGGTCTAATCATTCTTAAGAACCTTTGTCTTTCATAACTGTTTGTTTACTGAATTTATAAAACCACTTTCTTGTTTAAACCTAGAACTAGTCACTCTTGTTTTATAACTTCAAAGTTGCAGTCAACTTTGAAGGGGACGAGCGAAACCGGATAGGCCAAGTAGACAACTAGTCTCGCGTAGGCTAGAGAAAATAAATAGTATAACTCATACCAAATTGACAACCTAGGGCCTCGACTGTGAGGTAGCTTGAGTTAGGTACCGTCTTCCCCTGTACACTTGATGCTGGTTGTGCTACTTTTCAATCAATTCATATCATCAACCAAAGTAGTAAATCTTTTAGCCAACAAGGTGCTATGTGGTTAGGATTGTCTAGTAGGGAGTACCCGCTAGGGAATTAGAAGAGGAGAGAAGTAGGAGTGTATAGGAGTCCTTGCACTTTATAGTGGTACTATGAAAATGAAGGTAAACATCACTGAACCAATGATCAAATTATAAGGAACGTAGCTCACCAGGTGCCCTTACCGGGAATCTCCATCCCTTGAATTTCTAACACTATTATTTTACCTTGACCAAGCTTATTTTACTGTTCAATTGTTGCTCTTTTATTTTTAGTTACAGAATCAAAACAACAAATCCAGTGACGAGGAAGCCAACCGAAAACTACACACCCAAGGAGTCTTTGCGGACGATCCTCTTACCATCATCTACAAACCCTTGTGGGTCGTGATAAGTTGTAACTCTCCCCTGATTCTCATCCATTCTTACAACTATTTTTGGCGCTCTCGACAGGCGATCACCTGCAAAGTCGCCTGACATTGTTTGACAATAACATCGATCAATCAGAAAATACTCAACTGCTCACCTACTAAATCGAATTTTCGGGGGAGCTATAAATACCACCTCATTTATTTCACTGAATAAGCATTAAACACCAGACCAAACACTTAGACGGTTTAATTACACCGTAGGTCCATCTACTTAATCGTAAATGACACATTGGATCCCTTTACTTACGTCCCCGACATATTGAGTCCCTCTATTCTCAATCTAGTGACACTTTAGGTCCTTCTAGCTAATGTGTCATCACTTGATTGGCAGAAGAGAAAAAGAAGAAGAAGAGAAGATTGTCTCATCGATCAAATGATGACACATCGGCACGAGGGACTTCAAGTGTCACCAGAGTAAGAGTAGAGAAACTTAATGTGTCGAGAACGTAAGTAGAGTGACTTCCAATATAATTTAACCTAGCCTTGGAGTAATTGCTACACCGTCTAGCTTTATTCCGTCATCCGTTAGCCATATACCCCGTTTGTTAATTATTTATCTGGTGACTTTACAAAACCATTTACTGACTTGATCGTCTTACTATATATTGATAATCAATTCGGATATTACCTAGCTGTATGCATGAAGTCGCGTATGCTAGCTGTAATGTCAAAGCATGTGGAAGGGTTAATCAGAGACGTGTTTCTAGAAAACATATGTAGATTAAATCTAATTAACCTAGAGATTGTGACCATGTTATATAGAGATTTCAAAGACTACTTCGAAGAACTTAATTAAGAAAAAAGAAAAAAGTAAATATGAAGATTGTGACTATGTTTATATTTTAACACTACAAAACAAAATTGATGGGCACTATTTTCCCGACGAAATTTGTGTTTTATCAATGAAAAATCTCGTCGATAAAATGCACGCAGGTTATCAACGGGCTAATTTTGTCTATAGCTTCAGTTTTTTTCTCTTCCCCATAGTTTGTATTTATTATATAAATATATTAACATATAATTTAGTTATTTTTAACTAGTAATTAATATATTAATTAATTCTAACTAATATATAAATTACTAATTCTAAATTATATATTTATATTAATTCTAAGAGGTATATTTATTTAATTATATATATATATGATAAGTTTGAGTTCGAGGGTTTGGGTTTAAGGTACATATATAAAGTTTAGGTTCAGAGTATGGGTTTAAGTAATTAATTATTTTTAAAATAATTAATATATGTAATTCTAATTGCAATTAATGGTTAATTTTTAATTTGAGAGGTTTAAGTATATGATATGAATTTGGAATTTAGAGTACTACAGGGTACGTATGCGTATGGAGTATACGAATTTGAGTGTTTGGAGTTTAATTACTACAATTAATAAAAATATATACATAATGATGAAATAATTACTAATTAAGAAATTACATACAGGTTATAATTTTATATAAGGTTTGAGGTTTAGGCATACGGTATGGATTGGTATGGATTATTAAGTGGCAAAATTCTTGCCCATATATACTACAACCATATATTAATTAATTTTATTACGTAAAAGTATAGAGTATATATTAATTATTCAAAATCTTATTGCATATATTATTAAGTTTTGTTTTTTTATTTTCTTGAAAAATTGTTATATATTTGTGAAACTTGATATTAGAAAAATATTTCATTTTTACTCCATGTACTAGTTGAAATATTAAAAAGAAAAAATAATTAAAAATTTCATTCTAACACATATAAAATCAGGAAAATAGATTTATTAAATATTTTTTTAATAGAAATAGTAATATAAAACAAATAAAATGAGATATATAACAATGTATCACTCTTATCTAGTGGCAGAGTGTCTTTTTCTTATACCACCAAATTAGAGTTCGAATCTCATACCAAGTAAAAAGAATGTGAAGCATTTAAAAATGAACTAAATCTGTAAAAAATATGTGAATTATTGACGAACAAAAACTTATTGAGGTTATCGATTAGTGCACGAATATCGCGCTTTATTAAGGAGTTTTTTTTTAATGTAATGGAGATTTGAAAGATTACTTACCTTTTAAAATAACTTTAATTAATTAAGAAAAAGAGAGAGAGAGAGGATATGATTGAAGAAATTATTCTCTCGACTTTAATGGCGTGTGAGCGAAGAAACAACATGAAAGGTCAAGCAAGTGGATTAGATAATCCAGCTAAATAAAAACAACGACGTCGTACGCTCACGTCAGGGTGACAGCAAAGGTCAATCGTCATGGACGTGGAATAATCTAACGGTCCTTGGAAGCCCACGTAGGCTACCAGTTACACGTGGAAATTGAAGCCGTTGATTGTTTTTGTTGTCTGAATGCATCATCACATGACATGACACATGCCAAAGTTTTCAAACCCACAAGCCTTAGAAATATGCTTTTGGCATATAGTAACTTAATAGCGGAGAAGGGGACCCTTAACAATTTCAATCAACCCCTAGAGGGGACCAATTGTATCATTAATTTCTTTTATTAAAAAAAAAAATCAAACCAAAGATTCATTGACGTGGAGTGATAAAGATATTTATTCATTTTTAATTAAAATTTTAAATTTGTATTTAAAGAATAAGAAAATCTAGGTTGTTGAAAAAAAAATCTAAAGTTAAATAATACTCCTTTCGTTAAAAAATAATTGACGGTTTAGTCAAAAATTAAATTTTTGTTTAACTGACGTTCCTTAGGAATTCGTGTTAAAAGTTACTTTTTCTGCTACCCTTATTTGTTGCCCCGTTGCTGTTTTATTTAATTTTTCTTAAATTATATGATTTATACAGTATTGTTAATTATTTTTGGACGGAATAAATACTCAAATAAAATTAGTTATTTTATATCGGGAAAAGGACACAAATAAATGAAGGAAAAATAACATTTTTGCTAAATATGGACCTAGAGGTGAATGTGTGGGATCTACTATCTACTTTTGGTGCAATATTTGTTGCTTACTACATAGTTTTATTAATTAATTAATTATTGTCTAGATGGTGATTGGTTGGTGCGAGTGAGCAACAAGGAACTAGAGAATGACTTTACTTAACTCTTTGATTGTTTGTTTATTGGTGCTGGGGGTTTGTGTATTATCCATTTGGTACAACCTTATTTGTTGGTCCTAATTATTACCTGTGATTAAAAATTGAATATTTGTCTACATTTGAGTTAGTTTGGCTGAAAAAATGTGATAATTGTTTTATAATAATACAAAACATTTTATATTATTATAAGTTGAGGTGGGATTCGAACCTACAAGAAGATTAAGCTCCTACTGATGTATTATTATTTTTTAAATATAAGTTGATGTTTTTAACGGAAATAATTGTGTCCATCAAGTATGCGTCGGGCAAAAACAGAACACAATGTCAAACAAACCCATGTATTACGTTATAATCTGCATTAATATTGTACCAAATGTTTAAAAAAAACCCCACATTTATAATCGAGTCAAATAGAATCTCACGTTTATCAATTTTAACAAATCACTCCGTATTTTCAAAATTATCTTAATTACGTTTAAAAGAGAAATAAAACATGACAAGCATGATGCAGTTCTAGATCTAACAAAAACTAAAGCAACTTATTGATATTCATTGATAAGAAGAGGTAAGCAGTTCACAAAATAACCAAAATAATGAAACAGTACCCAGATATTTAAAACTAAAAACAAACACCATTAAAAATACTATCGTGCTCCTCCCTAACTTCCAAAAAGGGTCTTTAAAGCCCTTAGCCGCCCGTCCATCGACAAGCCTAAATACCGAACCACAACAATGATTGCTTAACAACAACAAAAATCCACAACAATAATATAAACTATGATAGAAAATGTCATTTGATTATCAGTAAATTGACTCTACCGACTTATAAGAAAATCAAAGAATAAAGAGCTTATACCCTTTTCATTACGGGTGAAATAGTAAACTTGAAAATTGTACTGCATATCGTTAATGGTTTTAAATATCGTTAGATATCAGTCTGACCCGTACCTTTTACCTAGTTTGGATTTTTTATTTTTATGTTTTATAAACACCTAGTTTAGATTTTACCATATTGGATATTATCATATGTTTCAATAAATAATAAATAAATATTAAAATGTTCCAGTCCGCCCATGTGTATGTATTAAGTATCAATTATGGATCCAAATCCATTGAATATGGAGAAGGAGGCGATGAAAAGGAATCAGAGAGGGAGAAAACATACAGCCACTGGCCACTAGCCACTTAGCTTCAATTAATAGGACATCGGCTCCATAGGCAGCCCAAAATCTACCCAATTAATCAATAATCACAATATCTAGTTGCTAACGATAATTTAATAAAAAATTATACAATAATTATAATTTAATAATTATTTTAGTTATTGTAAAAAATAAAAAAATGATAACTAAAAAGGAACGAAGGGAATATAGATATAAATAAATATGTGATACATAATATACGACAAGAGGCGAATAAGATTAGTTATACTCGAATAAATTGACAATCTCATATCTTAAAAAAAAAAAATCAAAATAAATTAATTTTAACTGAAAAATACATAAAGTATAGTATAATACAGACAAATATTTAAATTAAAGTTTATTCCCAATTGAAATATTTGTTAAAGAATCAAGATTGAAGTAGGAAGTCAGTCTTGCGGTCAGTGTATCTCTCTTCCTTGATTTCGCAGTCGCAGGAGGCTGCGCACGTGCTTAATATGAACTCAACAACACACCACCACACGATTTTATTTTTTTAATCTGAAAGCCAAATTGGCCTGTACGTGTCATAATATGAACCGTTCATTGTATCTACTTGCGGGTCATTCAAGCACCTATCCCGATTCTTGGATTCATTTTTTTTTCCTTTTTGAGAATGTTCTTAGATTGACTCCATGTATCCTCTCACCTTCAAGGAAAAAAAACATAGGATAAAAATTCGAGTACTATACTTGTAAAAATTAATATATATTTTTAAACTAAAATTAAAATTATCTTAAAATTCACTAGATTATGATTAATGACATTGGCATGAGTCGATGAAATACAATTATTTCCGTTGATTACTCCAGTAAATAAGAATCAAATTAGCAATTTCTTCTAAATCATACTCCTTGATTTAGACACTGTGAATTCAAACTAGTAGTTTTCACCAGTTTTTTTTGTCATTTTTAAGTTTGAAAAATGACAAAAAGTTGGTGAAAAGCCGGTCTGAATAGTGTTCTCTTAAACACTGTGAATAGTGGGCTCGTGTCCAATAAATATCGACGGAGGGAGTAATTTTGAAGACATTAGAATATTTATTTTCTGCAATCTAAATATCTTCTAATTCTGTTCAAACATTGTTAAACCTTAAAAGAGATATTCGATTCTCTTAATATAGTTTTTTATTTTATTTTATATAGTCAAGCTTTATACATAATTTATCACTCTATCACAATGAATATTGGTACACCATATAACTAAAAATTAAAAAATTTAATCGCAGCACCAAATATAACAATTAAATTCAAATTTTTTAACACCTAATAAATTTAAGTCTCGAGCAAATAAAAAATAGTGCCATTTTCTACCTTAAATTAATACTCCCTCAGTTTCGAAAAAAAAAATAAAATTTTTTTAATAATAAATGACGTTTAATAAAAAAAAATGAGGGAGTATAATATAATTAAATTAATTATAGTATAAAAAAATCCCATTTTCATGATAAGAAGAAACTTTTGTTTTGTAATTTTAATCATTTTTGTTGTCCCGTCATTTCTTTCTTTGCCTAATCACGCCTTCCACGAAAATCATCATATGGATTATTATGTACTCCCTAAAAAATCATCTCCTTATTTATTGACCATGTGCTTCCTCTCAACCTTCCAACATCAATCAATCAATCTATTAACCCTTTTTCCTTTCCTCTGTTTTCTTTCTCCATTTTTTCTCCCCCCCGAAAAAAAACTCTTCAGTATCTTCTACGAAGCCACCTTTCCTTGCCGCAGATTTCAACCGCCGTACCCTATAAAAGCCCCTTGCAACGTACATGCCGTTTATTCCATAATCAACCACTCACCACTTCAAATCCTTATTTGCTCTCTTGTTCACCTAATTACACACAAATCACACTCTTTCTCCTAGATTTCGACCATTAATTTTGGTTAATTAAATTAATTAACCATTATTATGGATGTTCTTGGTGTTAATTACAAGGTTATGAAGAAGAACAACAAGAGATCATCATCACAAGGTAATTGCAGGAGGAGAACAGGAGGGATCAATAATAATTACAAAAAGGGTATCAAAGTTGTGTACATCTCAAGCCCCATGATGGTCAAGACCAGTGCTTCCAAGTTTAGAGATCTTGTTCAAGAACTCACCGGCAAAGACTCAGACGCCGCCACAAGATTCATGGACGACTTTCACCATGCTGATGATGATGATGATCATCATCAAAATAGTACTAGTTTTGTTGAAGTTGCTGCTGATCATGGAATCAGGGCCGTCCATGACCATCATCATCATCTCACATCATCACCATCCATGGTCCCTAATTTGATGGATTCCTTCTCCTACGAAGACATTTCACCCCCATCATCATCAACTTGCTCCGATTCTACTTTTGAGCCGTTTGATGGACTTTTGGAAGGGAGCTTTATGAGCATGCTTCAGTCCAACTTATTTTTTGATGCTTCTCAATTAGATGTTATTAATTAATTAGTTAATTAATCTTATATGCAGATATGTATATGTATATGTGTAAGTATTTCTCTCTCTCTATATATACACGAGCCTCTTTTTTGTTTAATTGAGTAGGTGGTGCTAATGATATAATCCATTTGGATTTTTCTAAATTACCTTTTTCAAATTTTTAGGTATTTTAGGACCAGTTTGCTTATTGGTCAGTTTATTTAATATAGAAGATCGTTTGATATTAAAAATATTCTCACCAATTATTATCTTAATTTTCCTGCCCTGTTTCAAAATGTCATTTATTAAAGTTCGGAATGAGCATTGTATAGTAGTTTTATATTTGTAAATTATTTTTTCCTCTTGGTTTTAGTGTTAGCAATTTTATACACGAAAGGAGATTTCATTTTCTTTAATTGGAAGAATAAAAAATAAAAGTGACCGACTACTTATGGATGTGGTGCAATCATGGTGGAAGCTAATTTATAAGTAATTGAAAATAAAACAGATAGTTTGACACGGAGATTAATTAGCGTTTGATTTTGTCTCCTCTGTTCGGATTGGACCCTGTGAAGAGGACAAGGTTTTTCAATAGTTAATCACTGTTTTAAACCTTTCTTCTAGATATCTATCTGCCTTATCTTTTCCAATCTATAGATCGATGATTGACCCTATTTTTAGTCAATTAATAACGACAAACCTCACCCTCAGTGAAAATTAACTGTAAAATGATTTGTTCGTAAAAAAATAGACAGATCCAGAATCTCCAGTCTATTTATAATCTTGCTTTAAAAAATATACTTTCAGTCTTCCATCTAATTAAATAATCACAAAAAAAATATCAATTCAATTAAATGGGCAATAAATATATGGCAATGCAAAAGTACGATGATGCTGATTCACAAGAAAAAGAAAATGTAAGAAGTTTTAACACGCCATTGCCTCATTATGATGCTAATGTACAACTCAAATAAAAAAGTCCAGTCACGTTATCACGTACCACTTGAGGCGGTGAATCCTGCGGCAATGAACCTCATCATGGCGGTGCAGAAGGACAATGATGACGAGGCTGAATAAGAACCAAATATAGATCATTAGAAATTGTAGGTAACAACGAAATGTTATTTTTCTTTTGGAATTACTCTTCCGAAAAAGTGATACCCGAGAGAATGATTGAAGAGAATGTTAATTTTTTGTGTTTGGTTGAGATTTAAGATTCTAGGAAAAATAACATTATTGTGTTTGTTTTATATTTGAAAATCCTCATGGAAAGTAAGAAAAATGATTATTTTATCCTTTTCTATATTTGTGTCTTTGTTATCTTGTTAGATATATAATTATTCTTTTCTATATATACTATGCTACATAGTTTCCTCTAAACACGTTAGACTTTCTTTCTATTTAATTGTCTCTTTCAACAATCAAAATATCAAATGAGTTTGCTTTATGACTATGGTTTTTTTTGCAGGTTAAAGAACATGACAAATGACATAACCTTCATATTATAGTTCTTGAAAATTATAGCAAAGTATGACACATATTGTTCTAGCAATGCAAAAAAATATAACTGTAACAATAAACAAGTCTTTAAAATCTAAAGTACGATAATATGATCTACTTCATCTAACTAATCAGTCATCTTATGGATTGAAATCAAATGTTGGCCTATATCCTCCATGTAGTTCTTTAAGTTGTTTGACCACATAACCTTTTCTGATTTTTTCTAGCAACGCAAAGAAAAAATCAAGCTTGTAATTACTTTTATAATTAGTTTTGGACAAATATGTCATTTAACAAAAAAAATTAACTTTCCCTATAGGGGGATCACTTTCCCCACCTCCTAACCAAAGAATCACTTTCCTCCATTTTTTGGAAAGTCAAGGCGGTCAAGGAAAGTTGGATTCCGAGGGAGAGTGATCTCTTGTCGCAACCAAACGCAATAAAGCTCGGAATCTCAAATTCCCAAGTCACTTTTCTTCCTGATTCTGCCAACCAAACGCACCCTAAACGTACATGTTATTTACAATGTTATACATGAGTCTATTATATATATATATATTAAAGATTATTATGAGCTCCCATTGTATCACAAATCTCTTATCGCTGGTGTATTGTTCAACATTCCGTCAAAACGGGTCTGATCCATACCTGACCAGACCCACACCTAATAAAATGGGTCGAGTTTGGGTCAATCCATTTTTAACGGGTCGATCGGTTTTTGTTGTTGTTGTTGGGTCCAAACCCACTCTCAGAAACCGGGTCATACCCGGTCAAATGGGTATGCATTGGACTTTTTTTTTAAAGGATGAGAAATCTGAATTCGATACTCTAATGGTATTTTTGATCCGTTTATGAAGTAGGTCATGAATTCTGTTTATAATAACAATTAATAATATGACCTAGTGTTATCAGAACCGGATTGAACTATACCGAATTGTCATAGATGTGTAAGGTTTGGTCCATATAATATTCAAAATATATTTTTAAAAAAAATCATAAACAATTTATAGAAAATTCAGGAATTTTTTTATAGAAATTTTAGTATTTTCTTATATTTTTTTCCTGATTCTTTTTTATAATTTTTTTCCATATTTTTATTATTTTATTCAAGATCAAAACAATGTCGTTTTTATTAACCAAAGTGACGCCGTTTTGGTAGACGGATCAGGCCGTTAACCGACTTGTCGAAACGGATCGGGTCGATTTTGACCCGTTTATTAAACAAGTCACTGTAAATGAGTCGGGTCAGTCCGAATCAACCTGTTTTGACACCCTTACTGTCAATAGTGAACTAGGTGAGTGCAAACATGATAAAAGATCAATTATCAATAGGACATCAAGATTGAATCAAAAGTACCTTTCCGTGCTTGCTAATCGTTGGGTTCTACCCCCACTAGAAAGTCCACCAGTTGCCACAAGGGCAGCTTCTGATGATCCTCTAGAAAAGTAGATAGCAAGATGTTCATTCTTTCCATTAAGGGCATCAATCTGACATGTCCTTTTGTTTTGTAATCCCTAAATGAACTGAACATGTTCTTCATTATGCACAAGTGCAAGGTCCGTTGTTGAAATATGAGCATATTAGCAAGGCACGCATTAGCAATTAATAGAAATAAAGTTAAAAACCCATTCTTGAACCAACAAAGTTTTTATTTTACCATTATTACCTGTTACATATAGCACTTTTATCGAGTTCCTCTTTAATAGCTGAGATCTTTGCTGGTATTTCATGCCACGACGCCTCTAGAGGTATATGCAGAAGTATCCTCTGATCATAGCATAATCCCAATGTGGACAAGAATATGTAAAGAATAACCATGCATCACAAAATAAAATTCCTTTAGTTTGGTTGCATAAAGTTTAAACTACTTACGTTTATATAAGATAGGGGAAGTATAAATTAATACCCCTTCGTTTATGAAAGATATCCATTTAATCGTATACAGAAAAAATGATTAGGGAGTTTTTATTTCTACACCCAGTTAGCTTATTTTCATACTAAAGTAGTTAAATTTTTTTTATCTTATTGTGTTCTCATATCTTCTCAATTTCTTTTATCAAATTCTCTTAATATGATAACTTCTATATCTGTTACAATTTATTTTAGAATGAACCACTTTTTTTTTTCTTTTTTAAACAATTATATGAGAAAATGTCTATTTGATATCCAAAAATAATTTCCAGTGTAAAATTTGCTCCTAATTTTTTTTTTGAAAATACTTTGCCCCTAATTTTTTATCCTTAATAACTTGACAACCAACTTTTATGTTGTTACACATTGGTAATAAAGTACCAGCAGAGACTCGGTTTTGAAGACTTAATACACCTCACGATCCCAAATGTTTGTCATTTTATTTTAATCAGTCCCAAATATTTTTTTTATATTTTTATCGGTCCCAAATGTTTTATCCGTTAATTCAATATAGTCTCAACTATTAAAAAAAATTAACGAAGACAAACTATGTTAGATTTTATTATTTTAATAATTTTTTCTAACAATCCGGACTCATAGGTCAGAAAATATTTTTAAAAAATATAGGAATTAAGAAAAATATAATAAAATAGAAAAAAATACTTTTTAAAAATATAGAAAAATATAATAAAATAGGAACAATATTTTTAAAAAATATAGAAATTAAAAAAATCTAATAAAATAGGAAACATATTTTTAAAAAATATAAGAAATTAATAAAAATCTAAATAAATAAGAAAAATATTTTAAAACATATAGGAAAAATCTAATAAAATAGGAAAGATATTTTAAAAAATCTAATAAAATAGGAAAAATATTTTTTAAAAATAAAAAAATCTAATAAAATAGGAAACATTTTAAAAATTGGGAAAATATAAAGAATATGCAGTAGTGAAGAATAGGGTTTGTGTATTTTATTCTTCCAAAAATGTGCAGTAGGATAAAAAAAATAAAAAAGAGAATTTGTATGATAAATACTGAGATGTTTGAGAAATTAAAAGATAATTTGGAAAGACTTGAAATTGTGTTGAGAAATTAAAATCTAGTGGGTTCTACATATTTTGTTCTTGGAAATATATTTTAAAATATATAGGAAATTATTAGATTTTTTCTATTTTATTAGATTTTTCTTAATTTCCTACATTTGTTAAAAAAAAATTTACTATGTTATTAGATTTTCTTAATTTTCTATTTTAAAAAAAAATTGGATATCAAATAGATATTTTCTCAAATAATTGTTTAATAAGGAAAATAAAAAAGAAAAAAGAAAGTGGTTCATCTAAAAATAAATTGTACTCACAGATATGAAGATTAATTTTAATTACAATGATTGCTTTTGACATAATACCCATTTAATCCCTCATTTAATCTTAACTTGCCTACTAATCAATCGAGTAAGTAAAAATGACCAACTAATCTCCTCCAAAATCTAAACAAGACAATTAAGTAGAAATAAAACATTTCTCTAAATATGAAAATCTTTCACAAACATGAATTCGAATTCTTGGAACAGCTAACGCTCACCAACTTAAAGCATGGATTAGCAATGTTGGTGGCATCTGAAGAAGCAGCAGCACCAAACGGATAGAAAGCGAATACAACAATATCAGCAACCACATTACTACATCCAACTAGAACTCCGCTTCCATTTCTTGGTGGCTGGATTACAAACATATAACCAGACTCCGCTTCCACTTCTCTTACTCCCAGTAGCATATAGCTTGTGAATTGCGGCAATTCTGTTATTCTATATAGCACAAACTTCTTGTCTTCCATACCGGTTAGTGTTCTCAGCTTTAGGCCATTGATCGTTCACTGACCAACACAATGTCATCCATCAAACTTGAGTGTGCCTTTTTCTCATCTTCCTATTCCTCAAGAGTGGAAAAATCAAAACAACCACCCAAACATTTTACCGCAAAACAAGAAAATAATCAATTTCTTTACCACCATCGCCTACTACTATACTGTATGTTCCCAGAGCAATGAAAACACGTTTCACAGTTTGTAGGCCAGGCACAAAATCAAGGAGCAAAGCAATTCTGTGCAAGTTTATATAAAATGAATTAATCACTGGAAAAGATCATAGTTCTGCCTAAAAGATCAAGCTAAAAGAACATTCAAGGAAAAGAGAGTAAACAGGAGTCTAAAATGTTGCTCAAGCAACTGATAACCTGACCACATCAAGATCCAAATTATCTATATAGAAAACTTGAGAACGCACAACAGTCAGCAACGACATCTTTTAGGCATCACTATCTTCCTTCTTGTTAGCACAATTCTTCATTGTGCTATAAAAGCATCCTTCTTGTTAGCATTTGAGCTGGCCCTTGCAAATTGGTCACGCTTGAGAAAACTTGTAGAAGCCAAAGAAACAGAATATGGGAGAGTAGTTGGCACTACGTCAATGTAACTTTGCAAAAAGATTGTATAGCAATGCTTCTGGAGGTTCTTGGTCTTGAAGCTGTAAGAATATAGCACTCTACCAAAATTGAAGAACAACAACTCCACATGGAATGCAAGAGGTCCCAGTATATGATTAGCTACATTCTTTTTGCATCTTCCCTCCTCAAACTGGACCACCAGCATGTTGAAGTATTTGGTCTTGTGTTCCCTGCAAAGGTGAGCTAAATCTAGGCTCTGTTTGAGCACCCAAACTGGGCCACCGTAATCATTCAACATCCACACTCTTGTGCCAGAGGTATACACACATACATAATGGACATATCCTTCAGAATCTCCCAAGCAAATCTCATGCTGCCCCGTCCATCCATTCCCAGACACGGGGGTTCAATGACTCCAGAAACCTCTCTTTCCATGTCGAAAAAGATGACGTGGTGGTTCCAGGTTAACCAATGAAACGCGTGACCAACCAAGATCACCTTGTTCTTGTAAATTTGATAATTGCATTGGCATACTTCCTCGCAAGTTGTCCATCTCCCTTTTTCTGATGAGAACACAGCAAAAGAAAAGGAATTCTTGAAGGATTTAATGGTCACCAACTTAAAGCATGGATTACCACTGTTGGTTTCTGAAGCAGGATAGAAAGCCAATCCAATAGTATCACCCACATTAATAGTTCTTGGTGGTTCTAAAGCAATCCATTCCTTGGTAGTAGGATTACAAACATATATTGTCATAGGCAGGGGCGGATCCAGCCCAGGGCCAGGGTAGGCTGGCGCCTACCCTGGCCCAATCCAAAAAAAAAATTTACCTTTAATTTAAGGTTTAATTAAAACTTCATCTATTTATCATCAAATATCATCCTTGGCACAATGGTAGGAAGTTTGACTTAAGATCAAGAGGTTCCGTGTTCGATTCACGGAACTCCCCTCTTTTTAGCAAATTTTTTGAGCCCAAATCCGTTCAGCCCAGCTCTCCAAAACCTGATGTAAAGGAATGCGTGGAGGGGGATTCGAACCCCCTCCCTTTAGCTTAGAAACAAAGTTTTATACCACTGAAGCAAAGGAAACTTTTGATAAGTATTGTATATATATGTATATACATATATATTTCGAATATGAGTCATGAATTTATAAATAAAACTCTTATAATATATTTTTTTCTATCGACAAGGTTTGAATTTGAACCATATTTAATTTATTAAAAAATATAATAAATTAATATTTTAAAAAATCACGCTACATATCATTAATTGTCATTAAATATTATAAGAATATAAGTTACATTTCTCGATTTATTCATAACGTTATTTATCAAGAATAAATAACTTGTGCAAGCTAAAGTTAGTTTTTAATTTTTTGTACGATGTGTCAAAATTAATATCATCTTTCAATTAACTATTTTTAGTCTAATATATAAAACGACGACTCCTTGAGAGTTTTTTATTTATCTTCTTGTTAAGTTTATTTGAATATTTGTTATTTAGTGACGGATACAAATATTTGTTATTTCGTTCAGCTCGTTTACTTTCCTTTTAAAATACTCAAAAAAAAAAAAATCGGGGGCGCTGCCCCCGAACCCCCGAACCTCAGCCCACCCTGACAAATATTTCTGGATCCGCCACTGGTCATAGGCTGCTCTGACATGCCTTCGTTTCGACTTTTTTTTCTCCCAGTGACACGGATGTAATTCAGACAACAGAGAAGTCCATTGCTGGAAGACATGATGACAACTTTCTCAGGAAGGAAAGCTAACGGGTTTTTGATACTTTCAGCTTGTTCCTCTCCCCAACTACCTAAACGAATGTAGGTGACGGGACGCTGATTTGGACGAAGATCATAAACAAAGCAGTCATAGTCTTGGAAAAAAAGCCCTGAAACAGACTGAAATTTGGGAATGGGCTCGGATGAATTGAGGACTAGAAACAAGGCAGTTCCATTCCTTACAGACACATCGACAGGTCCAGTGGCGGATCCTGCCCCCGATGTTTGGGGGGGCGAGATTAGTGACGGATCCAGGATTTGTATTTAGGTGGTGCGGGGGTTCGGGGGCAGCGCCCCCGAAATTTTTTTTTTGGAGTATTTTAAAGGGAAGGCAAGCGAGCTGAACGAAAAATTAGAAAAATGCTTAAGAGTATTTGTATCCGTCACTAAATAACAAATATTTAGATAAACTTAACAAAAAGGTAAATAAGAAGACACTATAGAAAAAAAATTATACATTAGAATTCATACAATATACGTATTTTTTTATAATTATTCTCTACTTTAGGATTGGAATTGAATGAGAGATTGAGAGGGTGATCGATATGTGATGATTTGGTGTAGAAATTGAATTAAATGAAGGGATTGAATTTCGGCGGAGATTGAATTAGCTTTGGCACGAGTTTATTGGTAGTGATGATTTGGGATTTAATTGAAAGGATTTTTCGTCCCTTACTGTGTACTAATTATTTTTTTAAACTTTTATCTCTTATGTTCGAACTTGTATCGCTTACGAGTGAATTTTATCGAACTATAGAGCGGACTTTTCGTTCCTTACTGTGTACTAATTATTTTGCTTTATTTTATTCCACATTTTAGCAATTTCGGTTCAATTTTTTATTCGTTTTTAGGTAAAATTGCTCGTATTATTGACTCGAACCGAACCAACAATATATATATTTTTAAAATTTTGAAAAGTTTGGGGGGGCTGCAGCCCCCCCTGGCCCTAACAAGGCTCCGCCCCTAGGTCGAAACATCCTTAACGACAATCGGGACAAGATTTCAGTGAGGATATCAGTGCAGGAGAGGACAAAACTTGGGTCTTGTATGGTCGTCAAAGAGGAGAAAAGGGATTGAAAGGTAAAACATACCGAATTAATCCTTCAACACTAAACGAGCTACATTCCACAAAAGCTGACCTTCAACATTCACACCCACCCACCCACCCAACCCAGCCACTACTTCAAACTTGAGAAAACAATATATGAGTTAACGCAATCCTCATCTCTACGCCAACTCTAATAGTTTCTAAAACTTCATTTCTATTCCTATTGTAATTCTAACATCAGTTCTTTAAAATGTTTCCACGGTAAAACTGTTGACATTCTTTCTTTCTTTTTTCTAACATTTTTTTTGATTAATTAATTTCATATGTTCATAAAATATTTTCAATCAAACTCTTATATGATTAATTTAGTCCTCATATTCATATTTTTTTTAATCAAACCCTAGACGATTAATTTAGTTCTATGTCCATAAACGATCTCTATATGAAATTTCATTTTTTTCTTGTGTTTGTTAATTTAGTCCAATCTCATTTTTTTCCGTGTTTGTTAATTTGGTCCAATTAAAGTTTACAATTCAGTGTGAATGATGAATCGAACTTCGTGCTTAAATTGTATGATTGATCTTACTTCTACGGGTGTACAAAAATCGGGAATCAAACCGGAACCACCCCGAACCGGCATTTTTTTTAACCGTCAGGGAGAACCAGACCGAACCGGAATGTTCCAGTTTGGTCCGATTATCAAAATCTAAAAACTGTAAACAAAACCATAAAACCGGGAGAACCAGTTCAATATATATATGTGCATTTTAATATCAAAATTTAGCTTTGGTTCAATGGTTAACTCCTCAAATCCCCTTAGCTCCCACCTTCTTTTTTTCTTTTCATTTTTTCCTTTAAACTTAACTGAAAGTCATCTTCTTCTTTTTTTTCCTTTTAAACTTAACTAAAAGTCATTTTTTTTCCTTTTAAATTTAATTAAAATTCATAAAAAAAATTTAATCATTTTTTTAAAAAAAAATTAATTAAAAGTCCTCATTTTTCTCTTTTTATTTGTTATTTTAAATAGTAAATTTTATTAAAGAAGTTATATAAGAATTATTACGAAAATTGAGGAAAAAACATTTTCTCCGTAGTAAGAACTAAGAAATAGAAAATTTTAATCATTTTTTCCTTTTTTATTCATTTAAACTTAATTAAAAGCCCTCACTTTTTTTCCTTTTATTTGTTATTTTAAATATAAAATCTTATTAAGAAAATTATAAAATAATTATTATGAGGAAAAAATATTTTATCTGTAGAAAGAAATATAAAATTTTAATCATTTTTCTTTTTTTTTTCTTTTTAACTTACTAAAAAGGGTTTATTTAAAATTTTAAATAGAAAATTTTGTTAAGAAATAAATTATGTAAGAATTATGCGAATTTTTTTCCATAGTAAGAAATTGAAAATTTTAATAAGAGAAAAAAAATATTATTGTAAATTGTAATAACATATCATCGTATAAAATATAAACTAATACCATTAATTATTAATAATACGACACATACTAGTAATATTACCATTAATCATTACTTTAATACATAATTATTAAGCTCAGTAAATATTTATTTCGTATCAACTTGTTTTAATTTTATGTACTATTAAATTTTTATTATTGCATATTTCGGGGTGAAGTACTATATTAAAAGGATGTGTTTTTTTCATTCCGTAGTTGTAGTCTGTAGTCATTGTTTATAGGTTGAGTCATGGGCAGATGAACCAACGGATGAACCTTACATTTGTAGTTTTTTTTTCCCATCAGAATTCAGTTTTTTTTTATAAAGAAAAAGCAGAGCCCAATGGGAAAGAACCGGAGCCGTCCAGGACCGAATCGAAAAAAAAATAGAATTGGACTGAACCAAACCGTTAGTAACGGTTCGAGCCGATTCTATCCTAACCAGAACCCTAAATTTTCAATTAGGTCCAGTTCCAGCTCAAAAATCAGACCGAACCGATTCGTGTACACTTCTACTTTTATTAAGCAACCCAACCTTTTTTTCGGATTAATATGCTTCTAGTACCATACGTTTTTCAAAACTTTCAGTTGAGTCCCTAAGGTACTTGAATGAATGTTTCAGTACCGAAGGTTTGGTGTACTTTTTCTGTCAAGTCCTTTAAGGGTCTGTTTGGCGTTCCGGTTCTAGTTGGAAAAGTTCTGTGTAAAAATGACTTCTGGAAAAAAGAGTATGCTGTTTGGTAATTTTTTATTAAAAGTTCTGTGGGGAAATGAAAAGCTGTTTTTGGTGTTTGGTAAAAACTGGTTTAAAACTATGGTTTGAATATAAAATGACCATAAAGGGCACAATTCATTTTAAGTGTTATAATTAATTTTTTTAGTATCTTTATATATATTTTTAATCAATTTATTTATAATCTAATATTTACCACCTAATATTTATCTAATATTATAAATAAATTAAACTTATTAATACCATAAAAAATTTAAGTTATTAATACCATAAATTATTAATACCTTCTTCAATTTTTACCCCTTTTTCCCCGTATTTTAAGTATTTTTTCGTTCGATTTTTTTCTATTTCGAATAAAATTTCTCGAACCGTAGATCGAACATTTCCATCCGTTGTCACATTTTACATTTTTAACGCGTATCATTTAGTTTATTTCATTTTATTAATCCTTTCGGTATTTTCCATTCGGATTTATATTTATTTTTTGCGAGACTACTCGTACCAATAACTCGAACCAATTAAATAATTATATTCTTTTTTCCTTCCCACTCTCATCCTCAACGTTGGATCATCTTACCTTTTTGGCAAGACCCATCCAACGGTCATGTTTTTTTCCTCATTTAGCCATCTTCTTCATCTCTTTTCCCTTTCCCGCAAAACCATCCAGATCCAAAAATCCTCAATCCCTCACAGAAGCATCCAACAAGTCAATACAACAACAATCCAACAAATCAAAAGCATTCAATACACATATAATATACAAACCCATATCACCAAACAAAAGAACAAGAAGAAGAAGAAGGAATGGCTGCAACGAAGAAGCAATGAAGAAGGCATGAATGAGAAGAGAAGAAGGAACGGCTGCAACGAAATCGAAGAGGGCAAAATTGGGTTTCTGAGAGTTTCATTAAACTCTCAACAGTAGAAACTCCTTCGCGTGTTTTGGCCAAAATCTGATTTTGGCCACTGGAGCAAATCCCACCAGTGCCAGAAATGGCAATTTTGCTTGTTTGCAAGAATCTCTTCTCAAGAAGCTCCGTTTGAAATGACGTAACCAAACACCTTGGGGCTGATTTTCTACTTGGAAAATGACTTTTCCAAGTAGAACCATAACGCCAAACGGCAACTAAGTAGGTGATTGAGATTTTAGCTAGCTTTTATTATGTTTTCCTGACACATGGATTCCACTACCAACTTGAAATCCTCTTATAAAATACGGACACCAAATACAACACAAACACACAAATATGGTTTTATTTTACGTTGCATTTATTCGATTCCCTTGTTTTCTGTTTTCCTTTTTTTCTTTTTCAATGTTTCCATTTCTTAAAATCTATGACAATGGCGGAGCCGAACAATTTTATTTTGGGGCAATTAGCTAGATAGGGAGAAAATTTCCGAGGATTAATGAAAAAAAACTTCAATAACTATTTTGTAAGAATTCAAAATTTATTAGGAACAAATAGGAAAGATTAATAAAAAAAAAATATAATTTTAAAGACTATTATGGAAGACCACTATACCAGAAAATTTTGAGGGTGGAAAAACTTTGAAGAACCTCAAATTACAAGTTTAATTTCTTTAAAAGCGTAGTTTATCAATTTTTTGGGCGTAAATACGTAAAAAAAAAAACTCTAAAATTTACATAATTTTTTACCTTAAAATTTGCAATTTAAATTTATATATAGTTTCTCAAAAATTAGAATTTTGCTTTTTGTAGTGGTAAAATTACCGTAAAACATGGTAAAAATTGCAAAAAATAATGAAAATTTGAGGGAAAATGTGACAAATAAAATTGTGATCTCCTCAATTTATGCATTCTTTTCTCCTAACTTTTATTTTTAACGTTCAGTGTTGATACAATGTGAATAACTTTCACAACTATAGATTTGTCCCAATCAAATCAAATTTTAAATTTTTTTTTTCTAATAAGCATCTTTATTATAATGAAAATTCTGCAGAATCAGGTTACAGACGAAAATAGGAAAACCTGCATATTGATACAAGAAAAGGCTAAAGCCAAGCCGAGAAATCACGAAATTTCAACATTAAAATGTGCATAGAGATGTATGAACTAACTCATCCTCTCTAGTAAAAGAAAAGAGAACCTAACAACAGTAAATTAGTGCATCTCAAAGCTGTTCAGCTCCCTCCATGTCAAAATGTTTCCGCAATTTCTTTCTTTTTCTTGCATCGATCGATCCCCACTCCGCAGAATATAACTAGCTAGTGTTTCCTCCTCAAATGGAACAGCTCGTGAGTTTCCAAGTTTCTCCGTTCATGTTCAACTTCACCAATTTTACCACCTTATAATATTTCGAACTATGATTACTAACAAACTCCCTTGTGAACATTTCTATTACTTCTCCATCATTTGACAGATGAAGTAGCTTCAAACCATATGTATCTGGGTCACTTATGGAAACTGTTACCAATTTGGTCCAACAACATTCAACACCACACTGATCCTTCATCACCCACACATCTACAGATGCCAAGCCCGACGAACTAATATAAGAGCAGAGTTCACCTCCTATAACACCTAAATCGACAGGGGTAATACAGTCCCAGTGATCAGGTAGAGAGGCAGAGGCAGAGGCAGCTGAGTTTCTCCTCTGCCATATCAAAACAAACAACATACTTTTTTATATTGTTATCAGTAGCTAGCCAGTGAAGAGTTCCGTCACAAAATATCATCTCTGTACTACGCGACTTGGTACGGAAGCCAAGGTTTCTGTTCACCCACGTCTTTGTTTTTAATGATAATACATGAATTCTTGATTGCCGATTATCCCATCTGCCATACGTCAGCTTTACAACCTTGTAGTCATCAATGTTACTGTCCCATCCGAACCCAGCAAGGATAGCCAGAGAACTATCGCTTTCACCCACATCCGGGAGCACAATAACTTCTCCCGTTATTGGATTCCACAAATTCAACTTATGAATGGTTAATCAAGAAGATATTTGATAATCATAACCAATACATACAAAGCCATTGCAAGAACCCCATATTTGATAAGGATAACCATATTCACTAGACATTGAGTTCTTAGCCCCTGGATGTGGAAGCTCACGACGCACAAATTCATAATCATCGCAGTTTATGATTTCAAAAATGTTAGATTTCTTAAAATAAAGCAACAACCCAGGAATTGGATTGGGATGCAATTTAGCAAACGCACCTGAATCGGACAACAGATTTCACAGGTAGGATTTTAAGAAGCTCCTCTGTCATGTATTGACAGTAACCTCCCACCATCAAGACCTCAAGACAGAAACCTCCCACCATCAAGACAATAATATCCCACCATCAAAACAGTAACGATTGTGTTAGTGTATTTATCCTACCATTAACACCTACAATTATCATCATAACTGTTCTCACTTGTTGCTGTATATATATGGATACATATATGAATAAAATGGTGGACAATTGCAGCAAACACTGCTGTCCCATTTTCTCAAGTTGGTAGTGGAGCCATATCTCTCACGAGCATCTACCACCATGCCTATCTCACCTTCTTCTCCGACGTGCTCTCTCTCTTTCTCCTTCACGAGCATCTCCCTCTTCTCTACAATGTCCTCAATGTTACCATCACCAATCCGAGCCAAATCATCTTTACTAGGAATTCCTCAGTTTCAACTTCCTTTTCTCTTTTTCTACTCTGTCTGGCTAGAACTGTGGCCCAGACTCTTCATTTTCTACAGAGTGTACTCCATCTTCTTTTTTACGATATTTTTATGGGCCACTTTCTTGATATTTGATAATCATAACCAATACATACAAAAGTTGGTGTCAGAATACAAGCAGAAAGAACTGCAGTAAAACATGGTGATGTAAGATACTAGAATAGAAAAACAAACATATGAACCAATTCATTCTATTGTATACACAAATCAACAATGATTAACTAATTAGTGGATCCAAATTCAATAGCAAACTTCTGGAAAACAAATATAAAGCATTAAATCCAATGTATTTAGTACTGATAAGGAGCTTTGTATTTGAACTAATTAAAAGGAAATCAACATATCAAAATTTTAAAACAAAATCCACATGTAGTCTATTTTTTTACATGGCAAACTCGTCATCCAATCCCTTAACCCAAGTGGGCCCCACTTTGTCACGTCAACAAACAGGGCTCAATTAGTTTTTTCTTCTTCGTTTCTCCTTCTTTATTAGAAAGAACAACAACAACCATAGCTCTCTACTTCCTCTCTCTCCTTCATCCCTTCACACAAATCCAAATCTCTAACTTTATTTCTCTAAAATCCTCGCAATGGTGAGGGTGACTTGTTTCTATATGGTAGAGGTGGACGATGCTGGTGCGTGGCAAGTGGTTGGTGGTGAGAAATTTGGATTTGTGTGAGGGGGATGAGTGAGAGGGAGGGAGCAGAGGTATGGTTGTTGTTGTTCTTTATAACAGAGAAGAAGACAAATAAAAAAAAAAACTTGGGCCCTACTTGCTGATGTGGTTGTGTGGGCCTATTTGGGGGTAACGGATTAGATGGCAAGTTTGCTGCGTAGGAAAATAGACTATGTTGAATATAGCATACCTGTAGTGTGGAAAGGGTTGACACCATGTGCAGCCATGCAACCATTGATGTGCAACCACCATACTTGTGTATAAATAGGAGTGAAGTTTACTTGTATAAAAACCAAGCAATTAAGCAATAAACATCTTAAATCATTTGCTTCAATATGATAGCGGAGCTAGTGTCCTGATTTCATTTATATTCTGGTCACCACCTTCGGCATCATTTACCATTTTCTATTTCTTCGGCTTTGCCTAATCTTTGACTACCACTTCTTTGGAGTTTGGTAGGTAACTTTTCAGCTCAACATCATCGACAACCGGCATAATTTCCTCACCAACCTCCATCTGTTCCAAATTGGTTGTTTCATCTTTATTTACTGTCTCTTCCTTCTACCTCACCAACCTCCCTCTATTCCATCTTCCTTGTTTCACTTTTATTGACTTCCTTTTCCTCCTCATGCTTATAAATTTTGTGCGTGTTTGTTTCAATTGCAATTCTTGTCTCTTTCTCCTCGTGCTTATGTTTAGAAAGCAACAAGGAAATAGGCAGATTGTCCTCACTGTTATTGTCCATTGATTTTAATGCTTTTGCAGTCCTTTGTTCCTCAAAAGAAGAGTCAATCAACTAGCATTTGCTTAAAAAAATGTTGAATATAGCATAGCTGTAGTGTGGAAAGGGTTGACACCAAGTGCAATCATGTAACCATTGTTGAATACACCATGTGCAGCCACCATAGTTGTACATAAATAGGAGTGAAGTTTACTTGTATAAAAACCAAGCAATTAAGCAAGAAACATCTTAAATCATTTGTTTCAACATGATAGCGGAGCTAGTGTCCTAATTTCATTTCTATTCCGGTCTCTACCTTCGGCATCATTTACCATTTTCTATTTCTTCGGTTTTGCCTCATCTTTGGATGCCACTTCTTTGGAGTTTGGTAGGAAACTTTTCAACTCAACATCCATCGACAACCGACACAATTTCCTCACCAACCTCCATCTGTTCCAAAGTGGTTGTTTCATCTTTATTTACAATCTCTTCCTTCCACCTCACCAATCTCCCTCTGTTCCATATTCCTTGTTTCACTTTTATTGACTTCATCTTCTTCCTCATGCTTATAACTTTTGTGCGTGTTTGTTTCACTTTCAATTCTTGTCTCCTTCTCCTCATGCTTATGTTTAGAAAGCAACAAGGAAATAGGCAGATTGTCCCCACTATTATTGTCCACTGATTTTAAAGCTTTGGTAGGAAATCAACTGGCATTTGCTTAAAAAAATGTTGAATATAACATAACTGTAGTGTGGAAAGGGTTGGCACCATGTGCAAACATGTAACCATTGTTGAATACACCATGTGCAACCACCATAGTTGTGTATAAATAGGAGTGACGTTTACTTGTATAAAAAATAAGCAATTAAGCAATAAACATCTTAAATCATTTGCTTCAACATGATAGCGGAGCTAGTGTCCTGATTTTATTTCTATTTCGGTCACCACCTCCGGTATCATTTACCATTTTCTATTTCTTCGACTTTGTCTCATCTTTGGATGCCACTTTTTTGGAGTTTGGTAGGCAACTTTTTAGCTCAACGTCATCCACAACCGACACAATATCCTCACCAACCTCCATCTATTCCAACTTAGTTGTTTCATTTTTATTTACTGTCTATTCCACCTCACCAACCTCCATATGTTCCATCTCCCTTGTTTCACTTTTATTGACTTCCTCTTCCTCCTCATACTTTTGCGCGTGTTTGTTTCACTTGTAATTCTTGTCTCTTTCTCCTCATGCTAATGTGTAGAAAGTAGCAAAGAAATAAGCAGGTTGTCCTCACTGTTATTGTCCATCGGTTTCAAAGCTTTGGCAATCCCTTGTTCCTCAAAGAAAAGTCAATCAACTGGCATTTTTTCTTAAGGCGTCTATGACCAGATTTAACATCAAATGTTGAAACCAAAACAATTGGTTGTTCCTACTCTTTAAACTCAAGTTGTCATCAAATATGCCATCTTGGTTTAAGGAGGGTGTTGAATATAACATAGTTGTAGTATGGAAAGGGTTGACACTATGTATAATCATGCAACCATTGTTGAATACACCATGGGTACCCACCACAGTTGTGTATAAATAGGAGAGAAGTTTATTTGTATAAAAAGTAAGCAATTAAGTAATAAACATCTTAAATCATTTGCTTCAACAAACTGAGTGTGGATTTTTTTTTTGAAGTTTGAATTTTAAAATCCATTAAATCTAGAAAAATTAAATAGAGGGTACAATTTGAGACTGATTTGATAAATATAAGGTGCGGTTTGAAATATTGATGATGTAAAGTGTTTTTTTTGGAACTTTTAGATAAACACTGAGAGCTAAGTGGTGTATCTAGCCATTAATCAACAGTTTAGATTATATATACTAGCTTAGGTTTCCAAATTGTCTCATTTTTCGTAAACCAATCATTTCCTTAATCCGAGTACAAACACTAAAAAAATTATTTATTTTGTACCAGAGGGAGTATCTAATTAAAATCAAAATTTATAAATTAAGATCTATCTAACTTTTTACATCTCTTAATTATGGACTATTATGTTCAAACAAAACGACCAATAGGACAAAATTGGGATTGGTTACCCGCCTTGTGGCGGTTTCAAGTTTAATGTATTTCCATTGTTTTGATGAAAATAATAATAAAAAATAGACCAGAATCCAAAAATAACATCCAACCCAATAAATACATTCTAACTAGAAAAACGGGCCTAATTGGCTAACCTTTTACAAAGCCGGCAAGCCGGCAACCAGGGAAATACGACGTAGTTTCACATTTGTTCTTTGAAGTAAAAACGTGAATATGAAACTTGGAAGTTGAAAGAAGAAACAGTGGAGTGTAGAACATAGCAAATCCCTAGTCACCGTTTCACTCTTCTTCTTCAATCCACTGCCGCCCACACATCTGACTACCTCTGTGTGCGACTGCGTCTCCATCTGAGGTTGACCGGAGACATCTCCGCCTTTTCCACTACTACTGCATACGATCTTCTCAAGTTTTGAAACTTATTTCCGGGTGAGTATTAGCACTTACTAAGTTTAATTATTGTGTTTGAAGTCTGTATGAGAGCAGAATCAAATTCTTATTTTATTTCAGTAGCAGGGCCGGAACTCAAATAGAAGATACACAGGAATAGTTTTGATGACATTAGAAGTAATCTAATTTACTGGAGTGCAGATATGTGAATTGAGATAAGACAAGTGTTAATTGGTTCTTAAGTTCAACGTTCCATCCTGTGTTTCTATTTGACCGATTTCACTCTTTGTTTTTCTTGATATAATGAATAATAATCGAAGTAAATTTTGGAAAATTATATGAATTATATTGCTTCCAAGGGCTGGTGGTTTTTCATCTACCACCCATATTGAACGGGTCTTGACCGCTTATCACATTATCACACAGGGATTATGTTAGAAAAAAATCCACGCGAGCAACTATAAATTATTGCGAGGAATGACAATTGCACATTGAGAATAAAATAGACACTCTCTCAGTTGATTTATGGAAAACTAATAAGTTCGAAAGCTGAACTAAATCTATTACGTAGTTAACGAGGTACATAAGCAGTCCAGCAAATCAAAGAACCAATTAGATAAGCGTTCCTATGTATAGTGGTACAAGATAAAACAACAAAGCATCCACCACAGGACGAAAGGGGAAATAATGACATAACAAGACTTTTTGCCAAATTAACTAACTCTACCGTCATTTGGTTGAGTCCGTGACTCCAAGAAGAGTCATACGGTTGAGTAGATGAGAGAAGGTTCAGCCATTGCACCGTTCCTAAAATCCCCACAAGCCAGTCTCTTAGTGACTGGTGGGATCAGGGAAATCCTAAGCTCATCAATAGACATGAGGTCTTTAAGTGAAAGGATTGTTCCACATGAAAGTGTTCATGGCTGGCGCAACAAAAAGTGGTTTACTATAATCCCAGGCTTGAACAACGCATGTGAGCAGATTGTCGCACAACCCCCCAGCAATCTGCATTGGTGAAATAACAAAATAAGAAAGACCATGTTATTCACTGTTTATAAATGATAAGAGAGTGCAAAAGCGGCTGGTAATTTTACAACTAAATTACAGTCAGTGCACAGGAATGATCACTTAGGCACCGGCTTTAATCACATCATCAGACTGCTAAGTTCAGTGCAATTATTTTTGTTAGACAATCTAAAACGTCTACCTTATAAAGTGATTATAGTCTCACTGTTAAAGAAAAACCTTGAAATCAAGGCCTATACATCAAAATCTTTGTTCTTACGCACACAGTTTAACAGAATAGAATAGGATCGTTCATAAAGTGGAAGAGGAATCAAACCCCAAATGCAAGAAAATAAAGGTGACCAATTATGTGGTATACATCCATGAGTATGAGAAATCAATTTTGTAAGTTTTGCAAAGCTTTTTACCTTCCCAAGTGTATTTGCTGATAGTGGAGCAATAACCATTATATTAGCCCACCGCCTGAGCTCGATGTGAAGCACATTATCACCTATCTTTTTCCAACTAGACCATTCCTCTTCATCAGTGTAAAGAGTTACATCCTGAGGAAGTGTTGCTCTATCAATGAAATGTAAAGAAGCCTTGGTAGCAACTGCTTTTACTTCAGCCCATTCAGAAAAGCAATGGCATAAATTTGTAAATTTTATTGCAGCTTGATAGCATGTATTTTATGCATGTTTTTCCTTCTATTTTTGCCTTGATTTAGGCCTTGATGCTACTAATCCACTCGTATTTTCATCTTTATCACAGATCAAGGTCAAGAAGGAGAAATGTGCGAAAAGACATGCTTTATGGGTGATTTTTGCGGACTCCAAGGTTCAAGACCATCGTCGAGACCAAGGACCAATTTCTTCATCGAGGCCTGTCATCGAGCCCTCGATGGACCAAGAGCTTTAAATCCACGTGCCCTCGATGGACCAAGAGCTTTAAATCCACGTGTCCTCGCAGTTGTGCTTCCACGTGTCCCCTCGGATGTCTCCTAGAATATTCCCTCAGATGCTGATCAGTCGTCTATTATCGAGGTCTCGCCCGAAAGGAATATTCCATAAAGATTCTTATCGAGACCCCATGAAGACTCTCTTCCAGAACATTCCAGAACGTTCCAGAATATTCCCAAAGATGCTGATCTGCCCTCGACATGTCGTCGAGACCTCGACAATCTTATCGAGACCTCGACAAGTGCAAAACGCCAAATCCACGTAGCTCCACTCCAATCACTCCACGTGTCCTCCCTGGTGCATGTCAGATGTTCTGCGAGGATCCCGAGGAATATTCCCCTCTTCTGCCATCGTGGGTCACCCCTTTTGCAGGAGCGTGGGCACCTTGTGTGTACTTCCCCTTAGCTGGAATTTTGTCCCTTAGTGGGTGGCTGGTGTATATATACAACCTTATGTACTAGGGTTTCAACACCTCTTTACACTTTAGATATTTTACTCTTAAACTAGATTCAGTAGCTTTCTTCTAGTTAGTAGTTTTGGGGCTTGTTCCTCCCTCTTCTCTCCATAGTTGCTGGATCCAAGCTTTGTAACAAGCACCATTAATCAAGTTTTATCCCTTACTCTTCCTTTATCTTTTATTATGTTATTTCCATCTTTTATTTGTTTATCTCTTAACATGAGTGGCTAAAATCCACGTTCTTGGTAAAGGTGTATCGAGGGTTGCTTGGGTAGATTCGAGGCCTGATTGCTTTTAACATGTTCTCTTTGTTATATCTGGTTGCTTGTTATTTTAATTCCATTTTTGCTTAGGGTGATTCGAGGCCTGATCAACTTTTAATCTTCCCTTTGTGATTATTGTCGTGACTCTACAGTGATAGCTAGCGTGAGACTGTTGAGTAGGTGTAGACAACTAGATTAGTGTTCTCGGGTAGATCTGGGTTCATTCGTCTAGGGCATGCAGCTGGTTAGGGTCCTGTCGTGGTCCTGACAAATCGAGGCATCGATCCCTAGATGTGTCTTTCTTGCTCTTTATCGATGCTCTGATATTCTGTCCACTTTTTGCTAGTGACAAGCTAAAGTGAAAAATGCTGTCTTTTGATGACAAGATAGGTGGCTGAGAGGATATTAGAGGATCGAGGCCACCTTATTAACAGTGAAAACGGGGGGTGGCTCCTTACGAAAGAAAGCAGGGGGTCTACGTGAAAACATGACCCCTATAGCACGTCTGTAACGTTAGAACGGAAAATCTTTGCGCTGATGACAATAGAGCCCTCGACGCAACCCAAGAAAGCCCTTTACCAAGTTCCCTTCTCCCTGACTTATTATCTTTGCTTATTAATCTAATTGTTTATTTTGCGTTTTATTTTATCTTTACTCTTTATTATTTTTGTTTACTCATCGTGACCTCGATTGCCATTTTTAGTAGTTAGAATTGTTAGCTCTGATCACTCTCTTGGTTAACTTGATTAACCTATAAACCCCCCTTTGTTGTTGTGATTTTGTGCATTTTTGCCTCTGTCATACAATCGAGGGCTAGATCTCGTTTCTCTCAATCTCTGTGGTTCGACCCTGTTACCGCTTTATACAAATTAGTTTGTGCATCTAGGCCTCAGGAAATATATTATTTTTGACACGTTTCGACGGCGAGTCACAACTATACTTCCACTGGCAGCAAGTAGAATCTTCGGCTTCCATGGACCAGCACTAACCTGTGTTGGCTCCTTTTCTTTTGCCACAGCTTCAGAATGCGCCATAATCTGCCCAAGGAATAGAAGATGGAAAACAACCAATTAAACCAAATCATCCATTGTTAAGAAACTTTGCACATTAAAGAAATCCACAAGCCCACATTGAATGGGAGAGCGAATGAAAAAACTACATGACAGTCAACCTCCAAAAAGTAAATAAAATTTGGTTTATAAAATATCCTTTTACTTTCTAGGAAACCAAAATAATATTACAAAATATTTCTCCTAGGTGATGGCAACCGATCAATTTGAATTTGGCTAACAAAAATATTAGCGTAGCAAAATGAAATAATTCTTCAGTCAAACAATATATGAAAATATGTTCTCTAACTCTCTTAACCCCAACATACATCTCTTACATTCTGAATGAATAAGCAGACCATGGAAAATGGTCATTGTTAACATCACTTCCATGAAGCCATGCCCTCATTGAAGCAAAATTAAAATGGCCAAAGCAAACAGACAGGAAAAACACAGAGAAATAAAATCAAAGAATGAATCCCAGTATCTAATGCATCTAGGAAAAGCATGTCCATTGAAAAACCTCGTTAGTCGACTTTCAGAACTTTGAACCATGCAGTTTCCATAGTGATTCAAGTTATTTTAAAATTATAGGGAGTGGAAAAACTTGAAAAAAAATGAATGCAAGGTTGCTAGAATATGCCCTGCATAAGTGAAACCAAGTAAAAATAAATAATGTATCAGTCAAGGTGGGAGTAATTTGACAAGTCTCCTTCATAATGCAGAACTTGCTTCCAGTTACCCACGCGTTTAGCACGACAGAAACTTTGCTGTTACATGACACCATTGCTCATATATTGCCTTTGAATACGTAAATCAAAAGCCACAATACCTAGGGGTGTAACCGGTCCGGTTTTGGGTTTGGAACCTGACTGAACTGAAAATGTCCGGTTCTGTCCGGCCTGGAACCGGACTGAACCAGCAGTTCGATCCGGTACCGGTTTTTTTTTAATATAATTAATTAAAAAATACATTATATAAAAAAATTCAATAAAAATAAACAATTTTTTTTCAATCACACAATCGCCAACCTAATTGAACTCAAGGCCATTAATTCTGCAACACATTAACTCACCTATAATCCAAAAAACATCCATAATGAATTTACAATCAAAAACCGTGAACTCAATCCCACAATCCCAATTGAACTCAAAGCCACAATCCAAAAAACATCCAAAATTAAGGAGCTGCAACATGCAAAAGAAGGCAGTATCCCAATTGAACTCAAAACCACAATCCAAAAAACAGAATTTACAGAAATAATGTAAAAGTCCCAGAAAAGTTCAATCTTTTGTGGAAGATTAAGGAACTACTAATTAATTAATTAATAGACACCATCATTCATCATTCCATGAGTCAATTAGTTAATGTTCAATCATTTGCATTTTCCAGTAGAAAATAATGTTAATAATTACAACAATCTAGTAACGAAAGAGTAACTACTGGTTGCCAATGTTGTGAAACTTGCATCCAGTATAGAAGGGAGTACTATGAGAGGCAGGTCTGTCGGGAGACCCAAACAATTTTACATGAGCAAGTTTGGTCCAGGGTTTAGTTGCAAAAGGAAGCAAATTTAAAACATGCATCTACTGGATTGAAAATTTCTTTGTTTGCCAGCTTTGTGTCACCATATTCAGAAATTTAAAACATGCACCTAATGACTTACATTGATTGATTCAGTATTTGAGTTCATGTTCTTCGTGGGTTGTTGTCGTGGTGGCGGCGGAGGACAATTGCACATTGAGAATAAAATAGACACTCTCTCAGTTGATTAATGGAAAACTAATAAGTTCGAAAGCTGAGCTAAATCTATTACGTAGTTAACGAGGTATACAAGCAGTCCAGCAAATCAAAGAACCAATTAGATAAGTGTTCCTATGTATAGTGGTACAAGATAAAACAACAAAGCATCCACCACAGGACGAAAGGGGAAATAATGACATAACAAGAATTTTTGCCAAATTAACTAACTCTACCGTCACTTGGTTGAGTCCGTGACTTTAAGAAGAGTCATACGGTTGAGTAGATGAGAGAAGGTTCAACCATTGCACCATTCCCAAAATCCCAAGCCAGTCTCTTAGTGACTGGTAGGATCAGGGAAATCCTAGACATGAGGTCTTTCTGTGAAAGGATTGTTCCACATGAAAGTGTTCATGGCTGGTGCAACAAAAAGTGGTTTACTATAATCCCAGGCTCGAACAACGCATGTGAGCAGATTGTCGCACAATCCCCCATCAATCTGCATTGGTGAAATAACAAAATAAGAAAGACCATGTTATTCACTGTTTATAAATGATAAGAGAGTGCAAAGGCGGCTGGTAATTTTACAACTAAATTACAGTCAGTGCACAAGAATGATCACTTAGGCACCGACTTTAATCACATCATCAAATTGCTAAGTTCAGTGCAATTATTTTTGTTAGGCAATCTAAAACGTCTACCTTATAAAGTGATTATAGTCTCGTTGTTAAAGAAAAACCTTGAAATCAAGGCTTATACATCCAAATCTTTGTTCTTACGCACACAGTTTAACAGAATAGGATAGGATCATTCATAAAGGGGAAGAGGAATCAAACCCCAAATGCAAGAAAATAAAGGTGACCAATTATGTGGTATACATCCATGAGTATGAGAAATCAATTTTGTAAGTTTTGCAAAGCTTATTAACTTCCCAAGTGTATTTGCTGATAGTGGAGCAATAACCATTATATTAGCCCACCGCCTGAGATCGATGTGAAGCACGTTATCACCTATTTGTTTCCAACTAGACCATTCCTCTTCATTAGTGTAAAGAGTTACATCCTTAGGAAGTGCTGCTCTATCAATGAAATGTAAAGAAGCCTTGGTAGCAACTGCTTTTACTTCAGCCCATTCAGAAAAGCAATGGCATAAATTTGCAAATTTTATTGGAGCTACACTTCCACTAGCAGCAAGTAGAATCTTCGGCTTCCATGGACCAGCACTAACCTGTGTTGGCTCCTTTTCTTTTGCCACAGCTTCAGAATGCGCCATAGTCTGCCCAAGGAATATAAGATAGAAAACAACCAATTAAACCAAATCATCCATTGTTAAAAAGTCAAGAAACTTTGCACGTTAAAGAAATCCACAAGCCCACATTGAATGGGAGAGCGAATGAAAAAACTACATGACGGGTCAACCTCCAAAAAGTAAATAAAATTTGGTTTATAAAATATCCTTTTACTTTCTAGGAAACTAAAATAATATTACAAAACATTTCTCCTAAGTGATTGCAACCAATCAATTTGAATTTGGCTAACAAAAGTATTAGCGTAGCAAATTGAAACAATTCTTCAATCAAACAATATCTAAAAATGTGTTCTCTAACTTAACCCTAACATACATCTCTTACATTTTGAATGAATAAGCAGACCATGGATAAGGGTCATTGTTAACAGACATAACTTGATGCTAGCCAACAATTAATCAAGTGAGAAGCAAGAAAACTTACCAGAGAGAAGCACACTGAGTGCAAGAGCATAAGTGGTCTCTTTCAAATCCCTATGCTACACCAAGATGGCGACAGAAAACCCACTGGTCCAAAGAGGTTCCTTTTCCAGAAAACCTGACCACCGCACTCTGGTAATGTTCATTACGGGACTTCCTTCGTGACATTTGCCATCCCTATGTGATAATGTAATAAGGGGTCAAGACCCATTCAATATGGGTGGTAGATGAAAAACCACCAGCCCTTGGAAGCAATATAATTCATATAATTTTCCAAAATTTACTTCGATTATTATTCATTATATCAAGAAAAACAAAGAGTGAAATCGGTCAAATAGAAACACAGGATGGAACGTTGAACTTAAGAACCAATTAACACTTGTCTTATCTCAATTCACATATCTGCACTCCAATAAATTAGATTACTTCTAATGTCATCAAAACTATTCCTGTGTATCTTCTATTTGAGTTCCGGCCCTGCTACTGAAATAAAATAAGAATTTGATTCTGTTCTCATACAGACTTCAAACACAATAATTAAACTTAGTAAGTGCTAATACTCAACCGGAAACAAGTTCCAAAACTTGAGAAGATCGTATGCAGTAGTAGTGGAAAAGGCGGAGATGTCTCCGGTCAACCTCAGATGGAGACGCAGCCGCACACAGAGGTGGTCAGATGTGTGGGCGGCGGTGGATTGAAGAAGAAGAGTGAAATGGTGACTAGGGATTTGCTATGTTCTACACTTCGTTCTACACTCCACTGTTTCTTCTTTCAACTTCCAAGTTTCATATTCACGTTTTTACTTCAAAGAACAAATGTGAAACTATGTCGTATTTCCCTGGTTGCCAGCTTGCCGGCTTTGTAAAAGGTTAGCCAATTAGGCCCGTTTTTCTAGTTAGAATGTATTTATTAGGCCAGATAGTTATTTTTGGATTCTAGCCTTTTTTTTTTATTATTTTCATCAAAACAATGGAAATACATTAAACTTGAAACCGCCACAAGGCGGGCAACCAATCCCAATTCTGTCCTATTGGTCATTTTGTTTGAACATAATAGTCCATAATTAAGAGATGTAAAAAGTTAGATAGACCTTAATTTATAAATTTTGATTTTAATTAGATACTCCCTCTGGTACAAAATAAATAATTTTTTTAGTGTTTGTACTCGGATTAAGGAAATGATTGGTTTACGAACAATGAGACAATTTGGAAACCTAAGCTAGTATATATAAGATAAACTGTTGATTAATGGCTAGATACACCACTTAACTCTCAGTGGTTATCTAAAAGTTCCAAAAAAAAACACTTTACATCATCAATATTTCAAACTGCACCTTATATTCATCAAATCAGTCTCAAATTGTACCCTCCATTTAATTTTTCTAGATTTAATGGTTTTTAAAATTCAAACTTCAAAAAAAAAATCCACACTCAGTTTGTTGAAGCAAATGATTTAAGATATTTATTGCTTAATTGCTTACTTTTTATACAAGTAAACTTCACTCCTATTTATACTTATACACAACTGTGGTGGGTACCCATGGTGTATTCAACAATGGTTGCATGATTATACATAGTGTCAACCCTTTCCACACTACAACTATGTTATATTCAACACCCTCCTTAAACTCAAGATGACATATTAGATGACAACTTGAGTTTAAAGAGTAGGAACAACCAATTATTTTGGTTTCAACATTTGATGTTAAATCTGGTCATAGACGCCTTAAGAAAAAATGCCAGTTGATTGACTTTTCTTTGAGGAACAAGGGATTGCCAAAGTTTTGAAACCGATGGACAATAACAGTGAGGACAACCTGCTTATTTCTTTGCTACTTTCTACACATTAGCATGAGGAGAAAGAGACAAGAATTGAAAGTGAAACAAACACGCACAAAAGTTATCAGCATAAGGAAGAAGATGAAGTCAATAAAAGTGAAACAAGGAAGATGGAATAGAGGGAGGTTGGTGAGATGGAAGGAAGAGGTTGTAAATAAAGATGAAACAACCACTTTGGAACAGATGGAGGTTGGTGAGGAAATTGTGCCAGTTGTCGTTGGATGTTGAGTTGAAAAGTTGCCTACCAAACTCCAAAGAAGTGGCATCCAAAGATGAGGCAAAACCGAAGAAATAGAAAATGGTAAATGATGCCGAAGGTGGAGACAGGAATAGAAATGAAATCAGGACTCTAGCTTCGCTATCATATTGAAACAAATGATTTAAGATGTTTCTTGCTTAATTGCTTGGTTTTTATACAAGTAAACTTCACTCCTATTTTTGTACAACTATGGTGGCTGCACATGGTGTATTCAACAATGGTTACATGATTGCACGTGGTGTCAACCCTTTCCACACTACAGTTATGCTATATTCAACATTTTTTTAAGCAAATGCCAGTTGATTGACTCTTCTTTTGAGGAACAAAGGACTGCAAAAACTTTAAAATCAATGGACAATAACAGTAAGGACGATCTGCCTATTTCCTTGTTGCTTTCTAAACATAAGCACGAGGAGAAAGAGACAAGAATTGCAAGTGAAACAAACGCGCACAAAAGTTATAAGCATGAGGAGGAAAAGGAAGTCAATAAAAGTGAAACAAGGAAGATGGAATAGAGGGAGGTTGGTGAGGTAGAAGGAAGAGACAGTAAATAAAGATGAAACAACCAATTTGGAACAAATGGAGGTTGGTGAGGAAATTATGCCGGTTGTCGATGATGTTGAGCTGAAAAGTTACCTACCAAACTCCAAAGAAGTGGTAGTCAAAGATTAGGCAAAGCCGAAGAAATAGAAAATGGTAAATGATGCCGAAGGTGGTGACCAGAATATAAATGAAATCAGGACACTAGCTCCACTATCATATTGAAGCAAATGATTTAAGATGTTTATTGCTTAATTGCTTGGTTTTTATACAAGTAAACTTCACTCCTATTTATACACAAGTATAGTGGTTGCACATCAATGGTTGCATGGTTGCATATGGTGTCAACCCTTTTCACACTACAGGTATGCTATATTCAACATAGTCTATTTTCCTACGCAGCAAACTTGCCATCTAATCCGTTACCCCCAAATAGGCCCACACTGCCACATCAGCAAGTAGGGCCCAAGTAATTTTTTTCATTTGTCTTCTTCTCTGTTATAAAGAACAACAACAACCATACCTCTGCTCCCTCCCTCTCACTCATCCCCTTCACACAAATCCAAATTTCTCACCACCAACCACTTGCCACGCACCAGCATCGTCCACCTCTACCATATAGGAACAAGTCACCCTCACCATTGCGAGGATTTTAGAGAAATAAAGTTAGAGATTTGGATTTGTGTGAAGGGATGAAGGAGAGAGAGGAAGTAGAGAGCTATGGTTGTTGTTGTTCTTTCTAATAAAGAAGGAGAAACGAAGAAGAAAAAACTAATTGAGCCCTGTTTGTTGACGTGACAAAGTGGGGCCTACTTGGGTTAAGGGATTGGATGACGAATTTGCCACGTAAAAAAATAGACTACATGTGGATTTTTTTTAAAAATTTTGAATTTTGAAATTCATTAATTTTAAAAAATTATGTGGAGGTGCGGTTAGAGATATATTTGGCAAACATAAAATACAATTTTAAATATTAGTGATGCAGGGTACTATTTAAGAATTTTACACAAACACGGGGCCAAAAAGTATGATTAATCTTGATTAATTTATATGTGTGAAATTGTATAGTTCAAAATTAAAAAATATAATTCATTTGACTACTTCCTAATTAGCTATTCAAGGATCACACTTATAGTAGTGCAATTATAAATATTAATTAATTGAAATACCCATCACAAAATTCGAATTATTATATAAATAAATACCTACTTTAAAAATGCTAAATTACGGCTCGAGCCAATCGTGAAAAATTTCTTTACTTTAGTATACTTTCTAAAAGAAAAAGAAGAAAAATTTCACATTAAACACATTAAAGATAAAGAACGAAGTCAATTATCGTTATTTATTTCAAAGCTTACATTTATTGATCCTGGCATAATTAATTAATTACATAGTATGACAATATATAAATACTAGCTAAATGAGAAAAAAAGTAAAAGTAAAACGTAATGGACTATAATGAAAAATTCGAAAGAAATGATAAGGATTAAAGATAGTGGTTGTAAAATAAAAATGGTTCAGGAAGATTAGGCAAAAGTTTTATTATAGTATAAGTAATTACTATCATATATGGTATTAGTTCCTTAAATTTTATTATATTAATTTCATTTCTCGTCCTACTATAAATTGAATTAATAATTTTTTTATCAAAAGGAAATACATTAACCAACTGCCGTTCAAAATTTTAAACGTTAATTTTTTTCAAACCTTTCATTATACTATCCATTATTTTAATTAATTTAACCATTTTTTTACTACTATTTTTTCATCTTTTGTTAATGCTAGGGTACTTTGGATATTTTCACCCCTTACCCCCACCTCATGGCTTCATGCTTTTATCTTTACCATTCAATTCTTTATTATTCTTTCTGAAAAAAAACGTTTTTATTATACTTTTGTATTTTTTTTTTTATATTTCACATGTTACTATATATATTTTTTAACATTCATAGTCAATATTAGTTTATTTTAACTCCATCCACGATTTTACAACTTATTGCTATTTAGCAAAAAAGGTAAACAACAAAAAAAACCGTAACTTTATTTGTGTTTCATTTTCATAACTGAAAATTAGTGTTACACTCCAATATAAATTTATCGATCGTTTAACTTTTCATTACGGTTAAACCGTACAAATCTTTTTATTTTTTTTTGAATTTTTAAGTTTTTCTTTATTTTTTATAAAAAAAATGTAAAGAAAATTAAAAGATTATATTAGGATAATCCATAGATAAAAAACACCTAAAATATCTTTTAAAAGATTAAAGTGCTCTCGATGGTGAACCAAGGGAAACTTCTTTATTTCTTTAATTAACTTATGTTTTATTCTTAACATATAAGGTAGCAGTCAATTTTAACAGTATATAGTATACAAAAATAGAATAAAAACCAGTCCATATTCTTTTTCCTTTTCACGCGTAAAGAAAACCAAAATCCAAAAGGTCAAACGTTTAAAAGTCGCCAGTAATCAGTAATCCCATGCACTCCTGTCCGTGCCATCCGGTCAAACACCAGCAAATCAGAATCCAGTACTCCCGCCCGTGCCACGGTGTACAACCCACTAGTCACGTGTCCCCGCTCCCCACCAACAATCAAATCATCAGTACGCATCGGACGGTTCTCAGTTCAATATACACGTTACAATCCCTACATCAAGCCGCACGCAATTACTTTTTAAAGGTAAAAAAATAAAATCACACAACGGTTCTTCCTTTCCCGCGATCGCCGCGTGTACTCACTCGTCGTTCCTCCCTTCCTCTTTCTTTTTCAGTTTTCTTTCATATTATTACAAGCTTCATTTTCGAAACACATTCTCGTCGTCTATCCCTTAACTTTATTTTGAACCTTCAGATCCAACTTTTGCCGTTATCGTTCCCGTCAGTGAGTTTATGCGCGCAACTTGGACGGAGTCAATATCCGGTCAGTCCCTCGCCAATCTAGGGTTTAAATATGGCTCGGGCTAGAGATAATTGGGAACGGCTAGCGCGTGCGACGTTGACGAGGGAGCAGCTGAGAACCGCCGGCCAAGGTCATGAGAGAGCACCTAGTGGCATTGCCGGAGCTGTCCCGCCTTCGCTTGTCCGCACAACTAACATTGACGCGATCCTACAAGCTGCAGATGAGATTCAAGATGAGGATCCTAGCGTCGCCAGGATTAGTAAGCTTATCTTTACTTGTTTTCATCATTCTTTTGTATGCGCAATTAGAAAATTACATTGTTGTAGTTGTTGTTTATGTCATTTTGCCGTTTGCGATTTCAGTGTGTGAACAGGCATATAGCATGGCGCAAAATTTGGACCCTAGTAGTGATGGACGCGGTGTGCTTCAATTCAAGACTGGTTTGATGTCTGTGATTAAGGTATGTCTAATTTGAATTGAATGGGTGTGTTGTGTTCCATTTATGTTACTATTTTTAGCTCTCAGGTTCTGAGAGGTTTACTGTGTTGGGTGATACAGCAAAAGTTGGCTAAAAGAGATGGTGCCAGAATAGATCGAAATCGTGACATTGAACACCTGTGGGAATTTTACCTGCGCTATAAGCGACGCCATAGAGTAGATGATATTCAAAGAGAGGAAGAAAAGTGGCGGGAATCTGGAACATTCACTACTGCTAATTTAGGAGAGTATGATACCATTGCTAGATTCTCTTCCATTATTGTTATATTAGTGATAAATAGTTCACCTCAGTTTTCCTGTTGGGTTCAGGAGAGATGCACTTATCAGTTTGTATCAACTTGTTCTCTTGTATTAGGTTGGAACTACGATCATTGGAGATGAAAAAAGTTTTTGCCACTTTAAGGGCATTAGTTGAGGTCATGGAGGCTCTTAGCAACGCAGATCCTCATGCGGTTGGAAGACAGATTAAGGAGGAGGTACTTATTTTTTCCCCTTACATTTTGTGTCGTGGGCTCTTTTGATGTGAACCAGTTAGCAACTTGTTTCCTCTCATAATACTTGTACATCTCCTGTCAGATGGTATTGATATAGATTTTTTTTTGATATGTTGCCTGTGGCATGCAACACAAACTGTTAACCACAATATGATTTATTATGTCAATTGGATTACAGTCAATTGTTTAATTCACCTCAAAGAAAGCTTTGTTAGGAAAATAGTTGCTGTGTTCAGTTTTTACTTTCATTTTATATGGCAGTTTGTTGTGGCTTCCTTAAGACAAATCAAAGGGGCAAAGAGAATATAACTATATAATTTACTTTCGTCAGCACATATTGACGCTTAGAAACGGAACCTGTGATGCTTGTGGTTAAAAAGCACTGATTGGGTTCTTTCAATTTTCAGCTGCGAAGAATAAAAAAGGCTGGTGAATTGATGCCGTATAATATTGTGCCTTTGGAAGCGCCATCATTGACAAATGTCATTGGAGTTTTTCCAGAAGTAAGTTGATCTTTGAGTAGATGTCTCCTTTGTTCTGGTGTCCTCGCAGCAGATCTGTTTATAATTCCACCTTACATTCAACCACTTTTCCACTTTCTCATGTTCTAAAGATTTTTGTTTGTACTCTCACCAGGAAAAAAGGTTTGAAAATCTGATGATATATTAATCATGGTCAATGTTCTGTGTTTGGGATGATTTTTCCAGGTCAGAGGTGCAATTTCTGCTATTAGATATACAGAACATTTTCCCAGACTTCCTGAGGATTTCGAGATTTCTGGAGAACGAGATGCAGACATGTTTGATCTCTTGGAATATGTGTTTGGTTTTCAGGTTGAAAAGGATTTGTCTTTTTTCAGTGTGCTGTAAGATAAATAATTGAATGTAACTAAAAATTTAATTTGCTGGACTGAAATCTTGCACGGTAATCAGTATGCTGGCAGTTTCATGTGTTGTGGTGTTTTTTATAGCTTCTCTACAGTGTTCTAACTTTGGGCGACATCATCTAGGGAGATTGGTTGTCTTTCTGTGCAGCTTTTCTTTTCTTTCTAGTTTCATATGCAATGCAGGAGGATATGGTTTTTTTTTTTTCAGTAATTTTGTTGACAAAAGTCCTCTGCATCGAATATTATACTCTTCCTTTCATTAAGATACCTTCTTTTTAATATCTAATGAAATAGAAAAGTGCTACCCTTATAGTTTTTGTTTTGGCAAAATTGTAATAATCTTCCAGCTTCCACGCAGTTAACACTCGTTTCGGACTAGGTTTGATGCACATAAAGATACCTTAATCTGTTTATTCATCATTCTTTATGAGAGATTCTTGTAGGTTGTGAAGTCATTGTCGCCTAGCAGATCCTAGTACTGTAGACAACCAATTTGGCATCATACTAAGTGAATTCACCGTGAAACATGAGTGTGATTAATGGAGCTGTTAACATAGACTTGCAGGTGCAGTTTTGCTTATAGGTAGCTGTCTTATTGTTTTCCATAAGAGTCAGTTTAGAAATAGTATATCTCTTCTTTTCAGGGGTTAGTTTGCTGGTAATAAACTTGCTCCCTGTTTCTTTCTTGCAGAAGGATAACATAAGGAACCAGCGTGAAAATGTTGTCCTTAGTGTAGCAAATGCACAGTCCCGACTTGGCGTACCTGTTCAGGCAGATCCAGTATGTACTTTCACTGTCAAATCAGACTCCCTGATGGTTTATTTGGAAATGGTCTTGGAATGCAATCATATAAGTGGCGCTTAGTTTGGTTGGTTTTCTTATTGGCAACCTGAAATTATTGAACTATTGATCTGTCTTAACTTGGTCTGCTTGTACCCAACTCGTCTCAGAATTTTCTTACCCGTCTCTGATGGGCTTCAAATTGATGTTTAACATTTTGATATCTGTGGAAGGCTTACCTGCTATTGCTAATCTGGATAAGTAAATGTTAAAGAATTTGTACATTGCCTATGAAGATTGTGCAATGATTGGAATAAGTATGGACCAAAAGAATTTTTCTCACATGCACTGTACTACTGTGTTTAATTTCCATGGTAACTTTTTTCCCTTTTGCGGATTTTTCACACTTTGGACTTCTTAACCATGTAGTTTACTTGTTGTTTGAGGAATATCGTGTAGAAAGGTTGTAGTTTATAACCAGGCAAGATTAAATATGTGATTGGATTTCTCTAGAGGTGGAGTTAGCTGATTAGTTCTTAATGTTTTTTTCTGCTTTTGCTATTTGCAGAAAATTGATGAAAAAGCAATTAATGAGGTTTTCTTGAAGGTTCTTGACAACTACATCAAATGGTGCAAATACCTGCGGATACGTCTTGCGTGGAATAGGTCACTTTGGCAACCTGATATTTTCTTGGAAGAATTTTTCTTTTGTCACCTTTTTGCCACTTGTTTGAGTTTTATTTAGTTGGCTACAGTATAGAAGCAATTAATAGGGATAGGAAGCTTTTTCTGGTTTCATTGTACTTTCTCATATGGGGTGAAGCTGCAAATGTCCGATTTCTTCCAGAATGCATTTGCTACATATTTCATCATGTGAGCTTTCTACCTTCCTCTTATTTCTTGTGAGTTAGCAATTGAATCTGTGAACACCCTCCCAAATGAATCAGCTCTTGCTTTTTACAATTGTTCTGATAATTTGTGGTGTTTTTGCTCTCATCAGCCATGAAGCTCCTACCTGATTATTAAGTGAATTATGTCTGACTACTTTTCCTGCATGTAGCACTGTGGATGCTGTTTGAAATAACTGATCTGAATCATAGATTGCTGAAGTGTTAATGAATATCACCTTCCTCTATTGGTCTGTGAGACCTTGTGACTGTGTATACCTTATCATTTTATGAGAGTATGATCTTTTGACAACATTGTGGCACAATATTAAACTGGTGACAAGATGGCACTCACATTGATGTGAAGCTAATTCTTGTAATGTCCCATTTGAGGCTGTCAGCAAAACTTTTTTGGAACATAAGCTGTGAATATTGCTCCCTTTGATTTAATTGCCTTTATCGGTCGAAGCCAAACACCCAATTTCTGTCATTATTAATCTCTTATAATAAATAATTTTGTGGTTGTTAGTATCCTTTAGTTGTTAAATATAAACACATATTGCTGTGTTTTCAGATGGCAAAAGAGTTGGATGCAACATTGGACCATGGAGAGGCTAATCATGCTGCTAGCTGTATGAATGAAAGTGGTTCTGTGTCCTTCCTTGACCAAGTGATTCATCCTATATATGAGACTATGTCAAAGGTCAGTCAACCTGATCTTATTTGGATGCAAATCATATGTATGTAGTGGAACAACAGCATTGTGCATGCAGGTTTCTCCGCTTGTAAGGTGCTTTGTGCCTTCATTTGTATGTATAATTTATTGTTCCATTTACATAAATAGAAAGAGAAGGAAAAGAGGGAAAAAAAGAGAAAAGTAGAGAACTGTTAGTTTGTATCTGGAACCTTGCACCTATAGAGATAAAAGTCTGGCTCTCGTAGTAATTGTTTTCTTTTAAATTTTGGTGGTTGTGCGCTTCCTAATCTGTTTCGGGAATAGAGGGTTGACTATGAAGTTGGAAGTTTGGCTATAGAATCATATGAGTGGTATGGGGTTGCTTTTCCCTGGAAGCAAGTGCTTAAATATCATTTGGCTTTCTTCATGTGCATGTAGGAAGCTGATAGTAACAACAATGGAAAAGCTGCACATTCAGCATGGAGGAATTATGACGACTTCAATGAGTACTTTTGGTTCGTTTTTCTTGGAGTTTTGTCATTATCTGGTCTGATATAGTCTTTGGAGTGTGTTTTGTTCTCATTATTCGTGAATGCAGGTCACCTGCCTGCTTTGAGTTAGGCTGGCCTATGAAGAAAGAAGGTTCGTTCTTGCGTAAGCCTAAAGGGTCAAAAAGGGTATGTTCTTATTTTGTTGTCTGCCATGATTTGTCCAGATTCTCATTTGCAGTTTCCATGACATGTTGAAACTGAAACATGATGTTTGCATGGTCTCCTAATTTTTTGTGCATGAAATGTTAAAATTGTTTCCATATACTTATATATAGTTATTTTGTTGTTATGAACTTATGATAAGATCCTCGTAATTACTATTATTTACATATTTTGAATTCGACCTTGGAGTTTACTGATGGAAAGATTAGTTATTAATGCATCACGTTTGATACTGAAATGTTGAGAGTTATTTTCGGAGCAATTCACGAAAAAAGTTATTTGATTTTTGTTTTGCTTATGGGTTTTGGCAATTTTGTGGAGAAGGGAGTTTCTATGTTTTTTTTTCTTCTGATTTTGTACATCCTGCTTTTGTCTTTTGATTCGCTGCATCTTCTTACTGTTCCATTTGTACTTATAGCTCTTTGACTCACAATTTTGTCTTGTGTTTTTTCTTATCATCATTTCACAGACTGGTAAAAGCACTTTTGTTGAGCATCGCACATTTCTTCACTTATATAGAAGTTTCCATCGACTCTGGATCTTTTTGGTGTTGATGTTCCAGGTTGACTTTGACCTTCAATATTTAATTTTGATTTTTTTTAACAGTAACACTGTCATCTTAGATTAAATTTTGTATTCCTGTCCTTATTGGCTACAGGCTTTGACGATTATAGCATTCAATCATGGGCGTATCAACACGGAAACTTTTAAAATACTGCTTAGCATTGGGCCGACATTTGCCATCATGAACTTCACAGAGAGTATATTTTTTCCTCCAGTATTATGGAAATAGGTTCCATGATGAAATTGTTTATTTATCCATTTTTTCCTTGCTCCTTGTGCGTTTGCAGGTTGTTTGGATGTCCTGCTTATGTTTGGCGCGTACAGCACAGCTAGAGCTATGGCTATTTCAAGGCTGGTTATTAGGTTTTTCTGGGGTGGCCTGAGCTCAGTGTTTGTAACCTATGTCTACGTGTGAGTGGTTATCACGTTGTTTTTCTGAGCTGCTTTCGTTGGACTATGCTTTGTTATTCTTGCAATAAAATACTTGTATAAATCTTGATGCTGTCGCTATACATCTTCAGGAAGGTCCTGGAGGAAAGAAATCAGCAGAACTCAAATTCTTTCTACTTTAGGATATATCTGCTTGTGTTGGGAGTTTATGCAGCTTTGCGCCTTTCCCTTGCACTGCTACTCAAATTTCCTGCTTGTCACACTCTGTCTGAGATGTCTGATCAATCGTTCTTTCAATTTTTCAAGTGGATTTATCAGGTAGTACTTTTGTTTAAGTTATTTTTCAAAAATATGATTACTGTATGTTTTATATGTTGGGATCCATTGTGCTACATTTCAAATTCTGCCCTTATATTTGAGTCATTTTCAATGTGATCCTTTAAGAACTATACATTTAGTTTACTTCTTTTAAGTTTTAGTTTGTTTTCAATCTAAACCTATCATATTTAGTATAGCTAAAATAATTTTGCTATGTGATGTTATTTTTTGTCGAGATTATTCAGAACCATCCTAACGATTTAGTTTTTCAATGTGATCCTTTAAGAACTATACATTTAGTTTACCTCTTTTAAGTTTTAGTTTGTTTTCAATCTAAGCCTATCATATTTAGTATAGCTAAAATAATGCTGCTATGTGATGTTATTTTTTGTCGAGATTATTCAGAACCATCCTAACGATTTAGTTGGATTCTTTCAAAAGGTTCTTATCCAATTCCATGCTATATACTTGATTTTTTCTTTTTTTCAATGTTATGACCTACATACTCTTTAAAAGTATACTTCTATGCCTTAAATATTTTACATTTTTTCTACTAGTAATTTGGATTTTGCTTAAATTTCCACAAATTCCACTCAAAACTCAAAATTTTAATTCAAAGTGATGTTATTTTAACTGAAGAAATGTGCAAATTGAAAAAAATAAAAATAAAATTTATGGTGGTAAATGAAAAAAATAAGACTTGAAAGATCAAAATGAATATACCTTAAATTACAGGGTGGAAATTGTAATTTTGCCGATATTTTACTGATCAGGATGACTTAATTCTTTTTTTTTAATAGATATAAATTATCGTTTTTCAGGAACGGTACTTTGTGGGGGCGTGGACTTTTCGAGAGAATGAGTGACTATTGCCGGTTAGTCTTTGTGCTGTGAGTAGTACTAATAATATCTTCTTTTTTCTTTTTCTGGTTTAGTTAATTTTTTTGGTTCCATAACTTGTTGACAGTGGAAAATAAAATAAGTGGAAGTTATATATTTAACTTTTGAGGGTGGAATTTGTATCAAAGACATCATTCATGTATATAATATTTGACACTATCATGGAGAAAATGAAAGGTAAACTATAAATGTCACATTTTTTAGTAAAAGATAGTAACTAGAGAAGCATAAGGACTACAATTTAACGGACAAAAGCATAAAGCAGTAGAAGAAAGGACCAAAGTGAAGAAGTTAAATCTTTGGGATACAAAAAGAAGAACAAATGGAAAAGAAACTGGTACGATTGGAAGTAAGTTAGGGGCAGTCCCTTCAGCCCTTCACTATTAGGTATATGTAATAGCATGTTATAGTGAGGAATCACAATGTGGATGGCTCATTTGTTTTGTTCATCTTATTTCAATTGTACTTGTAAAACGATCACTTTTTGATGTCTTCTCTTGTGTCCCTGAAACCTCCTCATGTGGTGATCTTTCTGACTACTTTGATGCGTCTGTGCCTGTAAGCAGTCAACGTTGGATACTGTAGTCTGTAGCTAGGCTGTGTTTGAATTTGTTTGATAACATGAGACGCTTGATTTTTTTTTCTTTTCCAGTTTTCATATGCTCATTGAATTGTATATTGACTTCCGTTAATCTATGTCATGCATTTCAGTCTTAAACACATTTTATTCTGAATAGCAGAGAGTATGTTGAATGAGTTAAACCTATGTTGCGAACTAAATAAATGTTAGATCTTGGGCCTCAATTACAAGTCATGGCTTTTGAGTGCAATGGTTCCTTGACAACCTACAATCACCTTGTAGACTGAAATACGCACAATTGTCTGAGAAAAATTGCCACCCAAGTATCAGTCGACATACTATTTAATTGTTAAAAATGCTGCATTTAAAATTCTGTTTTTAACTGTTGCAGGTATGTTGCTTATTGGTTGGTGATCTTTGTATGCAAATTCACATTTGCTTACTTTCTCCAGGTAATCTTTCCTATTTCGATTATAATATTTAATTATGCCTTTAAGGAAAATTGTTTTTATTTCTTTATTCTTTGTTCATGTGTAGATTAAACCTCTTGTCAATCCCACCAACACTATCAAAGACCTTCCAGCTCTGCAATACTCATGGCACGATTTCATCTCCAAGAGTATGTTTATCGCATCATATTCCTATGATTTTACTCCTCTCCTCAAAGTCATACCTAAATGGTGATAGTAGAAAAATGAACTTGTTCGTGTTATACGACCCTTGGTGCATACCTATGTATTTGTCCTTGTTGGAATTCACTTGAGGCTTGACCCATATTACTTATGGAAGGGCAATAACACTGCGAATTTGAATGGGTAAAGAAATGTTAAATTATTTGCTAGATTCAGGGTTTTCATGGATAAATGTTATCATTATACTCCCAGTTTTTCCCTCGTGGTCAATAAACAATCTCCATTTGCACGAGTAAGAAGCTTATTTGCTTTTGGCTATGCCAATTTATGAAGAGTGCCCTACAAAATCTGGCATTGAAAGACCCATGAAGTATTATAATGATAGGACTACTGAAGTTTGGAATATCGATTATTTTGAGCAATCTAGCTGCTCTATTATTTTAAAAGTTTCTTCCTACATTATAAATGCTTTTGTTGACTTTTGGCTTGAACTGGATCAACTATTGAAAAAATGTGATCCTAATACTAGAAAAACTAATTGTGCAGTCTTTGAGTAAGCGATATCTACTGTCCTCCTAATACTGGACTTGTTTTAGTACAAGAAAGCTATTTAATCTTTTGAGAAATACAATGTTTCTTTACCAAACAATGATTCCTTGAAAAACTTTGCTAACGACTAATGATTCTACTTATGATTTTTGCAGACAATAACAATGTATTGACCCTAGCTAGCCTTTGGGCTCCTGTCTTGGCTGTGAGTACATTATTTTTACTTTAGCTTCAAGCATCTAAGGAGTTTATTTTGAGGGAAATAATATCTTTAATTTAATGAACATAACGAGGGAGATCCTTCATATGCATAGAAACAAAACTATGATCTGTTCTCTGAAATCCCTGATATCCTCTTCAACCTTGGATGGTGAAACCTGGAAAGGCGCCTCATTGTTTTATGCCTCATGGTAATGAGTGGCAACAGGATCTCAAAATAGTAGTCTGGCAAGAATTGGATTCTTAGATTTTGGACTCCTGCTACATGTAGTCAAATAATAATCAATTGATGCTCTTCTAGTGGAGTACTTTAATATTCTGAGGGTTACCTTTGCTTCCTAGGAACAAGATATATAGACAAGTAAAGGTAACAGGACAAGGAACGAAAATTATTGACCCCTAAAAGCTTCTGTTAAAGCTTCAACAAAAGCCTGACTATAATCTTGTATTGTGAATACCTAAAGAAGCTTTGTCTTCCTCTTATTTCTCTTTTTTTTTTTTCTTTTCAAAATTGTTTGTTATATTGTTAATATTAGGTCCATGGAGGTCCCTCTATGTCGTGCTAACTGCTAAGTGCCAACTTTTCATTGGGGGCTGCTCCTGCTCCTATAGAGACTGAGGAAAGGAAATTTTAGCCATTAACCGCTGAAAGAAATACTCTGACACTAAGTCAAGCTTCTGTACTAATCGACTTACTTATCCCCATCGTCCCCCGATCCCGAAAGCGACATGTGTACACTTTGTTGTTTCCTTCCTTCCACTTCTATGAAGGAAAAAATACGCACCACCAACTTCACTGATTTGCAATCACATATTGAAGTTTGAGTGGGACAGCTAATGCAGGGAGTTAGTTGTTAAACAATGATGTGCAAGAGTAATGCTATTCCTGTGGACTAAGTTGTTTTCCATCCATTTACTTGCTTGGAAATTCGTTCAACCTTGGCAGTTAGACTACGGGATTCCACCAATTCGGATAGATAAAGATTTCAAGGGCCACACTTGATTATCTTATTCCACTAGATGAGCCAATTCAGTTGGTCTCGATCATTAGTAGAAGCACTGCTCATGGAAGTGATGAGATAAAACTTGGAGACCATGTCTTGAATATTGTGGAAAATGCATTCCTAAAGCTCCTTATTACTGCAACAAAAAAGACAAACATCTGTAATTCAATCTATCTGATTTTAAAATATGATGAACCTGACCATGGAAAGTTGAGAGAAAAAGCATCTTCGGTTTTTCGATCTATTCATCTGTTGCACATATGATTCATGCACATAGTATTAGATGGTTGTCTCAAATTTACAAACCTTGATTAAGGCTGAAAACCTTTTACCAGAAGTTATCAGGACTCCGGAAAATTATTTATATACAAATTGATTGTCAATTTCTTAATTACATATGGCTTTTCCGTCTCCTCTCCAGATCTATCTCATGGACATTCACATATGGTACACTCTCTTATCGGCAGTTGTCGGCGGTGTGATGGGTGCACGGGATCGATTGGGAGAGGTATCAATTAATCTACTATGTCATGCATTCTTCCTTTAAAACTAACAGAAAAATTATGTTTGCCCTTTTCAATAACCACCATTAATGTTGTCTTTTATTCAATACTGACTCTATGCAGATACGCACCCTTGAAATGGTGCACAGACGTTTTGAGAGCTTTCCTGAGGCCTTTGTTAAGAATCTCGTTTCTCCACAAGCTAAAAGGTCGCTATTTGTTTCTGTCTGTGAATGAGAAGTATTAGTAGTTCTAAATTCGAGGTCTGTTTGTAGACTTCATGAAAATGCTGCAAACATACAGATTGTGTTAGAATCTCTGTTATTGAGAACATTAGTGTTCTATTAATCTATTTGTTATGTTATGAACCCTTACCATCTTGTTCAAAATAGACTTAGCTTTGCCATGCCTAGGCATGAATGCAATGTGTACCGGGAGGCTGATGAAATTTTATCTAGTGTCATAGGTTGTCTCTTTTAATTATTTTCTTTGGAGAACTGTTGCTTTCAGATTATATGCAATAACAATCAATTCATGGTTTACATTACAGTTCTAGTTTTTCTCTGTCATGCTTCTTTAGTAATTTATGTAATGTAATGTGATTTTATGTGCAGGATGCCATTCAATAGACAAGCATCTCAGGTTAGTTGCTTATTCCAAGCAGCCATTTTAAATCTCAATTAAGCAGTGAAAGTTGTTTTTATTGAATTAATACTAGTTATCTGAGGCAACATATAATTGCTTCTTTTTATTTGATCAACAGAGTGCATTGTAATACAAAAAACAGACAGTGAGGTAGGAATGGATGTACTAATTTTATGTGAGGAGTGTATGTCTGTGTGATGGTTTACATCTAAAGGCAGGTTTAGTTTTCTAGTTCTTCTCTCATGGTGGCAGCTTTATCTGTTTGTCTCTTGTTATTTTGCTTTAGTGAATTTCGGTACAGCATAAAGGAAGTTTATTTGTTTATTAAAAGGTCCATTTATTGATTCCCTTTTCAATTTGCGTGAAGTAAGGATTTCGAAGAGGTGAATTAAAAGTATTTGTTTGTTTGAAGAGTTGTGTCTTTAATCTTCAAGTTGCCTCTTATTCTTTTGTTTGGAAGGTATCTAGTGTCAGAATGTTCAATGTTGTGATGATTTGATGCGTGGCATCATGGTTGAGTTGATGTATTTGGTTGGTCCAGGAATCTCAAGATATGAACAAAACATATGCTGCAATGTTTGCTCCTTTCTGGAATGAAATAATCAAAAGTTTGCGTGAAGAGGATTACGTTAGCAATAGGTAAGTGCCTGTGGTGTCTTGTTGCGTACCTGTTAGTTACCTTTGGGGTCACTCTTTGATTGTTATGCTTCCAGGGAGATGGACTTGCTTTCTATTCCAAGCAATACAGGAAGTCTAAGATTGGTTCAGTGGCCCTTGTTTCTTCTCAGCAGTAAGGTGCTGCTTGTTACTGGTCAGCTGTAGTACTTTATCAATGATGGAACCTAACCTCAAGCACACTAAACTGTTAGTTTACATAACTCTTTCAGATCCTATTGGCTGTTGATTTGGCTTTGGATTGCAAAGATACACAAGCAGATCTGTGGAACAGAATTTGTAGGGATGAATACATGGCATATGCAGTTCAGGAGTGCTACTCCAGTGTTGAAAAGATTTTACACTCGCTGGTTGATGGTGAAGGGAGACTCTGGTATATCCTGGAATCAGTTCTTTTTTTCTCCTCTTGATGTTTTTAGAGACACCTTCATTATCTTTATGCTTTGTGGTCCTATATGGCTGGGTCGAAAAAATCTTTCGGGAGATCAACACTAGTATATCGGAGGGTTCTCTTCTCCTTACATTAAAGCTTGCAAAGCTTCCTCTTGTATTGTCAAGATTTACTGCACTAACTGGACTCCTGGTAGTCTCATTTCTTCCATTTATGCTCCTTTTAGTTAGGAAGTCAATTTCTGAGTTATACTTCTAATAAAGTATATGATCCTTAATTCTGGCTCTTGCTGGTTGCTATATTTGGTTTAGTTAGACTGCAGCTTGAAGTTCAATCTCCTTTTCCCTGCCTTTGTTTTTCTCTTAGTATTTTATTTATGCACTTCAAGATTATTTCTATACTGTCTGAATTTAATTTGGTGAAACAAAATATATTGATTGCATTATTTATTACTGCCAATAAATGAATCTTCATGTAGTACAAGATGATCTACTGTGTTTAGCATTTAGATGTTTTTATAGCAGATCCATATGTTCCTGTTGCATTAAATAGTGTTACAGGCACCACGGATTAAATATGGTCTCTATGGATATATTTCCTTTTGCACAAAGCTATGCATGTAACCTTGTCATTCTTGAAGTTTATGTCTTGTGTGTCCGTACTGCTGTGTAGAGTTGCTTTAAATTGGAAGTTTTAAGGAAAAATCCATGCATTATGGTCTACTCACTCCTTCTTAATGACTGTTAACTTGTCTCAGATACGGAATGAAACACCTGAGCTGACAAAAGGTGCTGCAAATGCTGCATATCAACTTTATGAGGTTGTTACACACGATCTTCTGTCGCCTGATCTAGGGTATAGCTCCTGTGGCCATTTTTTCTGTCATTTTTCATTTTCAGTTTTCTCTTCCTTTCTTCTTACAAAAATATGTTTAGTCTCCCTTTCCTGTTTCCTTAAGTTTCCACTGGTCTTTTAAGGGCTGCAGAATGTAGGTTTCAGGAAATCCGATAACTTGTTTTCTTTTAGTTGAATTCACGACTATTCATGCTGACATCTTTTTGCTACCATGTAGTGGGTTTGATGGCTTCTTTTTACAAGCTTTGGTAGTCAGCATATGACCATTAGTTGTTGGCAACCTTTCCTAATCTTTTTCCTGTATTGCTTCTGAATGTCTATGGTCCTTGAAAATTTGAACCCACAAACTAGAAACAAAGTGGAATTGTTGCCAAATTGCAATTTATTTATTCCTCCATGTGACTTTAGCATGACTTTACACAGTTTAATTTAAGGGTGTCGCTTTTTATGTTAAATTTGAATGCTACAGAGAACAGCTTGATACATGGAACATTTTAGCCAGAGCAAGAAATGAAGGGCGGCTCTTCTCTAGGATAGAGTGGCCAAGGGATCCAGAAATTGTAAGCAGGGAGACACCACCTCCTTTTTTTGGCTCTAGTTCAGTTTTGCTGTTTTCATTTACGCCATCAGAATTTCTGTTGGTGCAGAAGGAGCAGGTGAAGCGATTGCACCTTCTTCTTACAGTAAAGGATTCTGCAGCAAATATTCCGAAGAATCTTGAAGCCAGAAGAAGATTGCAATTTTTTACAAACTCACTGTTTATGAACATGCCTTCTGCGAAGCCAGTATGTGAGATGATACCATTTAGGTATGCGTTTTTTATTATGTATACTGGTTATATTTATTTATTTTGTTTCTAATGTAGTTTTTTGTACTAATATGTTTTTTCTTTGCCTTCTGTTTGAGAATAGCGTCTTCACTCCATACTACAGTGAGACTGTCCTTTATAGTTCCTCTGAACTGCGGGTTGAAAATGAGGATGGAATTTCCATTCTTTTCTATCTTCAGAAAATTTTCCCAGGTCTCTCTCTCCTTTCTTCAGCCCATGACAGAGAGTTCTCTCATCCATAGTTTCCTCTACTTCAGTCGCTCCTGATTTTTTGTCATTTTATCAAAAACACAATATTTAATTGTAGATAACATACTTTGACTTGACATTCCTGTAAGAAATTTGTGGAATAGAGCTTCTCTGTGCTAGGTTTATCAAAGCTGAATCTTTTTAGCCCACTCCAATAAGGAACAAATAAGAATTTTACTGTTGGTTAAAATGAGTGCCACAGTATATAGATTAGATTCTAATTCTTAAATAGTTCTCTGATTTTCCGTTCAGAATGAAATTCTCATTTTATAAGTTTTGCTGTTCCTTTTTTTCCTCCTAGTAAAGTTATTGGTGTAGTAAGAGTAGACTTTAATTTATAAAGTCGGCAGTAAATATTGGGGTGGGTTTGTTACATTTCCATGCGAGCTTGAACAGGATAAATGTGACAAATGTTGAGAAGTTTCCTTCTGTTATTGGCATTTTCTTTTTGTTGCAACTGTCACTATTGCTATGTGATCTGTGAATCCAACTAGATGCTGTATTCTGTAGGGTTCTAGTTGTCTTTCCAAATCCTAACATTCTTCTTCCATGACTCGTCAATATCGTATTGGGTCATTGTTTATGTTTTAGATGAATGGGAGAATTTTTTGGAACGGATTGGTAGAGGTGAAGCCTCCGTCGATGCAGACCTTCAAGGCAGTTCTAGTGATTTGTTGGAACTACGGTTTTGGGTAATATATAGAGGACAGACACTAGCTCGTACTGGCAAGTATTTTTATATTATTATTGTAAGGTTTTCTATATGTGAATTGAAACGGGATTTTTTGGAGTCTACCATGACTATGTAGAGTAGAAATAGGATTGGTGGCATTCTTTACGCCTAATGATTTGTTTTATTTCAAAATGCAGTTCGTGGTATGATGTATTACAGAAGGGCTTTATTGTTACAGAGTTTTCTAGAAAGAAGATCAACGGGAGGTACTTGCTTCAGAATGTTCCATAGTTACTATTCTTATTTGAGGTGTACTTACTTTTCACATTGTACTTGTAGTGGATGATTATTCCCAAGCAGACTTCATCACTGCTCAAGGTTATGAGTTCTCCCGTGAAGCACGAGCACAAGCAGATTTGAAGTTTACATATGTGGTATCATGCCAGATTTATGGCCAGCAGAAGCAGCGAAAGATGCCAGAGGCAGCAGATATTGCTCTTTTGCTACAGCGGTACTATCTTTTTTCATTCTATGTTCTTGTACAATTTAGTGCCCTACATCTCTAAAGTGGTATCTTGTTGGATGTTTCATATGTTTGATCAGGAATAGGATAGTACTCTTTATCACCATATATTATAACATTTCTTCTTTGGCTGTATGGAAACCAAGCCCAAAGATCTTTGGCCCATTTCTGCTATAAAGAGCATCAGCTACTTGAGATTTTTGTTGGCTTTACTCTCTTGCAATTATGATGCATAGTGAATCATTTTTTCTTAACACTTATCAGGTTGAGTACAAAATGTTATTTGTTCAAGTTGTTGTTTGTAGGAATGAAGCACTTCGAGTTGCCTTCATACATGTAGAGGATATTAGTGATCCTAATTGAGATGTTACTCAGGAATTCTACTCAGGAAAAACATGAGTTTATGCAAATATTCATGGATGCTTTTGAGATTTACAGGCATCTGCCTCACTAGTTTTCCATTTTTATATGGAATCACGGGTGCTTTGAGCAATCTGTATTGCTCATTCTAACATCATTGATGGATATGCTCTTGTCTAGGACAACTACCTTGAAGAGGCAATGAAAATGAGAAATCTTCTTGAGGAATTTCGAGCAAATCATGGCATTCGGTCTCCGACTATTCTTGGTGTGAGAGAGCATGTTTTTACTGGAAGGTTTGCCACACGGCCTGCAATACAGTGGCTATTTTGTTTTTTGTTTTTTTGGCACTTTATCATATTTAACTAGGTTTACCTCTTGTTATATTTTTTGGGTGTGCATATGCAGTGTGTCATCCTTAGCCTGGTTCGTGTCCAATCAAGAGACTAGCTTTGTAACACTGGGACAACGTGTGCTAGCTTATCCCCTCAAGTGAGTGTTTTACAACTTACTCTTTCCATCTAAAAGTAGATTTGAGTGATATTATTTAGTTTTTTTTTTCTTTTATCCAAGTTGAGAGCCTATGCTGATCCTGTGCAAATGTTGAATTGGTAGCATTCCTTTTTGTTTGTTTGTTGTTCCTTTATGAATTGCTTTTTTCAATATAATGAGGTAGTTCCTGTTGTCAGTGCTAGGATTGTGCTTTGCAGTTATTATTGGTTGCCCTGCATTTCTTTTATTAACTCAAACTCCTAAACCACAATGAATAAACCAGCAACCAAAATATTATATGGCATCGCCAAAGACACTAGAAATGAAAAGTATCTGAAAAGAGTGGTGTGCAGTATGGATTTGGAATACCATTTCCTGTCATTAAACCTAAGGCTTAAATGGATCTAAAAAAGGCATTTCAGAGGATTTCTCAAATCCATGGGTCGAGTTTGGGTAATTGGCAGACACCCCACAAGTTATTAGCATGCCCATTCCTTCCACACCTTTTTTGGGAAGCTTCTGTTCCCAGCTAATGAATCTTTGCTACTATTTGATTCCTGTGCACTAAGTTGGTAAAAATGTTCTCAACTCCTCATGATATTCAGATGGACTGCATACACTCGTCTTTTTCCCATGTGAAATAGCATCAGTATTAATCCTATGATGGGTAACCATGTGAAACTTTGTTTAAATGTGACAAACTATTGTTTTTGTTTTCTTTATGTAAATTTTATCCTTTTTTTATCTACCATGGACTTGTACTTCCAAATCTGTTACTACGATTTGTTTTACTGCTTCTGCTCCGCTGTAATAAACTGTCCATTTGCTCGAGATCCAGCACTAGTGCTTAATGAAAACACACAGCAGCCATGCTTTGTGGATGGTATTGTTTTGCGCTAAATTTATCGGAAATTCATCATTAAGAATTATGTTGAAACGTTTTTTAGTATTTCTTTTTTCCCTGGTTTATATGGCTGAATTTTGTTCTTTGCTCAAAGATTTGTGGCTTTTTATTAGGTTTTATGTCTCAGAATTGTGTTTGAATTACTGCTGTCATATCGTCCCTCTCCCCTTCCGATTTCCTTTCATTGACTGTTATGTAAATATTTTCTGTTTCATTTTGAAAATATCTTGCAGAGTCTGAATGCACTATGGCCATCCAGATGTTTTTGATCGAATATTTCATACAACTCGTGGTGGCATTAGTAAGGCATCACGTGTAATTAATATAAGTGAAGATATTTACGCTGGTAAGTGCAAATATCAAAATTATTTTTCAGCTTTCCCGCTTCTCGTACTAGAGCAGCTCATAGCACATGAATGGTACTAGTGGCGCAATGGAAGCATGTCAATGAGTAACATTATATTTACAAATGGAGAGGTGATGGATCCACTTTAAAAAATGCAAAGGATAGAAATTTTTCTCAGTGAATTGTAAAGGTCGTCGAGGAAGATAAATTGTTCACTTACTAGCTGATAAGAACACTATTAAGAGATGCACACATATGATGCATGTGCTCCATTGGTAGTTATATCGCCCCACCAGAATTTTTTTATTTAACTTCACTTTAAAAAAAATCGAATCTGAGTTTATCCTTTTTATGATGATTGACTGGTTGTTACAATACTGACTAAGATTTGTCTGTTAAAGATTCTCAAGAAACTAAAACAAATTGATGCAGGTTTTAACTCCACACTATGGCAAGGAAATATTACTCATCATGAATACATTCAGGTAGCACACTGTGCTTCCTGTTATTTCTGCTGATCTTGAGAAAACTCTCTTCAACTTTTCTTGATAGCCTGCTTTATATAGGTTGGAAAGGGGTGAGATGTTGGGTTAAACCAGATTGCCATTTTTGAAGGAAAAGTGGCAGGAGGAAATGGAGAGCAAGTGCTAAGCAGGGATATATACAGGCTTGGTCAACTCTTTGATTTCTTCAGAATGCTTTCTTTTTACTTCACCACTGTCGGTTTCTATGTCTGCACAATGGTATAGTAGCTTTTACTGCCTGTTGGTTGATTTTCTTTTTAATATTTTGATCTTATTAGGGTGAGTAAATTATTGGATGTCTAATGAGTGTTCGAATTCAATGCAGATGACAGTCCTTACAGTATATGTATTCTTGTATGGAAGAGTTTACCTGGTAATTTGCCAAGCTATTTTCCCCCTAGTTTGATCATCTGTTGAGTGGTTTGTCTATCTCTATTCCCTAGTTGTGCCACCCCCACAGAGCTGAGCTCCTACCTTTGTGGTTTCATCTTCTGCTTCCTGTCATATGTGTTATACATGATGCATACTATTTGTAGAGGTCACTTGTATATGTTTGCTTATAGTTAAAACGTGAAAGTTATGTTTAGAAAAACTTGGTGGGACTGGTTGAGGGCTTAGTGACTTTGATTTAGTGTTGCTGTATCACAAAGCCCACAGGCTTGAAAAATAAAAGGCTAGGATTTGAAGTCTGCAGGGGTTTTCTGTCTGGCTTGGCTCAAGGAATAATAGGCGCATTTGATTGAGAAGGGTTGCTGGCATGTGTTATTTCCACTTATTGTTTGAATCCAAGCAAAACCACTGGAGCTAATGTAATACTTTATCTTAGTAAAGTAAGAATATGGTTCTTTCTTTCTGACTTCTATTGTGCTACCAAGGCAAGCACCAAAACCAGTCAGTCTCATCTCCTGTTTGATTTCCTTCAAACTCAGTCTCATGTTCATGACTGTTTCAAGCCACCTTTATGTTAATCTTTCAGGCTTTCATATTAATATGCTTCCAATATTGATCCTTCAGGCTTTCTCTGGACTTGATAGTCAAATTGCACGACAAGCAAGGAGATTGGGTAATACAGCTTTGGATGCTGCCCTCAATGCTCAATTTTTGGTTCAGATTGGAATTTTTACTGCTGTGCCCATGATAATGGGTTTTATACTTGAACTGGGATTGCTGAAGGTTAGTCCTTACTATTCCCGTTGGTGTTCTTCAGATTGGTTCACTCTAACCCATTATTTCTAGTAGAACTTTTTTTTTTAAAAATAAATAAATAGCTGGATCTCTTTGTAATTCAGTATTCGGTCATTGATAGTTTCTATTACAATAATTGATCTGTATTTCCTTTTAATGGGTTTTTCTTCTCCCAACTTCTCAGGCTGTTTTCAGTTTTATTACAATGCAACTTCAGTTATGTTCGGTCTTCTTCACATTTTCATTGGGAACTAGAATTCATTATTTTGGGCGTACAATTCTCCATGGAGGTGCCGGGGTATGTTTCTCTCTCTCTCGGTCTACTCATACACACACAGTAAACTTGGAAATAATATAAACTATAATTTTCACCTACAGTACAAAGCAACTGGTAGAGGCTTCGTGGTCCGTCACATAAAGTTTGCTGAAAATTACCGACTTTACTCGAGAAGTCATTTTGTTAAGGCGTGTGTGATGCTTACTTGTGATTTTCTTAGTTTTATCCTTTTAATTGTATCCACTTCCTATGTGAGGAAGCTGGGTTGGGCTTGATTGTTTTGTTATAATGAAAGTCAACATTTTTATGTCTCAGGCTTGAAGTGGCACTACTTCTTATAGCTTACATAGCATATGGGTACACAGATGGGGGTGCTGTTTCTTTTGTGCTGTTGACTCTAAGCAGTTGGTTTCTTGTCATCTCGTGGCTTTTTGCTCCTTACATATTCAATCCCTCAGGTTTTGAATGGCAAAAGTAAGCTTCTTGTTATTTTGTATTTCTTTTAAAACATAAAAGACGTTAGACTTTTTCATTTTTAATACTATTGATTTTGCTAGACCTTAGTTGCCTACGAAACCCTCTGTTCTTCTGTTCATTAAACAGGACTGTTGAAGATTTTGATGATTGGACCAATTGGCTTCTGTATAAAGGTGGAGTAGGCGTGAAAGGTGATAAAAGCTGGGAGCAATGGTGGGATGAACAGGTACTACTACGTTTTTGTCATAATTTCTTAGCGTACCTTGAAGAAGAAATTCTTATATGATTGGATTTCTTCTATTTCTTCTTTTCTAGTGCTTGTTATGCTTATTGTAGTATTTAAATTTTGATGTTGTTTACTTTGTCTTCTCCAGAGGCATATACATACTTTGAGAGGTCGTATACTGGAGACAATATTAAGCCTGAGGTTCCTCGTGTTTCAATATGGTGTCGTATACAAACTTCATCTGACTGGAAAAGACACATCTATTGCGGTACCCTCCTCTGCTATGCTCTTACATTTTACCCGTAATGGATATTATCAAAAGGCAAAAGCAGCAGTAATAATAGTTTAGCTTTGACTGAAGTGCACCAGTTCTTAGGCAGCTGTCTGTGTTAGCTATGGCATTTCGTTCAGGATATTTTTTCTTTTTGTATACTGTTTTCATGCCATTTGTCACATGTTTTTGGTTATATGCATACAGTGTCGATGTAATGCCCTATGAGAGCCTTACTAAATTAGGTTTGAATAAAATGTTTGATATTTGTTCGTTTCTTCTTGACCTTGACTGTTGCTTCTTTTGTTGTTAGATTTATGGCTTCTCATGGGTTGCACTTGCTGCTATTTGTCGTGATATTTAAGGTTTGCGCTACATTTTTTATGAAGCACTGTCGACCTATATATATTTAATATATATAAATATATACATATACAATAATTATCAAATGTTTCCGTTGCTTCAGTGGTCAAAATTCTTGGTTCTAAACTAAAGGGAGGGGGTTCGATTCCCCTCACACGCAAATTTTTTTTAACTTTTATTTTTGATGGTTTTTTACCAAAACCTAATCCTTTCGTATCATTTTCTTTCACTCCTTCTCCCTCGCGCCGCTCCTCCATCTCAGCCAAATCTGAAATCCCTCTTCGCCGCTCGCTCCTCCATCTCCCTCGCCGCTCATTCCTCCATCTCCCTCGCTCCCTCGCAGTCGCGTCGTTCCCTCCGTCGCTCCCTCGCCGCTCGCCGCCGCGTCGCTCCCTCGCCGTATCTCTCTCGATCCGCTCCGCCGCCACCACGACAACAACCCACGAAGAACATGAACTCAAATACTGAATCAATCAATGTAAGTCATTAGATGTATGTTTTAAATTTCTGAATATGGTGACACAGAGCTGGCAAACAAAGAAATTTTCAATCCAGTAGATGCATGTTTTAAATTTGCTTCCTTTTGCAACTAAACCTTGGACCAAACTTGCTCATGTAAAATTGTTTGGGTCTCCCGACAGACCTGCCTCTCATAATACTCCCTTCTATACTGGATGCAAGTTTCACAACATTGGCAACCAGTAGTTACTCTTTCGTTACTAGATTGTTGTAATTATTAACATTATTTTCTACTGGAAAATGCAAATGATTGAACATTAACTAATTGACTCATGGAATGATGAATGATGGTGTCTATTAATTAATTAATTAGTTGTTCCTTAATCTTCCACAAAAGATTGAACTTTTCTGGGACTTTTACATTGTTTCTGTAAATTCTGTTTTTTGGATTGTGGCTTTGAGTTCAATTGGGATACCTTCTTTTGCATGCTGCAGCTCCTTAATTATGGATGTTTTTTGGATTGTGGCTTTGAGTTCAATTGGGATTGTGGGATTGAGTTCACGGTTTTTGATTGTAAATTCATTATGGATGTTTTTTTGGATTATAGGTGAGTTAATGTGTTGCAGAATTAATGGCCTTGAGTTCAATTAGGTTGGCGATTGTGTGACTGAAAAAAAATTGTTTGTCTATCTCTATTCCCTAGAGAACATATTTTCAGATATTGTTTGACTGAAGAATTGTTTCATTTTGCTACGCTAATACTTTTGTTAGCCAAATTCAAATTGATCGGTTGCCATCACTTAGGAGAAATGTTTTGTAATATTATTTTGGTTTCCTAGAAAGTAAAAGGATATTTTATAAACCAAATTTTATTTACTTTTTGGAGGTTGACTGTCATGTAGTTTTTTCATTCGCTCTCCCATTCAATGTGGGCTTGTGGATTTCTTTAATGTGCAAAGTTTCTTAACAATGGATGATTTGGTTTAATTGGTTGTTTTCCGTCTTCTATTCCTTGGGCAGATTATGGTGCATTCTGAAGTTGTGGCAAAAGAAAAGGAGCCAATACAGGTTAGTGCTGGTCCATGGAAGCCGAAGATTCTACTTGCTGCCAGTGGAAGTGTAGCTGCAATAAAATTTGCAAATTTATGCCATTGCTTTTCTGAATGGGCTGAAGTAAAAGCAGTTGCTACCAAGGCTTCTTTACATTTCATTGATAGAGCAGCACTTCCTAAGGATGTAACTCTTTACACTGATGAAGAGGAATGGTCTAGTTGGAAAAAGATAGGTGATAATGTGCTTCACATCGAGCTCAGGCGGTGGGCTGATATAATGGTTATTGCTCCACTGTCAGCAAATACACTTGGGAAGGTAATAAGCTTTGCAAAACTTACAAAATTGATTTCTCATACTCATGGATGTATACCACATAATTGGTCACCTTTATTTTCTTGCATTTGGGGTTTGATTCCTCTTCCACTTTATGAACGATCCTATCCTATTCTGTTAAACTGTGTGCGTAAGAACAAAGATTTTGATGTATAGGCCTTGATTTCAAGGTTTTTCTTTAACAGTGAGACTATAATCACTTTATAAGGTAGACGTTTTAGATTGTCTAACAAAAATAATTGCACTGAACTTAGCAGTCTGATGATATGATTAAAGTCGGTGCCTAAGTGATCATTGCTGTGCACTGAGTGTAATTTAGTTGTAAAATTACCAGCCTCCTTTGCACTCTCTTATCATTTATAAATAGTGAATAACATGGTCTTTCTTATTTTGTTATTTCCCAATGCAGATTGCTGGGGGGTTGTGCGACAATCTGCTCACATGCGTTGTTCGAGCTTGGGATTACAGTAAACCACTTTTTGTTGCGCCAGCCATGAACACTTTCATGTGGAACAATCCTTTCACAGAAAGACATCTCATGTCTATTGATGAGCTTGGGATTTCCCTGATCCCACCAGTTACTAAGAGACTGGCTTGTGGGGATTTTGGGAACGGTGCAATGGCTGAACCTTCTCTCATCTACTCAACCGTACGACTCTTCTTGGAGTCACGGACTCAACCAAGTGACGGTAGAGTTAGTTAATTTGGCGAAAATTCCTGTTATGTCATTGTCACCCCCTTTCGTCCTGTGGTGGATGCTTTGTTGTTTTATCTTGTACCATTATACATAGGAACGCTTATCTAATTGGTTCTTTGATTTGTTGGACTGCTTGTGTACCTCGTTAACTACGTAATAGATTCAGTTCAGCTTTCGAACTTATTAGTTTTTCATAAATCAACTGAGAGAGTGTCTATTTTATTCTCAATGTGCAATTGTCATTCCTCGCAATAATTTATAGCTGCTCGCGTGGATTTTTTTCTAACATAGATATCGAGAACTCTAGACCGAGACTTCCTTACTGTGCAGAGCTGCATTGATGGCGCCGTTTACCGTTTCAAGTTAGTGCGGTGGTAGAGGTGGTTGCAAAATTTAAGCAGCCTATCAAGGCACCGCAACTTAGTGATGGAAAATTATGGAAGTGAGCAATTTTCGACCTCAAAATCCTCCATCTTATTATACCAACAAAAATCACCTTGGGTAATATTTTCTTATTACCAAGAAAGGAGTTGGATGGTTGAATAAAGTGGCACATGCTTCATTTAAGGCACCGACTAATTTTGCGAGCACCCCATCTCTACCTTAAATTCAGAACTTCATAATTCTTTTCAACCATCAAGCTCACAACAACAACAATGTCTCGTCTTCTATTAAAACCAAGGAAAAATAAATTAAATTGTTCTGTTTTAAACTTTTTATTAGAAGAAAGTACCATGTGCATTTGTTGCCACATTTATTTGGTGGGTATCAAGTTCTAAAAATGTTGTTCAAATTGCATTCCCCCTCATGAAATAAAAGAAACTAATAATTTTAGTGATAACAGAAGAAAGTTAAAATGAGAAAAAAAAATGATTTTTAAAACTCGGCGAAGAATTTGTAATTCAATGATAAAATGCATGATAGGTTCTATATTTCGAAGTTTTGAGTTCGTGTCATTGGAGACTCATAGCTTAAAAAAGATAGTATAGGCCAATTTGTTTATATATAAGAGAGAAGATTATGCTTTGATTTGGAGTATGGTCTGCTTTGATTAGAGATGGCCTGCTTAGAAGGCACACCATATTTTGTATCCACAAAGGTCGGGCGGGCATTAATGCCCATATAGGCCATACACGAGTCAAGAACCATGACATCCATTTTCTTTTTTGCTCTCAAACTATAAAGAAAAAAAGGCCAGAACCAAACTGTATTGAATTTTCTGCAAAATAAGAATTGATATTTCTGACATATTTGCCACTCACAAGTCACAACTATATATATAGTAGCTGCAATACACCAAGACTTAAAAAGAGCTGCAGTAGCCCAAGACAAAAGCTGAACACAATGCATCATCTTACCTCTTCCTTGCATTTTTCTTTCCAAATAGTAACAACAATCACTATCTTGATCATCATTTCTTCAACTCTCGCTTCTTCTACTCCTATAACTGATCGGACAAATTATCATCCCTTCAGGAAGATTTTTGCCTTCGGTGATTCCTTCACAGACACCGGCAATACCAAGTCTGTGACAGGTCCTACCGGTTTTGGTCATGTCTCGAATCCTCCATATGGCAGCACCTAATTTCACCGCCCCACCAACCGATACTCGGATGGTCGGCTAGTGATCGACTTTGTTGCTGAAACATTGTCTTTGCCATACTTGCCGCCTTACCTTAGACACACCAGCAATGCACCTTATGGGGTGAACTTTGCTGTCGCTGGCTCCACAGCCATAAATCACGCTTTCTTTGTTAAGAACAACCTTAGCCTTGACATTACTCCCCAGTCTATCCAAACTCAGGCCTTGTGGTTCAACAAGTTCTTGGAGAGTCAGGGCTGTACCGGATCAGTAACATCGAGTCTCAAATGCAAAGCTGTGCTCGGTGATGCTTTGATCTGGGTTGGTGAGATTGGAGTCAATGACTATGCTTATACAGTTGGGTCTACAGTATCTAGCGATACCATCAGGAAAGTTGCAATTAGAACCATCACTGGTTTCTTAAAGGTAACAATAGAACTAAATTACTCTATCAATTGGCATATGCCGATCGATTAGATGACCCACCTGACTTGAAATGTAACTACTTGGCAGGGTTTGCTGGATAAAGGTGTGAAATATATAGCTGTTCAAGGTCTGCTTCCGACAGGTTGCTTGCCACTGGCCATGACACTAGCTGCTGAAGATGATAGAGACGACATGGGCTGTGTGAAGAGTGTAAACAACCAAACCTCCACCCACAATGTTGCTTACCAAGCCCTATTGCAAGACCTAAGGAACCAGTTTCCAAAAGCTGTCATTACTTATCTTGATTACTGGAATGCCTACCGCACGGTTGTGAAGAATCCAAGGGGATATGGATTCAAGGAGTCCTTCAAGGCATGCTGCGGAAATAGAGATCCGCCTTACAATTTCGGTGTTTTTGAAGTATGCGGCACACCTTCTGCTACTGCGTGCCCAAACCCTTCGCAGTATATCAACTGGGACGGAGTTCACCTCACGGAAGCCATGTATAAAGTACTCACAAACATGTTTGTCAATGGAACGTACAGTCATCCTCCATTTGGATACCTGCTCAGAAGGAAACAGAACAAGGTCTAATCTTTTTTTGCCTGACAGAATGAAGTCATCCTCCATCTGCTCAGCTTCAGTAACACTGTTTCTTGCCAATGAGATTCCTGATATGATTAAATAAGTAGTTCAAAATATAAATCTAAGAGCATAAAATATATATTCGACGTGAGATCCTTATTTCATTCGAGTGTTTCGAGAATTTCTTCTCTAACATAAAGCATGCATGACAAAAAATGATAACAACTACTGGTGGACTAAGGGAGTTCTGCTATGATGTTGGTCCACAATCTTCCTGTGGACTGTATTTTTGCCTGATTCTAATCAATGCAGCACTTGCTCACTGTAAAATCAAATCCCCTGCAGGAATATACAAGAACACTGACTAAACACAGTAAATACCTCAGTTCAAATACATCCCTTATCAATGGTAAGTGCAGAAGTTAAGCCATTTATCCGATACCTGACGATATTTCTTCTGTAACTCAAATCATCGATATCTTAGACTAGCCGTGCATGAACCAAAGCTATTACTTCACCATCCTTAGACAAAGTAATTGGCCAAAAGTATTCGATCACCACTCTACTCCTGAATTCTTACCAATTTGGTCCAAGATGATGATTCTGCACCATACTCCTTCATTACCCATATATCTACGCCTCCCAAAAACATGATTACGATTCCAAAGCAGATGATACAAAGGTCACCACCTGAAACGCCTATACTACCGTTAAAACCATAGCTGCCCATTTCGTCAGGTAGGCGCAGAAATTGGAATTTCTGCTCTGCCATATCTAAACCAACAACGATAATTCTTTTCACCTTTACCAAAACCTAACCAGTGAAGGGCTCCATTGCAAAATTTCATCTTATTTGCCTCCTAAAGGTATTAGGGCTTATGAGAGAGAGTTGTGCTGCCCTTTAAAGTCTAGCATGACTCGCGTCTAGAATAGTCGGTATCTAATGTGATAACAGAAAATCGGATGATTTTGAAAAAAGAACATTATCTTTAATTCAAACAATTCCTGACTGCTATATACTGGTCGGATTTTATATAATGCTATTCCTGTAACCTATAATTTATTTTCTGGTAAGATGGTTTTATTTTTACTTTCCTTTTATTAAGAAAAAGGAGCAAAGAACTAATGTCATTTATTTTAAGAACACTCCCCAATTTGGTTCAAGATGATCTAACAAGGCACTCCATCATTACCCATATCATATATCTACGCAGCTCGTATGCACAGTTTCGACGATACAGAGGTCACCTCCTAACACTCTTATCTTAAAGAAACTATGCTGGCCAAATTGGTCAGGTAGAGGCAGAAACTGGAATTTCTGCTCTGCCAAATCAAAAGACTCAAAACCATGTCTTTGTTTCCATTGATAACACCTCAACTCTTGTTGTTTCAGAATCAAAATCCCCAATCATTCTTACAACTTTAAAGTCCTCAGCGGATTTGTCCCATCCAACACCAAATAGGTACATCCTCATCCTCCGCTCTATTCCACCAGGTCCCGGGAGCCATTGGACTTCTCCTGTTGTTGGATTCCACAAATTCCGATCCGTCTCACCATACCCACAACATACTACGCCATTGCAAGAACTCCAAATCTTTGGTCTACCCCTGACAATTCGTTTCCTTTTCTATGGGAACTGACGACGCACCAATTCGTAATTTTCCAAGTTTAAGGTTTCAAAAACTTCAGGACAAGGGTGCCGATAAATCAACAACCCAGGAATTGAATTGCAATGCAATTTAGCAAACAGAGGAGCAGTAATTATTGAATTCCATGATTTGGAAACGCACCCGAATCAATCGTAACACCGATTTTGCTGGTAGGATTTTGAGCATTTCCACTGCGTTATCCTCAGGTAGGCGAAAAGTTGAAACTCGGATTCAAATTAGAATTTCACCGCCTATAAAAAAAAATTTACTGATGAATAATTTTGCATAATTTTAATTTTCTAGAAGTTCAAAAGATTAATTTTCTTCTATTTTTATTTCCACGGAGGCACCCATTTTTTTAATACAAGCACCAAAGTTAGAAAAATCAATCCAATCAACGAAAGCAGGCAGCCAAACACAAAGCAAAGACTTCCCAAAATAAAACGAAATAAATAAAAAGAAAGAAAAAGATGAAAAAATCTCCTCTCCTCTTCACTTCTTCTTCTATGGGTTCTCTTCCTATAAACCCCATTTCATTTTCACACTTGAGTCTTCTCTTCCTCTTCACCATTTCCATTTTATGATCTCATGGATCTGCCCTTCTAATCTAATCTTTCACCATAGCATTTCCTTCATTCTCCCCATCCAATCCAATTCATTTCCTTTCCTCTTTCTATCTTACTTATAGTAATCATAACAGTACTAATCATTTACAGTCATGAAGGTGCCGTGTTGCTCTGTCTGCCAAACGCGGTACAACGAGGAGGAAAGAGTTCCTTTGCTGCTCCACTGCGGCCATGGCTTCTGTAAAGAATGCCTTTCCAAAATGTTCTCTACTTCCCCCGATACAACACTTGTTTGTCCTCGCTGCCGCCACGTCTCCACTGTGGGCAACTCAGTCCACGCGCTCCGCAAGAATTTTGCTGTGCTCGGTCTGCTTTCCGACACTTCACCTGATTATGATTGCTCTGATGATGAGGATGATGGGGATGGGGAGGAGGATGGGGATGGCGGCGGTGATGAGGAGGGTGATGAAGAGAGGTGTACTCGTGGCTCCCATGCTTCCAGCTCCGGCTTGTGTGGGCCTGTGATTGATGTTGGGGCGCACCCGGAGCTGAGATTGGTGAGGCAGTTGGGTGAAGGAGGAGGGGGAGGTGGGAGGGTGGGGGTGGAGACCTGGACGGCGGTTATTGGTGGCGGTGGTGGCCGCAAGTGTAGGCATAAAGTGGTGGTCAAGAAGGTGGAAGTGGTTGGGGAAGGGATGGAGGTGGAATGGGTGCAGGGGCAGCTAGAAGCGTTGAGGAGAGCTGCCATGTGGTGTAGGAATGTGTGTACATTTCATGGGGTTGTTAAGATGGGGGTTGGTTGGTTAGGGCTTGTGATGGATAGGTGCTATGGATCAGTTCAATCTGAAATGCAGAGGAATGAGGGCAGGCTTACTTTGGAGCAAGTACTGAGGTTTGTTGTTCTTTGATAATTCATGACTTTAGCTATGCATTTGAATGATGCTTTAGTGTAGGTTAATTTAGTTCCTTATTGGTTGTATTGTTTGTAGATATGATGTTAGATGGTGTTGATAAGTTCTATTTAGAGTCTTAGGGATCATGTTTCCCAATCTTTTCTTTCACTTTATAATAATGTATTCTTTTCTAGTTCTCAGCCTTGCTGATGCTGAAACAGGTCGTACTTACCCTGTACTTGCCAAAATAAATTATTTTTCTTCAAGCATTAACAAACTTTAGTTCTTTCCTTTGCACATTGATGCCCGAATTGTGTTGCTGTACTGAATAACACTTACGAGATGAACCATGCTCACCAATTAATATTTTATGATTGCTTTGAGTAGTGTTGTTAGCTGGATATGACCATTATCCTGACACTATATGGTAAACTATAGATATGGTGCTGACATAGCACGGGGAGTGGCTGAACTACATTCAGCAGGTATTGTCTGTATGAATATAAAGCCATCCAACCTTCTTTTGGATCCAACTGGTCATGCGGTGGTTTCTGATTATGGACTTGCTGCAATTTTGAAGAAGCCTGCCTGCTGTAAGGCTAGATCAGAGTGTGAGTCGGCAAAAGTCCATTCATGTATGGAATGTACAATGCTCAGTCCGCACTATACAGCTCCAGAGGCATGGGAGCCAGTGAAGAAGTCGTTGAATTTGTTCTGGGATGATGCAATAGGAATATCTGCAGAGTCAGATGCGTGGAGTTTTGGTTGTGCGTTGGTGGAGATGTGTACAGGTTCCATCCCGTATGTGGTGTAGTTTATGAGTTTTACTTAATTTCTCTTTTTCTTGTATTCTTCCTTTTTCCCATTTGGTGTATAATCTCTTAGTAGTACTTCTTGACATTCTTTGTGCAGTTGGGCTGGATTAAGTGCAGAAGAAATATATCGAGCAGTTGTGAAAGCTCGTAAATTGCCACCGCAGTATGCAAGTGTGGTAGGAGTTGGAATGCCTAGAGAATTGTGGAAGATGATTGGGGAGTGCCTGCAGTTCAAGTCATCCAAAAGGCCAACTTTTAATTCAATGTTAGCAATATTCCTCCGTCATTTGCAGGAGTTGCCACGAACCCCTCCTGCAAGTCCTGACAAGTAAGGGCTTCATAGTTTTGATCTCATTACAATTTCTCCCTTCCATTAGTTATTTAACACAAGTTGTGATTTTCACAACAAATTAGTGGTACTTCACTTTTGAGCTGTGCATACATGAAAACACACCTGCACAAACAGAAGCACTTGTCACAGAGAGAGAGAGAGAGTTTGCTGTTCTTACAGTTTTTGCTTTGGTGATTATAGTGGTGTTGCAAGATATCCTGCACCAAGTTTGACAGAACTGTCACCCCCACCCGACTTGGAGGTTTTTCAGGACAATCCTAGCTATCTACATCGATTTGTGTCTGAAGGGGACGTCAATGGTGTAAGGTGAGGGTCTCTTAGTGAGGATCTTCTTTCATATTGAGTTAATTGACCTCGGATCTTTTATGACACTTCATTCACACTTTTCCTTTTTGCTATTCTCTATTGTTTCAATTGCAGGGAACTTCTGGGAAAGTGTGTGTTAGAAAACGGTGGCAGCTCACTGTTGACACTGTTAGGAGCACAGAATGCCGATGGACAAACAGCTCTTCACTTGGCATGTAGACGTGGTAGTGCCGATCTTGTTAAGGCTATATTGGAGTACAGACAAGCAAATGCGGATGTTTTGGACAAAGATGGTGATCCTGCGCTTGTTTTTGCTTTGGCTGCTGGATCCCCAGAATGTGTCCATGCTCTCATCCAGAGAGGAGCTAATGTTAGATCTAGGTTGAGGGAAGGTCTTGGCCCAACAATTGCTCATGTTTGTGCCTACCATGGTCAACCTGATTGCATGCGTGTAGGTTTTTGCTTGATATGTTTTGTATGTGGTTGTTCTTTCTTCTTGTGTTTGACTTTATTCTCAAACAATGACAGGAGTTACTGTTGGCTGGAGCTGACCCCAATGCAGTGGATGATGAAGGTGAATCTGTGCTGCACAGAGCTGTTGAGAAGAAATATACAGATTGTGCTCTCATTATATTGGAAAATGGAGGCTGTCGATCAATGGGCATTCTGAACTCAAAAAATTTGACGTAAGTATCAGGTAGTTTTCCTTTTAATGTATCAGAATCAGAATGGAAGCTTCTTCACCCTTTGTTATTGTGCCTTGGTAACCGTTTGAGGCTACATGTTCTTTTAATAAATGTTGATTGCATAAAGCTCCGGCATTCAGATGTTCCAGAACTTGTCGAGTCATTAGTGGATTTAAGTCATACCATCTACCATGCAGGATGAGCGACATAAGTGGAAGGTTAAAGCCTTCTTCTGATACCATGTCACAACCTGTACAAAAAACTGGAATTTTGCGGGATGTGGCTAGAGTTTATTCCTTGGTCTTTTTACCAGAAGAAGATACTGTAACACAAGTTGTGAATACAACAAAACTAATTTGAAAACATCTAATAAACAAACCTGCAGTTGGAACAAGTGATGACATTGTTTATAAGACCTCCTCATCCGCATTAGGTCATTGTTGTATTGAAAGCCTTTTTGGGCCAATAAATGCATAATATGCATTAGTACTATCTGCTTTGAATGGAAATATTTGGAGTTTTATTGATGAAATTGTCAATTTGACTCGGAGATGTCAAGCCACATTCCATAATACATTCTTGTTTGAGGCTTCTGTTTCAGCAGACAAGGGTGACTTTGATGCCAGTGTGTGTGCGCGCATCAACTGATCTGCAAGCTACATTCTGTCATCATCATTATTGTTATTGTTGTTGTTGTTATTATTATTATTATTATTATTATTATTATTACAGGGAAAACCTTTATAATAAGTTGCTAAAGTTTTCAGAGTGCTTCGGATCACCTTTCCCTTTCTATTGCGAATGATTTTGCATTTATGAGAGCGGAGTACCACATTTGGATTAATTATCCTAACATTGTGATTATGAGATGTGGACTGAGTGTCATAGGAAAGCTAACCAGGAGAGAAGGGATTCTTTGATGAATCCTTTCTTTCTATGCCTATATGGCATATTAAACTTTATATTACTGCAATATGTTCAAAATTTATTCTTTTCATACTTCTCCATTAGGCTGATTATCTTATACTTTCCTAATGTCACAGACCATTGCACTTGTGTGTTGCTACTTGGAATGTGACCGTTGTGAGAAGGTGGGTAGAAGTTGCAAGCCCAGTAGAAATCGCTGGTGCAATTGACATACCTAGTCCAATTGGAACTGCATTGACTATGGCGGCCTCTCTGAAGAAAGATCATGAAATAGGTAATGCTGTAGTCACTTGTTATCTTCTTATTAAATGAAAAATGGTTGTGTTTGGTTAATTGGAAGTTGTGTCTTCTCAGCTTCTTTTCTCTCAACACTGAAGAAAGAATTATTTGCTCCGCTAAATTCTCTGGTTGAACAGCTTACCAGACATTGTACTTAGGCTTTATCTACAAATCCGTGTATTATTTCCCTGAATATATATTTCATACCGGCGCTCCAATGTTTGTAGGGAACCTGTGAAATTTCCTAGTTTTCAAGCTGCAAAACCCCCTTTTTATGTGTGGTTTGCTTGTTATTCAAAATTGTACGTTACAATGAGTTCTTAGAAGAGGTGCATGTCATTGAGGATGTATGTTTTGGAGCTTGGAGGTATGGGTTGTAGACTTGTAACGCTAGACATACGTTTGAAGAGAGTGAGAGTAAAACATTTTGAGAAGCTTAATTTTGGCCATCTCACATGCCAAAATGTGGCTAGTTGGGTTTTTTTCTTTTGCTTTTATTATTTTCTTTTAGTCGTTGTATACTATGTGTACTTCGCTTTTTAACGCCTATATCTGTATGTGGTATACAGTTTATTTGTCATTGTTTAATGAGCTTATCTGGTATCAAGACAACATTTACTCCATTGTGTTGTTTGCAGACATTTTGATCTTTGACTTCTGTTTTGTCCAATACACACTGTTTAATTACTCTGTCCTTTTATGTAGAGGGTAGAGAACTTGTGCAGATATTACTCCATGCTGGAGCAGATCCAACCGCCCAAGATGCACAGCATGGAAGAACGGCTTTGCATACTGCTGCCATGGCCAATAATGTTGAATTGGTCAAAGTAAGATGCACATCTTTCATAGTACTTGATAAGAGTTCTTACTGGTTGAATTCTGTGCTGTTGATGTGTCATGCCCAGAGTGCATTTTGTGCAAATGCCCATATATTGGGCTCCCTTGTATTACTTCCATTCTATTAACTCTAATTTTGTCTGCCATTGTTGAGTAGATCATTCTTGATGCTGGAGTGGATGTGAATATCCGGACTGTGCATAATACAATACCCCTTCATGTTGCCTTGGCAAGAGGGGCAAGCTATTGTGTTGGATTGCTTTTAGCTGCTGGCGCAAATTGTAATCTCCAGGTATTTCATCTAGTAGCACCTAAGTGCTATTGTTGTGGACTCCTGTTTGGTGTTTGTTTCTTCACAGTTCCATTGCATACTAATTTCCCTTAAAGCTTCTTGGTATGATTATGAAGGTAATAGTGCGTGCAGTCATCATACATGGAAGCATTATATTAGGCTGAGACTTATTCCCTAATATGTGTATTATTTGAAAGGAGAAACCTACTATACCCAAACAAAATAGAAATAAAAATACGCACCTGTGTTTAGGTGCTTCTTTATTAATTGTAGTGTGATTATCAAAATGATATATTACAATAGAAAGAGAAAACAAAATGATATCCTAAGTCTCGGGGAACCGTGCTTGGATGGGGACTAAAATGGGAAATATGATACTGCAGAGCCTTTTATAAATTACAGTATCATATTGATACAGTAATCTTTTATGGAACGTTTTGTTACTTCAAGAATTTGGTGATCCCTACTACTCTGAATCATATTTTCTCAAATCTTTGTTTACTAAAATGCATTCAGTGTGAAACTTTTGCTACTCGATGCATTAAGGAAAGATTTGTGATCTTTGTATTTTATTCTGCTAGAATATTTAGCTTTTGCTGTCTAAGTTGCTCCAAATGTTTCAGTGCTCAATACTGTTTGGTCGCTCTTGTATTTTCCAGTCACAGTTTGTTTAACCATCATGCCTCTGTTCCCTTTGCTTCTGAAATGCTTTTCTTTAAAAAACAAACAAACAAACCAGTAACTTGCTTTTTTTCTTTTGCTTGTCATTATCAGGATGATGAAGGTGACAATGCTTTCCACATTGCTGCAGAAACAGCAAAAATGATACGTGAGAACCTTGAGTGGCTTATCGTTATGTTGGGGAATCCTGATGCTGCTGTTGAAGTTAGAAACCACAGGCAAGTATCTGTCTTATTTTAATGAATTAAAATATATTCGATGGTTCCTCATCCTTTATTTTTTAGGGTGTCTAATACTAGAGATTATTTCTATTTTTTCTCTTACTGGGACTGAAAATTGGAAAATGGTTTCACCAAATCTACTTTCACAAGGATTCAGGGATAGCTGGAGAAGCGAGAAGCTAAATTTTCTTGACTTAGAAAAACTGGAAACCAGTAGATTGTCTAAGAATTTGATCATGAGGAAGTCTAGTTTTCTAAGATGATATGTTCTGTTTTGGACTCATGGGAAATTGTCTTGAAACTGTCTTAAAATTCAACATGATAAACAATTGCACATGCCATTATATTGTCAACACTGCTCTGTTATTTTTCTTATGAATTTAACTGTAAGATGATATGTGAAGCAGATGCACCAACTAAAGCCTACCATTTACTGTTGGTTTAATTTATCTATATGTTGCTGACAGTGGTAAGACACTACGCGACTTCTTGGAAGCCCTTCCCCGAGAATGGATTTCTGAGGATTTGATGGAGGCGCTTGTGAATAGGGGAGTTCACCTGTCTCCTACAATGTGAGGAAAAAAAAACTTGTATACCGTGCTCTTGTTGATATTTTGGAAAGCTAATCATGCATGGTTTCCATGACTGAAATATATGACAGTAATTTGTACTTCCTATAACATTCAGATTTGAAGTAGGGGATTGGGTGAAGTTCAAAAGAAGCGTCACATCTCCTACACATGGGTGGCAAGGTGCTAAACACAAGAGCGTAGGTTTTGTGCAAAATGTGGTTGATAAGGACAATCTTATTGTATCATTCTGCACCGGAGAGGCTCGTGTATTATCTAATGAAGTCTTGAAGGTGATTCCTTTAGACAGGGGACAGCATGTCCAGCTTAAACAAGATGTTAAAGAGCCGAGGTATGTAGTTGGTTTGCCAAAAAAAAGCAGTCAAAAAATATTGCCATGCATAAATTGTTATTGTGGTAGCTGTTCCATTGAGAGGGTTATAATGTAGTCTATTTATTAGTTTGTTGCTGCTTTCTTAAATTTCTTTTTCGAGATTGACCAGGCATTGTGCTCCTGGATCTTATCGTATGATTTGTTCTCCCTACTCTTTGAGGAGTACTAATGGACTGCAAGTTCCTTAGTAGTTTTGCTTGCTGTTGTTAGAATTGTGAAAAGAACGACAACATTCCAGCTTATCAGAGTTTCTGAAATGATGATATTCTGTTTATATTTCTCAGCTTCCAGGAATGGAGATTGCTATTTTTATGCATTAATGTTACTCTATATACCACTAATGTGTCAATGCGCACTGCACAAGTCTTGCTGTATGGTTTTAACACATTGATATTTGTTGGGGAAAAAATGAAACAAAGTACCTTTTTGTTCATTGGTCTGAATAAAGGGATATAATCATCCAAGTGTTGCAGGCTGACACTTTGCTGGATATGGGTCGTACTAAACTGTTTTAGGTACCATTTGGAAAACTTGAGATTTAATCCTGGTAAATAGAGTCTTCTCAGTAGTTGTCACTGTTCTCTTACCCCTGGATTATTTAGAATCCACTCCAAATTATGGTAGCATGACCCTAGTCTTCTTGGGTTTCTGTTATTATTTCTATATATTTTTTCTGTTTGAAGCATTAATTTGTTGCTATTCATTTAGAATTATTATTACTATTTTTTCAATAAATATTCATTTAGAATTATATTTTATAAAAAATCATGTGTTCTATTTTCTTACAGGTTTGGCTGGCGTGGCCAGTCGCGTGAAAGCATTGGAACTGTCTTATGTGTTGATGATGATGGCATTTTGCGTGTTGGGTTTCCAGGAGCATCCAGAGGATGGAAAGCTGATCCTGCAGAGATGGAAAGAGTTGAAGAATTCAAGGTGGGTGATTGGGTTCGTATACGCCCAACACTTACAACTGCAAAACATGGATTAGGATCTGTAACACCTGGGAGCATTGGTATAGTGTATTGCGTTAGACCTGATAGTAGCCTTTTGTTAGAGTTGAGTTATCTACCAAATCCATGGCATTGTGAACCAGAGGAAGTTGAGCCAGTTGCCCCTTTCAAGGTATCTAAAAATATTTGGCCTTTTCATTTTCTATATAAGTTCCACCGTTTGATTTTTGTTCTATCCTAGGGAATTAACTATTTTTGTCATTTGGTTTTACAGATTGGTGATCGGGTGTGTGTGAAGCGATCTGTTGCAGAACCTAGATATGCTTGGGGTGGTGAGACACATCATAGTGTCGGGAAAATTAGTGAAATAGAGAACGATGGCCTCCTAATAATTGAAATTCCAAATCGTCCTATACCATGGCAGGCTGATCCATCTGACATGGAAAAGGTGGAAGATTTCAAGGTAATAGTACATTTTTTATTATGAGCAATGCTATACATACTAATAAGTTGTACAAAAGTTTATGAGCGAATTGACATGGCAAGTAGTGGTATGAATTTTTTTAAATCTCAGTCTAACAATTTTTGTAAAATTTGTTAATACACTAAGTTTTTTTCTTTTGCATTATTTTTTCAAGCATATGCTTGTGTCTTATGGTTATTTCAATTCGTTTCATATTATTTATCTTTATATGCGGGACTTGTTACATTCTTTCTATCATTGAAATATTTGTTTTTGAAAACGTCTTGCACTTTTTGAACAGGTTGGAGATTGGGTTAGAGTGAAGGCTTCAGTATCTTCGCCAAAATATGGGTGGGAGGACATTTCGAAGAACAGTATTGGGATAATTCACAGTTTGGAGGAGGACGGTGACATAGGTGTTGCCTTTTGTTTCAGGAGCAAGCCTTTTTCTTGCTCTGTAACAGATGTGGAGAAGGTTCCTCCTTTCGAGATTGGACAGGAGATGCACATTATACCATCCGTGACTCAGCCGCGACTTGGATGGTCAAATGAAAGTCTGGCGACTGTTGGAAAAATTGTGAGGATCGACATGGATGGAGCTTTGAATGTATGTATACTGAGCTGTTTATCATTATATCATTAATTTGCTTGTCTTATTGCCATAAGCCACATTCACAGGATATTCTGTTTAAACCTCCTTAGTTTTCTACCAAAAGAAAAAAAAGAACAGTGGTAACCTATTTTTTAATTTGTATTTGAGCCTTTTGTGGAGCAGCAAATGATTGTGAAACAAAAGTTTTATGTATTGCTAATTTTTTCCAGGTCAACATCGTCTGACTTGTTTTAAATTGCTTTCCACCAAGTGGTGATAATAATTATTTCCCAGTGTAAATAAGAATGTTAAAAATGAATAACAGGAAAGGATTGCTATTGATTGGGATCTTTTGATTCTCCTAAATAGGTGAGAGTTGCTGGAAGACATAGCTTGTGGAAAGTTTCTCCAGGAGACGCAGAAAGACTTTCAGGTTTTGAAGTTGGTGACTGGGTGCGTTCAAAACCAAGCCTAGGAACTAGACCAAGTTATGACTGGAATAGTATTGGGAAGGAAAGTTTAGCTGTTGTGCATAGTGTACAAGAGACGGGTTATCTAGAGTTGGCTTGTTGTTTTCGTAAAGGAAGGTGGATTACTCACCATACAGATGTGGAAAAGGTTCCGTGTTTCAAAGTTGGGCAGCATGTACGGTTTCGAACTGGGCTGGTTGAGCCCAGATGGGGCTGGAGAGGTGCTCAGTGTGATTCACGTGGCATTTTAACTAGTCTTCATGCAGATGGAGAAGTAAGGGTTGCTTTCTTTGGCTTGCCAGGGCTGTGGAGAGGAGATCCTGCGGACCTTGAGGTTGAAAACATGTTTGCAGTTGGTGAATGGGTGAAACTAAAAGATGATGCCAGTAATTGGAAATCCATTTGGCCTGGCAGTGTTGGTGTTGTCCACGGAATTGGATATGATGGAGATGAATGGGATGGAAGCATTTTTGTGGGATTTTGTGGGGAGCAAGAAAGATGGGTCGGGCCACATTCCCATCTTGAGAGAGTCGAAAGGCTTATGATTGGTCAGAAGGTTAGGGTTAAATTATCAGCTAAACAGCCAAGATTTGGATGGTCAGGTCATAGTCATGCTAGTGTTGGAACAATAGCAGCAATTGATGGTGATGGAAAGTTGAGGATGTATACTCCTGTAGGCTCGAAGACCTGGATGCTTGATCCCTCAGAAGTGGAGCTTATAGAGGAAGAGCAACTTCGCATTGGTGACTGGGTGAGGGTTAGGCGATCTGTTTCAACACCGACACATCAGTGGGGAGAGGTTAACCATTCAAGCATTGGGGTAGTACATCGTATGGAAAATGGGGAACTATGGGTTTCGTTCTGCTTCATGGAGAGGCTGTGGCTTTGCAAGGCATTAGAAATGGAACGAATCAGGCCATTCAAAGTGGGGGACAGAGTGAGAATAAGAGATGGGCTTGTAGCGCCTAGGTGGGGGTGGGGGATGGAGACGCTTGCGAGCAAGGGCAAGGCTGTAGGTGTAGATGCAAATGGTAAGTTAAGGATTAAGTTTCAATGGAGAGAAGGGACACCATGGGTTGGTGATCCTGCTGATATTGTTCTTGACGATAGCTAATCTCCAGATCTTAGGTGCTTCTTGAACTACGCATCGATTGTGTTTCAGTTTGCTCCTCGTGCGAAGGGGATCTGACCTCGTCCTAGGAACACGAGAAGAAACTCGCAGCAGCTGCAGTATTTAACGGGGCTATTGTTGCAAGTATACACTGACCGCAGAGGAGGACTCATCTTGAATGCGATTTGTTTATTGCTGTTAATAAATAGAAGTAGAGAGAGATGAGTTGCGGGGAGGGTGAGTAAAAATTGACTTGGCTTAGTATTAATTTATGGGACAAGTAGATATAGGGGTGGCAAGAGGAGAAAAGGTGTGTAGGCATTTGTAATTGTACCTCAGGTGTTTGTAGTTGATGTTATACATAGTCATTTATATGCCACTGTACAAATTGAAACTATATAAATGTTGTGAGTTCTTACAAATTTGTGGTTTTGTAGAGCATGTTTCTTCTTTTCATGTTGTCATAATATTTTAAAAGTAGAATGATCTGGAAAAACATGAAATGATAAATAGGATGAGCTGTACTCAGAGGGTTATGATTACCATATAAATTGTCCCATTCTACTGTAATGGGAAACAAAGATGGGACCTATGAGACGTGGAGGCATATTGAGATTTGAAGCGTTCTGGGCTAAGGAAAATGAAAGCGAATTGGTAGGTACGCAAAGCTGGTTGAACCAACCAAGCCGTGGATCACATGGGATTGAAAACAAACTCAGAAAATGCAGCGTGGATTTAAAAACCTGGAGCAGGGAAAGTTTGGTAACGTGTTAAGGCAAGTGCAGGAAGGGAGGGAAAAATTGGCAAAACAACAAGAAGATCCCATGTCAGACATGAATTACCAACAACAAAAAGATATCACCAAGGAAGTAGAACAGCTTTTGCATACAGAGGAGCAGTATTGGTTACAGAGATCAAGAGTCAACTGGTTGAGGGAGGAAGATAAGAATACGAACTTCTTTCATTCAAAAGCCTCACACCACAAGAGCAGAAATTGTATCAGAGGGGCTAAGAATGAGCAAGGGGAATGGACTGATGAACCTGAAGAAATCGCTACCATTTTCCAGAATTACTTTGCTGACCTGTTCACCTCTTCTCATCCATCGGATCTCAACCTTGCAACAGCGGGCCTTGACACAAGAGTCACAAATGAGATGAATCAAATCCTATCAGACAAATTCACCCGCACAGAGGTAGAGGAGGCTCTTCACCAAATGCATCCTACCAAATCTCCCGGCCCAGATGCCTGCTTTTTTCTTTAAAAAATATTGGCATATAGTTAGTGAGACTACTATTAATTCTGTTTTTGACATCTGGATAATGATTGTGATCCTACCTATCTTAACCAAACTTTCATTGTGCTCATCCCCAAAACTAAGAAACCTGACAGTCCTATGTAATACCCTCCTATCAGCCTCTGTAATATGATTTTTAAAAATTGTCACAAAATGTCTCGCAAATAGGCTGAAAATCATCCTCCCACGTATTATAGATGAGTCACAATCAGCTTTTGTCCCAGGGAGATTGATTACTGGTAATGCTCTTCTTGCTTATGTATCTTTCCATTACGTGAAAAAGAAGAATAGAGGCAGTAGAGATCACATGGCATTAAAGCTAGACATGAGTAAAGCATATGATATATGATAGGGTTGAATGAAATTTTTTAGAGCATGTTATGCAAAAGATGGGTTTTAATTCATGTTGGATAAATCTGGTCATGCGATGTATCAAATGAGTCTCCTACTATATCTTAATCAATGGAACTCCTGGTAATTTCTTTAACCCCATAAGAAGACTCCAACAAGGAGACCCTCTATCTCCATATCTGTTTTTGTTGTGTTCAGAAAGTCTATCCAGCCTGATTAAGAAAGCAGAAACAGAGAAATCCCTTCATGGAATCACCATCTGCAGAAGAATCGTGCCTATTTCTCACCTATTTTTTGCAGATGACAGCATCTTATTTGCAAGAGTGAATGAGCAAGAAGCTGATAAAATACTTTAGATTCTAGACCACTACGAGCGTGCTTCGGGGCAGAAAATAAACTTCGACAAATCCGAGCTCAAATTTAACCGAAGCATACCACAAAACGTAAGAGATGCCCTGCAAAGGAGGTTACAAGTTAAGGCAGTAGAGCAGCATGCCAAGTACCTGGGTCTCCCGACAGTTAATGGCAGGTCGAAGAAACAAGTTTTTGCTATGCTGAAAGACAAAGTATGCTCTAAATTGAAGAGTTGGAAAGAAAAAAACTTGTCGTTGGCGGGAAAGAGACAATGATTAAGTCGGTAATCCAATCAATACCAACTTACATCATGTATTGTTTCTCTATTCCAATGTCCCTATGCAATGAATTGGAAGCTGTAATGGCTAGATTTTGGTGGGGAAATCAACCGGATGGCAGAAAAATCCATTGGATGTCATGGGATAAGCTATGTGAAACCAAAAGGAAAGAAGGGATGGGATTTAGAGACATACATCGTTTCAACCAAGCGCTTCTAGCAAAACAAGAATCCTAAAGGCTCCTAAGAACCTAACAGAGGACCCATTTATTACTCAGCTAATTGGTGGGTATGGTTAGTACTCCCTCTGGTCTCCGTTAAATGTCTTTCTGAAACAGTAACAATAAGTAGGTTTAACACTAAAAAGTCAAGTAAAATGTACAGTAACATTCAGTAGCAAAACGACATTTATTGGAGACCAGAGGGAGTACCATTTATTACCCATATAATTTTTTAAATGAATATTCTACCTATTTAATTTATATTCACCCATTAATCCATTTAAATATAATTATTTGTTAAATAAGATAAAAAATATAATTTTTGACTAAATTTGATTATGTCATTTTATTTTGACTGTGTATACTTGATTTATCATTTAGGATCGACTTCGACTATTTAGGGCCAATTTTGACAATTTAATCTCGATTTTACCATATAAACTTAGTTTATACTCCCTCCGGAACTTAATAACTGTCTCTGACACTGTTCATACGCATATCGAGGAAGCCGGATGACGCACTATTTGACTATAAAAAATTCCGTACTTTGTTTTGAACGTACGTTAATCCTTAACGTACATCCGCGAAAAAATTCGGAATTTTTTCGGGTCAAATAGTGCGTCATCCGACCTCCTCGATATGCGTATCTATAGTGTCAGAGACAGTTATTAAGTTCCGGAGGGAGTAATATTTTTAAATTTAATAATTTTCTTACATTTTACATAGCTACCTATTAGGAAAACAACAAACCGCATAAATACTTAGGTAGCATTTGGTTCATAAAATGCTATTTTCCTTATTGGAATCACTCTCCCGGGAAAGTGATACCCAGAAAAGTAATTAGGAGGAATGTTAGTTTTTTGTGTTTGGTTGGGATATAAGATTTCCAAAAATGTAATATTCTTGTATTTGTTTTATATAATATTTGGGAATTCTAAAAGAAAGTAAAAAAAATTACTATTCTATCTTTTTCTATACTGTATTTCATAGTATACATCTAATTATTCTTTTCTATATGTACTTTATTATGAGTTTTCTCACTATTTAACTGTCTATGTTTCGCAATCAAAATATCAAATGAGTTTTAAAAGTTTTCATTACTACAAGAGATTGGTTGACGGGTGGATTAAGAAATTTAGTTTTATGAACTTTTTTTTATCAACCTTCAGAATATATGTGCTCTGTCTTGCTCTTCTATTTCTTATGACTAGCAAGTTTACTTTGGGCTATGATTTTTTTGCAAGTCAAGAACATGAAAAATGACATAACTTTCATATTAGAGTCCTTAAAAATTATAGCAATGTAACCTTTTTTTTCAGGAGGATAGTAAATATGTTTGAATTATATCACCAGGGGAAAAAATCACATCGGTGACCAATGTACATAATAATCTTCCTCGAATAATACTCCCTCCGGGGGGAAATAAACGTTGTTTTAGGATTTGCTTTTACTGTTCATTTTACTTGTATTTTTAGTGTTAAATCTACTGAATATTGGGATGCGAGGAAGTTATTTAATTTACACCAGAGGGAGTAGAAGATAGAGTTGAATTACACCACCCAGTGAAAAATTACACCGAGGTTAAGGTATAATGCAATCTTCTTTTAGAGAAAATTGAAAATACTTTTTAAAAAAATAATTTGCAACTTAAAAAATGTATCATAATTTTTTTTTTAAATTAAAAAATGAATCAAAACTTTAAAAAAGAATCTGAAACATAAAAAAATGGGAGATTCTAGAAAAAATTTAAAAATTAAATATTTAGAAAATCTAAAACTAAAAAAATAACACATATAAAAAAAGTGTAAAAAAATGGGAACTAAAAGTAAAAGAGAAAGAACAATTTTTTTTTCATTTTTAAAAAAATAATGCTAGTATAAAGGGACAAATATGTAATTTAAAAAAGAAAGTAACTTTCCCTCTAATAGGGAATCACTGTCCATTGGATTTCGGAGAGTCCAACTTTTTTTGTCGCAACCAAATACAATAAAACTCAAAATTTCAGATTTCCGAATCACTTTTTTTTTTTGTTGATTCAGCCAATAATGGAGGACATTTGATTTAAGCGGAAAACAGGGAAAAAAATTTGATACAAAGCCGTGACAATGCCTATTTATTACATATACATTTACATAAATTGCATGCATTAAACAATGTAATGATAATGGAAACAGGACTTGCGGAATTTGGCAAATCAAGCGGCTATCTTAATTCCATGTGTATTTGATTATATAAGCAACATTACTTAATCAAAACTCACTCAAATCAATCAATGCTCTGCATGATATCCTCGGTAGCGATATTAGTGCCCTTCTCCTTGTCGGTAGCGGCGCGTCCTTTACCCTTGCGATCCAGCAAACTCTTCCTTTCATTATCCTACCTCATCAAGGGACGGATCCAGAAATTATTTTCAGGGGGCATCCCTGAATTTTTTTTTGAGTATTTTAAAGAGAAGATAAGTGAGTTAAACGAAAAAATGGAAAAATACTTAAGAGTATTCGTCATTAAATAATAAATATTTAGATAAATTTAACAAAAAGATAAATAAGAAGACAATATAGAAAAAAAATTAATTATACATTAGAATTTATGTAGTTTTTACAATTGTTAATTAGGTTTGACAAATACTAATACCTCGAGACCATAATATAATTTGAAGTTAATTAATGCGATCACAATTACTAAGTTTAGGGGTGGCAATATGGACAATTGTCCATTTGTCCGTCCCGTCCGTCCATATGCCCGTCCCGTCCGTCCATGTCCATTTAATAAATGGGTTGGGTTAGACCCGTCCAGCTACATATACGAACGGACGGGACAAACCCAACGGATTCCCGTCCGTCCGTTTATTATTTAATTTTTTAAAAATAATTAATTTCTCAAAAATAATTTTTTTTCAAAATTTTTTTTTAAAAAATAATATTTTTCAAAAAAAGTACTCTTATTTTTCGAAAATAATAATTTTTTAAAAAAATTACTCTTATTTTTCGAAAATAATAATTTTTCAAAAAACATTATTTTTCAAAAAAATTACTCTTATTTTTTGAAAATAATAATTTTTCTAAAAAAAAAAATCAATTCCCGGAAAAAAATTATTATTGGACGGGAACCCGTCCCGTCCGTCCAAATTTAGATGGATGGGTCTTGTCCGTCCGTTTATTAAATGGACTTGGACAAGTCCGTCCAGTTTACTTATTGGACAAATGGGATTGGTGCATGGACGTCCGTCCGTCCCATATTGCCACCCCTAACTAAGTTAGTCTATTTATAAATATGAACCCAAAAGTAAATAAGTATGAAAAGTTAGTACAATTTCATTTAGGTTTCTGTTCTTCTGTATTGTGTTTTTTTCCCACTTGTACGTGATTATATATGTAAAATGTGTACTCTCAAAATAATACCGATAAAGTCTCAAATGTTGTATCAGTAATTCATGTTTCTCTGTAATGTTGTGTCCGCAAATCAGATCTCTGTTTATGGATTGAATATTCATGGCTGATTTAGATAATTGTGGCGTATCAGAAAAAAGAAAATAATCATCCCTTAAAAAAGTTGAATACTTAGGATGAGAAACATTTTCTAGATATGTTTATATAAAACGTTATTATTAATTAGCAACTTGTGTGGGTGGTGTAGTTGGTTATCACGCTAGTATAACACTCTGAGGGTCCTCGGTTCGAATCCGGGTGTAGAATTTTTTGTTGCTTTTGTGCAACAAGTCAAAAAATTTGTGAAAATATTTTGAACATGTAATTGGGCCCTCAAAGGCGACGTTACATCTTAGCATTCGGGACTTGTTATTTCCGTTTGGGTTCGAGGGATGGGGTTACCATTTTTCCTCGATGCTAGAGCGGACGTTCCCCCTTTATCATTTGGGCCATGCATGACTTAATTATTTACTACGTGATTCTATCATAGTAAAACTAGAATCGTACCGATTAATGTATGCTTATATGATTGGCATGGCCTTTGAAGCCATCATGCGTAGCATTTAACAAAGAAACAATTGATCTCATGGTATAAAAGACAAGTGTTATAAATATGGTATACATGTGAGATTGATTTTAATTGTTTTAGCAATTCTATATGTCATGCATACGCGTAGGGTGGTTCTAACGCTTACTAGGGAGTCATGTATTCGGTTCGGTTTTTAGCATTCAACTAAACATACAAGGGGAAGTTTTAAGGTAAACTTACCTTTCGGATGAACCCCGATCGATCCATCTCTTCAAAACCACGATTAACGACAATTGACATAAATACTTAGGTATACAAACATACACGATTTTTAACTACTTAGCTAATTATTACAAACCACAATTCAAAATAATAACTACTTATCTAATTATTACAAATTGGAGGTCGGAATAACTATCTAAGCTACTTATTACAACAAGTGAAATGGGTAATTAATTATTACAACAAGTTTAGCAATTAATTATTACCACATACACGCAATTAGAAATAATTGACAATTAATTATCACATCGAATGCATGGAAATAAAGCCTACAATTCTAATGGGCCGGGCTAGGCCCATACTTGGATTTCTAGTTTTTGGGCGATGTGTATGCAAACAATATTTACGGAAAACATTAAAGAAAACAAAAAGGATAAAACGTACTTTTGAGCGAGGATTTAAAGTTTTAACCTACAAAGCGAGAGTGTTAGCAAAGGTTTGAAAATAAATAAATAATAAAGAGCGCATGCAATATTTATTTAATTTGACGAATAAATATTTAAATAAACACGAAGAACAAAATAAGCAATTTATCTCATGCCAAATAAATAAATAATTAGACATAGGAAACAAGTAAACAATTAATTAGACATGGCAAGCAAGTAATCAATTAATTCATTTATCGCATATGAGCAATTCATAACAAATTAAGCATGACATAATTAATACTCCATTTATTTATAACATGCAAGCATATTAAAAATTTCACAATAATTTAAACATGGCATAAACACGTTATTGTCATGTGAACATACGAATATTTCATATGACTCGAATAATGCATAAAAAATATACAAATAATCCATACGATTTAAATATATTATTTAACATACAAACATTTTAATATCATTTAAACACAAAAATAAAAAGCATACAAATATTTTATGCAATTTAACATGTTATAAAAGCATACGAATATTTTTATTAATTTAAACATGTTATAAAAGCATACGAATATTTTTATCAATTTAAACATGTTATAAAAGCATACGAATATTTTAATTAATTTTGACAAAAATTAATGGGTCGGGCCCCACTTTTTAGATTTTTGGACATGACAAAATGGGCTTGGAATTAATCCAAGCCCAAAACATTTTAATTAAAACAAATGGGCTTGGCAGGCCAAGCCCATCACCTTTCTAAAATGAAAACCCGCACCAGTAGCCATCTTCTTCCCTTTCTTCTTCTTCAACGTCGCCGACCACCATGGCCGGCGACTCAAGCTACAACCAGACCACGAAACCCGACCAGAACTGACCCAAAAATTACAGTAGCATAACAGCAACTCAAGCAAGGCAAAACAACAACTTTATTAAATGAAAACAGTAGCCAAATTTCACATGAAATAATAGGCTAATTAACATGCATATTAGGCTAGTAATTACTCAAGACCACATACAATTAAATTGAAGCACGGGAAACGAAATTGGCATGAAAACTAAGCATGTGAGGCAAGTTCTAGCAATTTATTTCATGCTTTAGAGACAAAACGAAAATTTAAAGAGAAGCTAGTGACAGAGAGCTTACTTGTCCAGGAGAGAATTTTGCCAAGAAGGATGAGCAAGAAATGGAGATTAAGAGGAGATTTTGGTGCCCTTATTTCGTTGCTTGAAGGTCTCTATTTATAGAGAAAGGTTGAGTCGGTTTGGAGGGAGTTTGTGGCTGGGAATCGCGCACGAGCTCGTGGGTGAGGTGGAAGGTGAACAGTGGCCGGAGTGGAGGCCAAGTTTGGGCTTGTGTGGGTAGGGATTGCCGATGGGATGTTTGGTGATGATGAATTGCAGTCGGCAAACCTAGCTAGGGAGAAATGTGAGGTAATTTTGGATATTCATGCATTAATTGTCATTAATGCATGAATTTGGATACGAACGGGATATTTTAGGACGAGCGAATTCGTACGAAATTGAAAAATAAATCCGAGCCGAGGAAACCACGACGTGCAGAAAAATAAGACAAGAAAACTCGTATACGGCGAATAAATGCAAAACTTGATTTAACGTATTTATTTTCTTTTTCGGAAACACTAAAAGTTCGGACGTAAAATAAATGTCCTTACGACAAAAATTGAACGAAACCAAACTCGATGGCGTGAAGGAGAAAAATAGCACGTAATCATCAATTAAAGAAATTACGCGTCCGACCCACGGTCCCGGGAAACTTGCTCGGGACCGATAGAAGTTCGCGTAAAGACAGTCGAAAGTACGAAAAAAATGAGAAGGCACGAAATGACATGGAATATTAAACAAACTAGCCTAGGACCAAGAATCGACAGAAAATTGACCTAGACGAGCTATTAAATGCGGCAAACATAAAAATACGTAAATGTGTTGACGAAAACCGAAAATACGGTTTGGTCGAAAATACGAGAAAAATACAAAAAATTCAAAAGACGTGAAATGACGTGAAATATTAAAACAAATAGTCCATGATAAAAAATCGATTGAAATTTGACGTAAACGGGCTATTAATGCGACATGCGATAAAACGAAAAAGTTGTGACGTAAGTCAAAATTCAGGTAGCAACATACGTGAATCAAACACGCAACCTTCTGATCGTAAGTCAGACGCGCTACCATTGCGCCAAGGATTCTATTGAATGATAGAGGCTGAACTTTATTTAAAGTATGAAGGTAAATTTTTTTTTTGATTGGGCCACGCCCACCCTGGCCATGGGCTGGATCCGTCCCTGCATTTATTCTTATGTTTGAATCAATGATTAAGAAAGACACTAATCCGTGAAGTAAAGAAGAAGAAATAGTCCAAGGTCTATAATTTTTAGTGAATTCTACACTTTCATCATTAAAGTTTTTTATTGTCAATTTTGATCCTTGACATTTATGGGCTAAAAGTCTCTAGCTAGCATTAATGAGAAGACAACAAATTTCACTTCGATAAAGAAGATTTCATATTTTTGTAATTAAATGATAAATTATTTCATGATAAAATAGTTATTCATTGTAAAATTGTGAAATATATCATTATTAGGGGTATTACAAATATTATAAATAAATACATCAACATATCTTGTATAAAATTTTAATAGAAAGACTAATAATTTATCACTGAACGAGCATTAATTGTGATTAAGTGGTTAAAAGTTTCACCACTTTTAATTAAAGTGTCGAGTTTGAATTTGGGGAATACAAAAAAATCATATTGTGAGGGTCACTATTTTTTGGGAAACTGACAGATTTACAACATAATTAATTTCAGTTAAGAGGTATAAATTATTGTAAATAAAAAAAATTACGAAACTAAAGTTGGATAAAAAACCTTGAGAGATTTCAAAACGCCTGCGGACACTGACTAGGCCAAGGTTGGGTTGTGCAAAGTTGAAACTTGTAACCATTAGACACTCTTTTGTGTGTGATATATATATATATATATATATATATATATATATATATATATATATATATATATATATATATATATATATATGAAACTTGTAACCATTAAACACTCTTTTATTAGCCCTTAATAAAAGGAAAACTGGTTCTTGGAACTTGGTGATTAAACTCAACTGTGGTGAAAATACTGTAGGAGAAACGAACGGAGATAGAATCAGACCGATATTTTTAGGGGTGGGGTGGGGGTGGGGAAAAAGGATGTGAAAATTGTTCATATCTCTACAGAAGTCAATATGGTTACAAATAATATGACCAACTTAGTCCTCGATAGGTAGCCTCATTATGTGTGGGCATCGTCTCTTTTGTCGTCGATATTTTTTATTCTCTTTAGAGATAAGACAGACGCTCATTTTTTTAGGCGAGTGTTGTTCTAGGCTTAGCTTTTTTTCTTTAGATATATTAAAAAAAGAGACCTTGAGAGATGAAAATGGCAATTGTATAGTGGGTTGATTGGTTGTGGCTTGATGGTAAAAGCCTATCCAAAACCAATTAAGAACGTGGAGGGGAAAAGTAATATTTTTTCTCTTGGAGGCGCCGCAGTAGTAGTAGACACATGAGATGCCGCCAGTAATAGTACGATTATCATGAACATGATTGTTTTTGTTGTTCTAGTGAGCTGGGAAAGCATTGCAATATTGGCCATTTTTCCTGCTATGATTTAATGTTTTGTTTGTTATGTCAAGATGTTAACAAGGGTGTGGGGGTATTTATAGAGGAAATTAGTATTAAAATAAAAACTAAATTATCTTTCAATTATAATACCAATTATAAATTACAAAAACATTATTCCTATATAGGGTGTACTGTATACTAACCGTGAGCCCCATGACTTGAAAGAAGCCTTAGACCACCCCGGCAGGGAAGGGAAGGGAGGCGGCTAAGCCGAGGAGAAGTTGTATATTATTTTCGACTTTTCATTTCAGTATATATACAAAAATCGTAATTTTTCTAGGCGGAAGCCGCCGGTTCATACTATGACTTTCATAAAACTCTCCTTTCATTATCAAAACAATAAATGAAAACAAAGAAGGACTAATCAGTCGGTACAATAATTGTATAGGAATTGAAACTTGAAAGGCTCCAGACTGTAAGACATGCTACCTGTCGCACCCCTTTTTTCGTTGAAAACGAGTAAAGGTTCGGGACGGGCCATAATGCGAGACAAGCGTTGGACTTGTCTTAACATCATGCAAAATGAAGTCGCCACCCTAATTTTCGGAGGTTTTAGGGAACCTAATCGCCATGGCATAAAAAATAAATAAAACTAAGGCACAATGGTCTAAACCAAAGAACAATGGTTCGAGGTCGTATTTATGGACTTGGGAAGGTGTTAGGCACCCAAGTCACATCCTTAAAAAGGTTACCGGTATGCGAGGTGTTTTGAGAAAAATATTTTAAACATGTAATTTGGGCCCTCTAAGGTGACGTTACATCTTAGCATTTGGGACTTGTTATTTCCGTTTGGGTCAGAGGGATGGGGTTACCATTTTGTCTCTATGCTAGAGCGGACGTTCCCCCCTTTTCATCGAGCCATGCATGACTTAGTTACTACGTGATCTATCATGGTTGAAACTAGCAAAGTACATTTTTATGAATGCACATAGGTTGGTATGGCCTTTGGAGCCATCATGCGTATCACTTAACAAGAAAACAATTAATTTCATGGTAATTAAATGCGAGCGATGTAAACATGTAGGCATGTGGGTTGATTTTAATTGCTAACAATTCTATATGTCATGCATACGATTTGGTGGTTCTAGCGTTTCCTAAGTGGTCATGTATACGATAAGTTTAAGGCTTTGGACCTTCGTGTGAACATACAAGGAAACGTTTAAGGTAATCTTACCTTTTGGACGAACCCCGATCGATGACAATTGACATAAATACTTTAGGTATACAAACATACATGTTTTAACTACTTAGCTAATTATTACAAACCATAATCCGAAATAATAACTATTTATCTAATTATTACAAATTGGAGGTCGGAATAATTATCTAACTAATTATTACAACAAGTGACATACTAATTATTACAACAAGTGAAAAGGGGTAATTAATTATTACAACAAGTGAAAATGGGTAATTAATTATTACAACAAGTTTAGTAATTAATTATTACCTCATTTATGCAATTAAAAGTAATTGACGATTTAATTATTGTATACGAATGCATGGAAATAATGCCTACAATTCTAATGGGCCGGGCTTAGGCCCATTCTTGGATTCCTAACTTGGGATGATACACGTGCGAATCATTTTTTACGGAAATCATTTAAATTAAATAAAAGGATAAAACGTACTTTTGAACGAGGATTTAAAGCTTTAACCTACAAAGCGAGAGTGTTAGCGAAGGTTTGAAAATAAATAAATAATAAAGAGCGCATGCAATATTTATTTAATTTGAGCAAGCAATTATATAAACAACGCAAACAAGTATACCATTTATTTATTTATTTTATAAGCATACGAGTATTTCATTTTAAAGCACGGCATAAAATAAATATCATGTGGGCATTTTGCGATAATTGACATGGCATAAAATGAATAATACATCATACGAAGCATGCAATTAATTTTACGATAATTCACATGGCATGTAAAAATAAAATAATACATCATACGAGGCATCCAAATATTTTATACGAATTAAACATGTCTTAAAAGCATACAAACATTTCATGGAAATTAAACATGTCATACAAGCATACGAGCATTTTTACAATTTCTACGAAAAAAGGAGTGGGTCCCACCTTCGAATTTTGGACATTAAAAAATGGGCTTGGCCTAAGCCAAGCCCAAGTTTTAATTTATATTATGGGCCGTGCATTAAAAGGGAAAGGAAATAGGAACGGATGGGCTTGGCTTAAGCCAAGGCCCATCCGTGTTTAATTAAATGAAAGGGACGGGCTTGGCCCGTCACCTTTCAATTGAAGAACAGCAGCCACGCTGCACTGTTCTTCTTCCTCCAGCACGTCGCCGGCACCACTGCCGGCGACAAGGGTGGCCATTCCGGCCACCAAACCAACCTGAAACAGGCCCAAAAATCCCTCAACATAGCAGCAGCTTGAGCAAGTAATTACAACAAGAGATTTAAACCAAAACAGTGGTCAATTCTCACATGGAATAATAAGCTATTTAACATGCATTTTTGTGATTAATTAGCTAGAGCAAGCAAGCAATTAAATTGAGGCAAGGGAAATTTAATTAGCATATAAACTAAGCATGTGAGCAAGTTATAGCAATTTATTTACACCATACATGCAAAAACGAAAATTAAAGAGTTTTAGAGAGAGAGAGTTCTTACTTCCCAGGAGAGTTTTTGGTCCAAGAAGGATGAGCAAGAAAGTGGAGAGTGAGAGTGAATTTTGGTGCCCCTATTTCGTTGATAATTGCTTGCTATTTATAGAGGTAAGTGGAGTCGGTTTGGAAGTGTTTGCGGCTGAAAATGGACGGGAGAAATGGAAAGGTGAACAGTGCCGGAGTGGAGGCCAAGTTTGGGTTTGTGTGGCCTTGGATCACTGATGGGAGGTTTTGTGATGATCAATTGTAGTCTGCGAGCTAGCTAGGAAGAAAGGAGAGGCAATTCAGATATTTCATGCATTAATTGTCATTAATGCATGAAATTGGACACGAACGGGATATTTTCGTACGAGCGAAATCGTACGAAAGCGAAAATAAATCCGAGCCGAGGAAACCACGACGTGTAGAAAAATAAGACAAGAAAACTAGCGTACAGTAAATAAACGAGAAGTTTGAGTTAACGTATTTATTTTCTCTTTCGGAAACGTCAAAACGTTTTGAACGCAAAATAAATGTCCTTACGACAAAAATTGAACGAAACTGAACGAGGTGGCGTGAAAGAGAAAAATAGTACGTAATTATCAATTAAAGAGATTACGCGCCCGACCCACGGTCCGAGGAAACTTACTCGGGACCGAGGAAAGTTCGAGCGAAAAGACAGTTAAAAGCACGAAAAAATTGAAAATGCATGAAATGACACGGAATATTAAACAAACTAGCCTAGGACCAAGAATCAACATAAATTTGACCTAGAAGAGCTATTAAATGTGATAAGCGTAAAAATGCGTAAAGTTGTGACGAAAAGTCAAAAATCGGGTAGCAACACTACCCTATCGTGTAGGATAGGGAGGGAATAGTAGAAGACTAGAAGTACTAAATTGTCTATGGAAAAAGACCACAAAAATGCAAACAAATCACTTTACAGTAGAAACTCGATAAATTAATACTCGATTATTTAATAAACTCTCTAAGATAATATTTTTGGCCGGTCCCGACTCGGGGATAGGGTGCTAAATTAATAATTCGCTAAAATTATAAGATAATACATTTTTGATAATTTCTTTAGACCCCATATAAAATATAAATTAATAATTCCTTATATATAGCATATTACATGAATGATTTATGAAGGTTTCTTGAAAAATGACTCAATTGTCTTTTGTTTTTTGTTGAAATCAATTTCCCCTTGAATGTCGTCTCTAATTTTCCTTAGCATGGTAAGAACTTCTGGTGTTGTTTTCTCATAGCTCAACAAGAAATTGTTCAATGTGATTGCCGCTTTAATAGCTTCGTTTCGCGAAGGGGGCTCCATTGTAGAACTTTCATCATCTTCTTCATCGATATCATCTTTATTAATTCCAATAACGCTTTCAATAATTTCTTCATCAGTCAACAACTGTGCAACTACATTTTCTTCTGGGTGAGTCAGAACATCTTCGACATCCATTGCATTGCGATAACCCAACTCTTTGATCAAATTCTGGAGTTCTTGAGTGCTTTCACCACCTTCATCTGAGTTCTCAAAAGTCACGTTATCTGTTGATCGAAGTTTACAATGACGAAAGCAGTTCGCAATTGTATTTGCACGAACATCCATAATCCATGCTGAAATTGCAAGATTCATTGCATCTAACACATTTATTTTTGCTGGATTTGGAACCCCTAATTCATAACCCTCCAAAAGACTTCTATAAAATCGACGACGATAATGCATCTTAAAAGCTCGTATGATCCCCGCGTCACAAGGTTGAATTTTTGAAGTTGTGTTTGGTGGCAAAAAAAATAATTCAACATTTCGTAATCCTTCAATAATTTTTGGATGAGCAGGGCAATTATCCACAATCAAGAGAATTTTTGAAGTACATGCATTGTATACAATAATTACAGTAAGTGGAAGCTTGAAAGGTGTTTGTAAACTAAGTATTTTACTATAAATTAATAAAATATTAATTAATATATAAATTAATAATTATTAATTTATCGATTAATTAATAACTCTTTTAATTAATAAATTTTGGTCGTCCCAAGTGTATTATTTTATAGAGTTTCTACTGTATTTCATTTTTAATATGCTTAAGTAAGTTTTAGTCTCCTCCGTTTTTCTCAGATTTCCAAATAGTCACCTGAGTTTTCTTAATATTGTTCAATTTAAATAATGATACTGCTTATCAGGTTAATTTCGTATCTATATCACCCCATTTCATTCTATGTAATTTCATAGTGTCCTGCCTTGATTCGCTATGTTGACCTTCTTCATTGTTCACTGGGACATTGTTTTTCATCAACATAATCTGATATGTTGTCGTTTAAAATTATTACGAATTCCTTTACATTTTTCACTACCGACACCACTTGACATCATCCCTGCATTTAAATTAAGAGCTTAACAAATTACTTATATCTGGGAACTTAAATTACTATTAGGTAAGTGTAACTAAAACTCATTTACTACATGTACGTATAAAGTTTGTGTGGACCGATTAATATCGTGAAAAACTCGATAGTTTATAAAATATTATTACATTTAACCCTTTATAGTTTAAAAGTATGCAATATAAATTTATGGTTTCGTAAAAGTTACAATCTCCGTTGGTTTTTTCCTTCCGTTGGTGAACAGTAACAGAGGTTTACTCTCTCTTTTCTGCAGCTTGGCTGCTTGCCTTGCCGGCGCGTTTCCCGGCCACGTCTACCCTCACCGCCTCCTTGGACACGACCGGGACGACGAGGCGAACCCGGAGCAAGTTGATTCGGCGAGATCCGACTACGCACGCGCCGCCAGGAACCGTCAGAAGCCTCCTGCTGCCATTCCACGCGCCGGCGCGTGAGCATCACGCCGCTCCGCCCGGCCTCCGTCTGCCTCGCCGTCAACTGGGTTTTGTTCCCCGCGTCTTTCCGGTCAGGGTACTGGGGTTGGCTCGCAGTTTCGACGACGCTCACTATTCATCCCTTATTTATTCCGTTTTTTTTACTTTGCGTTTGGTTTTTTCTGCACTCGTGAGGCTTTTAGTTCAGGTTGCTGCGCTCATGGCCACGTCCGCTGAGGCGGATCATCGGTCTGTCCCCCCTCTGCTGGCCGTCCCTTCATCGTTCCCACATGTAACCCAGCCAGCGGAGTTGCCACGGGTCTTCCAATCTACTGCTCCGCCTCAAGCTCAAATGCAGCATGGTGAAAACAAGGTGAATTTATCTGCACCTCATGTTTCCTTTAAAGATGCTTTATTAACTAAGAAGGGAGATAATATTGACATGGATTGTGATTCTGAAGATGAGATTGAGTCGGATAATTCCAGTAGGGAAGATGAGAATTTTGAACATGTTGGGATTGCATTTGTTGATAAAGACGATACGTTCGAGCTTCAAATTTCAGATCCTTTCGAACGGAAAATTTCAAAACCGTGGAAAAAAGCTGTTGTTGCTAAACTCATGGGTCGAGCTATTGGGTACAAGAGTTTTAGTGAGCGTATTAATTCTTTGTGGCGTCCAGAAGGGGGTCTCAAAGTGGTCGATTTAGAACGCAATTATTTCCTGGTATCCTTCGACCTTCAATCGGATGCGTCTCACGCTCTATTGGATGGACCATGGATGTTGTTTGGTAGGTATCTGGTGGTGCAGCCTTGGTCTCCAGAGTTTACTCCCGAGAATGACCGCATTAATAAAGTTGCAGCATGGATCCGCTTCCCTGGTCTTGCCATGCACCTCTATCATAAGCAAGTCCTTCGAGCTATTGGTAATAAGATTGGGAAATTGATTCGGGTTGACTTTAATACCTCCAATTCAGACAGAGGCAAGTTCGCTAGAATTGCGGTTGAATTGGACCTGACTAGACCCTTACTCCCTTATTTCTTCTTCAGAGGAAAGATGCAAACTATTGTGTATGAAGGGCTTCCAGCGATCTGTTTTCATTGTGGTATGGCGGGGCATGCAGTCGAGCTATGTAGCCAGAAAGGCCCGACAGGGGGGCATGAGCAAGTTACGAAGCCGACACCTGAGCAAGCTACTAAGTCGACACCTGTCTCAGCTCCTAAAGAAACGCATAAGAATGGTCCTAGCACGGATCATAAATATGGCCCTTGGATGGTTCCTCAGAGACGGGGGAGGAAGCCCGCTCCCAATGGTCCTAACCCTTCTGCTCAAGTCACAAGAAATACCCCGCAGATAAGCACCAAGTCTAGATTTGATTCTCTAAGTACAGAGGTTGAGGAGTGTGAGGATGTCTACCAATTCAGGGCTCAACCTACTGCAGATGTTGTCCCGTTCGCTAAGGCAAAATTAAGGAATGTTCTAGCTGACAATCCTAGTTCTAGTGGTTGTCTTGTGGAATGTTTCCCAGAGAAACGCTTGGTCGTGCAGGAATCTAACAAGAGAAAGGTAGATGATAGTCGTGGTCCTCCTGCTGTCATTGGAGAAGATCATGATCAGGAGGATGGAAAAACCGAGGACATGCATTTGGCTATGGTGGTTGTGGAAAAGCCAAAGGGGGTTCGCTTGATGCGAGGAGAGGAACCAAACTTAGTCTCAGAGGCTCTTGACAACACGCATCATATGGTTGTCCATGCGGCCCGCCCAGCTGACAGGGGCAAGCCGACGGGCCGGGGTAATGCGAAGGATAAGGGGGTCTCTATCAGTGTTAAGATTGGAGATACGCGTGGGAATGGGGGTCGTCCGCCAGATGGGAAAAATAAGAAAGCGAAAGGTTCTGTGATATCTTCGGAAAAGGTGATGATTGGGGGCGCGGTACCCCTCTCCAAGGGGGTGTCTCTGTCAGAGAAGATTGAGCAGGATATGGTGGTTGATAACTCCTCTTGAGAGCCTGCTGGTGTCTTCGGATTTCAGGTTAGTTTACTTACCCTCTTTATTTTTTATGGATTGTAAAATCTTTTCTTGGAATTGTCAAGGTTGTAGGTCCGCTGAAGTCATCAGGTATCTGAAGGATATGCGTCGAATACATGATTATAAGGTCTTATGTCTGTATGAAACTCGGATTAGTAGAGATACTGCTGACAGAACAGTGAAGAAGTTGGGTTTCGATGGCTCGTTTCGGGTTGAGGCGGAAGGGTTCTCTGGGGGCATTTGGGTGTTGTGGCATTCTACGGTGAAAGTCAACATCTCCTGCTTTTCCTATCAGATGGTTGGTATGACAGTTTCAGGGGAGGGTTTCTCGGCGTTTACTCTTGCGGCGGTTTATGGTGACCCGATTGCTGGTTACCGGAAAGCCATTTGGAAGCAAATCTCTTACTTGGTTTCTGTTGCTTCTACTCCTGTTTGTGACATTGGGGATTTTAATGCCTTTTTGTTCTCGTTCGATAAGATTGGTGGTTCTAGGCATGGTAGCCGAGCGTGTCCTCTATTCCAACAGTGCATTCAAGATAACAGTTTCATCGATTTGGGTTTTCAAGGCCCTCGGTGGACTTGGCAAAGGGGAAGGGTCCAGGAGAGACTTGATCGGGCCATTTGTTCTCTAGAGTGGAGGGTTCAGTTTTCTCGTGCCTCGGTCATGCACCTTCCTAGAATTTTATCCGATCATCGGCCTATCCTGCTTTGCTTGAATGTAGGTCAATGTGTTCCGACTTCTGCTCCTTTCCGTATCCTTGCTCCTTGGTTAATTCATAAGGACTTTGGTACGTTTGTTCAAAACTCGTGGAATGGTGAGGCGGGGGTGACAGTTGCTATGAAGGAGTTCACTGCTAAGGCCAAGGTTTGGAACAAGGAAGTGTTTGGTAATTTGTTCCAACACAAGCGTCACATCTTAGCTCGGCTTGCAGGGGTGGAAAGGAAATTGGATTGTTTCCGCACGCCTTTCCTGACCAATCTTGAGATTAATCTGAGGACGGAATATGAGGAGATCCTGAATCAGGAGGAGCTGTTCTGGAAACAAGAATCGAATGTGGATTGGATGCAACATGGGGATCGCAACACCTCTTTCTTTCATGCTAAAGTTATGGTGCGGCGTAAGAAGAATTTCATCTCTACTCTTCAGCTTGAGGATGGGTCTTGGTGCACTGATGGTACTACTCTTCGGAATAATGCTAGACAGTTCTACCTGAGCTTATTTTCTGCCAATACAGCTAGTCTTCCTCCATACTCTGTTCGAGGCTATTTTGATTGTTTACCTCAGACTGGTGTTGAGGATCTTCCTAGGCCTTCTACGGAGGAGGAGGTCAGGGCGGCCGTGTTTGATATGAAGCCTTTTAAGGCCCCTGGGGAGGATGGTTTCAATGCCGCTTTCTTCCAGCAAAATTGGGCTATGGTAAAACAGTCTCTCTGTTCCTTCGTCAACGAATCGCTTGCTGGTAAGGAGTTTGATCCCTCCGTTTGTGCGGCTCTGATTACGCTGATCCCTAAGAAAGATAATCCCACTTGTATGGCTAATTTTCGACCCATCAGCTTACTCCCTGTGGTGTTTAAAATCTTGATGAAGGTCTGTGTTAATAGACTGAAAGAGTGGATGCCTGGCTTGATTGGGGGTCATCAAGTGAGCTTTATCCCCGGTAGACAGATTATTGATAATATTGTCATTGTGCAAGAGGTTCTTCATTCTATGAGGCGTAAAAAAGGGAACAGTGGATGGATCATGATCAAGGTGGATCTCGAGAAAGCTTATGATCGTCTTAGATGGGAATTCATCCAAGATACGCTTGAGGATGCGGGTTTTCCCGTTGCGTTTATCCAGATGTTGGTTCATTCCTGGCAAGCTAGTACGTCGAAGGTTCTGTGGAATGGGCAGGTATCGGAGAGCTTCCACCCTACGAGAGGGGTTCGCCAGGGTGATCCCATGTCCCCGTACCTTTTCGTGTTGTGTATGGAAAGACTTGCTCATGGTATTCAGAAGACGGTTTCAGATGGGGATTGGAGGCCTATTCGTATGGGCAGGCAGGGCACCCCTATCTCCCACCTTTTTTTCGCTGACGATCTGGTGCTTTTCTGTGAGGCATCAGTTGACCAAGTTCAAATCGTCCTTAATGTACTCACTGAATTTTGTGCTTGTTCTGGGGAAAAAATCAATGTTCAGAAAACTTCCTTCACAGCTTCGAGCAACGTCGCTACTCAAGTGATTTCTGACATTGAGAATCTTTCTGGGTTCAGTCATAGAAAGGACTTAGGCCATTATTTGGGTGTCCCGCTTCTGCATGGTAGATCTGAGAGCAAGTATTATGATTATTTAGTGGACAAGGTTCGTAAACGGCTGAGTGGATGGAAAGCTAAAACTCTTTCCCTTGCGGGGAGAATTACTTTGGTTAACTCTACTGTGATGTCTATCCCGACTTATGCTCTCCAGGCGTGTGCTGTTCCGGTTAGCATCTGTGAGAAGATTGAGCGTCTTAGTAGGGACTTCATTTGAGGGGATGGTAACGGGGAGAGAAAGGTCCACCTCATTGATTGGGAGACTGCTTGCAAATCGAAAGAGGATGGGGGGCTTGGTATTAAACGCCTTAAAACTTTTAACAGGGCTTTTATGGCAAAGCTTGCATGGCGATTTATTACCGAAAAACACAGTCTTTGGGCTCGAGTGTTGGGTGGTAAGTATAGTGTCAAATTGGAGGAGATGCCGATTCAGCTTAGGGCTCAAAATGGTACTGCCCTCTGGCGCGAGATATGTCACATGTGGGGTTTGGTTCGGTCTAACTCGTTTTGGTCCATTGGGGATGGACAGAACATTCTTTTTTGGTATGATAATTGGGCGGGCGACACCCCTTTATGCGACCTGATGCGCGAGGAAATCCCCTTGAACATCAGAGATTGGCGTTTGTCTACAGTGGTCCTTCCTGATGGTAGGTGGAATACCTCCTTGTTGACATGCTACTTGGATGATGATCTTTTTTCCTGCGTCACTAGTTGTTGCCCTCCTGCCAATTCTCTAGGGAAGGACCAACGCTATTGGCGTTGGTCTTCTAGTGGAGATTTCACATTAAAGTCCGCGTATGCCCTGGTAGCCGGGTTCAAGGATGGTCCTGTTGATCGAATATGGAGCTTGCCTTGGAAGTGGGATGGGCCCCAAAGGGTGCGTTTGTTTTTATGGTTGGTGTGCCATCAACGATTGCTGACTAATCAAGAGCGATTTCGGCGTCACATGAGTGATCATGCTTTGTGCCCTTGCTGCGGGGTACAGGAAGAGTCTGTAGAACATATCCTTCGCGATTGCCCCGTCTCCAAGTCCTTTTGGCATCAGTTGGCTCCCACTACGGTGTGGAACATGGCTCGTCAGGAGTCTTTTCGTGATTGGATGGAGGCTAATCTGAGAGGGGGTGGGATGCGTGGTATAGGCACGAGTTGGAGTCTCACCTTTGGTCTTTCCTGCTGGTGGTTGTGGAAGTGGCGCAACGAGATTGTCTTCAAAAACAATCATGTGTCGGTTGCTACTAGAATTTCTATTGTTAAAGCTGCGTATTCTTCTGCAATGAATGCTTCAACCGTCCTTTTGGGTGTTGGAGGTGGAGGTTCTACCAGGCCCGTGTCGGTCGGTTGGATAGCGGCCCATGATGGTAAGATTACCATCAATACGGATGGTGCTTGTCGTCAGATCTCGCGAAGAGCTGCGGGTGGAGGATGTCTTAGGGATAGAGATGGGTTGTGGCTTGGTGGCTTCGCGGTTGACCTCGGGCAGTGTTCGGCGTATCGTGCGGAATTGCTGGCCATGCTCTATGGAGTTCAGAACGCCCTTGAGCGTGGATGGTACGACTTGGAAATTCAATGCGACAATGCTAGTGTAGTGCATGCTATTAACAGGGACCGCTCTTCACCGGTGGCAAACATGGACTTGGTGCATCGCATTAAGGGTTTTCTGCGTTCCTCTGGATGTGTTTATCGTGTAATCCATGTATACCGCGAAGCGAATGGTTTAGCGGATGGCCTTGCCAATTTAGCTTTTACGCAGGGACCTGAGTTCCAGTGGTTTGATGTTGTTCCTATTAGTTTAACCGCCATTTACGATGGTGATAGAAGGTGCTTATCCTGAGTGTGTTCTTTAGGCGTTTAGCCTCCCTCTTTATAAAAAAAAAAAAAAAAAGTTACAATCTTAATCAAATAGTAAAAAATTGCAAAATGATGAAATTCAAATAAAAAAACGTAACTAATATGGTAGAACTTAATACAATAAATAAATTTTATTTAGAGTTTATTTTTTAATTTATTCATCATTAATTTTTTTTAAAAGGTGCTCATTGTTTTTTTTTTTTTTTTTAGTTGAGTGAACTCTCCCATATTTATTACATTTTTTCTCAAATTTGTATAATTTTTTAATCTAACTTTTTAAAATTATTAGGTTTAAATTGAAAATTTTAAAATTATAAAGGATTAAATAAAAATATAAACTATGAAGTTTTTTATATAATTTACTCTTAAATTTACTACATTAATTATAAGTGCCAAGGCCAAGGGCCCAACTCTATTAAAGCTTCCTTCGAGTGCCAGCCCAAAGGCGTACGGTCAACGACACGGTCAAGCAAGGTGGCACAAGCTTTTAAAACATGTAGGTAGGACCGTAGGAGGCTAGGAGCACATTGATGGCTAAAGGCGGTTTTCTGATATTTATTAATGACACTGAGAGGGAGCATTCATTGGAATTTTCAACCAAATTAAAAACCGAACTAAATTTTGATTTTGTCGGTTTGTATTCGGTTTGATTGATTCTCATTGATTTTGCTCACCCCAATTTAAGCATCTTTTTGCTTTTACTTTGAAATTTTACCTTAGCTATGTTAACAACATAGGCTTAAAGTTAAGTACGGTGTTCAAAACCATAGAGCTTGTAAATGTTTTAAAGGGTCAAAAAGACATTTATAGGAATCTAAATATAAAGACTCAATAGTATCAGTGTCCATGGGTTAGTTCAGTTCAGTTCTTGGACAAACCCGTAACGTACCCAATTATTCTAGTTCTATAAATATAAAACCGGATTTGGGCTGAAATAAATAGTCCATTTTAATTCGATTCTATTTGTTCTTCCGATTCAGTTTTGGTTTTGGTTTCCAACCACTAGGCTTTGACCCATCACATTTGAGCTTAACATTTTCCAGATAGCCCCTAGACTAGACCCACCAGACCAGAAAGAGATGGTGGCTGCTAGGGAAGGGTTGAAATGAAAAGAGGTGAAAAACGAATCAAACAACAATGGTTGTGTTTGTGTTGGTAAAAGGGTGTATTTTGCAACTATTTTCCTAATTTACATATTATTATAAAAATATTATTTTGTATATAAAATAAAATATAGGTATATGGTCCGATTTTAGTTCTACTTATCGGGTTTCTGTTTTTTAGACCTAATTTGTACCGAATTTTTTAATTTGATATTTTTTAGAACTAAATTGGATTGGTTTTGTGGTCCAAATCGATTTGGTTTTGCGGTCCATACCGAATTATGTATAGGAAAAAGAATAGAGGTGCCATGTTTGCATCCGATCGGAACACTCAACTCAATCCACTACAATTCACAAATAAATCCAATAGATAAAAAGCACAACATCAAAACATCTGGCGACTCCTTCAGGAAAAAAAGCAATAATAAGCATACACATGTAACTCTAACTGATAAAATAGTCCCCGGGGTAGGAGGAATCTTGGAGATCTTCACCTCTGAGGGGATAATCTTCGCCGCCGCTACATCTGCAAGGCGCCGGAGGGGGTCCCCGGCGCAGGTACTCCGACGATCAAGTCAGTATCAGTAGTGAAATATAAAAGGTAGGCATGAGTAAGAGTGAGAGAGTAGAGAGAGAGGTCCCCCCCCCAACTACCTAGGGGGGGTATTTATAGGAGATTAGTGGGGTGTTAGCTAGGGATGCTAACGCTTATGGCCTACCGTGATACGTTCCCGGTACGTGTGGGAATCGTTTGACCGTGATCTAGCTCAAGGAATCCTCATGATCAACAAATAAGTAACCAATCGACCCAATTAAATTCCTAACCCAACCTTTGAAGGATGATTAGAACGCTAATTCGATAATCGACTAGGATCTCGACTCAAGACTTCTAAGTTCCTAACCCAACCTGTGGTTAGAACACTAGAACGAAATAGACGATAGGGAAGATTTGTTTTACTTAATCGAAACTGAATTCCAATCAGTTAAGCTTAAGAGTTCTTAAACTAGAACCAAAGTTTGAGAAATCCTCTCAAATGTGTTTATACACAATGTTTGTCAAATTCAAGATGTTCTACAATGAAGCTCTAGATGAGCTTATAAAGAGTTACAAAGGAGCTGGTTTAGTCCCACACATGGCCAACTAAAATATAAAATAAAAGCACACTTGAAGCACTCAAATAAAATAAAAGCACACTCGTCAAGGCAACCAAAAGACAACTTATTGTTTGTCTGGCGGCATGCCGCCCCAGAGGGTATAGGGCTGGCGGCATGCCGCTAGCCTTGCTACGGAGAAGGCTGAAAATTGCATTTCTGGCGGCATGCCGCCCCAGGGTATGCAGGTCTGGCGGCATACCGCCCCAGACAGATACTCCTCTTCTTTGGGCACTTTCTTGCCCATTTCTTCATGCGCGAGCGGGTAAAGCTAGGCCACGCAGGTGGCCTTTCATGGATGAGGCATGCGAACACGGACGAGTCCACGCTCGTGTCATAGATACCTTGGATCACATCATTCTCCCAATCTTCAAAAGGATTCGTCCTCGAATCTTGCTCGATGTTGGTGAGAATAATTTCTTTAATTGCATGAACCTCAATTACTTGCACAACAATAATTGGCTCATGCTCGATTTTCTCTTGCTGAAATCTTGAACCTTTAACGGTATCTTGGATCACATCATTCATCCTCGAATCATGAGCATTATCTTCAAACTCGAGGCTGCTGCCATTGGAGTCATCATGAATTAATTCCACACGCTTTCTTTTCTTCCAATCCATATGCATATCTTCCAAACCCAGCAGCACCAAAGATGCAAGTTGAGTGAGTTCCTTGTGTTTCACTTCTAATTCATCAATAATACGCGTCATGTTTGTAACATGTGTAACAATCTGAAAAGCTGGACAAACACAACTAGGAATCACCTCAATATTTTTATAAGGACTTAAGGAATTAGATATTAGGAAGGGATCCTTATAAACGTCAACTTCACCAAGGCCAACAAGCTGATTTTCTTTCACCAAAGTGGAACTAATTGAACATAAATTTTGTTCAACTTTCTGTTTTTCTTTCCACTTAACAAACCCGTTTGTTGCAGTTGAATCCTTAACGAGATCAGTAGGGTACTCCTGCAAAATAGGCACACAAATAGAAGAGAAAGAATTGTTAATGTTAGAATTTTCAATCAAAATATCCTCTCCAATCTTTCCCTTACTTTCTTCTCTCGAATTTTCTGCACTCTTTTGATTTTCTACCATCTTTTCACTCGCATGATGCGCAATAATCTCCTTTTCAATGCAAATATCAAGCGCATCATTTTTCTTTCTCTCTTCACTCTCTCTCAAGCTCGCATGCTCAATATTTTCATGTGTGTTCTTATCACTCTTTTCATGCTCGCTATTGTTATGCAAGGATGCCTCACTTTTCACTCGACACAAATCATTTTGATCATATGCTTCTTCTTTCAATTCCCTTTCAGCCTGAATTTGCTTTTCAAAGTCAGCATATTTTTGTCGCATTAGCATCACATCTTTGTTTATTTGAATGGGTTCCAAACATGTTAGCAAGAACCCTGCACCATCTTTTTCGATCTTGTAACGATTGGTTTCACCATGGTTCCTCTTAACAAATATCCCTTTTCTTTCAACATGCCATGGCTGCCCAAGTAGAAAATGACAAGTTTGCATTGGCACCACATCACACATCACTTCATCTTTGTATCTTCCAATGGAGAATGGAACAACAACTTGTTTATCCACTAATATTGATTCATCATCCGACCATTGAAACATATATGGATTAGGGTGCTGTAATATTGGTAAACCAAGTTTATGCACTAGATAAGTGCTAGCAAGATTGGCACAACCCTTGTGAATAATCACGCAACAAGCTCTTCCGTGAACCGAGGCTCGTAACCGGAATTGACCCAATATTTTATCAAGCCTATCCATCGGGAGCACATAAATCAAGACAGACTCAAGGATTCAAGAATTTAACACTCAAGAAAAATATGTGCTACTCAAGGAAATTAATTAATTTGGTACCACAAGAATTGGAAGAAAAACAGGACTCGGGAAGAAGACAAACCATCAACCAAATTAAATCAAACAAGAGACCAAACACGGAAGTGATTAAGAATTGCAAGTACATAGGAAAATTTCTATTTTAGTTATTAAACAATTGGAATGATGAGGATTAATTATGGGTTGTGGCTGGACAAAAGGAATTTTAGAGACAAGGAATAATTTGTAGGGTAAAGGTATATTTTAATTTAGGAAAAGTAGGGAATAAAAACTAAAAAAGGTGTTTAGTGGGTGTTTATATTACAGACAAAGTTGGGTGGTTTAGGTATGCTTTACTTAATTATGTAAAGTAAGACACAAGTGGGTGTTTGTATGATAAGGTAGGGTTGCACACTTGGGTTGTCTTTTGCAGAAAATAATTTTGTAAAGGAAAACACCAACTTTCAATCAACTTGACAAAGTAAAGGATCAAACGTGACTCCCTATTAAACTCTGACTCTTGAAGACAAAATTTCCATTTAACTCAAGAAGAGTTCGTGGAAGAACGCAAGAACACAACAACAAAAATCAGACAGAGCACAAAATTTTCTGGACAGTTTCGCACAGATTTACGGTATGACACGGGAAACATAGGAAACGAATGAATTAATTTACGAAATTAATTCAGGACTTTCCTAACACATAGATCTACAAATTTCATGAAGGAAGGAAGACGAAATTATGACTGTAACAGGAAGAAAACATACCAAGAACACAAGACTGCTCCCCTCGGATGATGAGTTGCGCAACTAACTTCGGAAGCCAAAACCAACGAGATATCCATAGCAAATCCAAGTGACGTGTGAACAACTTTTGTCTCACACAGCTTGAAGTTTCTTGTCACAAAGTTTGAGAATTTTCTAGGATGTAGAGCTCTGGATACGAACTGAAAACTCAAGAGGAAAATTGCTGGACAATTGACTGCACACTTGAGAAACAGCAATCACTTTGATTCCTTGAACAACCTTTGCTCCGCTACCAAATGATACGTTCCCGGATATGTGTGGGAATGTTTGACTGTGATCTAGCTCAAGGAATCCTCATGATCAACAAATAAGTAACCAATCGACCCAATTAAATTCCTAACCCAACCTTTGAAGGATGATTAGAACGCTAATTCGATAATCGACTAGGATCTCGACTCAAGACTTCTAAGTTCCTAACCCAACCTGTGGTTAGAACACTAGAACGAAATAGACGATAGGGAAGATTTGTTTTACTTAATCGAAACTGAATTCCAATCAGTTAAGCTTAAGAGTTCTTAAACTAGAACCAAAGTTTGAGAAATCCTCTCAAATGTGTTTATACACAATGTTTGTCAAATTCAAGATGTTCTACAATGAAGCTCTAGATGAGCTTATAAAGAGTTACAAAGGAGCTGGTTTAGTCCCACACATGGCCAGCTAAAATATAAAATAAAAGCACACTTGAAGCACTCAAATAAAATAAAAGCACACTCGTCAAGGCAACCAAAAGATAACTTATTGTTTGTCTGGCGGCATGCCGCCCCAGAGGGTATAGGGCTGGCGGCATGCCGCTAGCCTCGCTACGGAGAAGGCTGAAAATTGCATTTCTGGCGGCATGCCGCCCCAGGGTATGCAGGTCTGGCGGCATACCGCCCCAGATAGATACTCCACTTCTTTGGGCACTTTCTTGCCCATTTCTTCATGCGCGAGCGGGTAAAGCTAGGCCACGCAGGTGGCCTTTCATGGATGAGGCATGCGAACACGGACGAGTCCACGCTCGTGTCATAGATACCTTAGATCACATCATACCGGGTGTGGGAATAGGCGTCATTCCGTGTTGGATGCCCCTCCCCCCCCCCCCCCCCCCCCTCCCCGCTGACGTCCACCACCCCCGGTAGCAGGACGAGCAGGAGGCCAGGCAGGCCCTACAGTAGCTGAAGATGACGTACCCCTGTCCGAACTAAAATGCCCTGGGGGGTATATTAATTGTTATCACAAGCCCAACCGAAAACGAGTCCGAGTGTTTACCAAGGGCTCCATTCTCGGCATTTGGATGAGTGCTATCTCCTCTGCGTCGCGGCAGGCTTGTAAAAATCTTCGAGTTTCTCTGACTCTTTTGATGTCCACGTCATAGATTCTTATTCCCGGTATTTGCCAAAACTCTGTGTCTTTGAACTAGTTGTATCAGGTACATGATGACGAAGTAGGTAACCTGAGCCGATAGCTTGTGATAATTGTTGGCCACGGAGGAGATGACGACCAAATTGGTAGTGGCGATATTGTAGCAATAACGTTGGTCATAAACCAGAACTGATAACGCTGGCGATAAACCCGAACTGATAACGCCAGCGGTAAACCCGAAATGATAACGCTGACGGTAAACCCGAACTGATAACGCTGGCGGTAACGCAACACTGTAATGAAGCAATGTCATAGCTTGCTGATGAAGATGGTGTCATCACGAGACCACCATGTAGTCAGCCAAATCATGGGCAGATAATAATAATAGAGTATTCTTCTTGATATCGCGACATGACTACGCATGCGCATTTCAGCACCGGGGAGGAGATATCGCAGATAAGATGGTGTACCATTGCTCTCATCACTGAGGATGTATTCCCTCGCTAACGACAAGAGATACTTTGTAGGTAGTAATGAATTCTTGTGTGATGTCGTTGCCTTTGTGGGCGTTAGTCTCTTCACTATTTCGATATTTCATCGACTTTCCTGCACATTCTCAAATGTTGCCTTGCCATGTTAGTAAAAATAACATGTAATGACAAGTACTAGTTACCCTTAGAGGCTTTCACCCGCACATATCGAGGTGTCATTGATGTCACTTTTTCCATCCAGGCTCGTTGGATCCGGCCTTGCTGTAAGCCGCCTGCAATATTGACGCGGTTTTACGCCATAAGTTACCTACAATTTGTGCGGTTTTACGCCATAGCTACCTGCAATATTGGCGCGGTTTTACGTTGTAGGCCACATACAAATTGTGCGGTTTTACACCGTAGCTACCTGCAATATTGCACTCTTTCACATTCCCCCGGGTTTCGATCTGTACTCTACTTGAGTATCTGCATTGTTAGCTATACAAATACACTAACAGAGTCTGCTAACTCTAGTTAGATTCCTCTAACAATGTTGAGGATAGTGAAGATACTGAAAATAGAGGTAAGGGGAGAATGATAATCTTAAAGGTAATAGTGATACTGATCGCGCGTCGAACACGTCAAATATAAGTGTATAATAGATATGAAAAAGGGGTAGAAATACAACTTATCACTTGTCCACAAGGAACTTGTAGATGGTGGTAAGAGGATCGTCCACAGAGACCTCTAGGAAATGTAGTTCTTGGTTGACTTCCTCGTCACTGAATTTGGTTGGTTGATTCTGAAAGTTAAAACAAAAACAAAATAAATTAAACAGTTCAAAATAATCTTGGTCAAAGGTTTGGCCAAGATAGGGGGTCAAGATTGAAAACAGTAAAAAGGAGGTTCCCGGTAAGAGCATGAGCGGGCTATGTTCTTCTGATTCCATCACTGATTCAATGGTGTTCATTTCTATATCTGCAGCGCTGCTGTGGATAAGACAACGCCTAACTCAAGTTTACCCTCGGTTGTCAGTCGAGTCTGAATTATATTATCCATTTAACTGGGTCTCCCGAGCTAAAATCTGATTTGTCAGTTCTAAACTTTAACAAGGAAGTAAAAGACCAGAAAATAAATAATTACAAAAATAGAGATTATTAAGAGTAATTAGATCTCACGAAATATAAGAAACATAACCCTCGAGCTCTTACCAAGAATGGTGATTAGCTAGATGTACTCGTGAATAAATTATAAAAATACTTGCTTGCATAAATAAATTAAATCCGTGAATTCTAAACTTAGAATTACGGAGGAGAGAAATTGTTTCAATGGTGGAGGAAGAGAGAGGAGAAGAAGGAGAGTCTAAGCCCGTGTAGAGAAGGTGAACAAGTTCAGCTATAAACAAGCTAAAACTCCCCTGTCCTTCTCTAACTCAAACTCCTAAATAATCTAAAAAGATAATAGCAATGTTTTTAAATAAAAAAGGGTGATAATATTTAAATAGAGGGAGATCCTATCTAGGATTCTTGAAGATAATCTTTATTGATGTCAATTCCTGAAATCCCGTTTTCAGTTATAATTGTCAGCTCGCATCTTTATCTTTTGTCAAAATTCTCCAGCTGCAGCCTGTTTCGTGATCTTGGCCAAACCTCCGGCCAAGACTGCTATCTCTGTCCTCAGCAAACTAGTTTGGCCAAACCTCAAGCCAAACCACCTCAAATCAACTTTTCTGCAAAGTTGCGCCTCTGATCAAAGCTACCAAAATCAAGGGAATAACAACAAACTCAATAGCTTTACTGTCCAAATAACAAGTAATTAAACAGTAAAAATATGATGAAATAGAATGCAATCAGATACCTTAGGGGAATAAACAAGGAACTCGGTTGTTGTTTAATTCCCATTCGATTCCTTGCATTTACGAAGGAGAATAACGTATTGTTGGAGACCTTTGCGACGATGGGAGGATGGCCACATGATATTATGTGGGCTTTTCCAACGGGGTAGATATTCACCCGATCAATCATAAAAATATTCACCCGGGGTAGATATTCACCCAATGAATCATATAAATATTCATCCGGGGTAGATATTCACCCGACAGATTGACTTTTGTAACTGTAGTCATAGCGGACGATAGATAAATGGTCAGATATAAAGCAAGACTATGCTGCACCCAGATAACTACTGGATAATCAGATTAACTGTAGCTAGAAAATCAGGTTGTAGTCGAAGAAGTCGCATTGTGACTGAAGAATCCGGCTGTAATCAAATGATATTTTGAAGAGTTGGATGGTAACCAGACTGTCGCTGAGGAATTCAGACTGATAACTGAAGAATTCAGACCTCTCCTAAATCGGTGATGTTACTTTAAGTCTCACTTACGCCTAGTTAACGTCGATATCTCACTTAAATGTCTTCATGAGAATTGTAGCCCTTCGAATTGCCTTCAAATCGAGCTATCATATGCAGAATTCTGAGCGCGTACGGTAAAGATATCATTTTTTCCGTAAACTCAATATATGCAGAAACTTCAGCTAACGTGGAAGCTTCAGTTAATAGGGAGATTGCAGATAACACGGAGACAGCTAATAACATGGAGACAACCGCTAATACGGAGGCAACTGATAACATGGAGACAACCGCTAACCATTAACGCGGAATTGCTGATAACACGGAGATAGCTGATAACACGGAGACAGCTGCTAGCGCGGAGACAACTGCTAACACGGAGGTAGCTAATAACATGGAGACAACCGCTAACACAGAGACAGCTGCTAACACGGAGGCAACTACTAACGCGGAGACAACCGCTAACACGGAGACAGTTGATAACACGGAGGCAGCTGCTAACGCGGAGACAACCGCTAACACAGAGACAACCGCTAACACGGAGACAGCCGCTAACGCGGAGACAACCGTTAACACAGAGGCAGCTGCTAACACGGAGGCAGCCGCTAACGCGGAGACAACCGCTAACACGGAGGCAGTTGATAACACGGAGGCAGCCACTAACATGGAGACAGCTGATAACATGGAGACAGTCGCTAACACGGAGGCAGCTGATAACATGAAGGCAGCTAACACGGAGGCAGTTGATAACCTGGAGATGGCGGCTAACGCGAAGGCAGCCGAATTTCAGATAACATGGAGATGGCGGCTAACGCGAAGACAACCAAATTTTAGATAACATGGAGGTGGCGGCTAACGCGAAGACATCCAAATTTCAGATAACATGGAGGTGGCGGCTAACACGAAGACAACCAAATTTCAGATAATATGGAGGTGGCGGTTAACGCGAAGACAGCCAAATTTCAGATAACATGGAGGTGGCGGCTAACGTGAAGACAACCATTAATTCTTCCACCTTTTTCCCAGAAGCTCAAATATCACAATATCACAATATCACATTCTAACATATTTTCGCTTGCGCCATTAATGAAATTTAGAAAATATTACCAAATCGCCATTATAATTAATTGGGCACAACTTACTATTCATCTTCTCCTTTCCAGCAGCATTTGCTAGGCACCGACAGTGAAGATGAAAGAGACAAGATGGAGGACAGCGTGGATAATTATGAATAGATCAGATCAAGGCCCACATCTAAGGCACCAGAAAAGTATGATGATGATAACAACGACGGTGAAACTTATGCTTGCCCAATAAAGAAGAATTATGAAGGAGCTTGGCTTTCCTTTCCCAATAATGATGATGGTTTTCACAATTCTTGTTCTTCTTTCCAGATCTGACCCTTTTGCCGTCCAACAATGGAATAATCATATAAACTCATATCATCAGATCCAAGCAAGACTTAAATTATGTGATGGACCCATATCCATAAAAACTAGCAGCGACGATGGAGATAAATAAATATGAATGTGGAGAGGAGAGCCTTCAGATCTCAAGGGACTCACTTGATGATCTGAATGCTCTTAATGAAAGCACCATTTGATAAAATAGTCCCCGGGGTAGGAGGAATCCTGGAGATCTTCACCTCTGAGGGGGTAGTCTTCGCCGCCGCTACACCTGCAAGGCGCCGGAGGGGGTCCCCGACGCAGGTACTCCGACTATCAAGTCAGTATCAGTAGTGAAATATAAAGGGTACGCAGGAGTAAGAGTGAGAGAGTAGAGAGAGAGTCCCCCCTACCTAGGGGGGTATTTATAGGAGATTAGTGGGGCGTTAGCTAGGGATGCTAACGCTTATGGCCTACCGGGTGTGGGAATAGGCGCCATTCCGTGTTGGATGCCCCCCCCGCAGACGTCGACCAGCCCCCAGTAGCATGACGAGCAGGAGGCCAGGCAGGCCCTACAGTAGCTGAAGATGACGTACCCCCTGTCCAGACTAAAATGCCGTGGGGGGTATATTAATTGTTATCACTAACACTAACAACATTTATCCAGTAATAAGCACCACATCAGTTCCGTAAAACCAGGAAACAAATTCATTCCATGCAAGTCTACTAACATTACTCTGTCTCTGCTATGACTTCCATCCCTCCACGCAAGGGTCTTCCTTGTATAGTTGCGGTTGTTCTCTTGGAGATGGTGGAGCTAAAAGGATTTGGAGGTGTTGTCAAATTTTCCCCATCTCCTTCCAACATTTGTACAACAGTTTTCATGGATGACCGGACCATTGGGTTCCATTGAATGCACCACAATCCTACAATTGCTAGCTTCTTTGCGATTATCGCATCCCCTTCTTCCTCAACATTGAACCTTAGCTCCTCTCCAACTTCCAAAAGATTATAAATCCATTCGGGGAAATATATTTGGTCCGTATTCTCACTTGTTTCATCAACATTTTTTCTTCCTCCGACCATTTCTAACACCAGCATCCCAAAACTATAAACATCAGACTTATACGACACACTACCGAAGTTCCTAGAGAATACCTCTTGGGCAATATAGCCAATGGTTTCCCTAGCTGTTGCCATCGAGACCGCGCTATTATCCTTGGAACACAATTTTGCTAGGCCAAAATCTGCTATTTTAGGATTGAAGTCATTGTCAAGCAAAATGTTTTGAGGCTTGATGTCGAAATGGAGAATTCTCTGATCACACCCTTGGTGAAGATACTCAATTCCCTTGGCAGTGCCAAGGGCAATATCCTGGAGCCTTTTCCAACCAAGAAAATGATCCTTCGAGTCAGGCAACGTTATGAACTTTTGCAGCGAATCATTCGATAAATATTCATAGACAAGAGCTCGGCCGAATCCGTCAGCACAGTAACCAATCAAGCGAACCACATTGATATGATGGATCTTGCCAATTGTTCCCACTTCATTGACGAACTCCTCACCATTTCCTTTGGTATTGTTCAGAACCTTAACCGCTACCTCAATTTCATTGGTTAACTTCCCTTTGTACACATTCCCATAAGTTCCTTGCCCAATTTCATTCTTGAATTGATCCGTGATCCTCTTAAGGTCCGCATACGTGTACCTAGCGGGTTTCATAGCTCTGTAGTCATCCAAAAAACTCTCAATTTTGGCCTGGAATTCTTTTTCAAGTTTAACAGAATTGTAAAAGCGATAGAATGCGTTAACAATCAGTACAAATAGCAAGAAACCGAAGACCGAAGCTGCTGCACATATATAATAGACAGAGCACATTAATATGTAGTTAGTAATATTATTCCAATTGGATACATGAATAAGAACCAACTGACCTATAACCAGTGGCTTCCTTGGCATACCTGTAAAGAACCACCATACACTATTTAATTAGCTCTTAATTGAAAAATAAAATAAAAAAACATGGAACATAATTGACCTAATCTGGGGAATATAAACGTTAAGAAGATAAATACCATTAGTTTGGTATCTATAGCATTCAGTTTCATTAATGTGAAAGCTGTGGTGGTTCCTCAATCGGCAACGTTTTCCTTTTGCCTCACAAAATTTGCAGTTTGGATCTGTCCATCTCAAACCAAGCCTATACGGGTAGTAAAATACCTCATCTGGAACAGAGAAGTTGTACATCATGGTACAAGATATGAGGGTAGTGTCAATTTCTGTAGACATTGGCTGAATTTCGTAGTCAAGAGTCCTGAGGCAAGTGTAGGGCTGCTGCAGATTTCTTTCCCGGTTGCTCGAGCTACAATTCAGTACCGCAAAGTTTGAGGGGTCATCGTCAGCAATTTGGAAAGGAGAAGCGGATAGATTGAGGTGGAGGAGCAGTTTAGGGTGGCAGGATTGATGAGGATCAGGATCAATTACATAAATTACTTGGGATGCATAATCAATACTTTCCACAGACAGCTTCACTGAGTTAGGTAGCTCAAGCAGCGTCTGGTTGGTCTCATCTGTACAGGAAAGTTGAAACCCAGGAAATGGAAACCCACAATCCTCTGCTTGCTTCCCTTTGATTCGAAACGGGAACCGGACATCTGGACCGTGGGCTGCACATCTTATTGATTCTGAGCATTGAGGAAGGCCTAATTCTTGATCTGCAACTGTAACGAATAGATTCGTGATCAAGAAGACCAAGAACATGAAGCACTTGTGCATTATTCTTGTTGAATATGATCCTAATTTACCTCTATGCTAATATTTAATATGAAAATTTTGTCAACAGATCAGTATGGTGGAAAAAGTGAAAGTTGGTGTTGGTGAAAAGTGTTAGCCGAAATTGTGGCCGGCTTGACAAAGGATGCCATGCCAACGGAAAAAACTTGGGTAGATCATGATCTACCTACATCATGATCTAAGATGATGACACGTACCCCTAAATAGTGCTAGAATACCACAATTCTTGACACTTTTGGACACGTGTCATCATCCTACATCATGATGTAGGTAGATCATGATCTACCCAAGTTTTACTCGCCAACCAGCCAAATTAATCTTTATGTACTAATCAAGATTTTATTAATTGGGGTAATGATATTTTGGACATTGTATTCGATTAAAACTGTTATAATAGACTCTCTATTATTTTTTTTTTATCAAAATAGACTTTTTGTGAGAGTTTATTATAACAATTTCGGTGGAGTTGAAAGTTCAAAATGTTATTACTTTTATTTATTATAGTTTCTCTTCAACTAGGACATTCGGCAGCTCTCAAAAGAAAATACTAAACACAGGAGAGAGTTTTGAACTTGAAGTTTAAGCCAAATAAGGACGGTTGGTGCAAAATATCTCTCAATCGCTTTAATTCTCCGATCGGCGTTCCATGTCTACTACTGCAGCTGGTAGAGTTAGACGAGGGATTAGCTTGTCTCTAAATCTGTGGCTAATACTGATCATTGCCTCTTGCAACTGTGGTAGTAGTCTTGCAGACAAGAAAGGATATTGCCCCTCTTCATCGTGCGGCAAAATCCGAAACATCAGTTCCCCTTTCCGTCTAGATACCGATCCACCAGATTGCGGTTCCAGGGAAGGAAACTTTACCCTCTTCTGCCACAACAATTCTAGTCTCTCTTTGTACCCAAATGATAATTTAGGAAGATTCTTGGTTAAGGGTATCGATTACGAAAACTTCACCATCCATCTTGTCGATCCAGGCCTTCAAGAACACAACTGCTCCTCTCTTCCGATCTCTCCTATATCTTCTTCCATATATAATCAATACGATGTGTACACCACCTACATAATAAAACAGCTGCAGGAAACGATTTCACCGCTCGTCTTGTCTGCGCCTATAGTCTTCGTTCGCTGTGAGAAGCAAGTGACTAGTTCCTCAGAAGTTAATTATGTGGATACTACTACTGCTTCTTGCCTAATTCATTCCAAAAAGTACTCTTATGTGATCGTTGGACTCCAGTCATGGGGGGTGTCAGTATCTGATCTGGAGAAATCGTGCATCGTAGATATGATAACGTTGGTCCCATTGCCAGAAGATACCAGGAATACGACGACGTTGTCCTACCTGGAAATTCACAAGCAGCTTTCTTATGGCTTTCATCTTTCTTGGTACGGTGTCTACTGTCATAAAAATTGCTGGAAATTCGGGTATTGCTACCTGAACGAAGCAAACCGTCCTACCTGCCACAAAAACGGTAACATTCTGTGTTTTCATTTCAACCAAAATTCATTTGAACATACACTAGTCTCTCTCGCTATTTAATATTTATCATATTGCTTTATCGTATTAGTTTGGCGATGTTATCTATTAAAAATTAAAGCTTTATGTGCATCTTCTCCCTTCTTTGATCCTCTCATGCTTTTGTTCTTAATGTTCATATACCAGTTTTTTCTATAGGATGGTTGTTTCAGCTGGCACGCATAAAAGGCGAGTAATTCTCCATTTTATTTATGTTTTCTTTATTTTGCTTCTCTTATTTAACAACATCTAATATTTACATTTATTCTTGCAGTCCCATTGATCGTTACTATACTCGAATGCTTTGGTAAGAAAATGATACGTTCTCAATTTACTTCCTTTAGAATACTACTCTTGGAAAATTGAAATTTATTTATGATCATTTTAGGTTTTCGTTATTTGTTCTAAATACGTTCTCATTCGCAAGTGTTTGATATTGGGCCCTATTTGTTGACGTGACATAATTTCTAATTATTATTTGCCACACCAATTTTTATTATTATTTCTAAAGCCGCATCGTTAATTATTATTGTAAATTATTTTTTAGAATTTGAGAAATTAAAAATAAATAATAATTAGAGACTCTAAGGATAAACAGAATGACCAATATCAAACACATGTATAAATGTAAAGAGGTCTTCTAGCCTTTATTTATTTTGATTTTGACAGTGCAAGGCACTCAGCAGTCTCGTGCATCTTCTCCCTTCTTTGATCTTCTCATGCTTTTGTTCTTAATGTTCATTTACTATTCTTTTTTCTACAGGAGGGTTGGGGGGTCTACCACCATTCACAAGTGAGTTATTCTCCATTATGTCAATTTTATTTATATTTTCATTATTTTACTTCTCCTGTATAACAACATCTAATGTTTACATTTATTCTTACAGTCTTGTTGATACTCCTAATCATACTCATTCTCTTTGGTAAGAAAATTATATATTCTCGATTTACTTCCCCTCTTTTTTAAAGCAGTTAGCATATTGCTCTTGGAAATTTGGAATTTATTTATGGCTAAAAGATCACTCCATCTTTACGTTTGCGTTATTTGTTTTAAATACGTCCTTATATTCGTAAGTATTTGATATTGGTCCTTCTATTTATCTAAGTGTTCCAAATAGGTCCAATTAATTTAACTAATTCATTTTTTAATTTCCCAAAATTTTAAAAAATAATTCCCACTAATCATATTTGTTGTGCCTTTAGAAAAAAAACAATAAAATAGAAATGTTTGCTGATGTAGCCTAAGAAAAAATAATAATAAAATAGTCCCTCGTTTAAGTGGGCCCCACCTATGCAGCGAGTAGAGCCCACGCACCACAAACAACCCTTCTATGATGTCCGAGACCAAACCCATGCACTTCTATAGTACTGTTATTAACCAAATAATTTGTTACCCATTCATGGAATTAAAACAAATACACACAATTTTTTAGATCTTTGGGTTGGACTGTATTATGGTTGTAGCTACTGGGCCTGGAAGTTAACAATTATGGAGATGAACAAGAGGCCATCTTGTTAACGTGTCACATAGCTCGGGACTATTTGAGAGATTAGTTTTTAATTATTATTTGTCACGCCAGCAAACACTATTATTTTTATTATTTCTGAAACCACATCATTTATTATTATTGTAAATTATTTTTTAGAATTTCAAAAATTAAAAATAAATTAATTAATTAATAACTCTCGGATAAACATAGGGACTCATATCAAATACATGTGAATGTAAGGATCTATTTAGAATAATAACACAAACTAGGTACCCTAAAGTCTTTTAGCCTTTATTTATTTGATTTTGACAATGCAAGAGGGATGTCCATTTAAATCTATGTATACATTGAAATGGGGAAACACTCCCAACAATCTCATATGTTTGTTATTTAATTTTAGTAAATTTTACTTGTTTTTTTTTCTTCATATGTTTGTTAATATTTACAAGAGGAAAGTCATTAAAAGTCTTGATAACTTACTACTGTTTATATTTGTACGCAGTAATGTATCATGTGGCAACATTTATATTATGTGGTCCATGCGTTTTTGCATTTTTCATCTATAAGTGGCGAAGGAGGCATTTATCGTCGTATGATTCAATTGAAGAATTCTTGCAAAATCACACCAATCTGGTGCCGATAAGGTATTCCTATAAAGATATCAAGAAAATTACAAAATGCTTTAAAGATAAATTAGGGGAAGGAGGTTTTGGTTGTGTTTATAAAGGGAAGCTCCGAAGTGGTGAACTTGCAGCAATCAAGATTTTGGACAAGTCGTCCAAAGTGACAAACGGGCAAGATTTCATGAATGAAGTTGCCACAATCGAGAGGATTCACCATGTTAATGTGGTTCAGCTAATTGGGTATTGCGTCGAGCGATCAAATCGTGCTCTTGTCTATGATTTCATGCCTAATGGATCTCTTGATAAGTACATTTTTTCTAAGCAAGGGTTTGTGTCTTTAAGTTGGGAAAAACTTTTCGACATCTCTTTTGGAGTGGCTCGTGGGATTGAATACTTGCATCAAGGTTGTGATATGCAGATACTGCACTTTGATATAAAACCTCACAACATTCTTCTCGATGAGAACTTCATCCTAAAAATTTCAGACTTTGGGCTTGCGAAACTGTATCCAACGGCCATAAACACCATTGCCTCTCTTACCGCAGCGAGAGGGACAATAAGGTACATGGCTCCAGAACTATTTTACAAAAACATCGGACATGTGTCCTACAAAGCAGATATTTATAGCTTTGGGATGTTGCTACTGGAAATTGCGGGGAAAATGAGGAATTTGAATGCGTCGAAAGGAAATTCCAGCCATTACTTCCCATCTTGGGTCCATGACCAGGTCTCAAACGGAGATGATATGGAAATCGGAGATGGTGCCACAAAGGAGGAAACTATAATTGTGAAGAAGATGGTTATTGTGGGACTATGGTGCATTCAAATGAACCCCATCAATCGACCTTCAATGAATAAAGTGGTGGAAATGCTTGAAGGAGATTCTGAAAACCTACAAATTCCTCCTAAACATGTCTTGTGTCCCAATGAAATGCCAAATGTAGCAGAGACAGATGAGTCTTCTGACGTGTTGGGTGATTCTAGTGAATCAATTAGTTTGATTGCATCTGTAGGCTAATAAGTGATGTTCTACCTTAAAGCTAATCATAGATGTGATATGTTATATTGTAATGTTTCACTTTCAAGTTCGTGGATATAACTATCTAATGGATCAATACAAAGGCTTGCAGGAATGAAGATATTTAGCACAAAGAATATTGTACGACAATTCTGCCAAAAGACGCATAAGCATAGGTACCATGTTGATTAGAATATAGAACATTATTTACAGAATGAAACACAGCGTGCCATCGCAAAACTTGATACTGAACCAACAAAAAGACAGCAATTTCAACAAAGAGGAGCTGCACGGGCAGAGATACACATCCAACTTTGGTATAACGCAAATTATTCAATACCTAACCTAAAATGAGGAACCTAGTAAATTGGCCGAGAAAAGAGAATGAGGAACCTAGTCGCATGCATCACATATCCAAACTTGCTCAAGAAATACCTGAGGAAGAAGGATATTGCCAGTCACTTTTGACATGCCAACTTCATCATCCCAACCTTAGCAACCGAGATCTTAGGAACTCTTGCTACTGTTCCACATAGGTTTTCCACCAACAACATACAAAATGTAACAGTCTCATGGTTATCCCACACGGTTAATTGTTTTATCCAACATACAAAATACATCACTTGCTTTTATGTCATGAACTTAATTATTTTGCATTGATATATGAGCACGGTTGCTTCGATCACACACGGCTTATTTGCATTCATTAAATTGGTACCGTGCTAGTTTTGCCATGATAGATCACGTAGTAATTAATTAATCATGCATGGCCCGATGATGACAAAGAGGGCTCTCGCTTTAGTAAAAAAACCAACGATTAATCAGTCCCGACTAGTCCCGACCAGAAATGATTAATCAGTCCCGAAAGTCCCGATCGAAAATAACAAAATACTAAAGCGATGAATACCTTTGAGGGCCCATGGACAACTGAAAGGTGGCCCAATCTTCGTAACAGGATTTCGGTTGACACTTTGCGATCATTTATTCCGTGTGGGGATTTCGAACGACTCGGCCTAGACGCTCAAATCAAAGTCATCCAAACAAGCAACATGGAAATCAACTGCTAGGCCGAGACATTCACATCAATCATATACTGAAGATCAAGTGCCCGAGGAAATTTTGCTGCCCCAGTTCAAAAGTCTAGAACATATGTACGCTCATTTTTGCTCTTCTTTCTTTCTTCTTCGAAAAAAAAACTTCAAAATAAATTCGAGCAACAAAGGAGTATAAATCAGAACTGGAGCAAAGCACTACAAAGATTAGAAGACCGATGACACTTCACCAAAGATGAAGATACCCCCCCTCCCCCCCGGCTCTTGATAGCATGTTTTTATGCATGATTTTCCCTCCACTTTCTCACTTATCTAGAGCATGATTCTGCTAATTTACCCTTGATTTCATTACTATTGCAGATTCAGGCCTAAAAAGGGAGTTTGTGCTAAAACATGCGTTTTTGGTGCATTTTGAGCGAATTCCAGTTTCAAGACCAGAAGTCGAGGTCCCGAGCCCAAAGCAGCGTTCAAGGTCCCGAGTCGGATTCCCAGTTCGGGACCCCGAAGGGCAAAGGATGTCATTTCCACGTGTCATCCCACCTAAAACGCCCATGTGACTCCTCTGACACTGTTCCTGCGCTCTGCACTGATTACCAAACACCTACCGAACTGACCAGTTCAGCCTCGAGCTCAGTCCAGACCTGCCAAAGCTGGAGAAATCAGACAGCTTTATGCTTTTCCAGCTTTGTGCTTTAAGGAACATGGATCCACTTCTTTAGGCTTTCAATTAATGCATTTTGTCCCTAGTTTTAGGCTGAAGATATTTTGTGCTTAGGGCTCTACTATATAAAGAGCATCTAAGCTTAGTTTAAGGGGAGCTCTTCCTAATTTATAATCACTTAGGATAATTTAGAAGTAGCTTAGACTTCTCTCTAGTCCCTCTCTCTAGCCATTGTTAGCTTCTTCAACATTGCTGCCGAGCTATAAACGGAATTCTAGTAACAAGTTTTCTTCCCTTGCACTATTTAATTACTTGTTATGCTTTCCTTAATCATTATTTGCTTATCTTTAAGTATGAGTAGCTAAATTCCTAGTTCTTGGCAAGGCTGATTCAAGGGTTGCAAGGGCAGATTCGAGGCCTTAATGTGCTTAATATATTCTTGATGCTGTATTTAACTATTCATCGATTTAATTACATCTTTGCATGATTTAATTTAAGGTCTGATCAACTGAGAATTATTTTGTGTAAATGCTGCCATTTATGTGATGAATACGGAAGGAAAATTGCATGGAGCAAGTAGGCATCTGTTTAGTCTTGACTGTGTCAAAGTGGTCTCGAATAGATAGGTTGGGTAGTTGATTAGAGCTGGGTCACGAGTCCGACAAACTGAGGGACTTTAGCTCTAGATCTGTCTTTTCTTAGCTTCATGGGCAGTTTGAGTATGGCCCTCCCGCATTCGTGCCTGGGGGGATGGCAAACTGTCAAGACTACCTCATGTGTGGAAACGGGGGGTAGTTTCTCTTAAGAGAAAAGTAGGGGATATCCGAGGAATCTGGTCCCCATGTCATTTCTATGACATCTTGAATGTAATACCCTTGAGCTGATGACGATCTGGTCCCGAATGCAACCCAGAATGCCTTTGCCGAGAACACTTCCTCCATCTGATTATCTGTTGTTATTTCACCCTTGTTCTGTTTCACACCTGTTTCTGATTTGTTTTATTAACTCTGGAATTATTTGCTTACTTGCTTTATTTTATCATTCGGGACTCCCGAATTGACACCTCGGGACCCCGAATACTGCTTTCCTAGAAAAAATTGTTAGCTCCCAAAATCTGCCTTGGCCAACTCGTTTGGCCAAGTAAAACCCCCCCCTAAGTGTTACCCTTTGCGCTCTTCTCCCGAATACATTCACGACCATAAATCAGTTCCTCACAATCCCCGTGTTCGACCCTGACTACCACTGTACACTTTATCTCTTGTGCACACACGTTTTCAGGCACTATAAATTTATGTATTTGATTGACAATCAGCTCTCCATCAGCGCTCTCTGTCTTGCCCTTGCCACTGCCGTCAAGAGGCCCTCTCACCAGTTTGCCTTTTTCCAGCTAAGAAAACCTCTATCCTTCCTTCTCTCTCTTTTGAACCCTCTTCTTCAACATATTCTCTTGCTTTACCCCTGCAAAGTTTCTATGATCATATGATTGCCCATGCGTGTGTCCTCTGTACTCGGGTCACTATTGCAAATTTGGTTATGTGCATTATCATTCGCATTGATGAGTGTAAACACCTAACTCTGTTTCTGAGCGTGAGTGATAAATACTTTGTCTTGTAAGGATTGCTTGCAGCAGGCTGATATAGGAAAGCCACTCTTTTGGTTTCATTATTCCTTAAGAGTGGTGCAGAGTTCATCTAGGTTAGAGGGTGGCGTACTGCTCGGTCGAGGCGTAAGTGGCGGCGGTCAGTTTTCTGTGTGTTTGGGTTGAGGCTGTGTGTTCCGAACGAGGTGATGTTTTTAAGTTTAAATGCTCGAGGGCGAGCATTGGGGTAGTGTGGGGATGTTTTATAGAACGTTTAATATGCATAATTCCTCCCTTTTTTATATGCATTTTTAGATCATGATGCTGCTTATGGTGCTGTGTTTCTTTACTTTTCACAGATCTTGGCTATTTAAGAGGAAAATACAAAAAGAAACATCTTCTATCACTTTCTGAGAGGAATCGAGCAGCTAGGCCATGCAGTTGTATGTTCGCAGAAGGCAGCAGAGTCCTAGCGAGAAAAGGAAACTATCGCAAAGAAGGAAAGACCGGATTTGCTCATTAATTCCTCCAAGAATCCCAATCTTAGTAGAAGTCCTTTGAGGAATATTATTCTAATCGGATTAGGAGTTTTTTTTGTAATAAACTATAAATACTCTTTAGTTATTAGGTTTTCTCTCTCTCTCTCTCTCTCTCTCTCTCTCTCATTCTTCTAGTTTTGAAGCTACTTCTGCCTCCGGCATCCTTGTTCTCTCTTTCAATAAACCGGAGCTTTGCTCCGGCAGGTAATAAATAGGATTTCTTTCTTCTTCACTTCTTCTCTTTAATTATGTAATTTAATTATTTATTTGTTCTTACTTTTAACATGAGCAGTTAATTCTCCCGTTCTTGGTAAGAATTGTTGAAGATTGCTAGGGAAGCCGTGAGGTCGAATTAGACTTAATACATTCCTAGTTGATATCTATCTCGTTTAATATTTAATTGTCAATTTGTCTAGAATTAATTACGAGCATGATCAACTAGTAATTAAACTAGAGAATTACAATCATCCTTGTGGTTATAACTAACACGAAGCTGTAGGGTAAAGTAGACAACCATTCTGGAAGTAATCGGGGTCCTGGTCTCATTCAGTTGGGTTGAACAGATCGTTAGGGTAGAGCCTCGAGCGTACTGAGTGTCTCGCCCTAGACGCGTCTTACCTCCTCTTCATGGGCAGCCGAGTATTGTCTCCATAAGCGTACCTTGGAGGACGGCGGACTGTCAAGATTACCCAATAAGCGTAACTTGGGGTAGCTTCTATTATGAAGGTAAGCAGGGGACCTAAGCGTACCTGGTCCCTATAGCGTGTCTATCAGCTAGGGGTAGACGATACTTTCATCGATGACCGGCTGACCATAATTGCAACCGGATACAGTTTCTTACTGGGAATCTTCTCTTTATTGATTTCTTATCTCCTTTAAGTTCCTTTATTACTGTTTTAGGTAATTGATAATCAAACAACCATTCAAAACCTCCCTTGTTACTTTTCTGTTGTATTTCTTTGTTTTACGAATCGATTAGAGTGTTAACCCTTAATCCTTGTGTTCGATCTTGTTGCCACTATACACAATTTATTTTGCACTTGACTGCAGGTTTTTATTATTATTTTTGACGGGTTCGATAACCGATCAGGCGGTTTATGTTTTGGTGCCTCGCTTTCTTCTTCCAGTAATCCATCAGAGTTTCTTTCTTTCAGAAATCTTATTGTCTTGAACCTGTGATCCCTATAACTAGTAAATGCATATGAAAAGTCACCATTCCACTTTTCTCACATCACGTTTGCTTTTGCGCATCTCTTTCAGTGTCTTTGTATAAATTTCTAGTGAAAGACTTTCCCATTTGCCAGTGTGCTCAATAGATATCCACTTTCTGTTTTTGCATGTTTGATACCATACCTCGTGAATTGATTGGTCTTCATTCCTAAAACTAAAATGCATGCTCATTGTGAAGAAATGCTATGTTAGCTATGAACCATATCATATGCCCAAAGTCTGATCTCATTTCAGAAATATTAAAGTGTCTCCCATTGCCTTACATCTTTTTTGTTGCTTCTTAAGAGAGATTTTACTTCAGGTACTGGAACTGAATGAGGTGGATGAGCAGTTCAAATTAGCATGCCTTGGTTCTGATCTAATTGGAGGTGAAAAAACACAATATACTGTGTCTCCAAATGTATGGTTTGGTGCATTTCCAACGAAGGACTATGACATATCCCCCGAGGGGTCAGTTGTCAAAGTCGCACCAAGGGACCACGAGAGCCACTACTCGTTAGTAGGCTGCACTGGTGCACCTGCGTTTCAGTACGAGGACTTTGAGCTGGCACAACGTTCTAAGCTGGTTTCACTCTTCCCCAATCATGCGTCTCTCATCTCCTTGTTCACTCTTTCTGATTGAATTTCTATTGTCCGTTACGAAAAGTGAACTAAAAGCTTGTATCATGGTGGCATGGGATGGTCTAGGATGTGTATGGCTTGAGTTTCTGGTGGACAATGTTTAATAACTTTCTGTTGTGCAACACCGAGTCATCCAGTTGTAATAAATATTGCTTTAGAAGTTTATATGTGAACATTGTCTATCAATGGATCACTTGTATCTTCTCTACTGGAAAGTGATGGATTAATGTTATCCTGATAATGTGGACAAAGAACATGATAGGTTGTTTACCAAGTTATCCCTTGTAACTTTCATTTTATGTTAGTTTTTACCCTTAACATTTCCGGTTGGGTTTACAAACCGGAGATGATGCCACTCTCACCATATTATATTCATCTTCCACAATAATGACTCTACACCAGTCATAACCATTGAAAATGTACACTTACTTAAGTGGAATAGGTCAACTAGAACGAGTCAAGAGAATATTTTAAATAAAATGAGAATTCTACTGGTGTATAGCGCTCGAGGATAGTCTCTAGTTGGGAAGATGACGCTTGACCATACATGGTGAGAGTGAAATAAAAGAAAATTAGTGGACCAGTGTGGCTCATGATAGTATTAGTTTTCCTGAACGACTGTTGTTTAAGATGACTGTCTTAGTCTTCTTTGCTGAAGAAAAGTCCGTTTTAAAGCAAGGCACTAGCGAGTAATGAACTCTTTTTTCATCTAATTTTTTTCCCTTAGATGATGCTGATATGTTGTACTATTATATCAGAGATGAGGATTTGATCTCTTTTAAAACATTTTGATAATGTTCATCAAAATAAGTAACTTAATTGTTTATTCAACTTCATTTGGGTAAACTTAATTAGGGTCTTGGACCAGATTATATTTACCAATTCTAAACCCAAAAAGAAAAAAGAGTTGTCAATTCTAATTTTTTTGGCAACAACAGTCGTTGGGGAGGCTGGAAGCTAACTCAACGAATCAACCAACTCGTCGCTGTAACCTAAGATGACAGTCTTATGCTACGAAGTTGATGATAGTCTTATGTAACCTAAAATGTAGCAGAAATAGATGAGTCAGCCTTATTTGTCTGATGATTCTAACGAATCAATTAGTTTGATTGAATCTTCATGCGGAGTCATCATAAGTAAACTTCATGTCCAGATTATATCAATTATTCGTTTTTATTAAGCCACACATTCTGCAAAAGATATCTGTAGTGTAGCACAAAACCAACAATTGCTAGCTTATTTGCATCCCCTTTAGACAGTAACTGTGGTGATCAATGTTGCTATCACTCCACTTCTTTTATTCCTTGTCAGATTATTAGTTGTCGTGAACAACCTGTTGTTTAAGTTGATTGTATCATAGTTTTACTGTGTAACTAGTGACGGAGCTAGGAATCGATGTGGGGGGGGGGGGCGACAGTGATAGATCTAGGATTTGTATTCAGGGGGTGTGGGGGTTCGGGGGTAGCGCCCCCGATTTTTTTTTTTTGAGTATTTTAAAGGGAAGTTAAGCGAGCTAAACGAAAAATTGAAAAAATGCTTAAGAGTATTTGTACTTTACCTTGCAAGTTGCACTTTAAAACTGTAACACACTAACTCTGTACAAACAAAATTATTCTAACAATGGGTGTATTAATAACAAGTTTTATATGCAATTCAATGAGCTGCAACTAAACTACAATAACAACTATTAATAACGAATTGAAGTCCCTGTATTTTAAATGACGGAATAATAAATACACAAACATTCAAACTACACAAAAATGTGGCAAAATAATTAATAAATTAATAAATACTTACTGGTCTGCGTTGTAGGAATTGGACCTCTTCAAACTGCTCCTCTTTCTTCTTGGTCTCAATCAAGCTGCCACTAAAATACTCCTTCTCTTCCAATTTTACCACTGAGAAACTCAAGCTTCTCAAGTTCAGCCACTACTCTAGATGCCCAAATAGGTTTGAATTTCCCAAATTCCTGCATAAAACCAAATCAAATCCAACCAAAGATCAAAATCAAAATTCAATTCAATTAATTAATTAAACTCGAGTGACGCAATTATTGAAGAAGAAGAGAAAAGTATTTGCTTACACTCGAGTGACGCAATTACTCTAGGTGTACAGAGCGTTCCATTTCGAGTTACAATACACGATGTTGAAAATTTTGAGAGTTAGGTTTTAAATTGGGGATTTCGAATTTTTAGAAAATTTGGGTATTTTTTGAGTGAAATTGAAGGTTGGGTTTTGTTTGGAGAAGGATTAGGAGTTAAAGTTTCAATTTTGGGAGAATTTGGAAGTGATTAGAGTGGTTTAATGGAGGAAATTTGGTTGAGGGAGAGGGAGAGGGAGAGTACGGGTTGGAAATTTTGAGTGCACATTTCTTTTTTTTAATCACTAATATACTAATGACATATATTAAAAAAAAAATTAAAAGTTTGGGGTGGCCATAGCCTCCTCTGGTCATAACGTGGCTCCGTCCCTGAACCTCAGCTTAGTAATCACAACCTTTGGGCGATATGGGTGAACGGCGGGGAAGTGATGGGTTAGGGCTTTTTCTGAGTCGCGCTAAGCAAATCGAAGCAACTAAAAAGTGTCAGAGAGAGAGAGAGAGATTTGGGCGATATGGGAGGACGGCGGGGAAGTGATGATGATTTGGGCGGAATCGGCGGTGGTGGTGGTTGCGACAGCGCTAAGCAAATCGCGTGTCAGAGAGAGATTAAGAGAGGAGAAGTGTTTTTAATAAGATTCGGGTATAATGAGTATACTCATGTTCAAACCTAATTAAACTCACTTATTTTGTTTTAAATTCATTTAATACCAATACTCACTTAATTAACTAGATATGGGTATATTTTTGACACAGGGAGGAGTATTAATGTACCTTTTTAATAAAATGGAAATAAAATAAAATAATTACTAACGTGATATTATCATTTTGTTGGTAGTGATTTTTTGTTGGTCACTTCTGTTTTTTCTTTAATTATAATCTGAATTGACAATAAAGGTAAAGTGGTAAAAATAATTAAATTTCCTTTCCTTTCCATCCATGTTCCATACACAAATATTAAAATTTCCTTCTTTTTCCCTTGTATATAAAAGATGCAGCCATACAAGGGAATTTTTTTACAAGTTCTCTTCCTCTCTTTTCCTTTCCTTTCCCTAGTTAAACTTCCTCTCTTTTCTTTCGTGCACTTTAGTTCCCATACAAAGCATAAATGCATGATTACTTTACCCGATTACGAGTTCTTAGTTCCCTCTAGCTAGCTAGACCAAGAGAATGAAAACAGCATGCTTTGAAGTTTGAAGTTTGAAGTTGAATACGACGTTCTGCAGGAGAAGGGAGAACCTCAACGCCGCAGTGGAGATGCAGCAGTAATGATGCAAGTTTTTCTTGTTTCACATATATCTTTTCTCCTTTGGTTTCAGATGTCCTCCCTCCATCCTTTACTAACTGACGCTTTAACTTTTGGTACGTATATTAAGGAAATTGAATGACTCACTATTTAAGACAATTTTGTCCCGAACTTTTTCTCGAACTTAGAGCGTATCATTCTAGTAATTCGAGAAAAAATTCGAAACAAAATTGTCTTAAATAGTAAATTTTCTTAATAGGGTCATGTCAGTCTGGGTTTGCTATAAACCATTGATGTATTAATGTTTAATTATTTATTTATACCCTAATGTTCATCCTCATCTTTTGCATTGTAATCCACAATTTATGGTAATTTAAGAACTACAAATTGCAATTTACTCTCAATTTAACTGAGATCAGAACCCATTTCTCAACTCAGCAGATTTTCCAATTCTCAATTCTGCATTTAGATCGTAGACATCAATTTTAGCAAAAAATAATTCAAATTGTTAGATTCATGATTTGTATAAGAGCAGTAGATTCATGTATTCATGTTTTCTTTATCTACATATTTGGAGGAACTACTTACATTAGCAGTTGTAGCAGTGTTTTTGCTAATATTCAATGGCGGCGTTGGCGTTGTAGTGAACTTGCAGGGATGAACTCATGCTGATGATTGATCGCAAGAATTGTTTCGGGTATAGTACGTAATTTTGGATATTTGGTAATGCCGAACCTCCATAATTCTTATTATATATTTAATATACTTTATTAGGTGAAAGAAATAAATAACAAAACCCGTAGGTAAAAGAAATAAATAACAAAATATAAAATAAAATAAAATAAAAATCTTTTAACAATAAAAATCTTTTTACCATTTTTTAAAGTCAAAATTGCAAGTTTAAGAAACCATAAGGTTTTTTTTTGCAAGATTAAAACTATAGGGACCAAAATGAAAGATATTGAAAACCATATACCTTTTAACTAGTAATTTAATAGCTGGGAATTTTTGCCCCAAAAAATACCCAGGATGACAAATATATCCTCTTTGCCCATTCTTTTCTCAACACTTGAAAAAAACTGGTAACCGTGAATAAACCTGAGGCACTTAAACGGCCCAACCTTCTAAAGACTAAAACAAAATGATACATTTAATTTAATATCTAGGAGACTTCTAAATCCTGTGAATAAAAATACTATGGAGTAGAGGTGACTAGTGCTGTTAACGAGCCGGTTCGGTCCGGGTAGTGAGATACCCGGACTCGACCCGTTAACTAACGGGTAGACTCGGAACCGGCTCGTTAAGGAAACCGGGTCCCTATTTTAGACCCGGACCGGGACCGTTTAGTACCCGGCCGGGTACCCGAACCGACCCGGTTTCTTAAGAAAAAACAAATGTCCATCTGGCGTTATAACGCCAAAGCGACGGCGTTATTACGCCATAAACAGAAGCAAACTTCCTGCAGTGGAGCAGGCCTGACGCCAGGCTTCAAGCACAAAATGTCCATCAAGTTCGAACAATAAGATCACCAAAATAAAGAAAATACCAACGAATATCTTAATCTATTACATTCAAAACGAAAGAAACAAGACTAGCAAAAATCATCAAGTGCATCAATCAAGTGTTTGAAGCTTCAACTGTTGCATTTGCATCCTGAAAGTAGAAAAAGAACAACATTAAATATAGTGAATTTATAATGAAACAAACAATAGAATTGCATTGCATCCTGGAAGAATATATATACAGTAGAAACTCTATAAAATAATACACTTGGGACGACCAAAATTTATTAATTAAAAGAGTTATTAATTAATCGATAAATTAATAATTATTAATTTATATATTAATTAATATTTTATTAATTTATAGTAAAATACTTAGTTTACAAACACCTTTCAAGCTTCCACTTACTGTAATTATTGTATACAATGCATGTACTTCAAAAATTCTCTTGATTGTGGATAATTGCCCTGCTCATCCAAAAATTATTGAAGGATTACGAAATGTTGAATTATTTTTTTTGCCACCAAACACAACTTCAAAAATTCAACCTTGTGACGCGGGGATCATACGAGCTTTTAAGATGCATTATCGTCGTCGATTTTATAGAAGTCTTTTGGAGGGTTATGAATTAGGGGTTCCAAATCCAGCAAAAATAAATGTGTTAGATGCAATGAATCTTGCAATTTCAGCATGGACTATGGATGTTCGTGCAAATACAATTGCGAACTGCTTTCGTCATTGTAAACTTCGATCAACAGATAACGTGACTTTTGAGAACTCAGATGAAGGTGGTGAAAGCACTCAAGAACTCCAGAATTTGATCAAAGAGTTGGGTTATCGCAATGCAATGGATGTCGAAGATGTTCTGACTCACCCAGAAGAAAATGTAGTTGCACAGTTGTTGACTGATGAAGAAATTATTGAAAGCGTTATTGGAATTAATAAAGATGATATCGATGAAGAAGATGATGAAAGTTCTACAATGGAGCCCCCTTCGCGAAACGAAGCTATTAAAGCGGCAATCACATTGAACAATTTCTTGTTGAGCTATGAGAAAACAACACCAGAAGTTCTTACCATGCTAAGGAAAATTAGAGACGACATTCAAGGGGAAATTGATTTCAACAAAAAACAAAAGACAATTGAGTCATTTTTCAAGAAACCTTCATAAATCATTCATGTAATATGCTATATATAAGGAATTATTAATTTATATTTTATATGGGGTCTAAAGAAATTATCAAAAATGTATTATCTTATAATTTTAGCGAATTATTAATTTAGCACCCTATCCCCGAGTCGGGACCGGCCAAAAATATTATCTTAGAGAGTTTATTAAATAATCGAGTATTAATTTATCGAGTTTCTACTGTACCAGAGTCAATTTGGCAAAATCAAACTCTAAAGGAACATGTTCTTCTTCCAACTACATTGACAAAGTTAAAATGGTTATAAACAAGAAAAAAATAAATTTAGAATGAAACAAATATAGAGTTAGAGGAAGGAATGAATACATACTAAACATTTTCCCTTGCCCTTCTTGATTCCATATATTTCCTTGACCCAATCACCTCCACAAAGAAGCATCTCAACTGTTTCTACTTTCATAGACGCCCTCTTAGGGTCTATGATTCTCTTCCCTAAACTAAATGTAGATTCCGAAGCTACACTTGTGACTGGAATTGAAAGCACATCTTTTGCCAACTTACTTAGAATAGGATATTTACATTCGTTCACCATCCACCATTGAAGAACATCAAAGTTTGACCCTAAACATCCAGTAAGTATCATTTCATCCAAATAGATTTCCAACTCAGATTTGGAATTATCAACCAACTCCACAGTTGCAAGGTAATTTTCAAAACTTCTCTTACCTTTTCCAAATCCTGAAGAATTTCCAACAGATTTTTGTGTACTTACATAAATTTTCTTATAAATCTTTTCATACTCTATAAACAAGCATTTAAATTTGTCTAAAAGTTCCTTCATAGATTCTTCTCCAGCCACCTCACCATACATTGCAGGATAAGCAAATCCTATAAGTTTCATCTTGTACCTAACAAACAAAATGAAAAAACAGATTGCTCAAATGGTGGGAAACAGATTGCTACAGAAAACCAAATGAAGATAGTGATGGGAATGCAAACAATCAACGTAAATGAGCAGCAAACAGAAACGTTTGGCAACGAGAATAAGAATTTATTCTTTAATCCAAAGTTGACAACGAGAATAAGAAAAATAAGATTACATAAACAGTGACATAATTGAATTTTACCTCGGATCAAGCACAGCCCCGATGGATAGTAAAATATCCCCTTGTGACCAATACTTATCATACTTTGCTTTCATCTCCTTCGCCATGGTTTTCAAATGAGGCTTCGTGGTCAATTCAATGGACTCATCTAATAGAATTTTGACTCGATGAAGTTCAGCCAAGAACAGATTCACTGTAGGGTAGTAACTACCACTAATTATCTCTGTAATGTCCGCAAAGACTTCTAAAAAGTCACATATATCTTTCACTTTGTCCCAATCAGATTCATTTGGCAAATAGTAAGCAAATGCTGCATTTTCCTCAGCATATCTTGGCCAAGCACTTCTATAGAAACATGCAGTGGACAACATGCGCCAAGTTGAATTCCATCTTGTCTTGGTATCTAGTACTAGCAATCTGCCTTTAAGCTCCAACAACTTGACAATCCGTCCAAATTCTAAGCATCTTTTTTCAGAAGAAAGGATATACTTCACGCCACATCTTATTTTGTCTACCACATCCTTTATGACATCAAGACCATCTTGGACTAGGAGGTTTAAGATGTGTGCACAACAGCGCACATGAAATAGTTGTCCATCTAGCACTAAAGATTTCTTACTAGTAAAATCCTCTTTCAATCTTGATATACAATTGTCATTTGCAGAGGCATTATCAAGGGTAATAGACACTACCTTATCTTTGATTCTCCAATCGTCCATGATCTTAATTAACTCCCTAGCAATCACCTCTCCACTGTGGGGAGGAGGTACATTTAAGAACGCTAAAACCCTCTTATGAAGCACCCATTTTGGATCAATGTAATGACATGTAACTGTCATATACCCGATTTTTTGTTCGCTAGACCACCACAAATCAGTCGTTAAACTAACTCTATTCTGAGTTTCCATCAACTTTTTCAACTTATCTTTTTCAGCAGCATAAAATGACTCACAATCTGTCTTAACAGTATGCCTAGTTATTCTCCTATACCATGGATATACTTCTCTCAAAAATCTATTAAATATCTCCCATTCCATTATGCTAAATGGAAACTCGTGTCCTAAGACCATATGGGCAGCTAGTTCTCTCACCCTACAATGATTATAATTCCAAGTTTCAAGACTAGGACCACCAACATTATCAAAACCACTAATCTTCAATTGAGTAGTCTGTTTCCCTTGTTTAGCCATTCCTCTAACTCTAGCTTTACAATGAACCAAATGTTTTTTAGCAGAAGAAGTACTGTGACTTACATTATCAACTTTGAGTTGAGCATTACACCAGTTGCATTTCCTTCTCTCGGTGCCATCTGGAAGTTTGATAATTTGCATTTCTTTGTGGACAATTGAGGTCTTAGCTCTCTTCCCCTTCCCATATGCATTTTTGAGTGAATCATCCTCTACATCATCTTGGGATGGGCCACCTTCATTTGATTGTGAGGTTGAGGTATTCGTTTGGCTATCAACACCAAATTGCTGTCCAGACTCTACGATATCTAAATACTCTCCTTTCTCCAGGTCTCCAATGGTCTCATCATCATCATCATCATTAATTTCCACATGTTGATCATCAACAGATGACATAGGAGGAGTCACTGAAGAATCTTGAATAGACATAACTCAAAATTTTGAAGTAAATGAAAAAATGCGTTTTACATATATTTTTTATTCTACAACAACAAAATTTCAAGAATGGAGGAAAAATTCACAAATTGAAGACAAATTCGTATTATTATAAACAGATGCAAATCCACAATTATTATAAACATAACCAGTGAAGAAATATAAATATTAAAGAAAAAATAATGAAAAATAAACATTCGGGATTCATTCCAAAATCGAATTAGTGTAGAAGCAACAGAATGAAGTCCATTTCAGAAACAGAAAAATAAAACAAGAGAGAAGAAGCAGAGCAGCTTGAGAGTTCGGTACACTGTAGATTAAACAATCCCACCACCATAAACCCATCAAATCCCAAGTAAAATTGAATAAAATTTGCATAATTCAAATATTATTAATTAAAGTAGAGAAAAGAGAAATTACTCTAATTGTTTATGGAGATTGGAGAAGAAAACGGCTGCAAGATGGAATTTTTTGTTGAAGAACGATTGTTTAATTATGGAGATTGGAATTTGGAGAAGAAAACAGGCCGAAGAAGATGGAACAGGCCGAAGAAGATGGAATTTTTTGTTGAAGATTGAAGAACGGCAGCGGCTCTGCAAAGATGGAAATTGGAATTAGGTTTAGGTTTTTTAGTTTTAGTATATATACTTAATCCTTAACGGGTATATCCGGGTATCTCCGGGTATACCCGTTCGGATCTCGGTTCCTAACTCAGATCCGGAACCGGCTCGTTTAGGTAGCGGGCGGGTCTTCGGTTCCGAGTATAACGGTCCGGGTCCCGGGCGGGTCCCGGGTTACCCGGCTCGCTGACACCACTAGAGGTGACCACGAACTAGAAAGTGACCGATCCAAACTAACACATTTGATCTGATCTGATCCGATCCGAATTGTACTAAACGAAACTTCGGATAGAGGTAGAGGATCCGATAAATTTCGGAATCCAATCCAATATTATCCGAAAATTCAAAATATCCAAATAAGTTCCGAATCTAAGTTTTTATCTCTTGGTTTTACTTCTTTTTTTTCTTGCAATTTACTCCACTTATTATGTTGTAATAGTATATGAATGTCTTGTTAGGTTGCACGAAGGAGAGAGCACCTAAGGGTTAAAAAAAGAGTCTAAGATTAATAAAATTTGTTTTTTTTTTAAAATAAAAAATTAATTTAAAAGTATTAAAAAAGTTCGAATTTATCTGAAAAATCAGACCGATCTGATCAGAAATTGCAATCGGATTAGGGTCATGTTCGGGGAGTTCGGATTAACACCGACAAAATCCGATCCGAATTGTCATAATCCGACCGAACTATCCGATTGCACACCCTATTGTGAAGTGTGGACAGCTCTGAATTAAAATAGACCAGAGGTCAGTAACATGAGCAAGAACCTGGAACAAATAAATTAAGGAGAGCAATGAGATCTTGACGCCATTGCCACTGTTCTGTTACTTGGACGACGAGTTAGACAGAATTAAGCCAGCCATTATCGGGACTTAAGAGCTTGTGCTATGCACGAACTTTTTCTCCATGCACAATGCAAATCAATCTATGATCGATTGGTTGATTCTTTCCCTCTAGCTCACATGTTCTCTGCATGCCATTTAGAGAAGTTCAGAAGTGCCTCTTCCATCCATTTGTGACGGCAACAATCAACAGCTTCAGTTATAGGCAACCAACTTCTCGTCCGTGTGCTCTGCTCAGGCCATGACTCAAGTTCCTCCGTGACTAGCAAAGCAAACATTGCCGCTTTACATAAACCTTCAGGGCAACAATCATCTTGGTGCGTTTTACTCTTGAAGCGATAATTCCCTATGCAACCCTAAAATCAGGGACAGAAGAGTTTATCTATTAGATTTTCTAAACAGAAGTCAGAAGAGGAATACATTGAAGCAAAACAAGAACTGCAGAAAAGTGGGGAGGGTGGTGCGGCTCCAAGTCATTGCAGACAAGAAAAATACATGAAAATTCAAAACAATGCCTACTGCAGACAAGGAGACCATACCGTGTTGACACAATCTTGTCCCCTTTTATACCAATACCAACATTTTATCTTAATCAATCTACGGTTGTTGATTCACGAAATATTTGCTGGCTGTAAGTTGAGATCAGAAATATAGGGGGACACAGGAAAAGCCAAGAGAATGAGATATGGAAAGTCATCTGCATTGTCAGCCTACAGTCCAGCACCTTAATAGAAACGTGTAAAGGATTTCCAGAATTCTATTACATCCAAGATAACAATATTAGTAAGACTTAGACTAAATCCAGAACAAGAAACAAATGCAAGGTTTATCTATTATTTCACCCAAAACTTATGCCCATCAAAATCACAAATCAAGAGCCCTTTGAAACGTTCCTTACAGCTAGTCCAGTTTCAAAATAAACAAGCCATCAGTTTTCCTAGCCTGCTTTCCAGAAATCACGACACATCATGCAACAATTTTCACCTTAGAGTACGTGCCGTATGCTTCATATTTCTATAATATTATTCCCGTCACAGTTAAAGTAGCTTAATTAGCTTGCTGAAAAAGTTCGTTGTCAATATTCATAGCTAATAAATAAGATTCCATCCTATATATATGATTAATGAATGAACACCAATAATGACAAAGGCCATCTTCAACAGTACTCTCTGTCTGTCCCCCAGGAGAAAAAAGAAATGCATTATGAATGGTGGCTAACAAGATGATGGAGACACAACAAAACACAAATCAAGGGTAACAAAAAAACTCTTAGAAGTTGGAACACAAGAACAAACTCAAATGTTTCAAATAGGATATGAAAACTAACTTAATATATCATGAAAGAATCGAAACACAAAAGATTCAAAAAATAAATCTCGAAATTATCTCAGAAAGCCCAAAAAAAGAGAGAGAGAGAGAGGCATAATTTAAGTAAATTTTCACCTTTAATTCGCCTCTGACTCCTGCTTCTTCAATAGCTTCCCGCAGTGCAGCCTCTTCAACAGTTTCATCATTCTCCCACCCTCCCTACAGAAAAGAAAAGAAAAAGAATCAACACATGTAAGTATAATCTAACGGAGAACAACAAAAACATTTATATGCAACAGATGAAGACAAAAGCTTCTAAAAGACCATTTAACCCATGTCGTACTTATCCCTCTATGGTTCTTTGATTGTACAAGGTCTAACATGCAAGCCCATGAGCCATATAATGGATTTGTATAGATTGGATTCACAAATTATCTTGCCATAAAGTTAAAATAAGTGAAAATGAACAAGCTGGCTTTGCCGTCAATTAAATAGAATGATGTGTATACCTACATAATCACTGAACATTAACTACACCTTTTTATATGTACACTATTGCACTTCTGCAAGTTTTGAAATAGATTCAAATATCTTAAAGTACTTCTACTACATGAGAGGGTAAAAGTAAAGCAAAAAAAAACTAAGAAACTACCCTCATATACCTAGTATTGTCTCTATCTGGACACTTTAAACCTCTCTTGCAAACAGGACAGAAATGTAACACAAAATATGAATTCAAATAGTAACCAAAGTTGCAAAGTAAATAACAATAGATGTATCTCACAGCTGTATACCTTTGGAAACAAGAGACCAGGTCCACTGGTCGAGTTGATCATCAGAACCTCCACTACCTTTTCACAGTTAGTATCACCATTATCATCATCATTTCTATACTTATAGGGAATACACCTGCCAGTAAAACCTACTGGGTCAGCAGCTTGTTTACTAATTATAGTTGCATGCTAGCTTTAGCAGTTGAAGAGACACAGCATGTAGCTTGACAGGCAATTAAAATCTTAAACAGAAACACATCTAATCAACTTTTTCTTTTATAATTTTATTATTCTAAAAAATCATAAGACCAAAAACACAAGAAACAACGTAAAAATGGTAAAGCACAATCTGCAGGAAGTAGAAGATCAACAAACAATCTCCTGCAAAATGAAGATGTCAAGATCCCCTATAAAACCACAAGAGTTAGATAAGGGGTGAATTGTAAGGAATGAGAGGAGACAGAACACAAAGACAGGAAACACTGTAACAGAAACATTTATAGACATATCTTCCCGAAATAGGAAAACAAGAAATACTAACGGGCATATACGTTTCAAAAAGAGAAGAGCAAGGAAGAACTTCTTAAGTTATTTTCCAATGACACGTATAGGTAAAATTACTTCGCGACTTTGGCCTCTTACATCTAATCCAATCAGCTAAAACTCACAGTTGCAGGTGAACAGCCTGATGAAAAGTGAAACACAGGACTATTGGAAATTGCTTTATTTTTTATTTCATCAAAGACGGGTCTTTAACTAATGAATTCCCAATCCCTGACATCCAATAAGGTTCTTCCTTCCACAATCAAAACCCAGATGAAAGGACAAGAAGTAGGATGACGCACTCCTCAACTCTATAGAGACTAAACGAGTGCTTAGAGAAAGAAATGAACCTCCATATTTAAGGATATCTGACCTCAAATCATTTAGCTTCATTCTATGACAATAATGTATCATATTCACCAACCTTGGTACCAAGAAAAGAACATAGAAAAAGTCAAAATTATCCAACATGAGCAAGACCACCACCCATCAGGAGTATCAAGAGTACAATGCAGATTTCTCCATTTCACATTGCACCTAACAACAAATCCCACTGGCTCTATATAATCCCATAAACTACAGTCTAACCATCCCCACTCTCATTAGATAATGTGGCTACAGACACATGAAAAGGACCTAAATTGCCACCACCAGCTAAAAACAAAAACAACCCCATCAATCACTCTAAAGTCAAGCAAGGACCCATCAAGCAAAATCAAATTATAGTGACAATGACACCAAACAAAATCCTGGCAGTAATGATAACATCAATCAACAAATCAAAAGTCTCTATCAAAAATAAAATAAACGAATACATATATACCCAGAGAAGGCAAATTTGAGCGAAAATATGAAAAGGGTATGCGTAATATGTATCCAATCACACAGGACAGGCATACAAACAGATATACATACATCTATACATAAACAAAAGATTGCATCTTTTAAGAGTTGAGATGATATGTACCCGGCAACAAGGCGACAACCTCCCTCGTACCGCTGCTGATGTCGACCAGTGCGCGCCACCAAATCAGACATATTACAATCGAATGCTATACACAAACAGAGAGAGAAGGAGATGGGAGACCAATTTGTTGTTTCAAAGGACCTGTCTTTTTATGATAATAAAGATTTTCACAGTCAACAAGGGAATCATGGTTGATGCCAAAGCCAATGGTGGTGGTGGCACAATGGTTATACATGTACGGGATAATGACAAAAGAGGGAGCATCGGAGGCGTTGATGAAGATGAAGATGGAGATGAAGATGAAGATGATGGCTTTATTGACGGTGGCTATGAACGCAATGTGACATGATAAAAAGATGGAAAAAAGAGTTGGGTTTGGGTTGTTATTTGGCGGAATCTGTTTGTTGGAAGAAGGAAGAAGGAAGAAGGAAGAGGAGAAGGAGAGAGCTAAAAAGTGAAGCGCATGAAACGGATCGGACGGTGGGGGCGGTCAAACTCACGTGCTATCAATGTCAGTCGTCAATCAGTGGCGGGGCCTTTACCTTACCTTGGCCCAGCCAAAAGAAAAAAATCGGCACCGGCTTCAGAAGGTAACTAAAGAAAATAAAAGAGTTAAATAAAGAAAATTCTGCTCAATATGGGCTGGCTATTAGACTAATCCAATAAAGCCCAACAACAAAAAATGTCTCTTTGAAACCCAACATATAAATTTTAGAGTCACCTAATATTAATAATTTGTTTATTTATTTATTTATTTACATGATAATACAGTCCATTGACTAACTAATCTGGATTTAGGTTCTATAAGTTCCTTCAATTATCAATTTGCAGATAAGTCATCACAATAAGGTGATGATTTGGCATGTCATATCAATTCTTACTCGTTGATAATGTATTACTTTTGTTGACGTAACGTGCACGACGCATCGAAATCTTTAAAAAAAAAAGTGATATTGATAGTGAGACCATTTGTGCCACATCAAGTTTGATAGTGTCATATCAATGTTGACCATACTATATAAATAGGGGACAAGATCTCTACTACTTTTCCACCTTCCTCTTATACCAAGAATGATGTTGTATGTTGGAGTAGAGGGAGGATATGAGTCCTTTTTTTGTGTGGGTGAAGGCTACAATAGTATTTACAAGCATAAATGGGGGAGAGGAAGATTTGAAGCGGAGGTATGTGTGGAATTGTCCTGGTCCTGAGGGGATCAACTTATTCCTTTGGTTAGTGTTCTAGGGACGCCTATTATTAACAAATGAAAAAAGAATCACGAAGAAGATCTTGCATATTTTTCAGTGTTTAGAAGAAACCCATGGTTTTAAAGAAGCGGCGAAATCAGTGTTTAGAAGAAACACACGAATCTGTTTATTCTGTTTTAATTGGACAAAAATATAGATGCAAAGTTGAAAGAATTACAATTATACCAACTATAAAAACGTACAATTTCATCAGCCGTATCTCAAACCAATTTGTTTTCCAATTAGCATCAAAAGAACCTGCATCTCCTGCCTCCTTCTTCTTCGCTTTCACCCAGCAGCTCGTCAAAATTTTCTTCACCTCAGCATCGAATAGGTATCCCTCCTCTCTACTATCTCTTGCTTTCATCCATTTCTTTACAAAATTATATCACTCACATTTTATGCCTTGCTTTCATCTGTAAAGTTAAAGTTCTTCAGCGATCTCGCCGTTGACATCACGCCGCCGCATTCCATAAGTTCCAGTCCTCTTCCTTCCTCCTCCGTTGCTGTCCTCTTCCTCGTCAAGTCAACGTTCAACAAGCCCATACTTAATTCCAAACCCAGTCATCCGTTGCTGTCCTCTCCCTCGTCTCACACATTCCAAAGGTGAGAACTTTGCAGTGTTTTTCTCTCCAATGAGTTGTCTTCTCAACAAATCAGTATTTATTTGTTAATTTGAGGTTTGGGTTTTGGAATTTCAGGTCAGTTTCTCAATTGGGTGTTGTTCAGTTTCTGCTTCCACTTCACTCTGCCGTCTCTGCGGCTCGCCTGACGTCAGGCCTCAGCATTGATTCGAAGAGCTCAAGGTCGTTGTCTCAGGGTATGATCTGCACAGCAAACCCAGAAGTTTGATTCTCCCAAATCTCTTAGTTTTACTCTCTAAGCTATTTTTAACTCTATAATTAGCTCATTCAGTCATTGTAGCAATTTTGACTTCATTAATCTTGTAATTAGATTGCTAATTTAATCCTGTCTCATTCCTCATGGAAGGAGGCAAAAAATGAAAAAGAGAAACCAATAATAGATGTTGAATTTGGTTAATTGGTTGTCATTATGAAAAGCCAAATAGTCATTTAGTTCTTAAGGCTGAGAAGGTGCATAGTGTTTATGCATCTTTTAATTGTAATGTTAATGCATTGTATTACTGAGGAAGTTTGTCTTATTTATCAGTTGTAGGTTACCTAAGAAACTGCATTGTGATAGTTTGTAGTAATATTTTCAATCAGGGGAAGTGAGGATGGGAAGGGAAGAGTTTTTGAATGAAAGGAAGGATAAGTTAGAGTAGGTAGTTATCAACTTTTCTCTTTGAAGTTATGGGATGGAAAAGGTAATTATTGTGTCCTCTCCCTGTTTGTTGAGAAGATGGAGGTTTTCGTGATGAACCGTATATACATTCTTCATTATTTGGATAGTGGAGGAGGTAGTATTGCCAAACTTTGACTAGTACTATTTCCGGCTTTGTAACATATTGATTATTTATGTCATGTTATTAGTTGGTAGTCTTGGTTTCTAAGTTACTTGGATGCTTTGATTGAGCTTGGACACCAGATAGCTGTTTTTGTGCTAAGGTCTTTGATATGATTGGTGGTAACTCGTCATGTTGTTGTAGGCTGCTTCCCTTCTGTTTTATCTCATACTTTTGGTCTGATTCTTTTTTATTCCCTTGCTGATCTTTCTTCTTTTGCCATGAAAATAGACAACAACAACATGACCAGTTACTTAAATAATTTTTAAAAAAGGCTAATATTTTAAATATTTTACATTAATATGTTGCATTAATTTCCTAAACAAATTATTTTTTATTTTCTTATTGAAAGTAATTATGCATTCATGTAAAAATCATTGTATAAAAATATTTATTTAAAGTTAAGTTGTATTAATTAAAAATACAGTTCAGTGTGTTTGAACCGCAGTTTTAACTAAACAGCTTTCTTCTCACACAGCAGTTTTGAGAATTGTTTACCAAACAGCTCAGTGTGTTGTCTTAAAGCTATTTTATACACAGCACTTTTACCCACAGCAAAATCTGTTTTAACCACAGTGCCAAAGGGAGCCTAAGTAAGGTTACTCCTGCAATTTTTCTTCCCCAGAAAACTCCTCCGGTTTTCTCCAGAAACTGATGTCTATTTGGTAAGCTAGAAGTGAAAGAAAATCATCATTTCTCACTTAAAATTAGGGATGGAAGCAGCTGCTGATCCCTCAAAAAATAGGATGGATGCCACTGACAGCATCGAAGAAACAGCCTCAGTTGTAAGAATTCCGTCTTTCTCTTCATCATTTTGACTAAGAACTTAAGACCTAGCTGGTCTTGCACTTCAAAGTTTGCTCATTTTGGTGTAATGCGGCTAATTTTAATCTAAATGTAGTTTTTTTTTCTTCAATTTGACTTGCTGCTGGAGTGTTCCATTAGGGTATCAATGAAGTAAAATAAAAAAAATGAGTCAAAAATGAAAAGATTGTGCTTTCTGGGGATTTATAAGATGGGAAATGTTTATTCTTTTTCGGTAGTTTGGTAATTGATGGGTGTTTTCTTTTTGTGTAATCAGAAGAATACTCAAAAGTTGCCTGGAACTGTTAACTGGGGCACCACAACGGTTATTGGATTGTTTGCTGGGATGCTTTATGGAGGTAGCAAGGAGGCTGCTGCATCAGTTGTAAGTCTCTTTTAACTTTTCACTGTTTATTTATTGTTGATTATGAGAATTAAACAGCCACTGTGAGCCATGACACACATCATTGGCTGTATCTCGAATATTTGATTGAAAATGTGAGATAGCATTGGAAGTATTTAAGTATGTAGATTCATATCAATGCGAGTTGAATCAATTCTGCTTGGTATTTTTTTTTTTTGGAGCTATCTGGCTTTTGATTGTTTGAGCTATCAATATTAACTTAGTTTTGAAATGTTTTGTATACTCATGTCTGATTTTTGTTGGTTTCCATATCACCTGTATCTGTCCTACTTATATTGAGCGTTTGGAGGAATCTATGTTTCCAGAGCAAGGATGCAGAGGTGATGTTGAAACTTGGGAGTACTCCAGACAAACGTGAACAGCATCGAATAATGAGAGATGCAATGGAGAAAAGGTTTATACGAGTGACTCGTGGTTCAATAGTGGGAGGAGTACGATTGGGAATGTTCACTGCTGCATTTTATGGTTTGCAAAACCTGTTGGCTGAGAAACGGGGTGTGCATGATGTTTATAATGTTGTTGGAGCTGGTTCAGCAACTGCTGCGACTTTCGGTTTAGTTTGTAATAGTTCTTACCTTAAACTCAAATGATTTATACTCACTGAACTGAAAGAAATTTGGTACTGTGAAACTGAAACACTAATTCATGTATTTTTCTTTGTTTAAACTATGTTTTAGTGCCTGGATCTCTCCGGTGGCGTGCTAGAAATGTTCTGCTTGGATCTGCTCTGGGTGCAGCAATCTGTTTCCCTATTGGTAATTAATCTATCCTTTTATGTTTAAATAGTCTTTGATAGTAGTCTTGATCAAGGAAACTGGATTTTGGGTTCCCTACAATAACTTTCTTAGAATACATTGTCACATATTGAATGGTAAGAAGAAACAAAAATGGGCTCTAAATTGAGTTTGGACTCTTCTCAAGTTTTTTGCCTCCGCTATATAATTGGAGCATGCTAGGTCCTGATTGAGCAGCATGAATGGTCTGAGTGGCTTTTGTGGGGCTGAAAATGAGATGAAAAATTATAGCCTGAGTTTATGTGTCTGATACTAATGCAAGTACTTAATTTTATTTCACGACAGGATGGATTCACTTGAAGCTCGTAGAGAAAGCAAATGAAGGGAATGCCACCCTGCAGTCTGATCCTGGCCAGAGGGGAGAAGCAAAGAGTGGAGTAGGGGCAGCAATTGAGAGGCTTGAAGGAAGCTTGAAGAAATAGATCACTGGTTTTCTGCAGCGGATCGTAATGTCATCCTCATTTTCCAAGGGAGAGTTGGAGGATCATGAGCAGTCTTCTGAGGTAGAAGCGTCATACAAGTGGGAACTTTTTTGCCATGCTCTTGCTCCTCTGTTCTTATGATGGATGTTTCTGGTGATGGCCCTCGAGAATCAAATAGCACTCAAATACTGTGTATATACATGAGACAAACTGTGTAGAATTGTTAGATTATGCTCTCAACTTCAAAGGAAAATTGTTCTTTAAATATGAATCCGGAAGTTTTTCTGGTTTTGGATTTCCTTCGAATATAAACTTGCTCTGCTGCTGTGATAGACAAGTTTTCACAGCATTTTCAACACTCATGCCTTCTTTTATAGAGGACCAGTTGCTCCTTGAGTGCATTGGGAATGCTACCCTGCACTAATGTGGAATAAAAACACTTTTCCTCTATTTTGTGTTTTGCTTCCACCAAAATTCCTTCATTTTCAAGTATTTTACATAACTTTTGACTTTTTCTATATGTATTTTTTTATTTTTTTCCTGTTTTTCCTTTTCTGAAACCATTTTTAGGTGGATATGGGGCACTGACATATCTTAAACCCAAATTAACTTTAAGTGGACCTCTCTCCCGTCGTGTTGTGAAATTGAGAGTAGCAGGATCCCTCTTGTCCTTCTCTTCTAGACTTCTTCCACGAGGACGCGGGTACTTAACTGACAAACAAAACAGTTCATTTTCAAATCTGCTTAAAGAATTCCATTTTCTTTCCTATTTTTTTTCTTTTTTTCTTTTTTGATCAGTTGAAAGGTTCCTCTTGGACATATTCTAATCAAATTGACTGCTTTGGTTTCACCTACATGTCTGCTCGTGGCTACAAGTAAGGTCAACCATAAGGAGGAACCTTCTTCATTAATGTAACCTACATCTCTGGTTTCTTCTCCTCCTCTGCTTTGTTTTGTTTTGTTTTCATTTGATCAATTTTCCTTTTAACAATCGCATCATTTTGCAGAGAGGAGAGGGACTATGGCTGCTTTAATGGTTGGAGGGTCGTTTCTCTCTGGTTTCCTTAATGTTTTGTTTGACAGGATGACTTCCCCTGAGGTTTTGAACTTCTTGAAAGGCTCAAAGCTCAAAGATTGTCTGCTCACGAAGTTGAAGATAATACTGAATTCGGTCAATCGGGTACTGGATGATGCTGAGGAGAAGCAGAATTCTTGGCCTACCGTGAAAGAGTGGCTTGATGAGCTTAAAGTGGCTGTCTTTGAAGCTGATGACTTGCTGGATGAGATTGCGTATGAAGCTCTACGGATGAAGGTGGAAGATGGGTCAACTCCAACGGGCATTGATCAGGTGCGTGACGCTTTGTCTTCTCATAATCCACTACAATTAGGAAAGGATGAGATGGAAGAAAAGTTAGAGGAGATAGTTGAGAGACTTGAATATTTAGTGCAACAAAGGCATTTCCTTGGTTTGGGGGAGGGTATTGCTGAAAACCCATCATCAAAGAAATTGCCAACGACCTCTTTGGTTGATGATTTTGATGTTTGCGGTAGGGATGTAGATAAGGAAACTGTTGTGGAGTTGTTGCTGGCCAATGATGGACATGGCAACAATATTGGTGTCATTACCATTGTGGGTATGGCTGGGATTGGTAAAACTACACTTGCTCAACTTGTTTATAATGACAAGAGGGTGCATGAGTCATTTGATGTAAAAGCATGGGTTTGTGTTTCTGAAGATTTCCATGTTCTGAAGGTGACAAATGATATTCTTATTGAAGTTGGTCTTGTGATTTCTAATATCAGCACTCCAAATCAGCTTCAACTTAAGCTTCGGGAGCAACTAGCAGGGAAAAGGTTTTTGCTTGTTTTAGATGATGTCTGGAATGACAGTTATCCCGATTGGGATTTTCTAGTGAAGCCTTTGAAATCGGCGGCACTTGGAAGCAAGATCGTCATTACAACACGCAATGAAAGTGTAGCAGCAGTCATGCGCACCGTTCCATCTCATTACCTAAAAGAACTAACTGATGATGATTGTTGGATTTTGTTTTCAAAACATGCATTTGATGATGGATACTCAAGTGCACATTCTGACTTGGAAGTGATTGGTAAAAAAATAGCGAAAAGATGCAAAGGCTCACCTTTAGCTGCAAAAGCTCTTGGCGGTCTCTTACGCTCAAAAAGAGATGCTGAGGATTGGAAGAAGATATTGACGAGTAATATGTGGGATCTGCGTAATGATAATATTCTTCCAGCTCTGAGATTGAGCTACTGTTATCTCCCATCCCGTCTAAAACAATGCTTTGCTTATTGTGCTATATTTCCCAAGGGTAAAGTATTCCGGAAAGAGAGATTAGTCCGTTTATGGGTTGCAGAGGGCTTTTTAATCCCTGGTAAAGGAAATAGGGATATGGAAGCATTAGGTGAAGAGTACTTTGATGATCTTGTGTCAAGGTCCTTTTTCCAACAATGCATTGGCAATCGATCTTGCTTTCTCATGCATGACCTCATAAATTACTTGGCTAAGTTTGTGTCTGGTGAGTTTTGCTTCAGGATGGAGAATCATAATTCTCACATGATTTCTAAAAAGACTCGTCATTTATCATATGGGAGGACCAAACGTGATGCCACTATGGATTTTAAGGGCATACATGAAGCCCAATTTTTACGTACCTTCATGCATACGCAATTATCAGAATGGTGGTCGGACAATCCCATTGATAGCAATGTATTGTGTGATTTGTTACCAGCACTAAAGCGTTTACGAGTACTTTCTCTGACTCGATGCCGTAAGGTAGCTGAATTGCCTGATTCAATTGGCAGTTGCAAACATTTAAGGTATCTTAATCTCTATCAATCATCAATAGCCAAGTTGCCAGATAGTGTGAGCAAGTTGTATAACTTGCAAATATTGTTCTTAAGTGGATGTCAGGGCCTCATTTTCTTACCTGATTCAATTGGCAGCTTAAAGCATTTGCGATATGTTGATCTCTCAAGAACTTCTATTGAAAGGTTACCGGAATCTATGAGAAATCTGCATGATTTGCATACTTTACTTTTGTACAAGTGTGGAGCCCTCGTTGAATTGCTGGCTAACATGGAAGGGCTGATCAACTTGTGCCATCTTAATGTTAAAGGCACCAAATTGCTACAAATGCCCTTACAAATGGGTAGGCTGACAAAACTCCAAACATTAACTGATTTTGTTTTGGGAGAACAAGGTGGCTCTAGCATCAAAGAGTTGAAAGGACTTCAACTTCTTCAAGGAACCCTTCGCATTGCTAACCTTCAAAATGTTGCGCATCATAGAGATGCTCTGGAAGCCAATTTGAAGGCTAAGAAGAATCTGGAGAGGTTGGAGTTGATATGGGACGGTAATGCTCATGATTCAGCACACGAAAGGTCCGTGCTTGAGGAATTACAGCCTCATGTGAATATGAAAGATCTTGCTATTTTTCATTATGGGGGTACGAGGTTTCCAGATTGGGTTGGAGACTCTTCTTTCTCAAGTATGGTGTCCTTGAAGTTCCGTAACTGCAAATATTGCTCCTCCTTACCACCACTTGGGGGCTTACCATCTTTAAAAGATCTTTCTATCATAGCGTTTGAAGGACTTGTAACTGTTGGTTCTGAGTTCTATGGACGCTGCACCTCTGTGGTGAAGCCGTTTAGATCCCTTGAAGTTTTGAGGTTCGAAGAGATGCCAAACTGGCATGAATGGATTCCATGCGACTATGAAGCTTTTCCCCTCCTCCAAGAGCTTTACATAATAAACTGTCCCGATCTCACCAATGCCCTGCCCGATCGGCTTCCTTCTTTGACGACACTTAGGATTCAGGGATGTCAGCAACTCTCGGTCTCATTTCCGGCAGCTCCACTTATCCATGACATGGTGCTAGATGACCATTTCTCTTCCCAAATTTCGTTCAGTAAGCGTACTTCAGGACAACACAGCGTTAAAGTATCGAAGCTGGTTGGTCATCACACTCTCAATTCAGTACTAAAGGGGATAGAGCAAATGGTATGTATGTCGTCTAATCTGGAAAAGATCACAATAAAAAACTGTGAATCCCTCAAGTGCTTCCCACTAGAGTTGTTACCCATATTAAAGATTCTTGAGATACGGGAATGTCCTAATCTTGAATCCCTTTTTGTACCTGAGGCAACTTCTGGGGATTTCACTGCTCTCAATTTCCTCATTATAGAAGACTGCCATAATTTGGTATCTTTTCCTGAGGGAGGATTACCTGCACCAAATTTGAGGCGATTCATGTTACTGAGATGCTCAAAATTGAAGTCCCTTCCTGACTGTATGCACTCCCTTCTGCCATCCCTTGTAGATTTGGTTCTAAATAGGTGCCCAGAACTAGAGTCCTTCCCAGAAAATGGTTTGCCCTCCAAATTAGAAGCAATCAGGATCTTTCGCTGCAAGAAACTCACGGCCTGCTACTCCCAATGGAATTTACAGGTTCTGCTCTTCCTTTCACACTTGACTTTCGGAGGGTACGAAGACATCGAAGTCTTCCCTGAAAATATGTTACTTCCTTGCTGTCTTACTTCCCTTAAAATCAGGGATCTTCAAAAACTGAAATTGTTCAACCACGAAGGGATTCGACAGCTCACTTCTCTTACAAAACTGGAGATCCTCGATTGCCCCAGGTTGCAGTCCCTGCCAAACGAGGGGCTGCCCTCTTCTCTGTCTTATTTATCCATCTCAAACTGTCCTGTATTGAAAAAAAGGTGTGAACACGAGAGAGGCGAAGATTGGCCAAAAATCTGCAATATCTCTTGCATAAAGATTGAGTAACAAGGGCTGCAATCCAATACCAGTTCATGCTTACTTCCTGAAATATCTATGTTGGCTAATCTTTAGTCCCCAATTGACAATCACGGTTTTGTGAGTGCAACTGTCCTAATTCGTCATAGATTGGCATTCGGATCCGCTAATTAATCCGCCAGATTCATTCTGCTGCAGATTATGGTACTTATTTCTATGCCAAGAAATTCTTGAATTCTTAGGATTGTGACTCGTGAGTAGTGAGGTTCTTGTCAATGGCTGAAGTAGAAAGACCAAATTTGAATGACAGTATGTATGGGCGAGGCATCACGTTGTTCTGTAGCTCGGACTTGGGGTGATTCGTTTTCTTGACGAAATATGAACCAGATTTGTTCTTTCATTACTTTAAGATCAATCATTCCATTTGTCTATGTTATAATGTTTTGTTTTGCTGAAATGTTTGAACAAGCAGGCATTAATGCAATGCTTGGTCCTTTTTTTTTACCATTTCCTCGTATGTTCTCTTCTTTGTTTCGGACATAACAAAAACACCAAGTTTGTTCAAGGCATAAGAGAGGTCGTACCCAAGTTTCTTCTTTGTGAAAACTTAACCAACATTAATATTGGTTGCAGTCAAATGGTAAGAGATTTATCCACTTTTAACTAAAGTTTTGAGTTCGAGTTTTGAAAATGGAGAAAATTATGTTAGGATAATCACTAATTTTTTGGAGCCGATAGAATTCGAACGAAATCAGTCTCATTGCACCACTTTAGAAAACATTTATACCGGTTCGGCTATTCTTAAAACTTACATTCATTATTCACTATAATTATTTTTTTATTATATTAGACCCTGAATTGAGTTTAAATCCTAACTTTATATCCAAAAATAAAAGAGAAAAAAATGTAAATATATGTCTAAAAGGTGCAAACGTATAGTTTTGACTTGATAAATTTACTTACATTACATGTGTTGGGTCCAGCTCATTTTTGCTGCCCAACTGTCGACTCCGTGTGGAGTCAAATAATAAATTGGATGCTGTAAAATTGGACTTGTGTTGTCCAAGTTTGAAAAAGGAAAACTGGAAGTATGTAGATTGGTACCGTAATTTCTACATTGCCACCGTCCAAGCCACAATTGATGACTTGGAATTACTGCACCGCCACAAATCTAATTTGTGGATTTCTCAAGACAAGCAATTAGTGCTTGTACTATTGCATGCATATATAATATGCAAGTTGGAAAGGAAAAGGTGGCAGCTGGAAAAGAAATGGAGTGCTCGCAGCAAAATTGGAAAGTTAATCCAATTTTGGACTTGGAAAAGCAAGCAGCAATTTTGGACTTGGAGTAAACCAAAATTGATTTTTGATGCAGCCGTTGATTTTGTTGATTGTGGGCTTTGACCTTTCACACATGGGCTGGTGCATCTATAAATAGATGCATTTGTAAATGGAGCATTTATTCGATTGCAACCAAGAGCAATTGGAAAGAGGGTGTGGGCAGAGAGAAAAGTGAGAATTGTGAGAGAAAAATAATTGGTGGATTGATTCCATATTTCGAGTGAGGGTATCCTAAATATTTGGGATTTGGGTTTGAGAGACAACCTATTGTATTATTTTTCTTCTTGGTTAATAAAATTCTCAGATCTGTCCGTGGTTTTTCCTCGTTTGAGGTTTTCCACGTAAATTCCCGGTGTCGTGTATTTGCTTTATTTTTCTATTCGATCCTAAGTGGGAGATTTTTCCCAACAAGTGGTAGCGGAGCCGAAGGTTTGGCTGGGCCTATGCAGTGGGCTTGATGTGGGTGGCACACGGTGAATCTCCTGGCCGAACTTGAAAAGTACGGGAGTTCTCCAGGTCGAGTTGTTCGAAGGGGAGATTGGTGAGCCCAATGTGGTTGGCTCTGTGGTACTTAGTTCGAGGGGGAGATTGTTGGGGTGTGCGAACAAAGAATACCACATCGGAAAGAAGAGAGAAATAAGAAGCAAATATAAGAGGAGTTGATTCTCTTAATGGAATGAGGCCTTTTGTGAAAACCGTGCGGGCTTAGGCCCAAAGCGGACAGTATCATTCCATTAAGAGAGACTCAGGTGGCTTTTATTTCTCCAACAAATGGTAGCGGAGCGGGTGTTTTTTTGTTCTACTTTGAACAATGGATGTCAATACTTCCCGGATGATCTATTTGGACGGCCCAAATTATCCCGTCTGGAAATTGAAAATGAAGGATCTGTTATACATGAAAAATTTTCATCTTCCAGTATTTGCTGATGAAAAACCAGAAGCCATGAAGGACGAAGATTGGTCTATGCTACACTTACAAGTGTGTGGTTTTATGAGACAGTGGATGGAGTTAAATGTGTTGAATCACATCAGTGAGGAGACACATGCTCGTTCATTGTGGAAGAAACTGGAAGAGTTGTATGCCAGTAAAACAGGCAACAACAAGATGATCTTGATCAAGCAGATGATGAGTCTGAAGTATCAGGATGGAACCTCAATGACAGATCACGTGAATAGTTTTCAAGGAATCATGAACGAGCTGGCTACGATCGGAATGAAGTTTGATGATGAGATGCAAGGCTTGACACTTCTTGGCACTCTACCAGAGTCTTGGGAAACCTTCAGAACATCTGTATCAAACTCGAGTCCCGATGGTATCGTTACCATTGGTTCTGTAAAGGTTCGTCTTATAGACGAAGAGAAAAGAAGAATAGCAACAGGTTCTTCTTCACAGTCAGACGTCTTAGTAAGTGAATCCAGAGGGAGAAGTAACCAAAAGAGTTACACAAATAAAGCACACGGTAGAAGCAAATCCAGAGGTAGATTTGCAGATGTTGCATGTCACTTTTGTGGCAAAAAGGGACATCAAGAAAAACTGCTGGAAGTGGAAGAAAGAGAATAAAGGTGACAGAGACCAGAAAAGGGAGGATGGCAACCCCGATGAAAGGATCACAGTCGCTGAAGAAGATTTTCTACTTCTGTATGACTATGTTGATGTGGTGAACACTGCTGATCATGATTCTAGCTGGGTGATCGATAGCGGTGCTACCACTCATGTCACCTTCAACAAAGATCTCTTTGCAACTTACACTCCAGGAAATTTTGGAGTCGTAAGAATGGGTAATGAAGGTGTTGCTGAGGTAGTCGGTTTTGGAGATGTGTGTCTGGTGACTCCAAATGGTGGAAGATTGATTCTTAAGGATGTAAAGCATGTTCCTGACATCCGACTGAATTTAATTTCCACTGGCAAGCTAGATGATGAAGGCTACTGTAACACTTTCTCTGATGGTCAGTGGAAACTTACAAAAGGTTCACTGATCGTGGCAAGATGTAAGAAATGTCCGAAGTTGTACGTGATGCAGGCTACGCTCTTCAACGACATAATTAATGCAGCGGAAAGTAGGAGTACAACTGAGTTGTGGCACAAGAGACTTGGCCACATGAGCGAGAAAGGCATGGCAATGCTCGCCAAGCAAAATATGCTTCCTGAGTTAAAAGGCGGGCAACTGGAGAAGTGTTCTCACTGCTTAGCAGGAAAGCAGAACAGAGTTGCATTCAAGATGCATGCTTCTGACAAGAAGAAAGATGCGCTAGAGCTAGTGCATTCAGATCTATGTGGTCCTATGAAGACAAGGACAGTTGGTGGTTCTCTCTATTTTGTGACATTCATAGATGATCACTCGAGGAAGGTGTGGACTTACACCTTGAAGCATAAAAACCAAGTGCTTGATGTGTTCAAGCAGTTTCATGTCATGGTAGAGAGAGAATCTGGGAAGAAGCTGAAATGCATCAGAACGGATAATGGAGGAGAGTACTTGGGTCCCTTTGATGAGTACTGCCGACAGAAGGGTATCCGACATCAGAAGACACCTCCAAAGACTCCACAGTTAAACGGGCTGGCAGAGAGGATGAACAGGACTTTGGTTGAGCGAGTCAGATGCTTGCTTTCACAATCAAAGTTACCACAATCATTCTGGGGTGAAGCTCTAAATACCGTTGTTCACGTGTTGAACCGTTCACCCAGTGTTCCATTGAAATTTGATGTTCCAGATAGAGTTTGGACAGGGAAAGATGTCTCATACAGTCATCTTCGAGTTTTTGGGTGTAAAGCGTTAGTACACATCCCAAAAGATGAGAGATCCAAACTTGACGCAAAGACAAAACAATGTGTTTTTGTGGGTTATGGCTTGGATGAGTTTGGTTACAGGTTGTATGATCCTGTTGAGAAGAAACTCATCAGAAGTCGTGATGTGGTATTCATGGAAGATCAAACCATAGAGGATATTGTCAAAGCAGAGCGAGTGGTGCCAGACAGAGGTGGCAGTTCTGCTGAATCTGATATAGTTCCTCCGATGCCAGTGCCTGCTGAGAATGAAGTACAAAATGATCAGATGGGTATGGAAAATGTTAATATTCCTATAACAGATGATGTTCCTGATCAACCAGCAGTAGAAGACGCCCCTCTAAGGAGGTCAACCAGAGTCAGACAACCTTCCACTAGATATTCTCCCCAGGACTACGTGATGCTGACTGAAGGGGGAGAACCAGAGTGCTTTGAGGAAGCAGTGGAAGGAGACCAGAAGGAAGAATGGTTTGATGCCATGCAAGATGAGATGAAATCCTTGCATGAAAACCATACATTTGAGTTGGTAAAATTACCAAAAGGAAAGAGGGCTTTGAAAAATAAGTGGGTGTATCGAATCAAGCAAGATGAGCACACCTCACTTCCCCGGTACAAAGCAAGACTGGTCGTAAAAGGATTCCATCAGAGGAAAGGGGTTGATTTTGAAGAGATATTTTCTCCTGTAGTGAAAATGTCATCTATCCGTGTTGTGCTTGGTTTAGCAGCGAGTCTTGACTTGGAAATTGAGCAGATGGATGTCAAGACAGCTTTTCTGCACGGTGATCTAGAAGAAGAGATTTACATGGAGCAACCTGAAGGCTTTCAGGAGAATGGGAAAGAGGATTATGTGTGCAAGTTGAAGAAGAGTCTTTATGGCTTGAAACAGGCACCGAGACAGTGGTATAAGAAGTTTGAGTCATTTATGGGTGAACAAGGCTACACCAAGACTACTTCTGACCACTGTGTTTTTATCCAGAAGTTCCATGGTGATGATTTTATTATCCTCTTACTTTATGTTGATGACATGTTGATCGTTGGCAAGAATGCTTCCAGAATTGAGAAGTTGAAGGAGCAGTTAAGTAAGTCTTTTGCCATGAAAGACTTAGGGCCAGCAAAACAGATTCTTGGTATGAGAATCAGTCGAGACAGAAGTACAAAGAAGTTGTACTTAACACAGGAGAAGTACATTGAGAAAGTTTTGCAGAGATTCCGTATGGAGCAGTCAAAAATGGTTAGCTCTCCTTTAGCTACTCATTTCAAATTGAGCACCAACCAAAGTCCCTCCACCGATAAAGAGAAAGAAGAAATGAAGAAATTTCCATATGCATCAGCAGTTGGAAGTCTGATGTATGCAATGGTGTGTACAAGGCCTGACATTGCACATGCAGTTGGTGTTGTTAGTCGATATCTCTCAAATCCTGGAAAAGCTCATTGGGAAGCGGTAAAATGGATTTTACGGTATCTTCGTGGTACTTCCAAAATGTGTCTTTGATTTGGAAGTGAAAGGCCTGAGTTAATTGGTTACACAGATGCAGACATGGCTGGTGATGTGGATTCACGCAAGTCTACATCTGGTTACTTGATTAATTTTGCAGGGGGAGTTGTGGCTTGGCAATCAAGGTTACAAAAGTGTGTTGCACTTTCCACTACTGAAGCAGAATTTATTGCTGCTACCGAGGCTTGCAAGGAGATGTTATGGATGAAGAAATTTGTCCAAGAACTTGGTTTTAAGCAAGATCGGTATACACTACTGTGCGATAGTCAAAGTGCTATTCACCTTGGAAAGAACTCTACATTCCATTCAAGATCGAAGCATATTGATGTTCGATACCATTGGATCAGAGATGTGCTGAATGCTAAGTCATTGGAGCTTGAAAAAATTCATACCGATGATAACAGCTCTAATATGTTAACGAAGTCTTTACCAGGAGAGAAACTGGAAAAGTGTTGTATGATCGCCGGGTTGGTGGTCACTCCCAAATGAGCTGGAGGGGGAGAATTGTTGGGTCCAGCTCATTTTTGCTGCCCAACTGTCGACTCCGTGTGGAGTCAAATAATAAATTGGATGCTGTAAAATTGGACTTGTGTTGTCCAAGTTTGAAAAAGGAAAACTGGAAGTATGTAGATTGGTACCGTAATTTCTACATTGCCACCGTCCAAGCCACAATTGATGACTTGGAATTACTGCACCGCCACAAATCTAATTTGTGGATTTCTCAAGACAAGCAATTAGTGCTTGTACTATTGCATGCATATATAATATGCAAGTTGGAAAGGAAAAGGTGGCAGCTGGAAAAGAAATGGAGTGCTCGCAGCAAAATTGGAAAGTTAATCCAATTTTGGACTTGGAAAAGCAAGCAGCAATTTTGGACTTGGAGTAAACCAAAATTGATTTTTGATGCAGCCGTTGATTTTGTTGATTGTGGGCTTTGACCTTTCACACATGGGCTGGTGCATCTATAAATAGATGCATTTGTAAATGGAGCATTTATTCGATTGCAACCAAGAGCAATTGGAAAGAGGGTGTGGGCAGAGAGAAAAGTGAGAATTGTGAGAGAAAAATAATTGGTGGATTGATTCCATATTTCGAGTGAGGGTATCCTAAATATTTGGGATTTGGGTTTGAGAGACAACCTATTGTATTATTTTTCTTCTTGGTTAATAAAATTCTCAGATCTGTCCGTGGTTTTTCCTCGTTTGAGGTTTTCCACGTAAATTCCCGGTGTCGTGTATTTGCTTTATTTTTCTATTCGATCCTAAGTGGGAGATTTTTCCCAACAACATGTGTTTCGGAACTTAAAAAGACAAATGTTTTTTCTTATAATTAGGTAAAAAAGTGTTTTTACTAATCATAATTTCCAAAAATTGTCATGGTGTTGTTTGGTTTTTGGTTGTATACGTGTGGGTCAAAGCAAGGCTGAAAATTGGATATTGGAGAAACACAAGAAATCGCAAAGAGATGGAAATCTCCGCAATTAGACAAACTTCTAGACGAGAATCCCCATCGAACTTACCAACCTAATCAAACAACAAAAACAAACAAATTAAGCCATAGTGTTATCAATTACAATGGGAGTGTATTTAAGATAATGAGGATTTGACTGATTTCATTCAAACTTTCACGTTCGAGTATTATGAGAAATAGCAATTAATGAATGAATAAATTAGGACTTCAAGAAATGGCAGGTACTCGGTGTTTGTTTGGTTTGGTTGTTGCCTGATTTCATCGGAGGAAGAGACATAGGCGCCGCCTAGCTAGGATAGTTGAGAGCAAAAATGCTGCAGGTTAATTGCATTTGCACTTGTACTTACCATTTTCTTTGGTATTAATTGATAGCATCAGATTCTGGGAAATAGCGCACTGTTACCTTTAAAAAATAATAGACGTGAGTTTACAAATCACACAGTTTAAGAAATAATATTAAAAAAATATATAAAGTAATTTTTGTTTAGGGTGGCCAGTTATGCGGACAAGCGAAAATCAAGATACAAGGCAACAATGGACAGACGGACAACAGACACGGGCAAGCGAGCAACTAATATGGCAAAAAAAAATACTTTTTGCTATATTTATTGTCAAGGCGTTAATTATTTTCATACCATCGTTTTAGATCCAAAATGTCAATTATAAATTGATGGATCTTATTAAAGAAATCTCGAAGAAGCAAGTGGCTCGATGTTGATAGTGTGAAAAAGGACCAATTCTTAATTACATGCATAGCAACGAAATATTTTAAAACATTAGAGCGATAAAAAATTGCCAACGATTAACCTCAAATCTAATTCGAACCTTGAGGAATGGTGGAAAAGAATTTATAAATTTTTAAAACTGATAATATTCGAATAAGAATAAATTATACGTGCAATCGTTATATCTTTTTTAATTAGAACACTAAAATAGTCAAATAAAAGAATGAATTCACACAGTCATGTGAATCGTATCTTCTTAAAACATTTTTTTTTAGCGAGTGTGCCAGACAAGCATATGTGCAATGTATTAGGACACTTATAGTTATGCCTTTGGGTTTGATGTTGTTTGTTTCCAAGAGAAGAGAAGGGACTTGAGGAAAGAAAACAAATGATACGTTTAATTAATAATTATAGTTTCATTGATTGATGTTGATTTTGATCTACTTTTCAAGTCCCAATAATGCAATAAAATCACATAGATAGGATCACAGGACCATGCTTCCAATTCCATGATTTGAGTTTCCCATTCTTGGATTTTGGAGAGTATCTTTTCAATTTGCGCTCTTTTTTCTATATACTACTTCTTCCGTCCTCTATTAAAAAAGCAAACACTAAAAAATTAAATAAAGTATCACAAATAAAAGGAGTATTTTGATTGACACACGGTGTCAATATTAAACTAGCATGATTTAATATAATGTGTGTAGACGAGCTCGCTTCATTGATATGCTTTTATTTCGTTACACACTACTAAATAAAAACTAATCAAATGATTTACATTTACAATCATGTAAGTAGATATTTGAAACGTTAGGTTTACAATTAAATGAGTAGTATACTCACTAAGTTATAAATATTAATATTTAACTTATAGACATTTCAGATTTTTATCTTTTGCCATTAAGTTAGTAGTTGAATGGGTAATGTGCTCAATGAGGTGTAAGATTGTTTGGTGTAGATTTTAAGTTATTTGTTATATTAAATACTTAGCTTTTAATTCATGAGTGTTTAAAATATCTACATACAAGATTGTAAGCTGTTGGTGTTAGTTTTGTAATAAAATGAATGGTATACTCATTGAGGTGAAGTCTTCTAGAATTGTGTTTGTAATTAAACGAGCGATGTAGTAACGATTGTTAAGAAGCTAACGTTGAAGTCAACAAACTGAAATAAATAAATAAATCAGCATTTTGAGTCTCTAACTTCGAACCGGTTGCATCTACTCCTAACCATATGGAATCACCTCAGTTGGTGTGTCAACTACTATTAAGACCAATTTATTCACTTCACAACTTGGCATTATTTCTAAAATTTATGTTTTTCGAAAATTTGAGCTATTTTACAAAAAAGAAAAATATAAAGTATTTTTCTACGTATAGAATGATCTAACGAGTTATCTCTTCACTAGACATATTTAAAGTATCGATCTAGTAAATTAATTAGTAGCACAACTCATTATCTTTTTTTTATAAAGAGAGGATTGATTTGCAAATGAGAATCTGGCTCTTCTAATTTTTCCTATAACATGACCAATCATGTTAGAAAAATCTAAACCATTCAATAAAATTGGACGGATGAGATTAAAAATTCAAGTAATTAATGAGTTGACCTCTTATTAAATTGTATTGACCGGTCAACTTATTAATGACTTAAATTTTTAGTCTCATTCGTCCAATTTTATTGAATGATTCAGATTTTTCTAACATTACTGCTGATAATTAGAAGAGCCACGAATGATATCGGCAAAAAAAAAGCTTTCTCCATTCCCAACACATTGTTCCAACTGAAAAAGGCCAGATAATAAGGTAAACAAAAACATTACAAATTGCACTAAACAACAAAGCCCAAATCGCAACACACAAGTTGATCACCTCATTCTGGTTCTGGTTCTGCAAAAAACCAAATTAAAAAATGTATATTGCACACTATCCACCTAGAATAAATTGGGATCTGCTACAACGATTCTGTCCGATCCGGACCAACACCCAAAACCGGATTTCCCGAACCAGAAAAACTCACCAATTGCCCAACTGGGTCCCACACATTCTCATCCAGCGGCTTATATATATATAGACCCCTTCCTGATCTCTCATCCTATCTCAAACCAAAAAACAGAGGAAAAAAATCGAATCCCATTTCTAAAATAAACTCTTCTTTTCCACTCCAATACAAGAATCCAGGAAAACCCATATAGGAAAATCAGTTACCTTCTTGATTAGTCATCAGGAATCCACTACATTTATCTCCAGGAAATGATATTTGCAGCACCAAGAACAACAACATAGGAGAAGGACGATGGTGCGGTGTTTCAATATAATGAGCGTGGTGGTGATGGGTGCTTTAGCAGCGTCGATGGTGGTGCTTCCATTGATGTTGCCGCCGCTGCCTCCGCCGCCGTTGATGCTTCTTTTCTTTCCGGTGGGGATAATGGCTGCTCTCATGTTCTTAGCTTTCACCCCTTCGCAGCTGGCTGACGCAGACTTACCTGCTGCTCAGTTTAGTTTTTAATTAATTAGTCTGTAAAAATGAAATGTATGCCACTGACCGGCAGGTTGATGATAATAATTAAGTAAGTTAATGTAGTAATAACATTTTGTCTCCCGTATGTTTTATTTCCTTTTCTTTTTTATATTCTTAAGTTTTTTTTTCTCTCCTTTTTTTTTGGCTCATAGATTTATAGAACCGTTGTATTTGATTTGGTCTGTTTACTCCTCAAAATCGGCCGGAACCACTCCATACATCCTTAGTGAAATGAGACTTACTCGATGTGTGATACTGGATATTTATATTAATCATAGTTCGTTATGTAATTGAAAATGAGATTTGAACTTAATTTGAATTTCTAATCATATTTTTGTCACTAATAAAATAGTCAATGATCTATATATTCATTGACAAATGCACTTTTATTTACGAATAATACTAAATATATTTTGTTTGAATTTTTTATTCATAAATCAATCTCTTGAATTCATTAATTTCTTTGGAACTTTTTTCCTGAAACAACACATTTTGTTTTTAGATCCTTATGTAGATCAATGTCTCGGATGTATTTATTTCTTGAGGAACCTCTTGAACCAACGTGCGGAGTGCTTTGGGTATCTTTTCAATTCTCCATCTTTGTAATCTACATAGTTGATACCAAAACGCACCGTATAACCAGAATTCCACTCGAAATTATCCAGTAACGACCATGCAAAATATCCCTTCACATTCACACCATCCCTATCAAAAGAAAAACAAACCTCACAATAAATAGGTATTTTCAGTCCCATAATAAATTTTTTTTAATAGAAAATGTTTAAAGCAAAGAAATTTCATTTCTCTAATTACCCGCGCTATGCATTCAATATATAATTTACCTCATAAAAAAAATATATAATTATTAGCTGAATTACAATCTCTACGCAATTCTTGAGAAAATTTAAAACATGTACTTTTAGAATACTTACATGATCGCTTTTTGAAGGAAATAAAGATGTTTGTAGTAGTAATCGATCCTCATCTTATCTGCGAGTGCTTCCTTAAGTGGTAAGGTGGCATTACTAAACTCATCAATACCTAATTAATTATATAAGATGCATCAAATTAATTAGATCTTAACCAACAAAAATGATTAATTAGCTAGTACATTTAAAATAATAATAAAATTACTTAATTAATCCGTATATATGTTTGTAGCATTCATTTTTTCTGTTAATATTATCCAATAATTCGATCACTACACTGAATATCGGTTATATTTTATTACTATATGGTAATTAATGTTAGTTATAGGTATACAGTATAATGTATTACTCGCTAATTACCATTCTCAGTGATGTAAATGAGAGGATTATTGTACTTTCTCGTTGTGTAGATTAAAAGATCTCGAATTCCTCTTGGATAAACATAGAGCCAATCCGACGCTCCCTGCATTGTTTCATTATTACAAGAAAATGAAACCATGATTAAGAGTATGAGCAAAATAAAAGCTATTGTTTTAGAGAACAATGTTTTTAATTTATGATATGGGGTTTATAATAAATTCAACTGCAATGGTTTGAGCAACTTCTTTTTATAGTTTAATTAAGAGAGATTTAAATTGTTTAGAAATTTATAATGAATTTATCTACATAAGCGTACCTTTGGACCTATGGGGATCCCATTACGTACGGCTGCGAATAAAAGAAGTTATTATAAAAAAACTAAATAATTAGTTTTCTAATTAGGCCATATATAAATTAAAATTTTAAAATTAAATTGTGCTTACCAGATTGATTGACGCGAGAATCTGTTAAGTAGCTTGCATTTAAATTGTTGGATTGAGGCATATAGGATGCATAACTAGCAGTATAATAATTTAATCCAACGAAATCAAATGACCCCTTTAGAATTTTGGATTGTTCCTTCGAAAACTGGGGTAGCCTGTCCTTAACAAGGGATCTCATTGTACGTGGATACTCACCATTAGTTATTGGATCCATAAACCTGTTGAATGAAATGATATTGTGCGCTTTAATCTCAAACATGCACAGTTTTCTCAAAACTCTTATATTTATGGTGCTACTTACCATCCAAGCACGAAATCGAGTTCTCGTTCTGCAGCATTTTTATGGTGCTTGGCATTAGAATAGGGCACAAACCAATTTGTTACTAATGTAATCCCTATCACGCCATTTTGATATTTCTGCACAAAGAATACATATACGCATGCTAATTAACTAAGGAATTAACGGTAAACCTATATTGTAAAAAAGAAAAATAATAATAATAATTACTTGATTACTAGTTTTTTTTTCTTTGCACCTGATAGTTTTCCTTGTACAAATTTACGACTGCAGCATGGGCAAGAAGTTGGTAATGTGCCACCCAATATGGCTCAGTTGCCGAATCTCCACCACTACAATTCATTTGCTGCCAACTTGAACATCTACCAGGTGCTATGAACCCGAATGCATAGCCACCAGCAGCATAGCTCAATGGTTCGTTTAAAGTGATCCAGTGTTTCACTCGATCTCCAAATTCCTGAAAACAAATCTCTGCATAATCTCGAAAATCATCCCTGTAACAAAATTGTTGAGCAATAAACCTCGTGTGGAATCGAAATATTAGTCATAAATTATATATAACATTAAAAACGCAAATTAATTTGAGAGATACTGAGCTCTAAATCAAGAATAATAGTTATTTATTGAAAATGGAAAAAAAAAATACTTACACAATATTGGCACTTAAAAAGCCTTTATACTCGTCTTCTAGTGCTTGAGGAAGATCCCAATGAAAAAGGGTTACAAAGGGTTTTATATCTGTATAAAAAAACCATTAATTTTAAATATTTTATTTATCTACGTATAATTAGTCAGTCCATCGAGGTTGAAATCGAGCTAGTTTATAAAAAAAATTGATGCATAAGATGTCTACAAATGAAAAATAGATGATGAATAAATGAATCACAACCATTGGCTAAAAGCTCATTGATGAGATTGTTGTAGTATTGGATTCCTTTCTTATTCACACCTCCTCCAAGCTTTCCACCTGAAAATGCATATTTTCAAAAAGAGAAAATAAATCACATCTTTGCGAAATAATAGATTGATTTTTAAGAAGAAAAAAAATATTGCTTGTCGTTCTTTAGGAAATAAGTTTTGAGTCCAATCTTTAGTACTATAACGATGATTAATATAACTAATTTTTTATTTAAAAAATATTATTTTTAAAATATAAAAACCATTAATTAAAGTCTGGAATTCGAATACTTCTTACTTGGCAGTATTCTTGACCATGAGATTGAAAATCTATAAGTATCTAAGCCCATCTCTTTCATAATTGCGACATCTTCCTGTCAATATAAGTGTAATTAAATTAATTTGGAGAAACTTAGGACATCACCATATTTTACTCTAATAATGGAATTCCCTTACCTTGTAACGGTGGTATGCATCGATTGCTATATCTCCACTGCTTCCATCTTTAATTTTACCTGCAAATTGTTTTGTTTTCAGTAATTTCTACTTGGTGACGCAAATTTAAAACTCACTTGTTTAGAAGCATCGCTAAATTATTATAAGTTTATTGATAATTTCATCGTGAAGAAAGGATACTGATATCATTGGTTGTCTAGAGTGATCAACCACTTAAGGTTCAATTTAGATAGTTTATATCGATGCTTAATCATATTATATGTTCTTTAATGTGCTAATTATAATGTGTTTCATTCTAGCTAATTATATCGGTGTTTCATTCTATGTAAATTTATAAATATGAAAAACTCAGATATAGATCGGAGACAGACCTGGAAATCTATGAGTATATGTATCCCATATACTAGGCCCTCTTCCATCCTCAGCCGCAGCACCTTCATACTGATATTTTAATAAAAGATAGTAGAAATTAATCAAAATACATAATTGTTCGTGGTATTAATTACAATATAAATGTTAAATATCCGATGAAAGGTTTTGAAAAATTGAAGGTAAAAATGAAAAGAAAACCTGATAAGCTGATGATGCTGTCCCGAAGAGGAAACCGGGAGGAAAACTAGCACGGCTAAAAGAAGGAGACGACGTAGTTTGATTTTTGGCGATGGAATCTATGACGTCGTCGTTCTTACCGACGACGGCAGCGACTGATGAATATCGAAAATGAACAAGAAGCAGAAAGAAGAAGCTGCTCTCAAGAACTGCCATTGTCTTGGAATTATTTTGCAACTCTACCTGCACGAGTCGTTTTATATTGATGTATCATCATCATGTGTGTTGGTCCATGGGTCATATATCTGGATCTCTAATAAGTCAAACATATCCATATATTATGATATACAACGTTTCCAAGCCAACCCAACTCTAAAGTCATGCTGGTCCAATTTAGTCCCATACAGAGTCGAATTTTTCCTTTGGCTGGCACTTCGCGACCGTCTAGTGACTAGGGAATTTTTATGGAAACGTAGGATGCTACTTGAGGAAGACAATGTTTGTCCTCTATGCGATGTACAAGGTGAATCTGTCCATCATATTTTGCTCCACTGTAAAACTTCCATGACATGCTGGGATGCAGTGATGTGTTGGTTAGGCGTGTCCTGGTGTCCTCCCAGGAATATAGGTGACCTATGGGGCTCTTGGATGAGCTTTGTGCCTTGGGGAGGGGCAGAGATCAGAGGGAAGTGGAGGGTTCTATTTTATGCTTTAGTATGGAGCTTGTGGTTGCAAAGAAACAAGGTTGTCTTTCAGCAAGAAACGTTTTGCTCGAGACGGGTTTTCAACTGCGCCTTTTCGTTTTGGTATAGGTGGTTAAAGACTTCAGATCAAGCTTTCCCTTATAGTTTGGGTATGATGTTGCTGTCTCCGTCGTGGTTACTTACATTAGGTCGGATAGCTCAGTAGTCTTGGCTGTTGTTATCTTTACTCTGCTGGTTTTCTTCCTAGTTTTGGTAAGTCGCTTCCTTTGTTGAGGAGCTTTTTCTGTACATTCTTTCCTTCTTCCTTCCTACCTCTGGTAGGGAATGAATAAAATTCTTCAGCTTATTAAAAAAAAAAAAAAATATCCTGTTTTTTAAAAAAAATTGTAATAAGAACATATTTAATTAGCTATTTATGGAATATTTACCAAGTTTTCCTTTTTCGGTTATAATTGGAAGGATATGATTTTAATTGGAGCTGGTTACATATAGGTGGTGGGTAATTTAGGTAAATATAAGATTAACACTATCCACATAGATAGGTAAACCAAGACTCCTTACTTAACTAACCAACTTTCAGAGTTTCTTTGGTGGGATTATCAGCCGGTCGGTCTCTAGTCGAAGCCTAGGGCACTCTTCGCCTTGGGAGTTGTTGGGAAAGGAGGAATTTGTACTTTAAGTAACTCCGCTAACACTGGATATGCTGAATTTAAGCTGAGAGATGCTAGGTCGTCTTTCGAATTCTCGGGGTCAGTGTATTGATTAAGGTATTGGATTACTTTCTTTCAGTGGTAGAATGGTTAATGATAGCATGGATTAACACTAGACGTTGATTTAGATGTATTTAGAAATCACTCCTAATTTTTTTTTAGTTATCCTCCTTGATATCTTATAATTTCTTTTGAAAAAACATATATATATATATATATATATATATATATATATCAAGTGCTCATGCCAATTCACTACATTAATTTGTCACGTGATTATTATATATAGGTAGTGGGGGTATTATTCCGGTCCAAATCGGGAGTGGTTTTCTATATACTCATCAAAATATGTGCACATTGTCGAATGTCGACCCTGGAATCTGTATATTTATTATATTACTCAATTATTGGATGGCATAATTTATAAGGTCGTTTTTGAAATCATGGGCACACTACAATTTGTCGGCATGCATGTAATATTTATGCGCCTCATCTTTTTATAATATACCAAGGAGAGATGAGGTTGTATAGTATTTGACTTGGAAGAACTTTGAAGCCGGCTGTCGTGTTTTATCTTCCTGTCCGGCCGGCCGGGGGAGTGTTCTAAATTTCCGTGTTGTAAACTTGTAAGATGCGGTTTGACGTGTCCCATTAAAAGACTAAGTTATTCGTAGAAAGGGAATTTTTATTTCCGCACCCAATTAACTTATTTTCACTCTAAATTAGTTTAAAAAAATTATATTATTTTCTCATATCTCAATTTTTCTTATCAAATTCTAACCGAACAGAACATGTTGGATACTACTTGATCACAATCAATTGCACAAATCCCTCCTGTGGTGATCATCAGGGATACTGCTATGAACTTACAGCTCACAAGGAGGAGATGCGCAGTCTCAGGTACTGGTCTTTCACGAAGAACATCGAAAGGAACGTTGATGATATCAATTGCACAAACTAGGCTGTTTGGGAGTCTGGGTTGGGTACCCAACCCAGCATTCCCAAACTGAAATGGCTTGAATGGTGTTTGGTAAACACCATTCAGCCAATGAAAATCCCAAATTTGGGTGGCCAACCCAGGAAATTTACAAGGTAAGGGAATGGGCCATTTTTGGCCATTGGGAAGATGAGGAAAAGGGTCATTTGCGGGATGGAGGGGTTCATTTGTTTCGGACAAAAATAACCTCAGTGTCCTTTGATAATTACGATCCATACCACATATTTAATGTTGAAAAAATTTCTTATTCCCCTCATTCTCCCCTCTCTCTCAAATTTTAGGGTTGTAGCCGCACTCCCTTCCTCCTCTCTTCTTCTTCCTTCAACCTCGGGCTTCCTCATCTCCAGCACTCCGTTTCTTCAAGTCTTCTTCTTCAACCTTCGCAAACGCTGTCTTTCCCAACCAGGTACACCCTCGTCCAAAACGCAAGTGAAAATTGTGGTTTATGCTTTGTTTGCTTTGTTTCATGAATGGAGAAATATGGATTTTTTGGTGGGTTTGTGTTGTTTTCTTTTGTGGTACTAGAATATGGTTTTGATTTAGGGGAAGAACAATAGAGATTATGATAAAAAAAAAAGAAGACAAGGTGCAAGTAATGAGCATGAGTTGATGGATACATGTCTGGTTTTCGATTAATTTGGTGTTTACTAGCTATTTGAAATGTAGAAACTTGTTTTCTTTTCTTCTAGTTTTCCCTCCTTTTGTTATATTCACATATACTTAAATTTACATGAGATTTCTTGATATGCATGTACTCAATTCAAAGTTTTTATGGACATTGAATATGTAATTTGTTTAGACATAAAAATTGAATTATTAATCACTTGTTTCAAAGGGTGAGAGTGAGATTATCAAACCGCTAATCCAGTCGGCAGCAATGGAAGAGTTTATCATGTTTTAGAGAGTAGAATCTTGCATATCCCAAACCGAACGATGTCAAATGTCATCAATGTCAATGTGGTATGGAAAATAAATGTAGAAGTGAACGAGTAGATGTAGGGGTGTTGTACTTGAGCGGAGTGGTAAATACCTAACTTCAAGTGCAAGGTTGTCCAATGGATTAGGGGATCCTACGACTTTGACAACACAATCTAATCCCATGTACCTATATTTGGTCAGCTTCATTGTTTAAAGATGGCATTAACGTGGACTAATGTTGAATTCCCGATGAGTATATGTTAAAGTTAAAGCAAAAATGTTGATGTATATGCATATCTTTTGCGGCTTCATTGATTTACCATCTCTCTTTTTGGTTTAGATACTTTGTTCAGACAACAATAAGATTTTTAGGAGTTTCATTATTGGCTAAAAATATTTTTCTTTTAGAATAAAGGAGAAAACAGCTTCCCTATTTGTATGGGCTTGGAATTGGGGTATATGAATACCTTTTCACGGTTTGTACTTCTTTTCCTGAATTAGTAGTATTTGGTGTTCTTGGGCTTTCTTGCAAATTGTATTTGTATTTAAATTAAGTGAGTTTAAGGAGATGGTTTCGTTGTAGTTGTTTGTTGTTGATCTTTCCTAGTTAGTTTTGTTGTGGCTGTAGTTGTTTTGTGACAAATATTTTGTTAGGAAGTTGACATCGATCATAAGTAGTGTGGTGAATGGTTTGAGGGATTTCAGTCTATTGATTAGTGAGTTTAAAGCTAATGTTGGTTTAGAGAATTGTGAATAATGATCGGCTTGATCATCATTTGCGAAGTGTTGCATCAAGACAAACGATGGTTTGGCCGATTTGTATTATGTTTTAGGGTTCAGTTTGTTACATGTTTTTGTTGCTTGAATTTGTGGTGTATTATAGTTGGTTGCATTTTTGGTTGCTTGCATTTGTGGTGTATAAGTATAGTTTGTAACATTTTTGGTTGCTTGCATTTGTTACCGTTTTGGTTGCTATAAATGCATTGTCTTTGTTGTAGATGTCAAGTCAAGGAACTGGTAGCAGAGCGCCCAAGGCTGTTTGGCACAAGAGTTCAGTGTACACATTTTGTGATGTGTGCATTGTTGCTATCGGGAAAATGTTTAGGCCACACACTCATTTCAACAAACAGGGGTGGGACTTCATCGCAACTGAGTTCCGGACCAGAACTGGTCTGTGTTACGAGCAAAAACAACTAAAGACGAAGTGGGATGGTCTGAAAAAGGAATATAAGTTGTGGAAAGACTTGACGCGTAGTGAGACGGGGTTAGGATGGGATCCTCACAAAATGACTGTTGCGGCAGATGATGCTTGGTGGGAAGATAAGATCAAGGTATATTCTTGCCTTTTGAAACAACTTTGCACTACTTTCATAATGTTTGCTGAGTTAATGGGATGTCTGATATGTCTTCATTGTGTAGGTTAACCCGAATTTTGCAAACTTCCGCATATGTGGAATTGAACCTGACCTCGAACTTAAACTGGAAGCCATGTTTAGCACCGTAATAGCTACCGGAGAGTTTGCTATGGCACCCGGCTGCAATGTGCAGGTTGCGCCACAGGAGACCGAAGTTGATGCTGAAGGTTGCGGTGATTCAGATGAAGCAATTCATCTGGATCAAACTCTGGACGATTTGTTTGAGGGTGGCACTTCTGAAGCGGGAATAACAGGTAGTCGGAAGAGAACGGTTGAGAGTAGGGGTGGTGGTCAGTCAAGCCATAAAAGGCACAGAGGAAAGAAGCAAACTGGGGGCGCTGCAATGCTTGCTAGACACCTGGATACGTTGGTCGGTGCGGTGGCATCTAGGAGTTCAACTGCGAACTCTAAGGTTACAGACCCCCCTGTTCCAACCTTAAGAGTTGTTGTCGCAGACATGAAAACCCTTCCAGGGCTGGACATCAACGGAGACCTCTTCATGTGGGCCACTGAATTTCTGGAGGACAAAATGAAGAGAGAGGTCTACACTGAGCTCGATACATCGGCACACAAGATCAATTGGTTGAACTATCATTATACTCGTAAGGGGTCAAAGAATTAGTGAAATTTGTATTCCCGGATTTGATGAAAATATTAGTACCTGTCTTCTATATATATATTTGTTGTGTTGCATCCGTGTATGACAATATAAGTAGTAATCATGTATGAAAGAATTATTATGATTTGCGTTATTTCAAACCTATTTTGATGATGCATTCTAACAATTGATTTATGTTCAATTACCTCAACATAAAATTGTTAAAAGGATTTAGGAAAAAACGAGCTTTGAAAATTGCATTTTGAAAATCGTATGGGACTAAAGAAAAGAGGTTGGCGTGATCACGCTAAGGTCTTAGCGTGATCACGCTAGGCTCTTTTCGCTTGGCGTAATCACGCTAATATCTTAGCGTGATCACGCTAAGGTTTGCTCAAATGTAGCAAATAACGTCAGAATGTAGCGTGATTCACGCTAAGAGTCTTAGCGTGATCACGCCAAGGCAAGAGAGCCTAGCGTGATCACGCTAAGACCTTAGCGTGATCACGCCAAGACAGTTTATATAAATTCAACATTTCCTTCTTTTTTTGACTTTTTCCAGAAAAAACTCTCTCCTCCAACCCGACCCCTTCACCCCATAAATCGATTTTCTTCTTCGAATCTTGCCGAAATCTTCTCCGAATCCTCTCAAATTTAGACCACAGCTTCCCTACATCCATTCCAACAAAACCCATCAAGTTATTTCGACATCCATCCGTAAAATCCCTCTCAAATCGGAAATCCCTAGTTTCAAAACCCTAACTCCCAAAATCGATTTTGTACCCATTTATCCTTCTTCTCTCCGGTCATTATGGCAAAGGGTTCTTCTTCTAAGCGTTCTAGGAGTAATACGCCGAAGAAGCCTTCATCAAAGGGTCGAAAAGCGACTGCAGCGTCTTCCTCCTCCGTGGAACCCGACTATGAAGCTCTTGCGGCTGTCGATCCTCACTTCTACTTTCCTCCTGCCAATTTTGATGCCAGGTTCTTTGTTGATGAAGAAGCTCTTGTTCGTTTTCAAGATTACTTTAAATCTGCTCAAATGATTAAGCCTCACTTGTTCAAATTTGCTGATTTCCTTCCTTGTGATGTGCCTAGATTAGTGAATGCTCAGGGTTGGTCTGGGGTTGTTAATAGGTCTAGACATTACAGTCCTGTGCTGGTTCGGACCTTTTATGCCAATTTGGTACCTAGAAGGATCATTAAGGATCCCGCCTATTGTGTTCTTACCTCCCGTATTTTTGGCAAGGATATTCGAGTTGATTTGGGTATGATGTGTAGGATTTTGGGCATACCTAATGAGGGTATGTGTTACTTTGCCTCTCGTGGACCTGTCTTTAATCCTCATTTTAATTCCTTTGATCAATGGAACCTTGTTGCTCCTGATGAGCAACCTCTCAAACCTGTTCCCCTCAACTCCTTGGATCCTCTCTGTTATTTGCTATACCATCTTGTCTCTAAGGTTATTCTTCCTCGGGTAAGTGATTTGAGTGCTATTCCGGGTATAGAAGTTTGGGTGCTGTTTTGCCTGTTAACAAAGAAGAAACTAAACTTAGGTTATTTAGTCCTCAACCATATGAATAAGGATCGTCTGAACCATATGGGTTCCCAACTTCACCTCCCCTATCCTCATCTAGTTATGGACATTTTGGAGGCTCATGGTATTAACATTCCTGTGTGTGATGAGTTCTCAGGTGCTTGTGTGCGTTATGATTCGACTCATCTCACTTCTCGTTTGAAGATTACGCTCGAAAATGGAAGGCTTGCCTATAACGCTAACAAAAGAATGGGAAAACGATATGTTTTGGCTCGCATTCTTCCTGAAAATGATGAGAGTGATGTGCAACACCAGGAGCGTGTGAACGCTGAAGCTGGTCCCAGTGCAACCCAGCCAATGACTGAAGATGCTGATGTAGACGAAGAAGGACTTGCTGATTTCGATGATGTTGATGATGAAGATGACGACTACGTCGACATGACTTCTCTACATGAGCAAATCTTGGACCTCTCTTCCGACGTGGCAGATCTTCAAACATACATTAATCACCTCGGCATAAGGATGACTGCAAATGTGGCAAGGCAAGCCGCAAGAGATGCCCGCACTGAAGAAATGTTGCAAGCTCTTTTGGATCGTGTTCATCCTCCTCCTCCTCCACATCATTGTTAGCATGTACTGTTTTAACGCTTTTGGTATCTCAAGTAGACTGACTTCTTTTCGTATTTTTTGGATGATTGGTACACGCCTTGTGATGCGTAGTACATATTGTCTCAAACTCTCCTCTTATACATTTCTACTTAAAATTACTTGCTTATTGTTTTAATTAATTTGTGGTTGTCATTGTGGAAAAAGGGGAGATTGATAGCCCAAAGGGTATTTTAAACCTATTTTGATGATGCAAAAACACATAAATTAATGTAATTGCTAAGTCAAAATGTAAATTCAGTAGGTAACGTGAATAACGTCAAGTGCTTAACGTGATCACGGTAAGCTTGCGTGATCACAGTAATACCTTACCGTGATCACGCTATCATCTAACGGCTATTTTTTCAAATCTGTGTTCTTACCGTGATCACGGTAAGTCCTTACCGTGATCACGGTAAGACTCTGACAAGCTCCAACAGCTCTTTCATCCACTAAAAACGGTCACTTTTGCCTCCATACTCTCTTGTCCGAACCTCCCTTCATAATACACTATTAATACTCATCTTAGATGAGTTAGAACACCACAAGAAACAACAAGAAAGCTCTTACTTACTTCAAAATACTAATCACCATTTACAACCCACAAAACAAAGATGGATAGCTCCTCAGAAAGTGAAATGCATAATGTAGAAGAGGAGAGTACAGGTAAACTCATTCTCATCATCCTCCTTTTACTTTCATGCAATGGTTAACCTCATTCTCCTTTTAAGATAAATGTTGGATGGTGCATAAGATATGAATTAGGTAGTTCTTAAGTTAAATTAAAATTGAAAAGTAGGGGAGAAAATGTCTACCAAACTTCTTCTTAAAATATATATCTTCCGAAAATGTCTTAATTGTACTTTTAATATTAGTCACTTTAATCTTTTGTAGATAATGATTCGCACGTGGAAGAGGAGGAAGAGTTTTGGTGGCTAATGACGGCTTCGACTGCAACCGTCAGTACATATTTCTACACTTACATGCATAAAGAACCGTGTATGACATCGCACCAAACCGGAATGAATTGGTTGACTGAGATATTGTCTGCAAGAGATTCACGGTCTATTAACATGTTCCGTATGGATAAGGACACCATATTAGCACTAGTGTGCACATTACAATCATCTTGCAATCTGCAGTCGTCGCGAAACATGTCAGTTATTGAGAAAGTATGTATGTTTTTATTTACCATCGCCTTAGGGGCGTCAAACAGGCACGTATGCGAACGTTTTCAACACTCTACTGAAACTACTAGTAGGGTTTTCAATGAGGTTTTAGATGCTGTATGGTCATTGTCAGAGCACATAATCCGTCCAGGAGACTTCAATATTGTCCCGCTAGAAATATTACACGATGCAAGGTATATGCCACATTTCAAGGTATGATTTCGTATTTACCAATTTCATTACGAGCTTTATAATAATATTTATGTTATGCACCTCTGTTACATCCAAATACATTTTGGCCATTTTATTTAGGATTGTATTGGAGCCATAGACGGAACACATGTACATGCTTGTGTCAGCGCAGAAGATCAAGTTCGATACATTGGCAGAAAAGGTATACCGACTCAAAATGTTATGGCAGCATGTAGTTTTGACATGAAATTCATCTACGCTTGCGCTGGGTGGGAAGGCTCAACGCATGATACCCGTGTTTTCTATTCTGTAGTGAACAATCCAGTATGGAAATTACCTCAACCACCTCCAGGTTAAATTCATATATTCATTATGTTTATTTATTTCATCTCTTAGAGTCCTCGTTTTAATAACCTTGACTTCTTTCTGATATTAGGTAAGTATTACCTAGTAGATGCTGGCTATCCTGACATTATTGGGTACCTGAAACCTTACAGGAGTACAAGGTATCATTTACCTGACTTTAGACGAGGCCAACCACCCAGAGGTCGTAAGGAAGTCTTCAATCGGACACATTCATCATTACGGTGTTGTATTGAACGAACATTTGGAGTATGGAAGAGAAGATGGAAAATACTACGTGACATGCCATCGTATCCATTCCCAACGCAAGTGAAAATTGTAATCGCTTCGATGGTGTTGCACAATTTTATACGAAGCAAATCGTTAGAGGATCTTGCTTTCAAAAGTATGGACGAGAATCCAGAATTTATACCGGAAGATATTTTCGGGGATCCGGATGGAATTTCGCAACATGCAATGCATATGGATGAAGGAAGTATGGAAAGTGAAGCGAATAATAGTCAAATGTTGCCGATGAGTGATGTTCGTAACGCAATTGCTAACAGCTTAATGCTTAATACGTAATTTAATTTAATTTTAATTTAGTTTTTAACCAATGCAAACTGTAAGGGACAATTATTTATCATCCTGTTTTGGTATTATTATTATTAGATAAACGAGCCAGGTTTGTAATCATTTGTGGATTTGCTTATTAGAAAAAAGTATATTTTGTTTTACTTTTATCAAGGATAAGTATTTTGTTTTCTTTAAATTTAGTTTTTAACCAATGCAAAGTGCAATGTCTTATTTATGGTATATAGATCAATTTTATTAGATGTTACATTATAAATAAATTGGTAAAAAAAAATTATAAAGATGAAAAAATAAAAAAATTATAAACAGTTAAAATGAATTATGCCATTTATGGTCATTTTACATCCAAACCATAGTTTTGGTAAACTGGACTACCAAACAGCACCCTCCGTTTCCCAGATTTCGTTTCCCCACTGAATTTTTACAATTATTTTACCAAACAGCACCCTCCGTTTCCCAGATGTTGTTCTCCAACTGAACATTTCCCCACTGACCATTTCCCCACAGAACTGGACTGCCAAACAGACCCTTATAATATACCAAGGAGAGATGAGGTTGTATAGTATTTGACTTGGAAGAACTTTGAAGTCGGCTGTCGTGTTTTATCTTCCTGTCCGGCCGGCCGGGGGAGTGTTCTAAATTTCCGTGTTGTAAACTTGTAAGATGCGGTTTGACGTGTCCCATTAAAAGACTAAGTTATTCGTAGAAAGGGAATTTTTATTTCCGCACCCAATTAACTTATTTTCACTCTAAATTAGTTTAAAAAAATTATATTATTTTCTCATATCTCAATTTTTCTTATCAAATTCTAACCGAACAGAACATGTTGGATACTACTTGATCACAATCAATTGCACAAATCCCTCCTGTGGTGATCATCAGGGATACTGCTATGAACTTACAGCTCACAAGGAGGAGATGCGCAGTCTCAGGTACTGGTCTTTCACGAAGAACATCGAAAGGAACGTTGATGATAGCAACAGTTACCGGGCTGCTTCGATGGGGTTTCCACAGGTTCCATGTCGATTCTTTGGTTCTTGTGGTGAATATGCAAATGCTGTTGAGTAGAAGAGCATGTCTCTAAACTCTAGACTGTGCTAAAACCTGAACTAGGTTAGCTTTACTTTTGCTTACTTGTAATTCATCATTCACGTAACAATAGAAAAAAGTAACAGGAAAGTGCATCAAATGCTCACACTAAATCGTCTCCCCTCTATCTATTAGGATACCTAATACAAAATCATGTGAAGTAGGCCTACAATCATTTTACAACAGACATCAGCGAGGCAAAGACCAACTCGGGTCTGGACTGACGCATTAGGCAGCATAAATCATGCACATGGCCGCTTTGTGCATTTTCATTAACACCAATCTTGCGACTACTTCACATGTCACTGTTAATAATGTCTCGCATCATCTGTATTGGGATGAGCCCTTCAGTTCGGATTGCATCCTTGTTTGGATCTGAACTGATGAAAACCAGTGTCGGCAAACCTCGAACCTGAGCAATGTTACATCTTAAATATCCAAATCCATGTTCTACAAGCGTAAGATGCTCAGAAAAGGAGAAAATGACATTCAGAAAATTACCTGCATATCACGTGCAAATTCATATTCATCGTCGGTATCAACCTTAACAATCATTGCATTGCTCTCGTATTCCACAGCAAGCTGTAGAGGTCATTCTCAAGTTATGAAAAGGTTTTAGAATTAAATCAAGCTGGCGCCACACAAGAAGTGACTGGTCATTTCAAAATATCATGTTTAATTCCATTTCATAAAGTGAAGACAGATACAACATCCAACAATGGTTGACAGGAGTCTAAAGTTTAGGGTAACAACGGAAAGGATATGAAGCAATTTAGCAATGCCAGAATGTGTCCCGTAACTAGTAGGTGATGAAAGAAGCTAATTTTGACTAAACGTCAAATTTCTTATCTAAGAAAATGGAAACTATCAACCCAGCCTCTGCAAGGATAAAGGAAAGAAGCATCAGTGACATCAGAATATTCTACTGATCTACCTCTGCATCAAACAAATTGGCTGCAGAATTTAAGGGGTAAAAGATTACAGAACAGATCAAACAAATGACTCTTATGATTGTTCCTAATAATTTTATCCCTCAACATCTCACAAGAGCGAGGCAAGACAGAAATTTTATGGAAAGAACTAAAATAAATGCATTGCTCATCAGAATTCTGTTGAGCATGATCCCCTGTGTTTTTCACTGAGCAAAAGAGATCGCCAAAAACTCATTCTAAAATGATTCCAAATGGTATCATGGTGAGTTCCAAACAAATGGTACTTTCGAGAATAGACTTCTGAACGAGAGAACAAATTAATATGCAAAGTAGCTACAAGCCCCCAGCCTCCTAGTTCTATTCCCTGGAGCCGAACTAAATCCAGAAATTGTAACCTTGGAATCCACCATTATGATTTACCCCATACTTGAAAAGACAGAAACTTTACAAGTGACACCCATTAATAGCAACTTTAACAATGACATGAGTTGTATTTCATCTGCACTAGTATACCTAAAGGCTATTAAATAATTTCATGCATTTGTTTCCTAAGAATACAACGTCGAAAATTTATCTCCCCATCAAGAAATTGAGCAGGGGCGTATGTTGTATTTCTCATTTGCTCAATATCAGTCCTACCCTAAAAGTTTGAGGTAATTTCTTCATCTTCATCAAAATCTGAAGTATGTAATCGTTATTGTTATTATATAGTTATCAGACAGGTTAGTCAAATATCCTTACCATGTTCTCAAATAACAATGGCCAGTCTCAAGAAAAACTACACTAGAAAACCCACAGCACCTATACTCTATATGCAGTAGCTTGTAACCAATTCATCCTCACACTCCGGTAAGTTTGGAGGTAAGCAAGCTACCTATGTGCATTACAAACCACAACTCCACCTAATCAAGTGGAGCCTTAACCAACAAACTAGGTGCTATTGGCATTTCAGAAGATTCATGATCTATCTTCCCTATTATATTTAGCTACAAATTCTCATCTCAACTAGATAGAGAACCCAAACTCACCACTAAATTCTAAATGTCTGTGTACCTCATAATAACAACAGGTCTGAAAGTCATGAATATCAGGAAAACTGAGAGTAAAAAACATCAAAAAATTTCAAATGAAAACCCATTCCGTACCATTTCAAGTTCTTGAGCCATCAAAATACAAGGTCCACACCAAGTTGCAAAGAAATCAATAATCAGAGGCACATTTCTCTCTCCCCTAACCAATTCCTGTATCTCCTCTGCTGACAACTTTTTCTGCTCAATCACAATAAACGAACAAACAAGCACAGTCATTAACCTGGCAAAATTTTCTTAAAGTTCCTCAAAAACCAAGCAAAACCCACCAAAGTACAAGTCTTTACACAGGATAAAAAGAGAAATTACATGTCATACCACGAGATAGTCTTCCCTGATATACTTTCCCTGAGGGGGTTTGCAAAGCAGCCTTCGTGGGCGTGTTGAGAGTGAGAAAGGTTTGTTTTTTATGGGATTGGTGGAAGAAAGGAGAGTGTTTTCTTGATGGGTTTCAAAGGAAGAGTGTGGAAAAGATAGACATGGGGGTGAAGAGCGGGAGACCACAATGGATAACAGAGGTTGGAGAAGAGCCATTGTGAGAGAGTACGGTGAAGTGTGCAAAGGATTTTGGAGAGGTTTTAGGGGGATGAAATAAGATTTGGGGATGTTTGGGGCCTTGGCTGCTTTCTTTTCCAGACACGTTGTCAAATGACATGGTTGGTCGTACAGTATAACTCTTTATTTAATATAGTATCTAAAATATAAATTTATTTAATTTAATTTTTAAAATATAATATTTTGTTTAATTTAATTATTTTAAAAAAAATTATCCGTTTAAAATAGTGATATATAAGTTATATGCTGTGTGCTAAAGGATCAAATTAAATAAAATAATCATTCTTTAGAAACTATAATAAATAAAGTGTTACTCTCTCCGGTCTAAAATATATGACGTTTGATTGAGTGCTTAATTGTCTTATTAATCATCCTATTTTCCTATTATTTTGGATGATAATTCTACTAATTTTGGGCGTTTTTTATTCCTTTTTGCAGGAAACATATTTGAGAGGCTAAGGCTGCGTTTCATAACGGAATTAATTCTGTTTGGAGTTATTTCTGTTTTCTAAAATTTTCCATCTGGAGTTATTTCTGGAATTATTTCTGTTTTCCAAAATTCTGTTTCACAGCTACAGTACGTTTTCTGTTTTCCAGCCTTCATTTTCCAACCTTAGAAAACTCAAAATCGTATTCACCTAACAAATATTTCTTACTTTTTTGGAAGAAAAAAACTACTACTATTATTAAATGAATTTTATTTTAATTAAAAAATAATGCTAATGTTATTTTTTTGTTAAGATTAATAAACTAAATAGTAGCCCATTTTAAGTTTATTAAAGATCAAATATAAGTATGGTAAACATATTCATGTTTAGATTCAAAAGCACAAGCCATTTAAGGGTTGTTTAATTTTTGGAAAATTTTCTAAAAATTGGAAATATTTCCAAAATCTGTTTCACAGCAACATTTTCCCAAATGGAAAATTTTCAGAAAATTTTTCAGTTCTCCAATTACTATTCAGTTTTCCAGAATTAACACTACAAATTTGGAAAATTCTGGAAACGCCATTTTTTAAGTTTTCCAAAAAAAAAATACCAAATTTTTTTTTTTTAGCTCAAACGATCCATATTGTTAACATAAAAAAGAAACAATGTTATTTTGGACATTTCTACCCTCATAATTTATAAATATGCTAAATCTATTCACGTTAAAGATCAAATATAAATATAATAATTCCGTTCATGAAAATAAAATACATGTCTTGAATTATTTGTTCATGACGTGAATACTGCAAACTCGAAATCGTATTCACCTAAGATCAAGTATAAATATAATAATTCCGTTTATGAAAATAAAATACATATAAAATAGTCTTGAATTATTTGTTCATTATGTGAATACCACAAATATCAACATTCAAAACATACTTAATTTAAATTGTTACTTCTTCATATTCTAACAATTATTATAATGAGACCATAATTGATTTGCAATATCTTCTCTAACGCCATTCATTAGTTGTTGTTGGGACATATCCACTTGAATACCTTCTTGCGTCACATTAGCTTCGTTCTCGTCTAAATTTTGCTGACCTTCTGTACCATATTCTGTGAATAGTTGATCAGCTCTATCTTCCATTCGAATAAAGTTGTGTAGTGTACAACAAGCTAGAGGTATTTGCCTCGGACGATGAAGAAGATAATTTGGAATGGACTTTAAGATTGGAAATCTAGCCTTCAGAACGCCAAAAGCCCTTTCAATCACATTTCTCAATGACGAATGTCGATAGTTAAACAATGCATATTTTCTTGTTATCCTTCCTCATCCACGAAAATAAGTGTAATTTTCTCGTTACATATAAGTGTAATTTTAATATGAGCTCATTTAATTGATTTTTTAAAATTAAAAGTGAATTCATATTTATTGAGGATTCTGAGCGAGTAAATTCGGACCTTAAATCGAACTTTTTCTTTATTTACTGATTACTATTTATTTTGTTTCATTTTATTGCATATTTTAGTATTTTTGGTTCGGGATCTTATTCATTTCAAGTGAGATTCCTCGTGTTGAATCAATTTTATTTTAATTACTACTACTATTGTTAAATCAATTTTATTTTAATTAAAAAATAATGCTAATGTTATTTTTTTGTTAAGATTAATAAACTAAATAGTAGCCCATTTTAAGTTTATTAAAGATCAAATATCAGTATGGTAAACATATTCATGTTTAAATTCAAAAGCACAAGCCATTTAAGGGTTGTTTAATTTTTGGAAATTTTTTCAAAAATTGGAAAATTTTCCAATTCTCCAATTACTATTCAGTTTTGGAAATAATTCCAAAATTAACACTACAAATACTCCAACTTTTGGAAATACCATATTTGATGTTTTCCAAAATTTTCTTCACTTTATTTCCAAAGTGGGGTCTACAGGACAACTTTACTCTCTCTCATCATTTTTTATTTTTCTTTCATACAAAAACTCAATCTTCTTACTTAATACTTTGAACAAAATAAATTAAAAGTTACAAAAACATAATCTTCATCTCAAGATTAGTAATTATATATCCACTTTTCTTATTTTTCTTAATATTTTATAAATGGGTTTTAAACTTATTTAGAATTAATTTAGAATTTTTTTCCCGCCTAAAATACTCCCTTCAAACTAATATTTAAAAAATGGGTCTTATGACGTGGCGGGATGGGATTGGTATTCCAAATGGAAAATTTTGGAATTAATTTCATTTGGAGAAAAATATTGTTGTGCAACAGATTTTGGAAAATTTTCAGAAAATCCCTGTAAGTAAATTCAGAATGGAATTTTCAAAAAATTCTCCGTAATTAAAAAACAATGAAAAAAAAACTACTACTATTGTTAATTCAATTTTATTGTCAACTCATTTAATTGATTTTTTAAAATTAAAAGTAAATTCATATTTATTAATTTGCAAAATCAAAATGAGAAAAGTGACCGAACATTAGTTAGTTAAATCATAATTAATTAAACCATTGGTGCGCCACATACCATAAAATTTCTTATAAGACGGTTGGTTATTGAATTTTACTCGTATGGTTTTAATTAGGAGTATTAGTTAGTTCAATATCAATTATGAAGTATTTTTATTACAATTTGTATCAATCTACATATTAATCATCAAAATTACGAGGGTAGACATGTCTAAAATAACATTATTATTTTTAGATTAACAATATGAATTTATTGAACTAAAGTAATAAAAAAAAATTGGAAAATGTTTTCCAAATGGAAATATTTCCGAAAATTTGGAAAATGTTTTCCAAATGGAAATATTTCCAAAAATACTACAAATTATTTAATATTAGGAGTGAGTGAGTCCTATGTGTATCTATTAATTTTATTTTTTTAAAATGAAAAATTATTAAATATATTCGTTACATATAAGTGTAACTTTAATATGAACTCATTTAATTGATTTTTTAAAATTAAAATTGAATTCATATTTATTAATCTGCAAAATCAAAATGAGAAAAGTGACCGAACATTAGTTAGTTAAATCATAATTAATTAAGCCATTGGTGCGCCACGTGCCATGAAATTTCTTATAACATGGTTGGTTATTGAATTTTACTCGTATGATTTTAATTAGGAGTATCAGTTAGTTAAATATCAATTATGAAGTATTTTTATTACAATTTGTATCAATCTACATATTAATTATCAAAATTACGAGGGTAGACATGTCTAAAATAACATATATATTTTGTTTAGATTAACAATATGAAGTTATTGAACTAAAGTAATAAAAAAAAAATTTAAAAATTTGGAAAATGTTTTCCAAATGGAAATATTTCCGAAAATTTTCCAAAATGGAAAATTTTGACTGTGAAACAGATTTTGGAAATAATTCCAGTTTTGGAAAATTTTCAGAAAATTTTCTGTAACTAAACAGCACCTAATTATTGGAAAGTACATGAAAAACCCATTGAAAAGCATCAAATTACCAAGAGAAGGAATGCTGGGCTGAACATTAAATCACGTTCTGCGCTTCCCTTGGCCAAAGACAATATCACATGGGCTTGGGCCTGACAAATTGCGCAGCTGGCTCTAGTGAAGAGATTCCATTTTATAGACTTTTATTACAATTTCTTATCTAGGATTTTAATTCTTTTAAAATTGGATTTATCCTATTTTCAAAAATTTTTAGTTGGACTAGGATTGTTAAATAACCTAGCAGGAAAGAAAGAGAGGACCATCTTCTCTTCGGCTGGAAACGCTTGCGGCTACTGTTTGGAATTGGATTATTATTCAATACATTATTTTCTTCTTCCTTTCTTCAATTAATTAGCTCATGCCTATTAGCTTGAATTAATTATGTCGTGTAGTAGCTAATTATTTAATTCCTGATAAGACTATTTGAGTCATGATTCTTCTATTGTGAGATCAAATCTGTGCTTATTAAATTCCAATTTTCGTATCTTTACTCTTTTTGATTTACGGTCAGACTATTCGTATTTGTTTTAAACTTGATAAATTTAGAATTAAGCATGTTTAGTTACAGTCTTTCTTGGTAATTTTGGAGTCCATGTTATCATGAATCTAAAGGCAACTAATTGGTTTGCGAGCTGATTAGAAAAAGAGTAGAGTCTTACTTATAGGAGTAGAGTGTCTCTCTCCTAGGTTTGTGAAAGGTCTCTCCCTGTGTGTTCGTCAATCACTTAATTAAATTCTATAGAGAGTCTCTTAGAATTGTTAGGGCGATTAGGAATTTCCAATAGAGAGTCTCTTTGTTAATTTTGAATAGGTGGAGAGCAGAAAATCTAGAGAGTCTCTGATTTCTATAGCTTTTCTATGAAAATTGGCTTTGAAAATATTTGCGTCGATGATCAACTGAATGAATCATGGTTTGATTAGAGTCTTTACCGGGAATTGCTTGTCACTTGAGTTTAATCAATCTTCACATGTTACTTTTCTTGTTTCTTCTATTTGTTTAATTAATTGCAATACAGACAACCTCTTTATTGGTATTTACCACTGTTACGAATTTTGGTTATTAAACATGAATTAAATTAGACGTGAAATCTTTGCGGAACGATCTTTTTTTACCACTTGCTACAATTTAATTTAATTGTTGCATGGTTAATTATATTATTTATTTTTGTTGGTTTCGGCAACCATCAACGTTTTAGCATTTGCTTTTACTGTTCTGGAACGTATCTTAAGACGGTTGGAACAGTCACTATTTGAGACAATTTTGCTCCGAATTTTTTCTCGGAAGTACATTAAGGATCAACGTACGTTCGAAAAAATGTACGGAATTTTTTGGGGTCAAATAGTGTCTCATCCAGCCTCCTCGATATGTGTTCCCTATTAAATATTGGAATGCGAAAAAGTCATACATTTCGGACCAGAGGGAGTATATTTTAAGAATTAGATTAAATAAAATTTATATTTAGGAATGGATGTTAGTTGCACGTCAGCTCAAAACTGAAATGTCACCGAACTCAATTATAATAAAGGGACCAAACTTACATTTTTTGTTGTTGTTTTGTCTTGAGTTTAGTGGATACTTGGCATGATATAAGTTGTGCAGTGGACCAAACTTACATTTTAATACACCGGGGAGATTCGATGTATTAGAATTTTTAGTAATTGTATTTTATTACACTAACTTTTTATGACGCAAATTGTGTATATCTTTTATTATTTACATTTAATTGTGAGTTTATTAGAGTATAGATTAATTCAACTTAGAAAATATTTATTCACAAAATCCCTCTTATTTTATAAGTGAGGATTCATATTCAAACAGTAACATCAATATGGATTTCAATACAAAAGGGAACTTATAGATGGCAGAAAACTTTCATTTTATTGGAAAACAAGTTGATACTTCAAACACACTCCGCAACAAAATAAAAATAAAAAAAACAGTACAAACTTTTCCTAGAGCCCTAAGCTTTGATTTCCTCAAGAAATGGATAATCAGTGTAACCAACCACTGGGTCCTCAGTGTGGTCATCAGTGTAGAAAGTGTTCCTATCATACTTATTGAGGGAAGCCTGAAGTTCAAATCTCCTTGGCAGATCAGGATTAGCCAAGAAATGTCGACCATAAGCAACAAGATCTCCCTCATCCTCTGCTATTGTTCTGTTTCCACTCTCTCTGTTATGCCCACCAGCAACAATAAATGTGCCACGATAAGCCTTTCTTATGGGTAAAAGGCTATGATGGGTCTCATCATTTTCTCCTGCTGTCTTCATTCTTGGCTCAACCATGTGGCAATATGCAAGACCATACTTGTTCAGTGATTGCGCTAAATAGAGACCTAAAGCCTCAGGATCTGAATCCCCGGCTTCCATATAGTCTGCAAATGGAGATAGTCTGATTCCAAGTCTGTCTGCTCCAATTTCATCCACCAGAGCTTCAACTATTTCGAGTGCGAATCGGGATCGGTTCTCTATAGACCCTCCATATTGGTCGGTTCGATCATTCACTTGGTCTTTCAAGAACTGGTCGATCAGGTAACCGTGAGCTCCATGAATCTCAACTCCATCAAAACCTGCAATATCCGATGGTACTTAAACCAGATTAGTTTTCTATCCAAACGAGCCGAAAGAATGCGCAATATGCTTGACCAAGAAAGGAAGAAATGAGTTTTGAAATTACCAGCTTCTATAGCATTTCTTGCAGAAAGTCTAAAGTCATTGACAACAAGACGGACTTCTTCAGTTGTTAATCTCCTTGGAGGGGAGAACTTTGCTCCATGTAAAAACGGAGGCAATGACTTGTCTGTGCAAGAGATTGGTGCTTGCCCATTTGGTTGAAAACCTGAAAAATTAATTAATTAGACTCAACTAATTAATCTTTCAAATATTTCTTTTGGTTTGAATTAATTTGGATTCTTGGACTGTTGAAAGATGAGAAGTAGTAGTTGTTGTACCTGTATTAGAAACCCTTCCACAATGCCAAATTTGGCAGAAGAAGAGACAACCTCTGGCATGAACAGCATCTACAATGGGTTTCCATGCCTCGACTTGCTCTTTAGTCCAAATTCCAGGTGTGTGGGGGTACCTTTTTAGTTAATTTCAAGACAAAAATTAAGAAAACTATATAGAATATTACTACTAATTAATTTGTATTTTAATTGATTAATTAATTAATTAATCTATTAGTTAAATGTACCCTTGAGCAGTGTCAGAAACTCCATTGGCTTCAGAAATGAGGAGACCACCTTTGGTAGTTCTTTGAGAGTAATACAGAATGGCATGTGGTTGTGGAACATTACCATATGATCTCTGTCTAGTCAATGGTGCCAAAACAATCCTGCAGCAAAATTGATGTGATTTGAACAAAAATGTATTCAATCAGCTCATTTAGATTAATTAATAGTTGTCTGCTAGAGATAAAATATTACTCCCTCTGTTTTCGAATAATCGTCACTTTTGTATTTTTTTGTTACTGTTTACTTTACTTGACTTTTTGGTATTTATTGTACTTTTTGTTACTGTTTCAAAGAATCAATTATTCAAAAACAGAGGGAGTATTAAAACTCGGGTTCAAATTTCATGTCTGTCTGAAAGCGGTTAACAATTATCAGCTCATAGTAAAATATTAGTGAGATTCGAGTTCAAATCTCACGAACGCTTTATAAACAGAAAAAAGAAGACAAATTAAGTATACATACCTGTGAGAGAGATTGAAGTTTCCCATCTTGTAAGGGGTGAGAAGAGGGATGACACTGCTGTCTTGTTCGTGTTGCTGCACTTTGGATGATGTCATGGTCTCAGAGTTTGCTGATAAATGGAAAGGAAGATTTGAAGGGTGGGTGGGATGGAGGATCTGGGTTTTGATGAAATTGGTTGGGTATTTATGGGGTTTGAGTAGAAGGTGCCTGGTAGGAAACAAATCATGCCTGGTGCCTGGTAGGAAACAAATCATTGAATATTGAATGGAGGATCTGCACTAGTGTACCTAAAGGCTATTAAATAATTTCATGCATTTGTTTCCTAAGAATACAACGTCGAAAATTTATCTCCCCATCAAGAAATTGAGCAGGGGCGTATGTTGTATTTCTCATTGCGCAATATCAGTCTTACCCTAAAAGTTTGAGGTAATTTCTTCATCTTCATCAAAATCTGAAGTATGTAATCGTTATTGTTATTATATAGTTATCAGACAGGTTAGTCAAATATCCTTACCATGTTCTCAAATAACAATGGCCAGTCTCAAGAAAAACTACACTAGAAAACCCACAGCACCTATACTCTATATGCAGTAGCTTGTAACCAATTCATCCTCACAAGTTTGGAGGTAAGCAAGCTACCTATGTGCATTACAAACCACAACTCCACCTAATCAAGTGGAGCCTTAACCAAAAAACTAGGTGTTATTGGCATTTCAGAAGATTCATGATCTATCTTCCCTATTACATTTAGATACAAATTCTCATCTCAACTAGACAGAGAACCCAAACTCACCACTAAATTCTAAATACCTGTGTACCTCATAATAACAATAAGTCTGAAAGTCATGAATATCAGGAAAACTGAGAGTAAAAAACATCAAAAGCTTCCAAATGAAAACCCATTCCGTACCATTTCAAGTTCTTGAGCCATCAAAATACAAGGTCCACACCAAGTTGCTGATAACAATCAAGATAGCCCCAATGGTGCTACCACCCTTGCGGCTCCCACCAGGACGATTTCCTATAAGACCCGTAAGATATCTTCATATCGCCCGAGAATCAGAGAAGAATTCTTAGGATGGTCGACATCAGCGGGGGGGGGGGGACTCACGCGACTCTGCACGCACGGCACCATTCCATCCTAGGGGCCCATGAGCTTATCGCTCCCGGCAGCCCGTATGATATCGCTCATGACGTCATCTGTCGGTATCGCTTGTGACGTCACCATCTGACATCGCCTGGATTGGTATCGCCGAACAGGCCTATAAATACTCCTACTTTTCCAATCTAAAGGTAAGATCAAGATCACTAAGACGAACCTCTGTTATTTTTGAAACCCGGACTGACTTAAGCATCGGAGTGTCTACGCCGGAGCCCCCCCTCCGGCGCTTTGCAGGTACATTCGACGCCGACCACCACCGTTCTGATCAACCACGACTCCGAATCTTATAAGATCGACATTGAATCTTATCAAATGGTGCTTTCATTGAGAGCTTTGGTATATTAAGTGAGCGTCCTTAATAGCCAAGCTCCGTCTAGTCGGAGGATTGGAACGGTCATGATCACGGGATCGGAGCCGATCCGATCATCATCCTCTAATATCCCTTTCTCAATCCGCAGACGGTTATTCCCTTTTGCTACTGCCGACCTCTCTATGACTACACAACCAATCATTTCGGGATCTCTGGACTTCTCGGTTGGAATTGCTGGGGGACAGGCCTCCTCGCAGACGGACATCTTGTCATCTCAGATAGCGGGATCAGATTTCTCCACTCCTCTTTCTGGGGGATCTGCACTTAATCGTGAACATCCTTTTGCAATGGAAATAGCGGCCCTTCGTTCTCGGCTGGAATATCTGACGGAAATGGCTGCGAGAGCCACGCCTGGTGCTTCTGGATCTAGTCTCCCTCCTCGCGTCATGTTTACACCATCTATTGTCGCTGATCGACCTTTATCACCGTTGTTTCCAGAAAACCTCCAGATGCCTTTATCCGCGGGAAATCCTCCGATTAGTGTTGAGCAGTTTACTCAGGGAAGAGTAGAGGCTTACGTACCACAAATGCCGCAAGGTTTCCTCCTACAAGGAGACAGGCAGCTTGGGGGGGTTAGGAGCCGGTGGGACGGACGGAGGGAAGGAGCCAACAGAAGTCTGTCTCCCGAGTACAGTGAAAGATCCAGTAGTCGAAGGTATCGAAGTCGTTCGCACAGGAGCCGCAGTCGATCTCCTAGATGACATCCTACGCCAGAACCACGAAATAGGGGGCGTCAGGATGAAATGTCTCCTCCGCGTCAGGTGCGTGAAATTCTTGATGATACATCGGGCCACCCATTTAGCCGTCGTATAAGGCGTCACAGGGTCAGTCGGCGCGTAAAGCTTCCCACTGATGTTTATGATGGCACCAAGGATCCCATCTCGTACATTAATAAGGTGAAGGATTTTGTTCAGTTTCAGACCCACAGTGATGCGGCGTTGTGCCAAATATTTGTTATGACATTATCAGGTGTGGCGCGTCTCTGGTTTGAGGGTCTCTCTGGTGGATCCATTAATAATTTCTCACAGTTAGAATCTAAATTCCGGAGCAGATTTAGCACGGCAATTCCAATCAGGAAATCTGCCGCCGCGTTATTTGACATACAACGAAGGCCTCAAGAAACCTTAAAGGAATTTCTCAGTCGCTTCGATTTGGAAATGTCCTTAACGTCGGGCGTTACCATTAATTTTGCTATAGAAGCTCTGAAAAGGAATTTCCGCTATGGAAAGCTGAAAGACGCGCTCATGGTGGATCCTCCAGTGACTTTAGATGCGTTGAGGCTTAAAGCCCACAATTACGCAAAAATAGAAGAGGAAGAAAATAGAGATAAGACGTATAACGCGTCACATGGGACATCTCAAATTACTACTGCTCCCGCGAAGTTGCAACCTGACGACCATTTTCTCGACGATTACGCCAGGAGGAAGGACCATATCCCCAAGGCCTCCAACAAGCAGAAGGGTCATTTTTCGAAGGGAAAAACCGGTGGTTCCCCCTCTCGACGTCACGGGGATTCTTATAAAAATTGTACATATGACCCAGATTTCCCTTCTCTTAACGTGCCAAGGGCAGAGATTTTAGCGATAGCGGAGCAGCAAAATCTTCCCATCCGCTACCCCGCGCCTACAAAACCAGGAGTGCTTCTAGGGATAAGGGAAAATGCTTATTGTAAATTCCACAAAGCCAGGGGTCATTCCACAAAAGCGTGCAGGGAGCTAAGATCGGCGATAGAACGCTTGGTAGAAGAAGGATATTTGGGGGAATTTGCTACCCAAATAAGAGAAGATGCCAGAAATAATCTCATGAAAAGGACAACAGATGAACCACCAGTTCCTCCTCGCGTTCCGCAAAAGGATGATGCTCCCAGAGGTAAAGATAGGGAAACTCTTGCGGTTGATGACGAATATATCCCTATGATTAACATTATCGCAGGAGGAACCCCTTATATGGACGAATCAGAGCAATTGGCAGCCGCGAAAAGAGATAAACGCACACGTGATGGCATGACCAAAAAAGGAGAAGCGATAGGCATATTGGATCGAATGGTATTATCCTTTTCCGAAGAAGATGAGAAAGGCGTCGTCTATCCGCATAACGATGCATTGGTGGTCACGCCCGTCATCACCAGTCATGGAATCAGAAGAACTCTTATTGATAACGGGAGCGCGGTGAACCTCTTTTCGCTGGAAGCTTACAATCTCATGAAACGACCTGACAATGAGTTAACACCAAGCAAACGGCCTATAGTCGGTGTTGATGGGGTTCCAATCCCTGTCACGGGGGTAATTACTTTGCCCATATATTTCCGAGAAGACACCTACAAGCGATCAGAGAACCTGTTGTTCCTTGTCGTGGATCTGAATTTGCCTTACAATGTCGTGCTCGGACGACCTTTCCTCAACCGCTTTGGAGCGGTGATATCTCAGAAGCATCTAAAGATGAAGTACCCCTCCTGGGATGGGGTAGTATCGGTAAAAGGCGATCAAAAGCTGGCGGCAGAATGCTACTCGCTCATGACTCAAAGAAGCTGCGATAGGTACGTATGTATAGCAGCGGACCCCTATGAGCAGAGTGATGAGAAGCGTGCTCAACCTCTAGACAAAATGGTACCCATTCCGACAATTGGTATAGAGGAAGCAAGTTTCCTGATCAGTGAAAAACTCAGCCCAGCGGAAAACCTTCAACTGGCCCGGTTGTTAAACAAATGCCAAGGAGATTTCGCGTGGAAACCCTCCGACATGCCAGGTATATCGCGGGAAATAGCCGACCATCGTCTCAATGTGGACCCAGATGCCAGGCCGGTACAGCAAAAGCGACGCACGTTCTCTAATGAAAAGGCGTTGGCTGTGGATAAGGAAGTAGCAAAGCTCCTCGACGCAGGGTTTATCCGCGAAGTTCAATATCCCACCTGGCTAGCGAACCCTGTCCTTGTTCCTAAGCCCAATGGGGATTGGCGCATGTGCATCGACTTCACAGATTTAAATGATGCCTGCCCTAAGGATTGCTACCCGCTTCCTCGCATAGATCAGTTAGTTGATCAGACCGCTGGATACGCTTATCTAAGCTCATTGGACGCCAACTCTGGATATCATCAGATTCCCATGGCCCGGGAAGATGAAGAAAAGACTGCGTTTCTCACTCCAAAAGCCACCTACTGTTATACGGCGATGCCGTTCAGGCTGAAGAACGCCGGGGCTACGTTCCAACGTATGGCCAATAAGATATTCGAAGAGCAAATAGGGAGGAATGTGGAAGCATACGTTGACGATATTTTGGTGAAGAGCGCGAGCTTTTAAGATCATCTACGAGATTTAAAGGAAGCCTTTGACGTGATGAAAAGGTATCGTATGAAGTTAAATCCCCGAAAATGCATGTTTGCATTTCAGACAGGAAAATTCTTGGGCTACGTGGTCAGCCAAAAAGGCATCCTGCCTAATCCCTCAAAGGTTAAGGCCATACAAGACATGATATCGCCAAGAACCATTAAAGAGGTGCAAAGGCTAACAGGGCGAGTCATAGCCCTTGGGCGATTCATTTCCAAGCAAGGAGAAAAGTGTCTCCCTTTTTTCAAAATCATACGCAAGAAAGCCTCGTTCGGGTGGACCCCGGAATGTAAGGAAGCCTTTATCGGCCTAAAATATTACCTATCATCTGATTTATTATTGACGAGACCTGAAGTAGGTGATACTTTATATTTGTATCTTGGCGCAGCGGATGAAGTGGTCAGTGCCGTCCTCGTTCGCGACGATAACCATTCTCATCGCCCGGTCTATTTTGTGAGCCACGTCCTGAAGGATGCGGAGTTGCGATACGCCCGAATTGAAAAGATAGCGTTCGCCCTGATACAAGCCACCCGCAAAATGGATCGGTATTTTCAGTCGTATTCCGTTATCGTACTCACAGACCAGCCTCTGAAAAGAATATTTCGAAAGCCTGAATCTTCCGGAAGAATGTTGATTTGGGCGCTTGAACTAGAACAATATGGATTGAGGTATCAGTCTCGACCGTCCGTAAAAGCTCAGATCCTGGCCGATTTCATAGCGGAATGTACCTTTACAGAGGATCCTTTGGACGGTGTACCTGAAGCGGAATGGGGCGACATGGATCTCCCGTTCCTGGAAACCTACACGGACCTCTGGATCGTCCATGTGGATGGAGCTAAAAACCAAGAGCTGGCTGGAGCTGGAATTTTTATAAATGGGCCGCACGATATGCAAATATGATACGCCATTCGAATCCTACAATCGTTATCTAATAACGCGGCAGAGTATGAGGCGTTGTTAGCCGGGCTCAGAATAGGGAAAGGACTTTCCTCTAAAGGGAGGCACGATACTGGAAGAACAGGAGACTTGCGTTTAAAAATCTGTGGTGATTCCAAGTTAATAATTGACCAGGTCTTGGGGCATTCTCAGGCCCGAGAACCCATTATGATTCAATATCTCGCCAAAGTAAAGCGAGAATTGTTAGAAATAAAGAAAGAAGGCATGCAGATCAGTTTCGAGCATATCCCCAGGGAGGAAAACGCTGAAGCTGACAATCTAGCCAAAATGGCCGCGAATCCGGAAGCGTCCATAGCCAAAGGTGTATACTATCGAGAGTTATCGGTACCATCCTTCATGGAAGAGCAAGCATCTTTATGTGTGGAGGAGCGCGAAAGCGACTGGCGAATTCCCGTAATCAAATTCTTGAAACACGAGGAACTGCCTGAGGATACCGCTGAAAAGAAGAAGGTATTGAGACAGGCAGCACGTTGTACATACTATGACGGGGACCTGATTCGAAGGTGTTTTTCCCACCCTGCCGCCAAATGTATAACTGAACAAGAGGGCCTTCACACCTTGCGCGAAATCCATGAAGGAGTATGTGGTATGCACGTGTCAGGCGGTACCCTAGCAGCACAGGTCTTTCGATCCGGATTCTACTGGCCCACCATCCGAAGAGATTGCCACAACTATGTGCAAACCTGCCCTAAGTGCCAGGAGTTTGCCAAGATTCCTCGGCGGCATGCCACTGAAATATCTGAAATTATCGCCCCTTGTCATTTCGCTAAATGGGGGATCGATATCCTAGGCGCATTCCCAAAGGCAAGGTCTCAACTGAAATTTGTGATAGTGGCGGTAGACTATTTCACTAAGTGGGCGGAAGCTGAAGCGGTCGCCACAATCACGGCAGAAAAAACTTGGCGTTTTTTCAAACATCAAGTTATCATGAGGTTTGGCGTACCTCGTGTCCTTGTTAGCGATAACGGAACGCAGTTCACCAGCCAGTTCTTCAAAGACCAGTGCTCAGAATTTGAAATCGAGCAACGCTTTTCCTCCGTGGCTCATCCGCAAACTAACGGACAGGCGGAAGTAACCAATCGGAGCGTCCTTAGCGGCATCAAGAAAAACCTAGAGGGGTCTAAAAAGAAATGGGCTGATGAGCTACCATACGTGATGTGGGCATATCGCATGACCGTTAAGACCACCACCGGAGAAACACCTTTCGCGTTGGCCTTCGGGACCGAAGCCGTTACACCGGTGGAAATTGGAACCATGAGCCTGCGGGTAGCTCACTTTCAGGAAGAACTAAATGAGGAAAGGTTACGAGATAACCTGGACGCGTTACCAGAAGTCCGAGAGGAAATCCTTCTGAAAACGCAGCATTACAAACGAAAGATGGCCTGTTATCATAACAGGCGCGTCAAAGAACGGTTGCTGAAACCCGGTGACCTGGTGCTCAGAGACAAGCGAGCGGCAGGGCAACGTATGGGAAAACTCAGTCCAAACTGGGATGGACCATATCGCGTCACCCACGTTGTCGGGAAAGGAGCCTATCATCTGGAGACTCTCGATGGTACACCCTTATCCAACTCTTGGAATATCGCTCGCTTGAAGTTATATTACTCTAGAATTTGATTTTATCTGCACCTTTGATTTATGTCAACCCTAACCATGACTAACGCTCGATGAGAGAGCTTTCGTGGAAGTTTGTGGTTGTCTTTGTGCAGATAAAAAAGGGGGTATTTTGGTAAAGTGAAAAGTCCTATCCTTGTGATGGCCGGTCTTGATCAGATGGCCCATTAAGTGAGGGGACTACCCACCATACCTTGAATTAGCGTCGGATCGAAAGATCCTGGACGCCCCCGGGGGTGAAAAGTCCTATCCTTGTGATGACCGATCTTGATCAGATGGCTCATTAAGTGAGGGCACCACCCGGTATCTTTGGGATTGAAAAGTCCTTTTCTTGTATTGACCGTTCTCGTGGAGACGACCCTACAAGATGAGGCACGCCCCAAAGAAATAGAAACTCCATTCTAGAAACAAGAATCCTATCTTAACGGCTGGGCTACTATGGCTAAGCCATTAAGTAAGGACACGGTTCTAGACGCGAGGGCAACGCCCAAAAGTGAAAATTCCCTAACCTTGTGATAGCCGTCCCGATCCGACAGCTCACTAAGACGAGGCACTTTAAGGGCCGATCGTGAAATTAGGGAAACGCGGAGAATCGTAAAATCCCGGCTAGTAACTAGATGAGTAATCCCTGGTGAAGTGTAGAGCTGATAGCGAAAACGATTCCCACGGGTTCCAGGGTAACGCCCTATGATGGCAGCAAAAAGGCTCTTACGGGTAATTACTATCCCTCATAACGTGTTTTTGTTACTGATGATTTACAGTTGAGAATGCGCAGAATATTTTTCGGGCAGCGGAAGGAGCGAGGATCTAGTAAGCTGATCTATCGCTAGTCTTACCGAGAAAGCTAACCCAATACCAAATTCTGTAATTTGGTGGGAGTGCTAAGGATCTGTTCGGATAAGTAAGCGCATTGGGAAAGCATGGCGAAGATAACGCCAAAGGGGTTGGCGAGGAGGCAACTAAATAAAGGAAAGTCAGCAATAAAAGTGACTTGAATATATCGAAATATTTAAAGGGGGCTGCAAAATACAGACTTCGGTGGTCAAAATAATAAACAAAAATTTAGTGACGCTTGATCACTAAGGAAAGAGCTATAAAGCCTCGAAGCATGTCAACCTTCGGGGTGCCTCCGTTTCCAGCCTGCCGCTTTAGCTTGGCGAAAGCCCTTCTCATTAAGGTGACTAGATCTTCGTTCGAAGGCGGCAGTGACCTCATCGGGTTTGTAGGCATCGACCCCATGGGCTTCCTCAAAGCAAGCGACCAAAATAGAGGCAGTCTGCTCGACATTCCATAGGCTCTTATCAGCCGACTCTTCCTCCAGGGCAGCTTTCTCCTTGGCCAGGGATGACTTCTCATTCTCCAAGGCAGTAACTTTAGCCCTCTCCGCTGCCAAGGCGGCCGACTGCTCTTCTTTCTGTTTCTGATGAGCCAGTAATTAGTTTGTATGCTCCTCCAGTAACTTTTTCTTCTCATTCTGCTCTCGCGCTAATTCTTCCAAAGCAGAGGAAAGAGAGGCAGCCTGACGTAACGCCTCCTCTGCCCAGTAATGGAATTTCATCAAATTAGTGAAAAGGTTGTTGCGCAAGGAGTTCTCTCTATAAAACGCGTCTTTAGAAAGAAAAGTGTCACGCTCGGCCGCAGACGCCAATACTTGGGAAGCCAATAAAGCCGAAACTTCATCCGAGCCATCACCCCCTAACGCCGCCAAGCCGGTGTTACGGAAATCATACAGTCCAAATTGATGGGTTATAGAGCTAACCCCACCTATCGGACTAAGATCCGCCACAAAGTTGAAGGTGGTACCTCCTTCGCCATAACGATCCCGTAGAGGAATGCTCGAAGGAGAAAACGCCAGAGGAGAAGGAGGGTGAACCTGGGTGGACGAACCCCCTGGAGCAAGATAAGTGCCATGAGGCTGATAGCCTGAAAAGTCCTGCAAGACCTCTTGATACCCTGGATTAGAGGAATATGCGTGAGCGGGACCGCCGAAAGAATTGGGTGAAACCCCGAAGGTATCGCCTGTGCCCAAGTTCCCCAAAAATTCTGACTGATTCCCTCCCTGGGGAACAACCGTAGAGTCAAACCCGTCCGCAGGCCTACTCCCCATCCCGGTGGTAGAGGAAGATGGATTTCTGCCCTCATCTTCCGGCCGCTGTCTTTTCTTGGAGCCAGTCAACACGTATCTTATATTCATATCGCCTGAGGGAGGAACGGAGGTAGCAACAACGGTAGTGTCCTGCCAAGAACGCAATGTGAAATATAGAAAAGAGAAATCAAACGACGACAGACGTCGAAATATAGCATATCATGACTAAAAGGCACCCTTACTGTATCAGTGTGGGGAAGAGGTGCTTCTGAAGAGCCTGCCGCGTCTGGAGAAGGTGTAAGAGCGGCGACACTTCTCGTTTTTCTCTTCTTTTTTCCTTTGGCAATGGCCTTAGGAGCTTTAGAAGAAGAAGAAGGCTGGGCAGGAGGAGCAGCGATGGTCACAAGGGGAACGCCTGAAGGAATGTCAGAATCCCTCACACCGACCGAAGAAGAGGAAACTTGAACAAGAGTAGCGGAAGTAGCCGGAAGATCAGTAGGATTGTCAGTCGCTTCTGTGAAAGTAGCTCTCTCATTTTCTTCTCGCTCTTGAGCCCTTTTCAAGTGTCTCCTTACGCTCTCAGGTTTATAATTGGGATCCGTCGCTGCGAAAGCACAAAATAGCGTCAGCATTAGTATCAGCGATAACAAAGAAAAGAGTGACGCGACACTCACGTTTAACACAAGATTGAATGTCCATTCTACAGGCCACTTGACGAATGTGAACGCTGATTTCCAGTTTGAGCAATGTGTTTAACCAGTCTTGCTCACGTTTCGGAAGGGTCCCTGGTCGGCTCCAGACATTGTCATCCACGTTTTGATTAAAACCAGATCGCCACTAGGAACCAAGATCTCCAGGAAGATCTATCACAAAAAACTCCTTTTTCCAGCCATCAACGGAAGACTCGATATGGAGGAGTTTCCAAGTAAAAGACTTCAGAGAGTCATCGTCAAAATGGGGCGATATCGTTATCACCCCCCGGCATTTCATCAACTTAAAAAGAGATTTAAGTAGTAGAAGGGAAGGGGAAGTAATCCCTTTGTATTTGCAAAGTTCCAAAAAAGCATAAACACAACAATATGCATTTGGGGATAGTTGGGCCGGAGTCAGATCGCCGGCAAGAAGCAATTCTTTGACAAAAGAGTCAATGGGAAGCCGAAAGCCATAACGGAACATTTGCGCATACATGACCCTACGATTGCCCGTCAAAACGCTGTTCAGACGTAGTGACTCAGGGGCAATAGTGGTTTTATAATCATCAGGAATATCAGCATTATGGGCGGCCAAATGCTCACGAAGAGCGGCCTCAGATGTGATAACACTAGACGTAATATCCATCCTTTTCTCATCGGCAGATTTCGACTCAGTACGGCGAGTCTTGGCCATGGCAGAATTTAAAGAATTAAAAGATGAAGAAGACGATGGAGGAGAAAGGAAATACCTTCAGAGAAAAGCACTTCAAAGAGCCTTGAATAGTGGGGAGAAATAAGACGGCTAAAAGAAAATATGAGAAAGCGGGATGATAAAAGAAAAGTGAAAAGAATAAATATTGGGTTTTATAACCCTAATGGTCAAACGAAACGACGAATGCCGCAGTCGTTGCGTGGAAGCGGCATAAGGAACAGACTCAAGTAATGAGTGCAATCCTAGAAAAACGCTACAACGCCTCAATTTAGGCAACGTTCTCAAGCACGCTAGCCCGTGGCGCTAGAAGAAATAGACACGTGTGCCTGCACAATCACGACTTTTCTAAGGAAAGGATAGCAAGCATTAAATGCTCTGAAAAGAAGGTACTATCTCTGGGGAAAAACAAGAGCGATATCACATGAAAGGAGATAACCCAAGATGGCGTTGATTAAAAAGAATAGCGTTGGGTTAACGCGGAAAGGCGAAATAAAAAGCAAATAGCAATCAAATACAAATATTGTCACACAGCAAGGTGTTATTACAAGACAAAGAAGCAAATTAGCGGAAAATCTTCTAAAGGGAGCAACCTCGATTAATCATGGGCCCTCGCGAGCATCGCGATCACCATTCCTCCGCTTCTCTCCAGGAGAAGGAAGATCTCTCTCACCTTCGCCCAAATCCTTCAGTCTCTTGGAAGCGTAATCGGTCAGCACTGACGAGTCAACAGTTCCCTAGCGATAGAGACTCATAAATTCAGCAATACAAATATCCATGGTCTTGTTCTTCCACCAGGATATCTTTGAAGGCACTTTGGCCAAATCCGCATCACGAGATGTTATCTCTTCACGAAGGAAGATATTCTTTCTGTCAGCTACCACTAATTCCGCCTCCAGAAGGTCTATCTTAGCCTTCCCTTTTGATCTTTCTCGAGCAAGCTCAGCGCGACAGTCGTCCAACTCCGCCCGGGTCCGCTCTTGAAGCTGCGACAGCTCCGTTACCTTCCCTAAAGCAGCATCTAATTCTCCCTTTAAATCAAGAGAAGGTCGAACCTTGTCACGATGATCCTCAAAAAAGTAGTTTAACTCGCGGAAGCAGGCCAGCATGTCAGTCAGAAGACGCGAATGGCGTACGTTGGGAGGACGCCGCAAGAACTCTTCTTTGTCCTTTGAAGAAGTAAACATTTGCCCCACTATCGGGCCCACTGGTTCCTCTCGCGATGACGGGTCCGATACCCCTAAAGCACGGAGACCGTCGGTACCAAGGGAAGACAAGTCCATTTGATAAGCAATGGGGCCTTGAAGACCTTGAGGGGAAAGATTGGCGATATAAGGAGGAGAGCAATTTTTTGCAGAATCTCCAATGCCCGAAATCGAAGAAAGAAACAAGGGTTGAGGCTTCCGTGGGGAAGGAGTGATGGGATTCGGAGTTGGTAAACTCACATCTGGAATAAAGGAGCGAATAGGGGAGCTAGGACCGCCAGACACCAAGGGAGAGCCCACCGCTGCCGAAGCCTCGTTAACCTTGGGAGGAATGGCAGAGGGAACCTCGATAACACCCGTCACTGGCAAAGGACCCGTAACGTGCGAGGCGTCAACCTCCTCGGAAGGAACCCCATTGATTTCCTCCGCAGAAGGAACTAGTGGGTCAGATTTCTCTTTGCGAACTCTTTTTACGAGAAGCTCTGTTTCGGCAGCAATCTCTTCGCTATCGTCCTCGGTTGACTCCGCCGAAGGATCACTTTTTCTGGACCTAAGTTTCATCCGTTGAGTAGGGGTGGCATGACGCAGCTCGGAACCAGTATCCATGCTTCCGCTATCACTGTCAACCTCTTCCCTCACGGGATTACCTGGGGCCACACCCTCACCGCGAGCTGGTAGCCAATTCTCAAGGAAACGAAAAGGTCGGGCAGATGTGTTGCGTATCGCGACGGTTTTGTTTCTCCTTCCTCGCGGCGGAATAGGCGGACGACTAGAGCCTTCAGGTGGAGGAGAAGGAGGTAATGTCTGAAGCGACACCACATTTAGAGGAACGTCCCTTTCCTCGGAGGATCGACCCTCAGCGTTACCTGCCGATAAAATATTTTAATACGACAAGAAAGTCGAAGCGATAAGGCGATAAAAGAAAAGACTCACCTACGACACACTCTGACAAAGGCCTAAACCGAGCAAATTCCCGAATGCGGAAAGGCCCTTCTATTTCTAATAAGGCGTTAACGTGGGATACATCCATGCTAGACAATACATCTGGTTCTCGCCAAGCGGCACTAGTAATCTTTCGGTTGAAACCACCGCGCCAAAACCGAGAGGGCAAGCGAAGGGTGAAGAAACCATTTTTCCAGTTGTCAACGTTCTCTTCGAAACCTTGAAAATTCCGCCAGAAAAACCGAACAAGAGCACCATTCCATCTTGGGGTAATATCCACTAAGCAGTTATGGCACCTCAAGGTGAAAAATGTGCAGAATAGATCGAGCGATGGAGCGAAAATATGCTTCATCTCACACGAGCGAAGAAAGGCGTAAAGCCCGCACCAGGAAGACGGAGTTATTTGAACAGGATTGAAATCGTAGTGGTCTAGCAGTTTCAACAGAGAAGTATGAAGCGGAAGACGAAACCCGTAGGTAAACATCTTGAAATAAACCAACCGGAATGTCCACCACATGGCATCAGTAAGCCGAGTATCCTTTAATGGGATAAAGGGGCGATATCCCGTGGAAAAAGTGATACCATTCTCCTCTAACTCAGCCCTCAAAACCTCATTACAATCAAAAACACTACGAGCTCTCCTGACTTCGGGATCTAGAGGATTTTCGATAATTGCAGAAGGCCTAGCGCAAGACATAATGGAAGGGAAAGTAAAGCTATGGCAATAGAGAAATAAAATACCTGGAGCAGAGAACCAGTGAATCGGCCGTCGGCACCGGCGAAGCAATTGCAGTAAAATCCCTCGAGAAGAAAGAAGCGCAGATGACAGGAAATACGAAGAATTTCAAAATATTCGCAGAAAATACTAAAAGAGAAGAGTAAACTCCTTATAAAGGTTAAACCTAAAAAAGGAATAACCTGTGAAAAAAAAACACGTGCAGAAGGGAAAAGGACGCGTGGACAGTCATCAATGTCTTTTGGGAGAAGACAGTTGCTGACTAAAAACCGAAAGGCGGTTGCGTCAAGCGAAAAGCCCACTCCCGCGACAATCCTGAAAATATGAAGAAAGAAAAGCGGCAGAAGAGCGAAAAGAAATAAAAACGTCATTTTATTATTGGGGAAAGCCATACGACATCTACAAAGAAGCATGGTATGCCCAACTATTCGCCATCGGACCAGGAGATGCCATAGCAGTAGACCACATCATCATCGTCCTCATCCCAAAGCGATGGATCTTCGCCAGCGAAAGGGAAAGTTTCCTCAACCTTCTCTCCCACGCGAGTGGATGATCGACCCGACTCCTCCTTGACAGACGGCGACACCGCTTTAACAGCTGAGCAGGCGGAAGGAGCCCTTGGCGGTGACTCGTCAGGAGGGAAAGATGTTTCTCTCCCCTTCGAAGAGAAAGAAGCAAGAGAATCGAAGAATGACTTAGATGCCTTCGCAGTATCTTTCCTCCGCCTCTTGCGGCACCGTCGGCGAGCAGGTGGCCTCCAGGGAGGCGACGGAGGAGGATTATTGAATTAGGAGAAGTCGGAGGAGTTGGTGGAGAATCTCGGGCGAACGTATCTAAAAAATGAGAATCAGCCATGAGATCACAGAATATTGATAAAGGAAAAAACAACAAGGGGACGAAGAATAACGAAGGGGAAAAGATCCCTTAAATAGCCAGAAATTTGGGAAGAAAGGATCTTTGATCTTCTAACCCGACTTGAAAGAAGACACGTGTACAGCCTGAAGTGCAGATATGGATTTACAGTCACGCCTGTTGAGATTTTCATCTGATCGAGGAAAACCGCAAAATCGCCCAATCAGTTGCCAGGACAACCGAGGCGTAGATTTAATGTTGAACAACCAATCAGAAAACCGCCCAGTGGCTGAACCGTTCTCAGTTGGGCTAAGAATATCTCCTAGAAAGACAAAGGGCGCATTAAAGAAGAAGAACAGTTGCAAAACGGCGTATTAAAACTAGTTTATTTATTATGGCCTAGGGGCCGGAAAGTACATTTACATGCCAGGAAGAAAAGAGAAAAGGCCCAAAGGGAGCCATTGCTATCAGGCATTAGAGCCAGCATCCTCAGGCACTTCGGGAAGGTCTCTCAGAGAATCCATGACCAGAATCAGATCATGGGAGGTGGCTCTCATTCCCTTCAGACAGCACCCCAGCATATCCTTGCGCTGCTGCAGCATGGCGATTACCACTTGAATCCGAGCGATGGAGGCAGCCAGCTTTGACACGCTTTCCAGAGGGCTGAAATCCTCCAGAGATGTGGCCCCCAGCCTGGAATGAAGAGGGGTCAACATTTCTTGCAGCTCCAGGATGTCCTCAGAGGTCTTGACCAACATGTTCTCCAGGAACCCGACATCCCCATCATTGAGGTTCTTGAGAGAATGGCCCTTGGAAAGGAGAAAATTCTTAGTCAAATTATCCATGATGAAAATAGCCAGAGATGAGGAGAACGTGGGTGGAGAAAGTTCCCCAATTTATAGGCCTCACGAGAGAGGCCTTGGAAAGAACAAAGTGGCCCTCAAAAGGTGAGCCGTCTCGTCACCCCTAAGGACTGATAAGCCTAAAGCGGAGTCAAAGGTTGATGCTCATAGGCCATCCACGACATGAATATTCGAAAGGATGAAAGATGAAATATGGAAAAATGCCAAAAGGCACGATATCACGGATAACCATTACGTAAAAGCCATATGGTTACCGGTATCCACAGTGTAAGGCCGCGTTGATGTCGCAGGTGGCCCTAGATGCGTAAAACCTAGTCGACATCGCAGGCATCTGGTGGTATAAAGCCGCGCTAATCATAGGCAGCTGATAGCGTCAAGCCGCGATGATATCGTTGTTTCCTTAAAGCGAAAGAGGAAAATGGGCCCCGCGTGACCTCAAACCCCTGTAAGTATAAAAGTTTACTAACTTCTCTATAAACGCCTATCTCCTCCGTGTGTTTTCAGTACACTTGAAAGGATGATGGACTCAGAATGAATGCAAATCCACGACATGACCTGGTTGCAGTCTTTGGCGGTATCACAAGTAACCCGTCAGCAGCCCTTCTATGGCATGAATAGAGTTGAGACTCCGTAAGCCCTGTCAAGAAGCCAAACAGACTAACATCGTTGGGCGAAAGCAATGCCCTCATAATCACAAGCGTAATAGCAGCGTCTCTCGTGGACCTCTTAACGCCTCAGAAGAACAGGTCTCTGGATAAGAATGAAGGACGGAATCCGCTTTATCGCTGGAAAGCTTCAGAACTAAGTTCCAGCTCATCACTGAACACGGTTTATGTCGGGCAGGTAGAGAAACTCGGAGATCCTGCAGACATACCGCCCCACAAAGGAACAAGTTTTCATCTAAGATTTCAGACATGGACAACCCTTGGTAAACACTCGGGCTCGTTTTCAGTTGGGCTTATGATAACAATCAAGACAGCCCTAACGGTGCTACCACACTTGCGGCTCCCACCAGGACGATTTCCCATAAGACCCGTAAGATATCTTCATATCGCCCGAGAATCAGAGAAGAATTCCTAGGATGGTCGACATTAGCGGGGGGGGGGGGAGGGGGGGGACTCATGCGACTCTACACGCACGACACCATCCCACCCTAGGGGCCCACGAGCTTATCGCTCCCGGCAGCCCGTATGATATCGCTCATGACGTCATCTGTCGGTATCGCTTGTGACGTCACCATCTGACATCGCCTGGATTGGTATCGCCAGGTATCGCCGAACAGGCCTATAAATACTCCTACTTTTCCAATCTAAAGGTAAGATAAAGATCACTAAGACGAACCTCTGTTATTTTTGAAACCCGGACTGACTTAAGCATCGGAGTGTCTACGCCGGAGCCCCCCCTCCGGCGCTTTGCAGGTACATTCGACGCCGACCACCACCGTTCCGATCAACCACGACTCTGAATCTTATAAGATCGACATTGAATCTTATCAGTTGCAAAGAAATCAATAATCAGAGGCACATTTCTCTCTCCCCTAACCAATTTCTTAAAGTTCCTCAAAAACCAAGCAAAACCCACCAAAGTACAAGTCTTTACGCAGGATAAAAAGAGAAATTACATGTCATACCACGAGATAGTCTTCCCTGATATACTTTCCCTGAGGGGGTTTGCAAAGCAGCCTTTGTGCGTGTTTGGCGTCATGGTTCAGTCGTAAAACCATGGTTAGGCCAACCAAAATTTGGGTTTTGGTGTTTCGCTACGTCTAGTGACACTGGAAGCCCAGTGGGACGGGAAGTGGGATGTCTTCATTTTTTTGGACAAAAATAACTTGACATTTCAAGTTATTTACAGTTAGACCATGTATATTAATCATCTCTAAAACAATCAAACCCTAAAAACCTATTTTCCTAACATCTTCTTCTCTTCCCCTCCGTAGCTGACGACGACTGCCTTCTCTCAAGCGTGCAAATTAGGGTTCTATTCGACGACGCGCCGTCACAAGACACTCCCTCCTTGCCCTCTGTTCATCTTTAACCTCCATTGTTACAGTATTTCTTCTTGTTTCCTTTTTTCCTTTTTCAATTAAGTTTTGCGACCTAGGTTTTTATTTTATTTCTTGTTTGGTAGATTTCGACCTAGGGTTTTATTTCTCCATATAGATGCTTGATTTGCGACTTAGGTTTTTAGTTTGGGGGTGCTGTGATTTTACTTTTTGGTTTCTGTGTTTTTGGGTGATGTTGTTGAATTTTTGCGTTGTTTAATTATTTTTGTTTGGACCTTATACACAATTATTATCACAACACGCATAAATCGTAACCTTATGCATGTTTTAGTTTAATTTTGATCCCTGAAAAACCTTTCATTCTTCCAATATAAAAGGCATAGCTACTAATTTCCTTCATGAGATCATCAGCAATGCCTCAGATGTACATCTTCCATTTTGCAAGTCTAATATTTTGATGAGACATTCATCGGATGGACAATCTTGATTCATACCGTAGTGGTTACTTCTTTTCTTTTCTTTTTTATTTAGTGCTGATGAAGTAAAGGCCACTTGATCACCAAACGATCAAGCTTTCATATGATTGCCCTTTTAATTTACACTTATATAATAAAGCACACAGTACAAGCCCTTAGGATCCATGAAACCAACTTTCAATTTTCTTTCCTTTTTTATTCCATCAGGAAGCGGTTGAAATATACACGTAGAAACTGGAAAGACGCAATCACACGAGATTGTTTGCAGTACCTTTCTTTTTCTTTTCCTTTTTCCTTTTTCTTAATTGGATTTTGGACTGAGATTTCAGAGCTAAAACCGAAACATCTTCTCCTTTATACTCTTTTTTTCTCCCTTTGTCCCCTCTATACTTTCTCCACCAACCTTTCAAGCTTGTTTTGCTAAAGACATACCCGTAGACAATACTCAATCTAGGTGTTATTACTTTTGCAAGTCTAGATTCCATGAAATTGTTAGATAGTAGTTAGTAGATTATAATGAAGAAGAGATGCTAGAGTAGTGAAATTAATTATAAATCATGCTATGAATGCATTGTGTTTGTTGTAGATGACAACCCAAGGAACTGGAAGTAGAATATCGAAGGCTGTTTGGCACAAGGGTATAGTGCATATATTTTGTGATTTGTGCATTGTTGTTATTGAAAAAAATGTTTAGGCCACACTCATATTTCAACAAACAAGGGTGGGACTTTATCACGAATGAGTTTCGGACTAAAACTGGATTGTCTTATGAGCAAAAACAACTTAAGAACAAATGGGATGCTTTAAAAAAGGATTATAAATTGTGGAAAGATTTGATGCGTAATGAGACGGGGTTAGGATGGGATACGCATAAAAATACAGTTGGTGCAGATGATGGTTGGTGGGAAGAAAAAATCAAGGTTAGTTCTTACCTTTTGAAACTAGTTTGCTATACTATCATAATATTTGGTTAGTTTATGACATGATGGATGTTTTTATATCTTTAATGTGTAGGTAAACCCGAGTTTTGCAAACTTCAGAATATGTGGAATTGAACCAGAACTTGAACAGAAAGTAGACGTGATGTTTTCCACCATAGTAGCTACCGGAGAGTTTGCTATATCGCCCGGATGCAATGTGCACGTTACGTCGCAGGACCAGCACCAGTATGTTGAAGGTTTGGTGATTCAGATGAAGAAATTCCTCTTGAACAAAGTTTGGATGATTTGTTTGAGGGTGGAAATTCTCAACCGGGTGTACCAAGTAATCGGAAGAGAATTGTTGACGGAAGGGGGAGTGCCAATCCAAGCCTTCGATTGAAGAAAGGAAAGAGGCAATCAGGAGGCGCAGCAATGCTAGCTAGACACCTGGATATGTTGGTCAGTGCGGTGGCCTCTAGGAGTTCAACTGTGAGCTCTAAGGTTATTGAACCTGAAGTACTTAGCCTGAGAGCTATCGTGGTAGACATGAAAGCCATACCCGGGCTGGACATCAACGAAGATATTTTATGTTTGCCACTGAATTTCTTGAAGACAATGAAAAGAGAGGTCTATCTTGAGCTCGATTCACCGGCACACAAGTTGAACTATTTGACTTATCATTTTACTCATAAAGGACCAAAATAAATTGTGAACTTTGTATTGCAAGATTGTATGAAAATATTAGTAGTGACCTTTGTTATATTTGTTGTATTGCAATATTGTATGACAATATTAGTAGTGAACTACTCCCTCTTGCTTTTAATAGTTGTCGTTTTGGGCCATTTTTCGTGGGCTGGTATTAGTTGTCGTTTTAGATAAACGTGTCCACTTAGTTTATGGTTTTACACTTTTATCCCTCAAACGACAAGTCGTTGGGCTAGAAATGACGTGTCACACATGGGCTTTTTTTGAAATGCAAAAAGTTGGTGGACCATACTTACTCCATCTTCATCTTCTCACTCCAACGTCCCTGACACATTTACAAAAGCTGCTCACTCTCTCCTCCTCACTCCAGCTCCTCCATTTCCTTTCTTATTTCCTTGTTGAGTGAATCAAAAATCAAACAAAAAATAGAGGATTGTTATCACAAGTTTTAGGATTTAAATGATATGAATATTGACATATTTTGTGATGAAATGGAGGTTTTTTAAATTTAAAAAATGAAGCAGCGAAGAGAGAGAGAAGCAGAAGAGAGAGAGAAGCCTTGGCTGTCAGTTTGGTACTGTGCAGCCTTAATCCGCGTGATTGGTTCCTAAACGACAACTATTCAAAGCAGGAGGGAGTACCTTTTATTAGTTATTATGTATGCGTTTTGTGTTTAATCGTTCTTATTAATTTATATGGTCGTGTTTTATTTCAAATTAAAGTTAGTTAAAATTAAAGTGAGCTTGTATACACATTTTCGCCTGTAAAAAAACAATATGAAGGTTTAGCTTGTATGTAATTACTGCCCATGATATAGGAGATTTGGCAGCTCAACAATGCAGATATTTATTAAGGCTAACCACTTCCACCAACCATTAATAACCACATGTCACCTCTTTCAAACTACCACCCTTTGTCACCTCTTACACATTGAATGCAAATTTATGTCTACATAACAAACCCATCATATTAAATAATAAATACCTAACTCTATGTCGGCAACTCCTAATATAAATGCTGACAACAATACACTATAAAAACATTACAATGGAGAGCATTTTATGAAGTGAAATGCATCGTGTAGAAGAGGAGAGTACAGGTAACCTCATTCTCATCCTTCTCCTTTTAGTTTCCTGTACAAAAATGTTATATGGTACTAATATTTTGAGAATGATTGTATGATTCGAGTTGCAAATTTTTTTTTATTATGTTTCGTCTCCTTTGTTTTTTGGTATATTTATAGATATTGGTTTTTATGTATTATTTTGTATCTATTCATTCATGTAATATTTTGTCTAGAAATGAATGAAGAGAATGATTTGCACGTGGACAATGACAAAGAATTTTGGTGGTTAATGATGGCTACGACTGCATCTATCAGTACGTATTTCTGCACTTATATATATAAAGAGTCGTGTATGACCTCGTACCAAACAGGAATGAATTGGTTGACTGAGATATTGTCTGGAAGAGATTCACAGTCTATCAACATGTTTCGAATGGATAAAGATACAATATTAGAACTAGTGGGCACATTACAATCATCTTGCAATTTGCAGTCGTCGCGAGGAATGTTAGTTATTGAGAAAATGTGTATGTTTTTATATACCATCGCCTTAGGTGCTTCAAACAGGCACGTCTGCGAACATTTTCAACACTCTAAAGAAACTACTAGTAGAGTTTTTAATCAGGTATTAGACGTTGTATGGTCATTATCAGAGCACATAATTCGTTCTGGAGATTTCAATATTGTCCCGCCAGAAATTTTAAATGATACAAGATATATGCCACATTTTAAGGTATACTTAGTAATTCATTTTATTTACATTTTATAATAATATTTATGTTATACATCTCGGTTAAATACAAATAAATTGATTACAATTTCTTTTAGAATTGTATTGGAGCCATAAACGGAACACACAACATGCTTGTGTCAGCGCAGAAGATCAAATTAGATACATTGGTTGAAAAGGTATTCCGACTCAAAATGTTATGGCAGTATGTAGTTTTGACATGCAATTTATCCACGCTTGCGTTGGATGGGAAGGCATTGCCCATGATACTCGTATTTTCAATTCTGTAGTGAACAATCCAGAATGTAAATTCCCTCAACCACCTGCAGGTTAAATTGTTATATTCATAACGTTTATTTATTTAAGCCAGTAATTATTATTGTATTAAGGGTTTTGTGCATGAAGGCCCCCTCTACTTTAAAAAAAACAGACTCCTCCCCTCAACTTTAAAAATTCAAATACTGCCTCCTGAACTCAAAGTCAATTGCAAAGCCCAGTCCCTCCGTCAGTCAACCCTGACGTCCGTCCGTTTTAACCCTTTTTTGCCGGTTGTACCGGTGGCAACCCCTCACTCCTTTCATTTTCTTTCTTTTCTTTCTTTCATTTTTCTTTTTCTTTCTTATTTCTTATTTCTTTCTTTCCTTGCATTTAAATCACCATCATCTTTATTTGACAATTTTTTCTTTCTTTCTTTCTTTCTTTATTTCATCATCTTCTTCCTCACTCTCTGTCTTCTTCCTCTCATCTTTTTTTCTTTCCTTTCTTTTTCTTCCATTTTTCTTTTTTTTCCTTTCCTTGGGCCGCAACCCAAAACAACTTCTTTTTTTCTCTTTTTTCTTTCTCTTCCTCTTTCTATTATCTGCTTTGCACTCTCCTTTCTCTTTTATTCCCTTCTCCGTTCCTTTTATTTCTTCTCCTTTTTTTAAATTTGGTTTGGATCGGGGATGGGTGATTGGATCGCAGATTAGGAGTGAGGGAGAGCGGGGACACAACGGCGGTTGTGGTTGCGCTTGGCGATGACGTAGCGATGGGGGTGATGGTTTTCTTCCTCCTCCTCTGTTTCTTCATCTTCTTCATTTTGCTGCAGATTCATTTTCTTGGTAGATCTGCAAGAAATCAAACTTTTCATGGTCAGATCTGATTGTGTTTTTGATTTTGTGGTTTAAATGTGGGTTAATTGATTAATTTTTGATTTTTATTATACTCTGCATTTTTTATTTTGTGGTTTAGATGCATTTTTTTTATGGGTTTTGGTGATTGGGATTTGAAATTAATTTGGTGGACAGATTTATTTCTGGGTTTTGGCGATTGGGACTTGAAATTGATTTTTGCAGTGGCTGCGATTGAGTTGCCGGATTGTGGAGGAGGGGATCAAGTGCGGGTGATGTCGGCGGTGTGGTTGCTGGGTTGGTGTTTGGCAGTGGTGATTGCGACGTCGTGGTTGGGTTGTGGTGGCTGCTGGGCTGCAGAGATTTGAAAGAGATTGGGAAATTGGATTTGGGAAATTTGAGATTTTGAAATTGAAATTGAAGGGAGGAAGATTGGGTGTGAAATTAGAATTAGAATTAATTAATTGGTTTGGTGGTTTGATTTTGCAGACTTGGAAAGTTTAATTTTCTAGAGTGAATTGAATGGAGGGAAAGAAAGAAATAAGAAATAAGAAAGAAAAAAAAACGGAAAAAAAAGACTTCGAAAGATTAATTTTCCAGAAAAAAGAATGAAGATGATGGTGATTTAAATGCAAGGAAAGAAAGAAATAAGAAATAAGAAAGAAAAAGAAAAACGAAAGAGAGAGAAGAAAGAAAATGAAAGGAGTGAGGGGTTGCAACCGGTACAACCGGCAAAAAAAAGTTAAAATGGACGGACGTTAGGGTTGACTAACGGAGGGACTGGGCTTTGCAATTGACTTTGAGTTTAGGGGGCAATATTTGAATTTTTAAAGTTGAGGGGAGGAGTCTGTTTTTTTTTTAAGTACAGGGGGGCTTCATGCAAAAAAAACCCTTGTATTAATAACCTTAACTTATTTGTGATATTAGATAAGTATTATGTAGTAGATGTTGGATATCCTGACGTTAATGGGTATCTAAAACCTTACAAGAGTACAAGGTATCATTTACCTAATTTTCGATGAGGCCAACCGCCCAGGTAAGGAAATCTTTAATCGAGCTCATTCTTCATTAAGATGTTGTATAGAACGAACATTTGGAGTATGGAAGAGAAGATGGAAATATTACGTGACATGCCATTGTATCCATTCCCAACGCAAGCTAAAATTGTAATCGCTTATATGGTTTTGCACAATTTTATATGAAGAAAATCTTTAGAGGATCCTGCTTTCAAATGATTGGATGAGAATCCAGATTTTATACCAAAAGATATATTTCCGGATCCGGAGGGAATTTCGCAAGATGCAATGCAGATGGGCGAAGGACGTGTGCAAAGTGAATGGGATAATAGTCAAATTTTACCTATGAATGAAGTTCGTAACTCAATAGCTAATAGTTTAATGCTTAATATGTAATTGTACTTTTTATATATGTAATGACGGGTTTAATTTTTAATGCATTAATTAGTTTAAAACTTTTTCATGTAATTTATTACAATTCAGAGTAATTCATTCCATTTTCGAAGCTAATAGTTTAAAACTTTTTATTATATTAGATAAATATTTATTTATGGTATTAATAACTTAAATTTTTTATGGTATTAATAAGTTTAATTTATTTATGATATTAGATAAATATTAGGTGGTAGATGTTAGATTATAAATAAATTGATTAAAAATATATATAAAGATACTAAAAAAATTAATTATAACACTTGAAATGAATTGTGCCCTTTATGGTCATTTTAGATTCAAACCATAATTTTGAAAAACTGTTTTACCAAACACCTCAGCTATCTCATAGCACTTTTAAAAAATTTTACCAAACAGCACACTCCGTTTTCCAGAAGTTGTTTTCCCACAGAACCGGAACGCCAAACAGACCCTTCGTGGGCGTGTTGAGAGTGAGAAAGGATTGTTTTTTATGGGATTGGTGGAAGAAAGGAGAGTGTTTTCTTGATGGGTTTTAAAGGAAGAGTGTGGAAAAGATAGACATGGGGGTGAAGAGTGGGAGACCACAATGGATAACAGAGGTTGGAAAAGAGCCATTGTGAGAGAGTACGGTGAAGTGTGCGAAGGATTTTGGAGAGGTTTTAGGGGGATGAAATAAGATTTGGGGATGTTTAGCTGCTTTCTTTTTCAGACACGTTGTCAAATGACATGGTTGGTACTATAGTATAACTCTTTATTTAATATAGTATCTAAAATATAAATTTATTTAATTTAATTTTTAAAATATAATATTTTGTTTAATCCGATCATTTTAAGATTTTTTACCAGTTTAAAATACTGGCATACTTCCTCTGTCCATAAATAATGGACGTTTTAGCCCAAAAATGTTGTCCTTTTTAAATTGACGCCATTGGCATTTGTGTCTACTTTGTTTGTGTTTTGTCAAAATTACCCTCAAACGACCAGTCGTTTTTTAGTTGAACAACATGTCACACGGGGCAAAAAAGGAAATGGAAAATAGAGTTGGGCGGGATTTTAAATTTTGGGGAACATTAAAAACAGAGTGCCAGTACGCTACTGACACCCACCTTCTCCATCTTCTCCTTCTCTCTTCCTTAGCTTTCCGCATTCTTTCTCAATCATTTGTCGGCACCAATCCGGTCATCAAGCCAAAAAGCAACAGCACAATTATGCAACAATTAAGCCCCGCAATTAAATCCAACAACAATTCAACCAAATAAAAATTAAACCCAAATCAAAAATTAAACCAGCCAACAATTAAATTAAAACTCAGCCAAACAATTAAATTAACCCAGCCAATCAAACCATCTTCCTCCAGCACCGGCGGCTAAACAGAACAAGCCACAGATTTGGAAAAATACGACACAATCATATTGGATCCGAACCAGTCCAATCCATATCCTACGCCACAAATCTGGATTTGCGTCTTCCCTCAAATTTAAATCTTGATCTGGACGAAAGAGACCGGTGGTAGAGAGTAGTAGCTCTGGTGATGGTTGGAAAAGAAGCGATCGGACGGTGATGATGGTGTCGGCGAAGTGGCGGTGTGGTTGTATGGTGGTGCCGGCTGTGGTTGATGATGATGATGATGATGGTGTCGGTTTGGTTTTCCAATGGTTGAAAAAATAAAGAAATTTATGCAGTGGAGGATTGGAAGAGAAATGGAGAGATGATGGTGTGGCTGTATGGTGGTGTCGGCGGTGGTTGGTGACGGTGATGATGGTGTCAGTTTGGTTTTTGATCGTCAGTCAAATAGAGATTTATAATGCCTGAAAATGTGTGCACAATGGATACTGTGTACAGTGGTAGTCAGTGTCGAACACAGGTATTTAGAGAGACTGATTCAAGGTCTTGAATGAAATCACAAGATAAAACCACGAAAAGTAACACTCGGGGGGGGGGGGGGGGGGGTTACTTGGCTAAACGAGTCAGCCAAGAGAGATTGGGAGCTAACAATTTCTAACTAAGAAAGCAGTATTCGGGACCTTGAGTTGTCAATTCGGGGTCCCGAAGGATAAAACAAAGCAAATCAGTGAATAAATTCGGAAATAATAAAACAGAGAGATAGTCCAGCACAAATAATCAGATAGAGAGAGATCTTAGCAAAGGCATTCTTGGGTTGCATTCGGGGGCCCGATCGTCATCAGCATAGGAATATTCTACTCAAGTATGTATAGAAATGACATAGGGACCAAATTCCTCGGATATCTCCTACTTTTCTCTTAAGAGAAACTACCCCCGTTTCCACATATGAGGTAGTCTTGACAGTTTGCCATCCCTCCAGGCACGAATGCGGGAGGGTCATACTCAAACTGCCCATGAAGATAAGAAAAGACAGATCTAGAGCTAAAAGTCCCTCAGTTTGTCAGGCTCGTGACCTCGCTCTAATCAACTACTCACCCTATCTATTCAAGACCACTTCAGCGCAGTCAAGACTAAATAGATGCCTACTTGTTCCATGCAATTTTTCTTCTGTATTCATCACAAAGATGGCAGCATTCACACAAAATAATAATCAGTTGATCAAGCCTCTAATTATCTCATGCGAAGATGTAATTAAAACGATAAGCAATTGAATATGACAACAAGAATATATTAAGCACATTTAGGCCTCGAATCTGCCCTTGCAACCCTTGAATCACCCTTGCTAAGACTTAAAGATTTAGCTACTCATGCTTGAAGATAGACAAATAATAATTAAAGAAAGCATAACAAGTAAATAAATAGATTAAGGGAAGAAGACTTTGTTACTAAAAACGTTTGGAGCCCGACGGCAAGGTTGAAGGAAGCTAACAAGAACTAGAGAGATAAACTAGAGAGAAGTCTAAGAAAAACTAATTCTAATGATTCTCTAAATTATACTATGTGTTGAGAGTTGTCCTAAACTACTCCTTGGATGCTCCTTATAAGCTAGAGCTCCAAGCACAAAATATCTTCAGCCTAAACTAGGGACAAAATGATCCATGCTCCCTAAAGCACAAAGCTGAAAAAGCATAAAGCTGTCTGGTTTTTCCAGCTTTGGCAGGTCTGGATTGGGCTCAAGGCCTGCAGTGGTCAGAGAGGTAGGTATTTTGTGATCAGTGCAGAGCGTCAAAACAGTGTCAGGGAGATCACATAGGAGCTTTGGCAAGAGGACAAGTGAAACTGCCTCTCTTTGCCCTTCAAGGGCCCGAATGGGGAATCCGATTCGGGACCTTGAACGCTGCTTTGGACTCAGGACATCAACTTTGGTCTTGAAGCTCGAATTCGCTCAAAATGCACCAAAAACGCATGTTTTTGCATAAACTCCCTTTTTAGGCCTAGATCTGCAATAGTAATGAAAACAAGGGTGAATTAGCAGAATCATGCCTTAAATTGATGAAATAATGGAGGGAAAATCATGCATAAATACACGCTATCAGTTTTCCAATGGTTGAAAAAGTAAAGAAATTTATGCAGTGGAGGATTGGAAGAGAAATGGAGGAGAGATAATGGTGTGGCTGTGTGGTGGTGCCGGCAGTGGTTGGAAGAAAGAGTGGTTTATGCAGTGGAGGATTGGAAGAGAAATGGAGGAGAGAGAGGAGGCAGAGAGGAATGAAAGAAGGAAGAAGAAGGTAAGAAAGGACCCTTGCGTGGTGTGGCCCACAGATAAAAAGCTCGCGTGCACTGACGACGCAGTCAAAACCCTTAATATGTGTGATTCACTCCCTCGCGCCTATTATTTATGGACGGAGGGAGTATAAGTTATATGTTGTGTGTTTAAAGATCATATTAAACAAAATGATCATACTTTAAAAACCATATTAAACAAAATGTTATACTTTAAAAACTAGATTAAACAAATTTGTACTTACGAATGTATGTTAGTTGCATGACATGTAGCTCAAAAGTGAAATGTCACCAACCTCAATTATAATAGAGGGACCAAACTTACATTTTTTTTGTCTTGAGTTTAGTGGATATTACTCTCTCCGATTTTTAATAAATGACTTTCTGAAGCATTATCCTTCAGTAAAGCAAACACTAAAAAGTTAAGTAAAGTGTACGGTAACATTCAATAGTAAAATGCCATTTATTAAAAACTGGAGGGAGTAATATCATGGCATGATATAAGTTTTGCACTGTGATTGTGATATTTTTTGGGGTAAAAAACGGCAAACATGACCCGTTGAGATTCGATGTATTAGAATTTTTAGTAATAGTATTTTATTAGGGATAAACCAAAAATGGGTCCCTGCAGTCTATTTGATTGTCTTATTTCAGCCCTCTGTTTTTTTCGCGTTATAAAACCCCCTCCACTTCAATCGAATGATTTATTTCATCCCTCACCCTAACGCCATCCATTTTTTCCGTCTATTTTCTTACGTGTCGTGCCACGTCAATTGCCACGTCACCGATTGCTGACTTGTCACGCCGCGTAGGCAGAAACCCAAAAGTCAAAATTGGGCTGCCAGATTTTATTATTTCTTTTTTTTTTCATTTTCTTTCTTTCTTCTTCCTCCTCTGTTTCTTCATCTTCTTCTTCTTTTTTCTCCATGTCCACCATCGTCCTCATCATCATCATCTTCAATTGATTTCCCATTTCTTTATTCTTTCTTTTTTTTCGTTTTCTTTCTTTATTCTTCCTCCTCTGTTTCTTCATCTTTATCTTCAATTTTTTCTCCATCTTCAATTGTCACCATCAGATCTGGTGGGTTTGTGTTGGTGATGGTCGGGAGCTTTCGGAGATGGTGAAGGCAATTTGGTTGGGAGTGGGTCGACTCGCCGGAGACAAGTGGTGTTTGTAGATCAGGTTGGATTTTTTTACTCATGTTTACCTTTATTTCGGAGCTTGGTTCGACTGTTGTTGGTGTCCAATTGGAGTCGGGTTTGATTGTTGTTGATTTCTGGGTTTGTTCTGTTGGAATTCTAGGTGTGTTTTTTTCAAATTTTGGCTGATTTTCGGGTCTGATTGGGGCGAGTTTTTTGGGCTGTTTTGGCAGGAATTTTGTGGCTGTTTTAGCCGGGATTTTGTGGTTGTTTTGGGTCGCCGGAGTTGGTGGCCGGCGCCGACAGTGGCGTCGCAGCTTGAGGAAGAGATGAAGTTTTGAGGCTGCTGCTTGAGGAAGAAGATGAAGTTTCAATTCTACCTACGTGGCGTGACACATCAGCAGTCGGTGACATGGCACGACACATAAGAAAACAGACGGAAAAAATAGATGGCGTTAGGGTGAGGGATGAAATAAATCATTCGATTGAAGTGGAGGGGGTTTTATAACGCGAAAAAAACAGAGGGCTGAAATAAGACAATCAAATAGATTACAGGGACCCATTTTTTATTTATCCCATTTTATTACACTAACTTTTTTGTTTATCCCATTTTATTACACTAACTTTTTATGACATAAATTGTGTATTTCTTTTTATTATTGTGAGTTTATTATAGTATGGATTAATTCAACTTAGAAAATATTTATTCACAAAATCCCTCTTATTTTATAAGTAACATCATTATGGATTTCAATACAAAGGGAACTTATAGATGGCAGAAAACTTTCATTTTATTGGAAAACAAGTTGATACTTCAAATACACTCCGCAACAAAATCAAAAAAAGAAAACATTACAGTATAATTTATTCCTCAAACTTTTCCTAGAGCCCTAAGCGTTGATTTCCTCAAGAAATGGATAATCAGTGTAACCAACCACCGGGTCCTCAGTGTAGAAAGTGTTCCTATCATACTTATTGAGAGGAGCCTGAAGTTCAAATCTCCTTGGCAGATCAGGATTAGCCAAGAAATGTCGACCAAAAGCAACAAGATCTCCCTCATTCTCGGCTATTATTCTGTTTCCACTCTCTCTGTTATGCCCACCAGCAACAATAAATGTGCCATGATAAGCCTTTCTTATGGGCAAAAGGCTATGATGGGTCTCATCATTTTCTCCTGCTGTCTTCATTCTTGGCTCAACCATGTGGCAATATGCAAGACCATACTTGTTCAAAGATTGAGCTAAATAGAGACCTAAAGCCTCAGGATCTGAATCCCCGGTTTCCATATAGTCTGCAAATGGAGATAGTCTGATTCCAAGTCTGTCTGCTCCAATTTCATCCACCAGAGCTTCAACTATTTCGAGTGCGAATCGGGATCGGTTCTCTATAGACCCGCCATATTGGTCGGTTCGATCATTCACTTGGTCTTTCAAGAACTGGTCGATCAGGTAACCGTGAGCTCCATGAATCTCAACTCCATCAAAACCTGCAATATCCGAAGGTACTTAAACCAGATTAGTTTTCTATCTAAACGAGCCGAAAGAATGCGCAATATGCTTGACCGAGAAAGGAAGAAATGAGTTTTGAAATTACCAGCTTCTATAGCATTTCTTGCAGAAAGTCTAAAGTCATTGACGACAAGACGGACTTCTTCAGTTGTTAATCTCCTTGGAGGGGAGAACTTTGCTCCATGAAAAAATGGAGGCAATGACTTGTCTGTGCAAGAGATTGGTGCTTGCCCATTTGGTTGAAAACCTGAAAAATTAATTAATTAGACTCCACTAATTAATCTTTCAAATATTTCTTTTGGTTTGAATTAATTTGTATTCTTTGACTATTGAAAGATGAGAAGAAGTAGCTGTTGTACCAGTATTAGAAACCCTTCCACAATGCCAAATTTGGCAGAAGAAGAGACCACCTCTGGCATGAACAGCATCTACAATGGGTTTCCATGCCTCGACTTGCTCTTTAGTCCAAATTCCAGGTGTGTGGGTGTACCTTTTTAGTTAATTTCAAGACAAAAATTAAGAAAACTATATAGAATATTACTACTAATTAATTTGTATATTAATTAATTAATCTATTAGTTAAATGTACCCTTGAGCAGTGTCAGAAACTCCAGTGGCTTCAGTGATGAGGAGACCACCTTTGGTAGTTCTTTGAGAGTAATACAGAATGGCATGTGGTTGTGGAACATTACCATATGATCTTTGTCTAGTCAATGGTGCCAAAACAATCCTGCAGCAAAATTGATGTGATTTGAACAAAAATGTATTCATCAGGTTCATATTTATCGGCTAATAGTAAAATACTAGTGAAATTCGAGTTCAATTCTCACAAACGCTGAATAAACAGTAAAAAAAAGAAGACAAATTAAGTATACACACCTGAGAGAGAGATTGAAGTTTCCCATCTTGTAAGGGGTGAGAAGAGGGATGACACTGCTGTCTTGTTCGTGTTGCTGCACTTTGGATGATGTCATGGTCTCAGAGTTTGCTGATAAATGGAAAGGAAGATTTGAAGGGTGGGATGGAGGATCTGGGTTTTGATGAAATTGGGTATTTATGGGGTTTGAGTGAGAAGGTGCCTGGTAGGAAACAAATCATTGAATATTGAACGGAGGAGGCCCCGCCGCCACTAATAATAATGTTTGTAATCATACGCTGGAAACGTCAATGAGTGCGTCAATTTATAGGTAGAGATTTGCAAAAGAACAGTAAAAGAGAGAATTTGAGAGATGGCTTTTTTTCTCTTTTTGATGCCATGCATTGCGGGTCAAATGTCGGATTTGTGACATCATTGAGGACGTTTATTCTCCCATGGCCATGGGATTCAATTTTATTATTAAAATTCCGGTCCAAAATAAAATAAAAATCGACTCTAAATCTTAGTCATGAGTTTGATCCATCGCATCGTAACCATAATTAATAGTAGTATAATATTCTTGAGTTTTGTCTTTCTAGAAAGTTTTTTAATTATGAAAACAAATAATATTTTATTTACAAAAGCATAATCTCATTACTATAAAAGCATACACGTGAAATTCTAATTAACCCGTTTTTTTTATGAGATAGGTAATATATTTTATCACTTGTATTATAATAAATAATTAATAATATAATCAATTTTTAAAAAAAAATCATGTTATTTACTAGTTATTTTTTACCTGAACGAAATTTAAATTTAAAAATACTATTCACCTAAACTCTTCACCGTTTGATCATAGAGTTTCCGCTACCATATTAACAACCACTAATTTAAAAGCCATGATTTGTTAACGAAGTCCAAAATTCATTATTTATTTTAAATTTTTAATACACCAACGTAAAATCTGCCATATCAATTACTACAAATTTTCTGTAGTAGAATCGTAAAGCATTATTCTTCTTCTCATGTTCTAAAGTTCCCTCCATATTTCAATTTTAATTAATCGTACAACATTAATAATTACTTAACCCTAAATATAATTAATACTAAATACCCACCTCATTAATCATGCATGATTAATTCAATTCCTTCCAATTCTCAAGGAAGAATCCACCACTGATCCTTTACTAATAACACCAGCAAAGAGCTTGGCAATCTCAAGTTGAGTATTGGCTACAATCTCAGTTCTTTTTAGATCCATTTCCCCTCTTTTTGCCTCAGCTTCTATCCTCATCTTCTCGATCTCTCTCATTGTATCCATTCTTGATTGCTCTGATCTCACAACAACCTCTGCTAGCCATCTGATGCTATCTCCTATCTCCCATATCTGCTCTTTCCTCCTCTTCATCATCTTCCTCTTCTCCATCTTCATCTTCTGCTTCTTGGACCTCATCAGTTTCTCCTTATCGGTGTATAAGGCTGGTGTGCTGCTATCACTGTCTTCCATGGCATTGTTCTTGTCCGAGACATGGTCTGATAGTTTTGGTTCCACACCAACTTCCTGATAATTAACCCATGAAATACACAATCACTTATCAATAGAATGATAGGACAACTTTAGATCCGATCAAACTCAGACAAGATTAATTTTTCGCCGAAAAAACAGAGAGGACACTTAGGAAAGAAGAAAAAAACGATAGGAAAACCTTCTTATGATAATCAAACACATAGAAGTTGACATTCTTTTTAATGAAAGGAGGAACTGATAATTAGGAGAAATACAAGCAAAATGCATAATATATGGCATTGATGGTAAGATATAATTAAGACTCCGTTAAAGTCCCACCTCTAAGGGGAAGAAAAATGATGGGACAAATTTTCTCATCCCTAAACATGAATTCAACTCAATAGAGAGAGATTACAATTAGAAAGCCCAAATACAAAAGCAGCCCATACAAGCCTAAAGAAATTCAACCGAAATGAGGTTGCGGCCCAAATGAAGAAAATAAGCCCATTTCATTAAAGGCCCAACTGCCGTATCTGCTTTTTTTACTCATTTTTCCTTAATTATATATAAAAGTTATAGTCATGCGCATGAAAAGAAATAACCTGTCCATTTACGGATTCAATTGTTATCCCATGTCAGTGTCAAAGAAGAAAAATAGTTAGATATACCTAAAATTTTTAGATTACAACTCTAATTCATGCTAAACATTTATGTCACATTATTAATTATAATTAGTTAACAAAAGCAAACAAATGGGATCTGACTCTGGCCCGCTTAACCTAAACAGACCCAATTGTGCTAACTTCGGCCTAAAAACTTGAATCTGATCCGTCCCGTCCATTTTATGTATTGACCGGTCCGCGACCAAACCCGGCCCACCATTCTATCCCCACTCGGGCACATATGGGTAGAAAAGTTCGCCGCTCGAAAGAAATCATGTGGGCCCATGTCAGCACTAAAAGACAAATTAATAACCACATAAAACTATAGCCTCCCCCATAAATCATGTTTTATTTTTCAATACAAATTAGCACTTACCATTAATAAGTTACTAGCAGTTAAAACAATAAAATAGTTTTATTTTCCTAACCAAATTATTGATTTTAAGATTATATGCATGCAAGGAGTAAGGAGTGAAACCATAAATAAAAATAGGAAAGTGTGTGTGTGTTTTTTTTAAATCTTGAGTGGAGTCATGTCACTAACCTTGGCCCCTCTATCAACTCCATTGGACCCAAGCGAATTCTGTTCGGCCACCATAACCTGTGGAGCAGAAGGAGGCGGTGGCGGTGGCACAGGCAGAGCAGTCTCAACCGTAGGCGGAGGTTGCTGCGGCATCAACGACTGCTCCAACAACATTAGCTGAGGATAAACGGCAGAAGCTGTAGGAAGAGGCGAAGGAGATAGCTGTTGCTGTAGAGGCTGCGAATACAGCGGAGGCGGAGGGGGAGGGGGAGGCGCCGCCGCAGCTACCGCCGTTGCTGCGGTTCCACGCAACAGGAGATCAAGACGAGGATAGAGCGGCCAGGAAGAGGCATCGGCGGCGGCGGATTCGGATCTGTACCTCTTCTTCATCGATTCGATCTTGTTCTTGCATTGCGTTTGGGTTTTCGGCGATTTCGTGAAATTGGAACGGGAGCACACGTGTCGCGCAACGTCTTCCCAGTCATGTCCCTTGAGCTTCGCGCGGTTTCTGAGTATCCATTTGCTCTCGTACGCCTCCAGCAGAGTAGAAACGGCTCCTTCGCTCCACTCATCCCTTTTCAATCTGTCGTTTCCGCCGTTCCCACCGCCGCAGGTGGTGGTGGCAGCGTTGATGCCGCTACTACTATTATTGCTGTCGTTAATATGAGCTATTTTTCTTGGAGATTCTTGTTTGACGGAGAGAAGAGATGGGTTTTCTTGGTTAGTGTCTTTATCCATGTCTCCCCATGCTCTAATTAACCATCCCCAACTATGTTTACCTCTAATCTACCTGAAAATCACATAATTCTTGATTTTGGGAAATGGGTTTTGTAATTGTTTAAGCTAATGGGTGGTAGTGGTGAAGAAGGGGAGGGAGAGGAGACCACTAGCATTTGAGAGGGGAGGAATTGTTGGTTGATGAAAAGAAGAGGAACCACTAGCAGCATTTGATGGGAGTGAAAAGAAGTAAGAAGAGGTATAAAGATAGTGGGCAATAATCCAAGAAATTGGTTCACTTTGTCAAATGAGTTAATGATAGTAACCTCTTCAGTCTGCACTCTCCTTTTTCTTTGCTATTTCTTTTTTAAAATCGGTCCAATTTGTTGTGGTTAGGTTATCTTGGCTGTTAGCGTTGATATGAAGCCACCCCAAAAACAAAGCAAAAGAAAGAAAGAAAGAAACCCACCACTCTCGGAGTAGTAGAGAGGAGGACCGGATGGGGGGTGGTGGTGGTGGTGGTGGGGCACTCACATGGGTCTGTCACCCACTCTACCAATAGCACCACCAGGCGCCATCGGATTTGCCAATATGCTACTACGGTCACTTGACCTTTAGCTGCCCCTTTCGGATCATCTTTTTTCCCTCCTTTTTAGCTTTGCCTTTTGCCTTTTTGTGCCTTTTGAAACCTTTGCTCTTGGTGGGTTCACCGCCCATTAGCCATTACTAACTAGCCCTTTTCAAATATTTCTGCCAATTTGCTATTATTATGCTCATTCTCCCATCTGCCAATCACAATCCACCACATCAAAGTAGTTAGTGAATTATGCCTTTATTATGTACTTTTTTAATATTTACAAATATTCTTCGATTTGTGCATCATCATGACTCATCACTTGTTAACTCTCTCTCTCTCTTGCTTAGTTAGTTTCCTTTTAACACACACTATTCATTAGCACAAAAAAATAGCAAATAGACGCTAGAAGGAGGGGTCGAACCTCCGACCTTGTGGTTAACAGCCACACGCTCTAACCAACTGAGCTATTCCAGCAAGTTGCTATATTAAAGTTAATGTACATATATGACTTATATTTGATAAACTATAAGTTTTTATTTTATTTTATATAGTTTACCTAATAATTATAAAAAGAAAAATGAAAAATGGATTGAACAGTTAGTTCAGATTCAAAGAAAAAAGTATGTAGACGGCAAGAATCATGAATAATAGGATGACAAGCAAATAATGGCAATCTGCAAGCATTTGGAGAGTGGTTGAATCTTACTGGGAGAAAGGATAAAAAGTGACACCAAGTGAGTGGCTTTCTGTTCAGTTGTTGCAGCCTTGAAGGAGTCTTCCATTATAGATATAGTGGCAGCCAGTATTTGCAGCTCAATGTACTTATTGCAAAAAAGGAAAAGTTAGATATCATGTTCGAGTGTTGTTGTTGAAAATATTTGAATTCTTGACATTTTTGGACGGTGGTCATTCTGATGGAGATATTTAAAAGCATCTAAACTAAAAGAACGAAATGCTGAAAATGTAGATAGAAGCCAAGTTCACCAACAAATCCTTTTTCCCTTTAGAAACCGACGGATTCACAAAGCTTTACCTTGCTCTTGGTGGTAAACGTATTTAAGGGCTTTAAGCTTGCCTCTTAGATCTTAATCAATCCTAATCAATCATCGTTGATCGTCATCGGTCCACTAAGAGATAAAATGCTACCAATAAACCATCCCAGTGTCTGGATGAGTATCCTCTCGGCAGTGGTCATTTAGTGGCCTATATCACGGCGCCTTCTGTTAGTCATTGGTAAGACTAACCCACAGTTTTTAAATTGCCATGTATTTCATCGCAAACAAAGACTAGTCGACTTTCCCTCGAGGTTGGAAGGGAATGTCCGATACCGTACATGAGCAGAAAAAATGAATGCAAAGTCTACACCAACACTACAGCAGTGCTTACTACCAATACATAATAGAAGGGGCAAAAAATAAAACACAAAACACAAAAGACCATCAACAAGCTGTCCTCTTTGCACCAGTCTAGTAACGTTCTCTGAAGTGGGAAGAGCTAAGTCTCCAGTTTATAGTTTAGGAAGGCTAGTCTTGAGTTTCACTCCCCTACTTAAATTCCAATCTACCGATCTATGACAAGAAAGGAAAAACTAATGCCCTTTATGAACAAGCAAGAAACCAGAGACGAGTGAGGGATAATTTTTAAGTACTAAACTCCTGACTGAACCCATAATCATCCCTAAAACATCAAGAAGGTACGTATTCCCCCACACAAGCACACCCTTCTGGTGTGTTCATCCTCATGGATATGCCAACACACGGCTAGAACGCAACCACAAAACAGCCTATGATCTCACAAAAGTTTACAGTCTTTCACCCCTAAACCATTCAATGGCAGCAGAGCATCTACGCTCCCAAAAGGCCAGAACTAAATTTAGCAACCAATTGCTCTTTTGACATGCACCATCTTTAGAAAAACAAAGAATAGCTGCCCACAACTATATACGCACTGTGCATATTGTTATCGAGTTCATTGGTGATGGACAATCACCCATACGAAAAGGTATATGGTGGCAAACAAAATATCAGAAACTTCACAGATTATCTTCTCACTTCATTGTTATTAAGTTTACACCTCAATGTGACTACAATATCAAATCATTCAACGGCTAATTTATGCATAATATATCTATCTTCATGTACCAACATCAAACACAACCAAAATATTAATCAAAAGTCATAACACTTATGGTGAGTGATCAACTAGTAAGAAAATGTAACTCAATGACTAGCTCATCGATCATCAGTGACAATGAACGCAAAAATGCCAAAAGGTTATAGTAGCACAAATGAGCTCTAAACTCAAGATGAATGAATCAATCGGAGTACTAAAACGATCATAAATCATCATACTACACAATTGTAACTTTCTATTCGATAATTTACATTTCATTAGAACTTAAGCCAAACATGTTATTATTTCACTATAGAAAGAAGTTCTCAATAATATACACATCATGCTATCTACTACTACCAAATAACAAACAAACATATCAATACAGTAAAGGTAAATAAATAAATGAATCGAATTCAAACCGAGTGAGAACCAAGAAATGAAGAGTCCGACCATGCATTTGAACTACCATCTTCATTGATCGCTCTCAACAATGCCAACCCTTTATTTCTTCCTTTTGCAGTACCATTCTCTACCACATATTTAATCCCTTCCAACGTCTCCTTCCCTACCGTTTCCCTCACCTTCCTCCCATCTCTCTCCTCACCGCACCTCACCAAATTCAGCAGTGCAGCCACAGCGTTCTCCTTAATCCTTGCGCTTGACCCGGTCCCCATATCCAACAAGTCCATCAAAACTTTAACCCCTGAATACTTCTCAAATTCTCTAATGCCCTCTTCGCAACAGGCAATTTGCGCGATTACTGCGGTTGCATCCTCCACAATCCCGACTCTTCCATCCTTTAACACCAAGGAGAACAAGGGACCCACAGCGCTGAGATCGACCAGCGTCGACCGATTCAACGGATACAAGGAAATCCCAAACAACGCTTTGAGCGCATCTTTAACCGATTGCGGCGGGGAATTGGGGTTTTTCGTGATATCCACGAGGGAGAATATAATATCCCGCTTGGATCCAATAATCGGTCGGTACGAATCGACGATGAGCAGGCTGTATAGGGTGGCGGCGGCGGATTGGACGGCGGTGGGTGCTGAGGAGGAGGAATGGTTACGTAGGATGTCGGAGATGGCATCGAGGAGGCCGCGCGTGGACATGAGATGCTCGCGGCAGGAGATGGATAGGTTTAATAGAGTAGCGGAAGCGTTGTCTTGGAGATCATGAGCAGGAGAGTAGAGGGTTTCGGCTAAGTAAGGGATGGCGCCGGCGTCGGCGATGATGGGGCGGGAATCTGCATCTTGCTTGGTGAGGAGGCGGAGCTCGGCTAGAGCTTCGGCGCGGGTTTGTTCGGAGACGGAGCCGAGCCTTGAGACTAAAGTCCGGGCGGTGCGGCGGCGCACATCCATGATTGGCGGTGGCGGTGGCGGTGGCGGTGGCCTTTTTAGTTTTTCTTTAATGGGAGAGATTGGGTGGAGGGTTGGTGATAGCGTGATAGCTAGTGATGGGAGAAAGAGATAGAGGAGTCGACTTTTCTGTTTAGGTACGGAAAAGTGAAAGTAAAGTGATTTTATATATAAAAACAACAACGTTGAAAAACAAGGAAGTGAATTGTCTCTTCATTTTGTTGGAGTTGGACTGTTGAAGACTCAAAGGTGATGACGGAGGAGGAAGTTCCGATCTTTGTTATTTTACTCTATTCACCGCCGTCGCCCTCGGTGTGTATCAAATTTGGGAAAATCATGTTTAAAATGTAAATTAAATTTCAAAAAAAAAAATTCTTAAAACAAAGAGAGAGAAAAGTAACTGCCACCATCCCGATTGGCCAAGTGTTTTGGGGTCTGTTTGGTAGTCCAGTTTAGTGGGGAAATGGTCAATGGGAAAATGTTCAGTGGGAAAACAACATCTGGGAAACGAAGAGTGCTGTTTGGTAAAATAATTGTAAAAATTCAGTGAGAAAACGATATCTGGGAAACGGAGGGTGCTGTTTGGTAGTCCAATTTTCCAAAACTATGATTTGGATATAAAATGACAATAAAAGGCATAATTCATTTCAAGTGATATAATTATTTTTGGAAAGTATCTTTATATATGTTTTTAATCAATTTATTTATAATCTAATATCTACCACGTAATATTTATCTAATATCATAAATAAATTAAATTTATTTAAATCATAACTAAATTAAAATTTATTAATATCATAAATAAATTTAACATATACCACGTAATATTTATCTATATACCATAAATAAATTAAACTTATTTAAATCATAAATAAATTAAAATTTATTAATACCATAAAAAATTTGAGTTATTAATACCATAAATAAATAAAAGATATTTATCTAATATAATAGAAAATTAAAACATATTTGGAATGGATACGAATAACTTACATATTTCGTATTTTTTAGTTTTCTCGAACCATAGATTGAACATTTCCATCTACTTTATATTTTTATATTTTTATTTCGTATCATTTCTTTTATTCTATTTTATTTCACATTTCGGTATTTTCCATTCGAGTTTTTATCAGTTTTGAGCAAGATTTCTCGTCCCGATTAACTCGAACCAAATAAATAAATAAATAACTCTAATTTACCATTGTGCCATTATAATTAATTTGGTTCCAATTTTACTGTTCACCTTCTTCCTCCTGTCTCTGTCTCTGCACAAAACCTATATCACCTAAACCAAATCAGCCAACCACCACCACTGCCGGCCACCAGCCGCCCATCATAGCCACAACTGCCAAACGAACATCCCAGACCCACAACCTCGCTTCATCTCTCAGCCTCAATCACCATCCAGACATCACAAATCAAAAGCATCCATCGTCAATACAGCAATCCAACAAATCAAAAGCATCCAATACATATAAATACACAAACCCAACATCACCAAACAAGAAAACAAGAACAAGAAGAAGGAACGGTTGCAACGAAGAAGGACCGGATGCGTGAGGCTAGGGCACGAATGAGAAGAGAAGAAGAAGGAACAGCTGCAACGCAGAGGGCAAAATTGGATTTTTGAGAGTTTCATTAAACTCTCAACAGTAAAAACTCCATCGCGTGTTTTTGCTGGCTGGAGGTTTTGCCAATGGTCCAATTTCTCCCATTCCCTAAACCGGCAAAATGCTGGGTTGGCCACCCAAAAATAACAATTTTCATTTCAAGGATGGTGTTTACCAAACGGGTGTAAGGTCATTTCACTATGGGAATGCTGGGTTGGGTACCCAACCCAGACTCCCAAACAGCATCTTGGTATAGTTAGTTTCTCAAAAGTTAGGTTAATATAGTGAGTTTGATGCTAAATTTTTTATGTCTCAATTGTTAAAAAAATTATTAATAGTGATAAATTTTGTTAATTTTGAATATTTTAAATTTTTTTTTACAAAATTGCCAATAATTTTTTTTTTGAATAAAAGTGTCAAATTTCTTCTTTTTCTGTTCACTCTCCATCCTCCTTCGTCTTCCACACTCAACTATCCAACAAAATCTCAATATTGACTACATCATCATCCACTCGTCAGGCTCGAGTCAGCACTATGATCGGCCCGTCTAGTTAACAAATCTAGTGGTGAATTGTGGTGGCGGAGTCCATTTCTAAATTATTAATAATTTTCAGAATGAAATTTCTATTGAAAATAATAAATTGTGGATGAAAAATTCCGTTGAAAATCCCAAATTGAAATATACATAATATGAGTCTTATGAAATAAGTATATTTTAGTTAGTAATGGTTTATATTCATTATAAATTTAAATTCTCAGCGCGGGAACAAATTGTTAGTTTATGATTAGAAGAATGTAGCAGCAGCCTAATGACATAATTATGATTTCTCTAGATCTTGGATCCTATTAAAAAAGTCATGCATGACGTGTCGTACATTTTTATTAGGTTAATTATGATTTAACGGATGAACCAATAAGTTGCATTAGACCCAAGTTTTTTTTCCCCTTTAAGAAATAAAAAATAATTTTTTCCCGTTTCATTCTGGTGTAAGAAGTGCTAATTATTTCAATTTATTTTTCATATTGTCATAGTCTCCTTATTAATTATTATTATTATTAATTTTAAGCATTTATTTTTTAAATAAATAAAATATTTTTATCTTCTAAAGTCAACGGAATATTATGATAACTCCCCGATTGAAAATGTTAGCTCAGTGAGGTTCAATCGGGTAAGTCATACATATAAATACTATGTATCTAGGGGGCTTGTTAAGTTCATAAACGTCTTGGTGGCGGCTTGTGTTCTCCGGATTTTTTCCCCTTTTTAAAAGAAAGAAAGAACTGTCCAGTTCAATCCATCATTGTAGCCCAAATCAGATGGAAAATGAAGAGGAAAAAAAGTCTCCTGTCGACCTATTATAAATATATGCAAATGTGTTTCATTCTTTCGAAGTTCCTATCAAACAAAGCTTTCCACATCAGGTTTTTCAAAAACCATGCCTAGAAGCAGAACAGTAATTCTCCTTTTCTTACCTTTCATACTATCCCTTTCATTTTTATCTTCAACCTCTAATGCATTAATCCAAGGTTCGTCTTTATCTGTGGAGAATGCCGATGATGTTTTGAAATCACCCAATGGCATTTTCTCCGCCGGATTCTTCCCTGTCGGCGTCAACGCCTACTGCTTCGCAATTTGGTTCAATGAACCATCCTGCAGAAACAGTACTGATTCTGATTGCACAGTTGTTTGGATGGCCAACCGTGATCAACCCGTAAACGGAAAGAAATCAGAGATCTCTCTGCTAAACTCCGGTAATCTCATCTTAACTGATGCTGGTCGGTTGGTTGTTTGGAGTTCAGGCACTGTTTCAGGATCCTCTCATCTTGAACTAGTCCTCCTTGACAATGGCAATCTGATGCTACAGGATGCAGAAGGCGGCGCGGTACTCTGGCAAAGTTTTGCTTCACCAACGGACACCCTTCTTCCAGAACAACAGTTCACTAAAGACCTGAGGCTTGTCTCTTCAAGAAGTGATAGCAATTACTCGTCAGGGTTTTTCAATTTTTATTTCGACAACGATAATACTCTTCGACTTCTTTACAATGGTCCTGATACTTCAGACATTTACTGGCCAGAACCATCTGCGTTGCCCTGGCAAGTAGATAGGTCAACTTACAACAGCAGCAGAGTTGCTTCTTTTGATTCTTTGGGCAACTTCAGCTCATCTGATAATTTTACTTTCATGGCATCAGACTATGGACTAAATACGCAGAGAAGATTGAAACTTGATTCAGATGGTAATCTGCGTCTGTACAGCCGAGAAGATTCAGCAGGACAAACACAAACATGGGTTGTTTCATGGCAAGCCCTAACTCAACCATGCAGGACTCATGGGATTTGTGGACCTAACAGCCTGTGCAGCTATGACCCTAGTTCTGGCAGAAGATGTTCTTGTCTTCCACGGTTTAAAGTGAAGGATTCTACTGACTGGTCTCTCGGATGTGATCCAGAATTCAATCTGTCCTGTGCAAGCAATGAGAGCAGTTTCATACAACTAATTTATACCGAGTTTTATGGCTATGATTTTGGTTTCTTCCCCAATTATACATTGGAGATGTGTCAGGATCTATGCCTGCAGGCGTGCGATTGCAAAGGGTTTCAGCTCAAATCCACCAAGAGCAGTTTCCCTGGCGATACTCCTTATTGTTTCCCGAAGGTATCTTTACTTAATGGGCATCACACTCCCAATTTCTATGGAGACATTTATTTAAAAGTGCCAAAAGGTACCTTCTTATCCACTTACGACCCACATTACGAAGAGGAGAGATTGAATTGCTCAAGCCAAGTTGTGAAGCAGTTGGACAGAACATATGCAAAAAGAGAGGAAAATGGACTACTTAAGTTTATGGTTTTGTCTGCTGTGGCAGTAGGGGTGCTTGAGATGATATGTTTCCTGTTAGTGGGACTTTTCTTGATAAGAAGCCGTCATAATTCAGGAATTAGAGATGGTTACGTTTGTGTAGCAACTGGGTTCAGAAGATACACTCTGTCCGAGATGAAGAAGGCGACTCGAGGTTTCAGTGAAGAAATTGGCAGGGGTGCTGGAGGAGTTGTGTTCAGAGGAGTAATACCAGATGGCAGAGTTGCAGCGATAAAGCGACTGAATAAAGATAATTTGCAAGGAGAGGCAGAGTTCCAAGCGGAGCTTAGCACCTTTCAGAAACTTAATCACGGTAACTTGATCGAGCTATGGGGTTATTGTGCAGAAGGGAAGCATAGACTTTTGGTTTACAAGTACATGGAGCATGGATCCTTACAAGAAAATCTGGAGTCGGGTTCGCTTGTTTGGGAGAAAAGGTTTGAGATTGCAGTTGGGACAGCAAAAGGGCTCGCATATCTGCACGAAGAGTGCCTGGAATGGGTTCTACATTGCGATGTCAAGCCGCAGAACATACTTCTTGACGATAATTACAAGCCAAAAGTGTCAGATTTCGGGCTGTCTCGGCCCCAGAAAAGAGGTAACAGGGTGCAGTCAAGCTTCACAAAAATCAGAGGAACGAGAGGGTACATGGCTCCGGAGTGGGTTTTCAACCTGCCAATTACATCCAAAGTGGATGTTTACAGCTATGGGATGGTGTTGCTCGAGATGGCGACCGGAAAGAGCCCGTTAGTGATGATAGAGGAAAAACGGCTGTGTTCATGGGTCCGAGAAGCTATGTCATTGGATTCATGGATGGAAATGATCGTCGACCCTAAGTTGGACGGGAAGTATGACAATGGTGAGATGGAAACTCTTGTTAGGGTGGCTCTAGATTGTGTAAATGAAGAAAGAAATGCAAGACCGAGCATGAGCCAAGTGGTGGAGATGCTGCTTCGCAGTGTTTCTTTTTCTGACACCATTCCGGAATGTAACAGTTCTGAAAATCCATGAATCAAATGAAACCGTTTCGACGGTCCAGACTAGGCTTGTTATTAAAATCTTAGTTACAGGGTTATTTATTTTTATGTCTCTAATATTGTGTAGGAGTTTTGTGTGTAGGATTGTATCTTTGACTTTGTTCTTAATAATAAAAGAGTGCTTTGGTGTTGTGGGGTGAGTAGAGCCTGGTGATTTTTTCCCCAAACAATAAAGTGATGGTAAACTACGTAATTTTTTTTTACTAATTTAAAAAATGTTTTTTTCTAAAAAAATGGTAGATAAACCTGCTAATTGAAATGGCCAGGTCGGACCTTACGAGAAATGAACGGATTTGAACAGCGAAATTTTAAGCCCGACCTGGCAATGTAAAAAGGTCGGCCCTCTGCTCTCAGAATTTAGGCTCGTGTCCAGACCGGCCTTATATATTAGTATAATTTATAAATATATATAAAAGGGCGGATGCAATGGGTGGAAAGACTGTGATGACAATTGCTTTAATACTGTCGAGACCGCTCAGAGGATACAACTTTAATTCAGATGATGAATACTTGGATAGAGCAAAGGGATTAGTGTTGTAGTCTGTGTTCTTGTTCATCTGATGGACAGGTTAATTGCAAGAAATATTTTCATTTATTACTTCTTGTTCCAAATTGAGTCAGCTTTAAATAGGTTCCACTAAAAATAAAATAGGTGCAAGAGATACTTCATGTTCATATTCCAATCAACTGTAAGGGAAAAGTTCCAAAATATTCATCCATTCTATATGTATAGTGTGTGTGGCCATCGAACAAGTCTGCATATAGCAACTGAAAGAATTTGGAAACCTTCAGTATCAAGTCAAAAGTGTATACATAACACAACTGTGTGTGAGAATGGAAGAAATGTTACTATCTATGGTTGGGTCAGTACATGAGTTTAATGATTGTCCCATTCTGGACTTGCTCTAGCCCGCTTGAATTAAATCCCAAATCTTTACGGATTGTTGCTACCCGGTTTTGGATTTTAAATTTTTCATTTTGTTGCATTTCTGTCATCAATTTTCTAAAATAGTACTTCCATTTATTTATGTCAATCTGATGTTTATTTTTACGCTTAATATCATTTAAATTTTATTCCATACCTTTTTCGCATTTTTATCACTTTTTTTCGTTCGAACCCGTATCGGTTCCCAAGTCAAATTCTCGAAACCAAGGGTCGAACAATTTCACTAATTAGTTACTTATTTTTATTGTTTTTCTATCTCGCGCTATCTCTTTGTGTTTTGTTCAATTTTTATTTTAGCATTTTGTTACGCTCGAATTTTTATTACTTACAAGCGAATATTTTTTATCGAGCAATATAGTAAACTTTTCATCGCTTACTGTATGCTATTTATCTTAGTTTATTTTATTCTACGTTTTAACATTTTCGGTTCAAGTTTATATTTATTTTCTCGCAAAATTACTCGTACCATTGCCTTGAACTGAATAATTAATTAATATATCAAGTTTTTCATCTCTACAGTAGTTGACTTTTGAAGTCAACTAAGATCAATGACCATCCTATTTTCCACGTAGGCGTGCATGAACCAACCGCCTTACTATTCTCCTCCTCGAGCGTCACGTTCTTCCTCGAGCCACGCCGCTGCTCATTGGTCTTGTCATCCTCGGTTACCTCACCTCTCCACCGCCTCAAGCTTCATTAAATGGAAGCTCGGAGCCACAAGCAAAAGGGGGGAGCAGACGCAGAGAGAGAGAGAGAGGGAAGACACACCAAATCATCAATTATCCTCCCAATCTCAAACTTGCTCATTGCCAATTCCACCTCCTGCAAATTAATTCCACCTCCTGCAATTGACCCAATCAATTAAATCCCACTTCAATCTCCTGCCAAAAAATCAATTCCAATTCCAATCCTCCATCAAATTAATCAGTTCATCCCATCCACCAAATTTCAAACCAAACACCCCAATTAAATAAAAAACACCAAATCCCACCGCCGCAATCAATCGGCCGTGCAAAAACACCCAATCCCTCAGCCCAATCAAACACCCACAACAACCACAGCGGCAGCAATCAACCCAATCCCTCAGCCCAATCAAACACCCACAACAAACCGCGCCGCAATCAGCCAATCCACACCACAAGCCACCGCCGCAGCAGCGCAATCAACCCAATCCACCCGGCCACGCCGCCAGCCCATTCAATCAACCAACCAAAGCCGCCCAATCAACCCAATCCACCGCCGCAGCCTCTGTCAAGCCAAACCGCAGCCACCGCCGCCATGCCGCAATCGGCACCAAACCGCCCAATCCTAAGCCCCACCGCCGCAATCGGCGCCGTCCCACGCCAAACCGCGTCGCAATCAGCCAATCCACACCACAAGCCACCGCTGCGCCACCTCAATCAGTACCAACCCGCCGTCCCACGCCCAGCCGTACCACCGTCCTTGCCACCAGCCACCGCTGCCACTGCCAAACCCCAATTCACCCAACCACCATCTAACCCTCATCACCAGTCCAAACTAAAGAGAGAAAAAGGAAAGAAAATGAAGGAAAGGGAGAAAGAATAAGGTGCGGCGAGGGAGAGAGGAGAGAAAAAGGGGATTGAAAAATAGAAAGAAAGTGAGGGAGAAAGGAAAGAAAGCAAGAGAGGGAGAGCTAGGCCGCGTCTGGCCCAGCTGGAGGAGAAGAGTGGGCTGCCAAGCAGCCCAAGCGGGGGAGAAAGGAGAAGCTGGGCCTAGGCCCAGCGCAAGAACGGCCAGCCTAGCTGGGCTGGCCTGCTGGTGGGCCCTGCTAGTGGGTCGGGCCCAACAGATTGGCCCACTGTTTTATTTTTTATTATTTTATTTTAGTTTCTTTTAGTTTTATTTTTATTTGTATGTTTGTACTATTTATTTATTTTCGCACTTGCATGGTTAATCTTTTCGTATGCTTGTACTATTTATTTATTTTCTGCACTTGTACTGTTTAATTTTTGTATGCTTGTGTGTTTAATTTTCGTATGCTTGTATTGTTTAATTTTTGGATGCTTGCATGTTTAATTTTTAATTTCATCTGCTCTTATTCTGCTCGCGTAAAAAATATATATGTTACTTCGCTTACGTACGATAATTTCGATTTCAAATATTTGTATGCTCGTACTTTTTAACTAATTATGTTTGCATGATCACAAATGCTTAAATAATTATTCCACTCGCAGTAAGCCATTAAATATTTATATATTTTTTTCGATTATCACTTTTCCCAAACTAATAATGTCAACTTTGTAGGGTAAATCAATCAATGTCTTTCACAAGTACGCCGATAACTCCGGTAAAAAAGGAAAAAACCGTCCGTACCCTTTAATCAAGTAAACGTTTCTTACCCTTTTATTTATTTCACGCTTGTCGCATATATATATTCGTATGCATGATATTTAAAATTTAATTTATCCATTGGGCATGATCAATAAATTAGGAATTTTTATTTTTCAAACATAATTTAAAACACCTCTTCATCCGGTAACCTTTTTAGGATGAGACTCGGGTGCCTAACACCTTCCCGAGTCCATAAATCGACCCCGAACTACTGTTCTCGGGTTCAGACTCATTTCGCCTTAGCTTTTTTTATTTTTATGCATGACAAATAGGTTCCCTAAACCTAGAAACAAATTAGGGTGGCGACTTCATTGCATCATATGAGATGAGTCTGATTTCATTTCACATCTCGTCCCAAACCCGCGTCGCATTAGATGAAATCCAAAAAAGGGGGGTGCGACAGTTTGGCGACTTCACTAGGGACCAATAGGGTCGAAGCCGGAATTTTTTCGAGGTGTTTGTTTTTTTTATTTGCTTCGATAAATTGTTTAATTTTTCTCGTATGATTTCTTTTGTACATAATTGCTATGATGAATTATCACATGATTTTTTTTATGATTAATTGCTTTTTTTCGCTTTGATAAATTGTTTATACATGATTTGTTGCTGTGTGTTACTCGCTTTGATAAACTGTCATAGCATATGCATATCCACGCATAATCCCTATCGCCGGGCATTTCTAAATAAGATTAGGAGGTTAGTAGTGAAGTCCTGGGACACGTGTCCCAGTAAGCTTTCACGAACGCTAAACTCAGACTTGAACCCCTAAATGGGTGAGCGCCCCGATTCTTTGATGTTTCGGTAAGCAATCACATATTCATTTACTGAGGGACCACTTTTATGGTATCGTCTGGGAGCCTTCCAGCCAGTTAGAAGTAGTAGATGTAACCCCAGCATATGCATCATATTTAAATGCGTATGTTGTGACTGTGTTTCACTTTTTCCACAACTAATTTCTCAATTTTTTCCACACTTATAACTGATTTCGTAATTTTTCTACATTTACAACTGTTTTCCCATGTTTACAAATTCTTCCACATTTTCAATTTTTTCCTCAAATTTTCTACATTTACAAAATTTTCCACAAATTTGTCCTGTTTACAATTTTTTCCATGATTTTTCCACATTTACAATTTTTTTCCGCAAACTTTCTACATTGGAAATCTTTTTCCGCCAACTTTCCACGTTGGGAACTTTTTTCGCAAAATTTTTGTACTGGCAAAATTTTCGCAATCTCTCCATATTTGCATGTTTTTTTAATGTCTCCATGTTTGCAAAATTTTCCACGATTTTTCAATATCTATAAAAAAAGTTCACATTTTTTTCACGTGTACAATTTTCCCGCAATTTTTCACATGTCAGATTTTTCCGTGTGTCCAATTTCTCCGCAGATTGCTCCACGGATGCAATTTTTTTCCTGTAACTTTTCACATGTATGCAAAAAATTCGCAATTTTTTACATGTAAATTCTTTCGCGATTTCTCCATGTTTATAATTTTGTCTCAATTATTTTCGTAATTCTCCATGTTTGTGATTTTTTATGGTGCCTGCATTATTGCTATTGTCGTACTTATCCCTCTCTTTCTCTCGCAGTGTGGAGACCTCGGGTGGCAGTTTGCATACATAATTAAGTCATTGCTTAAAACTTATAATTATTTCACTTGTTTATTTTTCAAAGGAAAATATTGCTCCAAAAAAGCAAAATATTCCTCGCAAGATCCACGCGACTGGACGGCAAACACGAAAGATGACAGAGCATGGTAGAACAGAGGAGGCATTGAAAGAAAAAGTAGCAGAACTGGAGGAACAAATTCGGACCGTTACGGAAAGGGTTGAACAAGCCGAAAAGGAACGAGATAAGGCGACAATCGACTTTCCACCTGGTTTTTATCCATTTTCCACTCAAGTGACAGAGTCAACCGCTTCATCTGTCATGGCTGGTTCATCCAGGCTTCCACCATTCTCCGGGGAGGAGGTCAATTGGAAATGGCAGCCCCCTTTCATTAATCTTAACCCCAACCTTCAGTTCATCACGTCAGCTATCCCGACCTCTGGAATTGGCACCACCGAACAAAGCGCACTGTTCGGGCTTACCTTTGACCCCGGCAGGAAAGAGAGTCACGCAGAATCTCAGGACTTCCTCCCGCCGCAGAGTCATTCCATCGTCCGCTCGAAATCTCAATGCTTTCTCCCGCCTCAGAGCTATTCCACCCAAGTCACGATTCCTTTATCTTTGGAAACGCAACCTCCGGAAGGCATTCTTACACAACCACTGGTCACTGTTGGGCATCCGCCAATTGGTAGTTCTGGCGTTGTTGAAGTAGAAGTGCCGAGAGTCGACAGGTTGAGCTTGCTAGAAGAGAGACTACGGGTTGTCGAAGGGACTAACCTCTTCAATCCTGCAGGACCTGTGGACCTGTGCATGGTACCGAGAATTACGATGCCACCGAAATTCAAGGTTCCAGAATTTGAGAAGTACACAGGGATTGAATGCCCCAAAACTCACCTTAAGATCTACTGTAACAAGATGGCTGAGGTAATCCATAATGAGCCGCTGCTGATCCACTTGTTCAGAGAAAGTTTGTCCAAGCATGCATTGACCTGGTACATGAATCTGGATAGGGATAGAATCAGGACGTGGAGAGATTTGTCTGACGCCTTCTTTAAGCAGTACAAGTTCAACATGGAAGTGGCGCCGGACCGTTCTGATCTGCAGAACCTGGAGAAGAGAAGCGATGAATCGGTGAAGGCTTATGCTCAGAGATGGAGAGAATTAGCCGCCAGGATCTCTCCTTCTTTGAGCGACAAAGAATTCATTTTCTGCAAGCGCCTTCCAGGCTCCTTACAACACTCATCTCATCTCCAATCCGTCCAGCAGTTTCCCTGGCAAGGTCCTAGTGGCGGAGATGGTGGAACAAGGAATCAAATTTGGAAAGATCGTTGCCAAAGGAAACACTCAAGAGATCGCCTATCACGGAGAGAGATGTCAACTTCGTCTCCCACCAGCCTAGTTATGGGCAATCTTTTCCATCGCCTCCGTCAAAAATACCACAACCCACACAATCTAGATCGTACAAGCCCACCAAGCAGCTAAAACTATGAACCATGGGTACCTCTTCCAGCCCTAGTAGGGGAAATTTACGAACATCTTGTATCAACTGGGATAAATCATATTAGCCCAGTCCAACCTCTCCAAACTCTTGCCCAAAGGGATTCAATCCAGGTGTTACATGTCCAAGGGTTTCCTCTTCCACGTGTCATCTTTTTATCATTTGCGCGGTGCCCTATACAGTGCGTCGCTCTCCTTTCTTTCCAGGGAATTACGAAGCTTGTCATTTTTTCAAAGAAAAGAAAAGAAAAGTGAGGCTCTCTTCTTCTTCTTCCGTGTTCATTCTGAACCTTTTGTCTCCTCCTTTCTTATTTTTATTTCATGGCGGCGCCCGTTGCCGATGTGGACAGGCCTATGTCCGTTGTTGAGGCCAGGATCGCAGTTACTGAATCGGTGATAACTGATCGGGTCGAGTTGGATGCCGAGCTGATAAAGTGCGGCGGGATTCAGACCGAAAAATACACGGCCAGGGTTCCCGGGGCAGGTTAGGTTGAATACTAACTTTATCGGGAACGACCGAGTTCTCTATACGAAGATTTTCAAGTACGGGTTCCGTGTTCCTGTTCATTCGCTGGTTCGTGAGATGCTGACTGAGTTTGATTTGAATCCGGCGTAGATCCCTCCGAACTCTTGGGCCGGTATTTATGCGTTTATCCGAGTGTGTATTACCAACGGTATCCCGCAGCCGTCCCTCAGGCTTTTGAGGTACTTCTTTCAGCTGGCAATTCGAAAGGGTTGGGTTTCCATCTTCCCTCGGAACTCCGATCCTTCGGTTAAGTCTTTGACCATGCATTTCCAGAAGTTTGACTCCTCGATCAAGAACTGGGCGAATAGCTTCTTTGTTCTTGAGATGCCTGATTACGTCTGGAGGTCCGGTTTCAATCGGCACATTACTGAGTCCCGATGGGTCAAGCCTCAGCTAGGTGAGCTAACGCTTGAAGAAGTGGGTGCTGTTGAGAAGCTTCTGGGCGCTTTGAAGCAACCACTCAATTCGCGGAAGTATGCCATTTGGATGCCGATAGATCAGTGCGGTATCGGTAAGTTTTTCCCTTTATGATTTCCTTATCTTGTTTGTCCGATGGCGTTGCTTATTGTGATGGGATGGCCATGATTGTTTCTGCAGAGGCGGGGGATGACGAGGAGGACGATAGGGAGTCCTCGGCACCTAACAGCGGAAAGGGGCCTTCGCCGTCGGTGGAGCGGGAAGAAAGCCCTGAGGTTCCTCTTCGGGGGCGAAAGAGGGCTACCGGGGAGGCGTCTTCGCGCCAAATGGGGGAGTCCCTAGCTAACAAGAAGCCTAGGTCTGTTCGAAAAGGGTTAGTTGCTGCCGCTGTTGTTCCTTTGCATTTGATTACTCCTCCCCCGCGGGATTTGGCCGAGGGCGTTAGTCACGGTGCTTTTGACGGGTCGGAGGGGTTTACCGGTGAGAGAGTGCCGGTGGTAGAGGATGTTGGGCCGCCGTTGTCGGCTTTTACTGTGATCTCTGCTACCCCCCTTAGGTTCTGTCCTTCCGAGAGGTCGGATACTCCTTTGCCTTCGAGTGCATCCGCTTCGAAGTCCTCTTCTGTGGTGGCCAATAGGATCGCCCGTTTGCTTGAGAAAAAACAAAAGGAGAAGGAAAAAGGTCCGACATCTGCCAATATTGCGCAGGGTCTGGAGGCGTCTGCCGGAAGTGAACTTAATCCTATCGTCCTTGGTGTGGACGATGGCCAGGTCTCGGAACTTCTTGCAAATACGGATGTGGGGCTGGATCTGCTGGGCAATCTTTTCGACGTTTCGTCCCCTGATCATTTCGCCGGTAGCGGGTCTGGTGCCTGTTGGCCTTCTCCGAATGCTCTTTTGTCGGGTGGGGGTGGCGATGTTCGCTCCCTTGGCGACTCTGCTTCGGCGCCTCAGCGCCTTCACTATACTCCTGCGCCACCGCTTGCCGAGGTGGCTCTATTGGACGAGTATTTGCAGGGTTCGCAGCCGTTGAATACTGAGGTTCATCTTTCCACTGGGGGCCCGGCGGACCCGTCACTCATATTTTGGATGTGATGGATATGGCACAGCAAGGCCTACCAGCGCTGGGGGTGTCTGATCCTCGTGCCCGGGATCTTCCTCTATCGCTCTTTTTTGGGGAGATGGTCGGTCTGGAGTACGAGAGAGGCCAGTTTGCCCAAATGACCCTGGGGCATCAGCATGTCGAAGCCCAGGCCAGTGTGTTTTCTGCCTTCTGTCAGCTCCGGTATTTGCAGGAGAATACATCTGATAGGATGCGGTCTTTGATGGACGATCTAGGGCAAGAGAGGCGTGATCATGCAGATACTCGGGCCACCTGCGAACGGATTAGAGCGGACCTTGGGACTCTTCGTGCGGAGGTAGATGGTGCTAAGGTGAAAGCAGTCGAGCTTTCGGGTGTTTATGACTAGTTGGTTGTGGTGAAGGGAGAAAGGGACGCCGAAAGGGGGCGCTGTGAGGGCCTTGTCTGAGAGAATGAGAGGCTTCAACGGGAGTTGGCTTTGGAGAGAGAGCGGGCTGGGGGGTTTCGGTCAGAGTTGGATGCTTTTCCTCAGAGGATGGTCGCCCTTCGGGATGAAGTTGTCGACGCCATGCTGACGACCTTCTCCGATTGCTACGGCGGCCTTGATTTTGAGCTGAACAAGGTGTCTGATCGAGCTGACGCTCTTATCGCAGCGATAGATGTTGGGCTGCCTTGTACCGATGGTGGGTCTGATCAGCCTCCCCTGCCCGATGGTGGGCCGCCGGCTCCGCCAACTAGTTAGTTTTTTCTTGTAGTCTTTGTAATTTCCTGTTTTGTCTGGACATCTTTGGATTTCATCGGTTGTAATAACGACTGTCTTTCCTTTACTTTCCTTCCTGTTTTGATGTGGAATTTTATAGTGTTTTTCCTGACTATTGCTGATAGTTCCGTTGGTTTGAGTCTTTCGTGCTTAGGCCTGCTATGCCCGAAGGGTTAGCTAGCATCGGGGGCGGTCCATTGGTCATTCCCCGATGGTTGATCTTCTGGCCGTTTGCGAATATTACTGTTGGGCCCGTTTTTCGAGGCGGTCCGTGAGTGTTTATAAATGGGTTTTTTGTCTCCCTTTCTTCCAGTTGCTTCCCTTTTTGCTCCTTGTTCCTTTCTACCTTTCTTCTTTTCTCTGATGATCATGGATGAACTGACCAAGAGCTATTTACGGGCGAAGGCCACTGGTGTGAAGAGTCGCGTTGTGGGGGACCTCTCCGTTGTGAGGCGTATGTTGGTGCGGATCACTGAGGATATTGATGAGCTGGATAGGGCGCTTCGTCCCTTGGTGGGTCTCCGGGATACCGTTGAGGAGATGGACTTTGACGCCCTCACCGTGGTTTCGGGGGCTGCGGTGTCGGCGTCTCACATTCAAGTAGCCATGGCCGCTCTAAAGAATCAGAAGGCTATGTGGCAGTGTTGCTTGGAGGGGATGAGGGGAGTGGCTTCCGACTTGACCCTAGTTGTCGCTGCCATCGAGGGGATACCCTCTTCGCCTCCTCATGATGATGGGGATGACGATGGTTTCTCTGGCTAACTACTTTGCTTTCCTGTCTGTAGATGCCGTATGACCTTATAATAAATGAGTGTTTCTTTCGCTTGAGCTTTCTATTGTATTGAAAAACCCGTTACGCTTGCATTGTTTCCCTCTAGCCGTTAGCCGTATCGTTGTTCCGATGACTTTCTGGCTTTTCGCAGCCTTTTCATAAATGCTATTTACTCTCTGCGCTGGTTGCGTCTTTTCTAGGGAGTGTCGTGTGTTCCCCAGGTCTTTTTAATGACGGTCGCGTCTTTTAAGGTGCCTTTGTAACCGTGTCATTGATTGTCGGGCCTTCTATAAAGAGGCTGTGTCTTGTTTGGTCAGGCTAGACCTCTTTTCTTTCTTCTAGTCTTTCTCGTTCCTTGTCGTTATGGACGAACAAACTCTAGGGCAGTTTTTGTTTTTTCTCTCCAAGGTGAAGAAAAATTCCCTTCGGGACTCTCTTGCCGTCCATGAGATGATTGAGGCCACGAAGGAAGAGATCCGTGGTTTGGAGGGGATTGCGGATCCGTTGCTTGCCAAGAAGGGGCTGGCCCTGGCGGAGGATTTCAAAGTGGTGGACACCGTAGGCAGCGCCCTTCTCCATGTGGAGCTCTCCCTTAGCATGCTTCGGAGCAAAAAGATTTTCCTCGAGAGCTTTCTGTCGCCCATTCCTGGTGAGATTGGGGATGTTTCTCGCACCCTGCTGGATATTCCCCTTCTCCCTGGTAATGATGATAGTTTGTAGATGCCGTATGGCCCCCTCTTTATGAATAAAATATGCTTTCTTGTTTGGACTTCTGGATTTTTTCATATATTGATGAGTACTGTTCGGTCGGCATAAACCTTTGGTGTGCTGTCGGCTGATGGGACAGTTCCCTTCGTCCGCCTGTTTGTGGGAACAGGGGTGGGTTTGAGTACAGGTCTGTGTTAACGCGTATCGTGGTCGACGGACCAACGAGATACGGCCAGCTGACAACGCAAGCTCTCTCCATACGCCCGTTTACCCTTAAACGGAGATGGGATGCCAAGTCGCCCGTTTGAACAAACGGTGAAGGCTAGTTGGAATCTTAACACGTATCGTGGTCGACGGACCAACGAGATACGGCCAGCTGACAAAGCAAGCTCTCTCCATATGCCCGTTTACCTTTAAACAGAGATGGGATGCCAAGTCGCCCGTTTGAACAAACGGTGAAGGCTAGTTGGAATCTTAACACGTATCGTGGTCGACGGACCAACGAGATACGGCCAACTGACAACGCAAGCTCTCTCCATACGCCCGTTTACCTTTAAACGGAGATGGGATGCCATCGGGATATCCCTTTTATAGTGCGTTCTTGACAATTGTATTTTTTAACGTGGTTCGGCATTTGAAAAGCCTACGTCCACGATGCCATTTTTATTTATGTAGAGTTGATAAGCAATACATCTGTTCTTGGGTGATATAGCTTTAGGTGGGCTATATTCCAGGAGTTAGGTAGAGGTGTACCGTTAAGCTCTTCTAGCTGATAGGTGCCTTTGCCGATTACTCGGATGACCCGGAAAGGCCCGTCCCAGTTGGGGCAGAGCTTTTTTATTTTTGGGCCGGTGGCTTCCTTGCTGCGCAGTACCAGGTCGTTTGCCTTTAGCAGCCGTTCCTTGACCCTCCGATTATGATATTTGGCCATCTTCCTTTTGTAGAGTAGTGTTTTCATCAAGGTTTGCTCATGTAGTTCTGGTAGTAGGTCAAGCTGTTCCCTTAGCCTGTCCTCGTTCTGCTCCGTATTGAAGTAGTCAATACGGAGGCTAAGGGCCCCGATTTCTACCGGAGTCACGGCCTCGGTACCGTAGGTTAGGGCGAAGGGGGTTTCTCCCGTGCTGGCCTTGATTGTCATTCGGTAGGCCCACATGACGTACGGTAGCTCATCTGCCCATTTCGTGCGTGCTCCTTCCAAGTTTCTTTTTATTCCGCCTAATATGGTTCTGTTGGTGACTTCTGTTTGTCCGTTGGTCTGGGGATGGGCTATGGAGGAGAACCTTTGTTCAATCCCGAATTCATCGCAACGGTTTTTGAAGTAGCCGCTAGTGAACTGCGTGTCGTTGTCGCTGATTAGGACTCTTGGGATCCCGAAGCGTAGGATCACTTGATTTTTGAAAAATTCCCATGATTTTTCTGCTGTGATTTTTGGGATGGCCTCCGCTTCCGACCATTTGGTGAAGTAGTCCACCGCTAGGATGACGTACTTTAACTGCGGGTGGGCCTCCGGGAAAGGTCCCATGATGTCGATTCCCCACTGAGCAAATGGGCATGGGCTGACTATTGCTGATATTTCAGTTGCCGGTTGCCGTGGGATTCTTCCAAATTCTTGGCACTTTTGGTAGGTCCTAACGAAGAGGTCACAGTCCCTTCAGATCGTTGGCCAGTAGAATCCATTACGGAGGACCTGTGCTGCCATGGTCCCTCCGGAGGCGTGCATGCCGCAGATGCCCTCATGGATTTCCCGTAGGGTATAGTGGCCCTCTTCTTCCGATAGGCATTTGGCTGCTGGGTGTGAGAAACATCGACGGATGAGTTCTCCGTCGAACATGGAGCATCTTGCTGCTCGTTTGAGGATTTTCATTTTTGCCGAGGGGTCAGTTGGCAAAGTGTTGTGTTTGAGATATTTGATGACGGGCGTACGCCAGTCGTTTTCGTTCTCTTCTATGCACAGGGTGAGTTGTTCCTCCATGAATGAGGGGATTAGGATTTCCTCCATCATAACGTCCTTTGGAATGGCAGCGTTAGGGTCTGCGGCCAGTTTTGCGATCTCATCGGCTTCGGTGTTTTCTTCCCTCGGGATATGTTTAATGTTTACCCGAATGCCCTGTTCATCGATAGATGCTAGTTCTTTCCTGGCTTTTGCGAGGTATCGGATCATTGTGGGGTCCTTTGCCTAGGCCTGGCCGTTGACCTGATCAACTATCAGTTTTGAGTCGTCGTACAACTCTAGATGCGGCTCTTCGGTTTTGTTCTGCTCGCGTCTTGCCGCTAGGCCCTTCCCGATACGCAGGCCAGCTAAGAGCGTCTCGTATTCCGCTGCGTTGTTTGACAGCGGCTTTGAAATCCTTAAGGCGTAGCGCAGTTTGAGCCCTTCGGGTCCGGAAGCAATGATGCCTGCCCCAGCCGAGTTAAGGTTTTTGGCTCCGTCGACGAAGATGACCCATTTGTCTCCCTCTATGGGGTAGGGTGGGTCCGTGTCTTCGAGGTCAGTCATTTTCGGGTCAGGGGATGGCTCTCCCGAGAACGTGCATTCGGCGATGAAGTCGGCCAATGGTTGTGCTTTGATCGATGGCCTCGATTGGTATTGGAGGCCGTGTTGCTCTAGCTCGACACCCCAGATGACCATTCGGCCTGAAGTTTCCGGTTTTTTGAAGATTTTTCATAGCGGTTGGTCCGTTAGGACGATGACCGAATACGCCTGGAAGTAGCGCGTCATCTTCCGGGTTGCTTGTATCAGAGCGAGGGCTATTTTCTCCACTCGGTTGTATCGCAGTTCTGCGTCTTTTAAAATTTTTCTGATGAAGTATATAGGCTTGTGGACGCCTGCTTCATCTCGTACCAGAACGGCGCTGATTGCCTCATCGGCTGCCCCGAGGTACAGGAATAAGACATCCCCCTGCTCTGGCCGTTTGATACGATCCGACCTCCGATGTGAAGGCCGAATGGTATGTAACGAATGGAGGATCTAGCTCAATGAGTTTATGACACAATTTAATAAGGAAACAGTAGGAAATATGGAGACACGCAGCGGAAATGATACAAGGAATAAACACACAAAATACAAGATAATACCCGGATGAATGCGGATGGAGATTAGAGATGATTGCTTGAACAACGATCGATTGAACACTTGAGATATGCTTGATGAATACTTGAATACACGGGCAGAATACTCTCACATTCAACAAACACAAACCGTCCAAAGATGAACACTCAAATATACACTCAATCGCTCACAAATACGAAGTAATAACCGATTACACAAAGATGGAAACTTATTGTTTTCGATTGACTTAAGCCACGGCTTTCCAAACCAAGGCAAACACCAATATTGAGCCCCGGATGAATAAGGAGAATTCTCTCAATCAATATTCATCATCAAAGCTGAATTGAAAATATGCAAGAATTCAACTACTTATAGTTATTACATATTAGGCCATTTGAGACCATAATGCCCTTAATGAGCTCTTCCTTCTCCTTCCTTCTAAGATGGACGAATTCCCTTGTCATTTTGATGGGCTTCCAAGCCCATTTGAAGGGTAAGAGGTATCCTAGAACGTGTCTTCATAATTGGTCGAGTTCGGGTTCGTTCGGGCCTTGTAGACGTAGGCGTGATCGTATCATCACCTTTCCCTTCGAAAGGATTCGTCCTCGAATCCATAGCTTCAATTTCCTCGTTCCCTGTCACATAAAGACTTAAGTTAGTAATGTGAAACGAGTGATTGGTAAATTCATACTCCAAAGATTTCAAAGAATTAAAAGCATAATAATTAATTCTATGGAGTATTAAGAAAGGTGCGCGCGGTGCGCGCGGGGGATGAAAGCTAGGCCACGCGGGTGGCCTAGAGTTGGCACAACAGTCGGGAGGCTTAGGAATGGGTCTTGGATTGGCGCGGGCCTCGCCTACCAATGCCTTGCTGTTTGTGATCGATCCTCTTGGCATCGTGTCATGCTCTTTGATGTCAGAGGGATCCATGATTGTATCATCACCTTTCCCATCGAAAGGATTCGCCCACGAATCCTTAGCTTTAAATCCTTCATTTCCTACCACAAAAATATTTAAGTTAGTAAGTTGAAATGAATGATTTGCATATTTATACTCCAAAGGTAAATAAAAAGTAAAAACGTTGGAATAAATCCAATGGAGTATATGTGACAATTTGCCGTGTCTAGGAACCAATTGAGCGTTCGCCTCAACGCCTTCTTTGGTTAGATTTGTACATGTGTGCTCACGGCTCAAGCACATATGTTCGCCTGATTTTGGTACCATGGATGCATTCGTCTTCTCACCTACACACTTAATCAAACTTGAAAACAATTGTGAGAAAATAAAAGGAATTATTCGTTCACGCTTACGAATAAATTCGCCAAATGCAAGAAACAAATTCCTAATATTCACAGTATCCTTACAATCATCCAAATTATTTTCTAACATGCTAGGTACTGTCCTAGTAAGCACAGAAAAACCAATTTTAATTCTACTATCATTTACAAAACAGATTTGACTTCTAGACAATTTAAGCAAGAAAGAGTTATAATTGATGAGATGCAACAATGGTTTCTTTTCACATGCTAAATAAAAATCTTTTAAATTTACATCATGTGAATTAGAATTATTAAGAGTTGTAGGCTCTAACCTTGCATCATTTGGAGAAGAGAGTGATGCATACCTTTGTTCACACCATTGTTGTGCAATTTTGCTTCCTACGCCTCCTAAAATTGATGGTTTGAAGCCATCTTCTTTCCTTCGATTTTTATGCAAGGGAGGCACACAAACAGTAGGAAAAGAATAGTCAATGTTAGGATTAGCTAACTGATCCTCATTTCTCAAAGACACGCTCATTGGATCAATAACTTTCACAATTTTTGTTCGTCTCTTTTCCTTACTTTCTTCTCTCAAAATTTCTGTAATTTTAATGACACTCTCTTTGGCATGCTTGTTGTTTTCATACCGTGTCTTTTCCTCATCAATTCTTTCATTTTCTTTCCTCTCACACTCTTTTCTCTCATTTTCAAGCTCACATTTTTCACTCAATGCTGTAGAATTTACAGCCACACTCCTTTCAATCAAATTAAAATTTTCAGTCACCTTTGGGTCACAAGATTGAGGTGGTGTGGGCTGTTTTTGTTGAATGACTTGTGCATGTTGTACCACTTCCGATTTGGACTAAAAAATAGTAGCAGAAGATTTTTGGTCACTCGGGCAGCCTTGGAATGAGCTACTGTCTTGTTCCATCAAACACCCATGAATTTCAATTTCGTAGGCAAATTGAATCATGGATGATAAGCTTGTAAACTCATAGAGGGCAAGCTGTCTTCTAATCACTTTATTTAATCCACTTTGAAACAAATCCATGATCATCCTCTCATTATCTTGAAGATAAGTCTTGATGAGTAAATCATCAAATTCTTGATAATATTCCATCACGGTATTGATTCCTTGTTGAAGGGAGGACAACTCGTCTTCTAAGAATTCTCGATAGTATGATGATACAAAACATGCTCTCATGACATGTCTCATTTCAGCCCAAGTTGCAATTGGATCTTCTCTTCTTGCTCTTTCACAACAAATGTGGTACCACCAAATCTCGGTATCGTCATCAAATGTCATTTGAGCAAGCTCAATTTTCTGTGCTTCGGAAAAATTATGACATTCAATGGCCTTCACAAGGTGGTATTCCCATTGGATAAATTCAGCCGGTTGAAAAGATGCTCTACAAGTAGGAATTGTGACTTGAAAAGGATCAAAGTTGGTGCAGCTATTAGTAGAGGAGCCATAGCCAAGGCCTTGTTCGAAGAGACCTAGGCCATAGCTTGATTGACAAGAATTTAGTGAAGTCATTGTACCTACAAAATTAACAAACTATATATATGTATAAACGTTAGTTAAACAAATCGCTCCCTCACGTGTTTACACTCGTGTTTAAGCCCTCAAAATCTGTACTCACACAATCACTCAAACTCCTCTGTATTCAATTCCGTGTCTTGCATAACAATCAACCAACAATCTCAAGTTCAATCAGGAAGACTCAATCAAGAACGCTAGAAACACCAAGGCAGTTTGCTGGAATTTTTCTGACAGTTTTCCAAATATTTCGGCTATTGGCCTTTAAAAATAGTAAACGTTGGAATTTTGTCACAAAATTTAATATGGGTACACTTGAGGTTGAGGACTACAATTTTCATTCAGGTCGAAACACGAAATTAAGCTGGAAACTCAATGAAAAACTGTTCACAAGATGATCGCGCAAAATAGTTTGCTGGAAAATTCTGGGCAGTTTGCGTAACTTTCGACTATGACATACGAACAATAGGAAACGATGGAATTAGTTTACAAAATTTAGTATGAACAATCCTAAGACAAAGCTCTACAAATTACAGCCAAGAAAGAAGAAAAAATTCGGCTGAAGACACAATAAAAAGGGACAAGACTCAAGGACACATTTGCTGGAAAATGGTGAGTTGACTTGAGACTTGGAAAAGAGAAACGAAAATGTGTTTAGGACTCAAGGAATTGACACAAAGGACTTGAACACTCAAATATAAAAGACTTAAGTGAGTGTTTAGGAAAATTACCAAAGTATTCTTGGTGTTGAGGACTCCTCACGTTTTTCTCTCAAGAGCTAACACAAGAGGTGTTTAGTTTAGGACTTTTAGTTTGCAACTTTTCTCTCTTTTGTTTAGGACTTTTGTGTATCCTAAAGATTTTGTTTGGTTCTAAGAATTTGTTGCTTACTAGAAGGATACTTGAGGATCTCTTGTTCAGCAAATGAGGGAAGATTTTTGACTTAGAGGGCACTCACACGTTTTTGAGACAAAGAGGTAGGTGACACTAAGACTTTTCTCTTCATCACTGTTGAGGGTGAGGACTTTTTGAGTATCCTATAGATTTCATTTGACTCCAAAATTTTGCAGACCTCAAGAGATATCTTGGAAGATTTAATGTTCAGGAAATCTAGGGATTATTTGAGGTGGAAGATATTCACGTTTATGACCCTAAAAACTAGGAGAAAAGAAGATTTATTTAGGACTTTTGTGTCACTCTTATCTCTCACTTCATTGACTTGGTGTAACAATGGAATACTTCTGCTAAAACACTTTGAAACACTACAAAAGACTTAGAAGAAGATTAAACTGACCTTGATTCGTCTTCCCCAAGTGTTGAAGACGAAAAGACTCAAGAAAACAAGATGAACGCATGAAGAACACAAAGAGTGTTCTTGACAGACTTTCGAATTTTGACTCTTAAAAATAGCAAACGACAATATTACATCATGAAATTTAATAGAGACGTTTCTAAGACACAGACCTACAACTTTTACGAAGGGACAAAAACAAGATTCTTACTGGAAGATACAGAAAATGGACTCGCAACACAAGAACAGATTTTCTCGGATAAAATCTGCACACTTTTCTTAGGCGGTCAAAAAGTATGGAAATTTTACCGAATTTACAGATGACTCAAAAACAAAAGTTGTCACTAACAGATTGAAGTTTATTTATACAAACTTTCAGAGTTTTCTGAGCTGTAGGACTCATACAAACTGGACAGGAACGAACACAAAAACAAACTCGGAGCCCCAGAAGCTCCGCTACCACTTGATACGATCCGACCTCCGATGTGAAGGCCGAATGGTATGTAACGAATGGAGGATCTAGCTCAATGAGTTTATGACACAATTTAATAAGGAAACAGTAGGAAATATGGAGACACGCAGCGGAAATGATACAAGGAATAAACACACAAAATACAAGATAATACCCGGATGAATGCGGATGGAGATTAGAGATGATTGCTTGAACAACGATCGATTGAACACTTGAGATATGCTTGATGAATACTTGAATACACGGGCAGAATACTCTCACATTCAACAAACACAAACCGTCCAAAGATGAACACTCAAATATACACTCAATCGCTCACAAATACGAAGTAATAACCGATTACACAAAGATGGAAACTTATTGTTTTCGATTGACTTAAGCCACGGCTTTCCAAACCAAGGCAAACACCAATATTGAGCCCCGGATGAATAAGGAGAATTCTCTCAATCAATATTCATCATCAAAGCTGAATTGAAAATATGCAAGAATTCAACTACTTATAGTTATTACATATTAGGCCATTTGAGACCATAATGCCCTTAATGAGCTCTTCCTTCTCCTTCCTTCTAAGATGGACGAATTCCCTTGTCATTTTGATGGGCTTCCAAGCCCATTTGAAGGGTAAGAGGTATCCTAGAACGTGTCTTCATAATTGGTCGAGTTCGGGTTCGTTCGGGCCTTGTAGACGTAGGCGTGATCGTATCACCGTTTGAGCAGTAGGTCGGATGTTAGATAGTCTTTCAAATCTGAGAAGGCATTTTCGCAATCTTCGGTCCATCCAAATAGGGCTTTCTTTCGAATGAGTTTGAAGAAGGGGAGGCATCGTTCGCCTTGCTTGGCGATGAAACGACTTATGGCTATCGCTCTACCCGTGAGTCGCTGGACTTCGTTGATATTCCGTGGGGATATCGTGTCATGGATGGCTTTTAGTTTAACGGGGTTGGGTAGGATCCCTTCTCGGCTGACGACGTATCCCAGGAATTTTCCCGTCTGGAAAGCGAACATGCATTTGTTCGGGTTAAGTTTCATGCCGTACGTGCGCATGGTTTGGAAGGTTTCCGCTAGGTCGATCAGGTGGTTCTCAAAGCTCTTGCTTTTCACCAACATGTCGTCGACATATACCTCGAGATTTCGACCCAGTTGGTCCTTGAAGATTTTGTTGGCCGTTCGCTGGAAGGTTGCCCCTGCGTTTTTCAAGCCGAAGGGCATGGCGCGGTAACAGTATGTTTCGGTTGGTGTTACGAAAGCCATTTTCTCCTCATCTTCCACGACCATCGGGATTTGGTGGTATCCGGAATTTGCGTCCAGGGAGCTCAGGAATTCGTAGCCGGCCGTTCGGTCTACCAATTGTTCGATTTGGGGTAGAGGGAAGCAGTCTTTCGAGCAAGCTTCATTAAGGGAGGTGAAGTCGATGCACATTCTCCACTCTCCGTTTGCTTTGGGGACCACCACCGGGTTAGCCAGCCAAGGTGGGTATTGAACTTCCTTGATAAAATTTGCCCGTAGGAGTCGGGTTACTTCCTTTTCTATGGCGTCGGCCTTTTCTCTGGAAAAGGCTCTGCGCTTCTGTTGCACTGCTTTGGCCTCCGGGTTCACATTCAACCGGTGTTCGGCCACTTCCCTGGATATTCCGGGCATGATAGTGGTTGTCCACGCGAACTCCCCTTTGCATTTGTTCAACAATTGGGCCAGCAGTTGTTGTTCCGTTGGACTTAGCCTTTCGCTAATCAAGAAGTGTTCATCGGGCATCCCTTCAACTGGTGCTGATATCATATTCTCCAGCGGTTGGGTTCGCCTCTCGTCGTCCCCAGCTTCCAGGGGGTCGTTTGCTATACAAATATATTCGTCGCACTCCCCGCCTATCATGGTGAGGTAGCATTCGGCGGCTATCTTCTGGTCGCCCCCGATGGTGACGACGCCGTCCCATGAAGGGAACTTCATTTTTAGGTGCCGTTGGGAGATAACGACACCGAAAGTGTTCAGGAACGGGCGCCCGAGGATGGCGTTGTAGGGTAGGTTGAGGTCGATTATCATGAACAGTTGCAGTTCCGACCTTCGTGAGGTATCTTCTCGGAAGCGCACCGATAGGAAGGTGACTCCTACTATCGGAATAGCGATCCCGTCAACTCCGATGATGGGTTTCTGGCAGGGCGCTAATTCCGATTCCGGTCTCTTCATGATCTCGTATGCCCCTAGAGAGAGCAGGTTGACAGCGCTTCCGTTGTCCACAAGGGTTCTTCTTACCCCGAAGTCTTCAACGAACATCGTGATCACAAGGGCGTCATTCTGCGGGTACCTTACTCCTCGGCAGTCCTCCTCGGAGAAAGATAACGTCATTCGGTCCAGGAAGTTGAAACCGCGCTATCGTCGACCGTTGGTAGCGGGCGCTTTCGTTTGTCGCCCACGGGGGTTTCGGGAGGATTTACGGCCCCGCCTGCAATGAAGTTAATCATGTTGTCCCCATTCTCGGTGGTCAATAGTACCTCTCTTCCCTTCGGACGGGGTATTGAAATGGCGTTCGGGCCGGTAGCGATTTGCTTTTCGCTGCGTCCTGGCCCTAAGGCGGGCGTGCCGCTGGCCGGCTGTGGGCGTGGGTCGTATTCTGGTAGGTGGCCTCCCTCTATCAGTCGTTCGATGGCCGATTTTAAGGATCGGCATCCTTCGGTATCATGGACGTTTGCTTTGTGAAAGCGACAATAGAGGCCTCGGTTGCCCCCGACGACATCGCCGGGTCGGGTGTAAGGGTATCGGATGGGCAGGCCTTTGCTCTCGATGACGGCTAGGATTTCCGCGCTCCGTCCTAACGAGAAACTGGTGTTGTGCGTTGTATACGTCTGTCTACCGGGTTGGAGGTTCCTCTCCCTGCCCGTGTGTCTCCTCTGCCGTGTTTCGACCCTTCGGGTCTTATATCCCGCGGCCGGATATTCCCTTGCTTTTTCCGCTGGAGTGGCTGTCTCTTGTGCTGTTGGTTGGGAGGAGGTGTCGCAGCCTTGTCCCCTCAGAAAATCTTCCTCCTCCATCTTGATGTATTTGTTCGCCTTGGCTCGTAAAAGGTCTAAGGTTGGTGGGGGGTCGGTGGTGAGTAGATCCCCAAGCTTGTTATACCCGCAGTTCCTCCTTAATGTCTCTGTCGCGAAGTCGACGGTGGCGTCGGTCGTTTGGCCAAGCTCGGCGTTGAATCGTTCGAGGTATGCCTTAAGGGATTCGTCCTCTCCCCGGATGACGTCAAAGAGTGCAGCGGAGGTTTTCTTCAGAGGAATCGCCGTGCTGAATCGGCTCAGGAATTTCCTCTCTAATTTTGCGAAGCTGTCGATCGAGCCTGGTGGTAGCGCCTCATACCACGTGTTGGCTATCCCGGCTAGGGAAAGCACGAAGATTTGGCACAACGCCTCGTCCCTTGAGGTCTGGAAGGCCACTTGGTTTTTGACCCGCGTTAGATGGATAACGGGGTTAGTCAGGCCGGCGTATACGTCCGTTGGTATCTTGGTCCGTCGGTCGACCTTGTGCTTGCGGACCCGATGGGTTAAGGGGCTTTTCGGATTTCCGTCCCGTTCCTTCCGGCCGCTGGATGACACGGATTGGGGGCGTTCTTCCTTTACGCCCGCAGGGTATCGTTCTTTGTGGTCCTGGTGGTGCTCCGGACCGAGCTGTCGGCTCCTCTGCCCTTCGCACCCTCCTAGGTTAGATTCCCAGGAGGGCTGGTAGGCCGCATAACGTTGGATATACGGGTCGTACTCGCCGAACAGGCTATCGGGATAACATCTCGGTGCGAACGGAGGAAACGTTGGGGGCACGTATTCTTCCGTCAGCCCGTGCGGGTGGGGCCCCGGGGTCGCCGGCTGGGGGTCAGCAGAGGTGTGCGGGTCGGTGAAGGGCTGCGGGACCGGGGGAATAGGGGGCCCGGGGGGGTTCGCCCGTTGGGGGATCCCTGCGGCCAGTATGGCCAAGATCTGGTTTATCCTTTGGTGTAGGAGGGTTGTCTCGGATTGGGGAAGGATGGGGTTGGGAACGCCAACTCTGGGTACCCCCGCGGCGGGAGCGTTGGTCCCTGCGCCGGTGAAGGGGTTATTCCATTGGTAAGCCGCTGGAGGGGGCGAGTTGTTGGCCTCGAACCTATCGTCCATCGCTATCGGTCGGCCCATTCCTCGATCAGCAGAGAAGTCTAGTCGGCGGCCTAGAGGCGTCGTTGGGGCCCTTGGGGGTGCCTGGTGGATTTCCGACTGTGGGGCACGGGGTGGATTTGTGTAAAAATCGTGGAGAGGTGTCTCCGTCTCTTCGAAAAGCTCGAAGGGTTGAGGGTTCCGGGGGGATGTCATTGCGCGGAGCGTGTTGTTCGGTGTTGGGGTGGATGAGCCTGGATCTCAAGGTAGACTCACTTAACGATCTCAGATCTCTCAACGAGAGCACCAATATGATAGTCTGTGAGACGGGGTGAGGGTTCTTTGGTAATTGCGTTGGGTAGGGTGAATCTGCTTGCGACGAGGTACCTGAAAAGCACCGGAGGGGGCCTCCGGCGTAGAGGCTCCGATGGTCAAGTTAGTATGGGTAGTATGAGTAATGCAGGATTTTAGTGGGTAGTGCAGTGTTCAGCTTACCTCCCATGAGTGGGGGATGGGGGGGTATTTATAGGCTTCCCTCATCCGAGTCGGTGGGACACGTGTCGCCAGGGAGCCTTGTCCGTTAATGGGACACGTGTCGCGCCCAGACGCGATGGGTGCCCGTTGGCCCTAAAGGTGGACGTTGGCCCCAAGAAGCGTGCTGGCCCGGTTTGGATGGGAGGAAAGGTCTGTGATACCCCCGAAGTCTGATTATGTATTATCATTAACTAACCCCATTGAAGAACATGTTATTGAGTTTTATGAAGTGATTTTGTGCCGACACTATCGAGCACCGACGCTCGCTCCAACTCTGAAATTTACCGTAGGAAACATCTCTGAATTTGCCATACGAAACATCCAATCAAAAACCAAAAATTCAAAGATGACACTCGCAAGTACATACACATTCATCAGTCATCACAATTCAAGAAAAAGAACATAAAAATATACACAGAATAAGAATTGTACACAGACAAAAGTGTTTGCTACGTATACACTGCAAGTGACGCGTGACATTTGATGCCACTTCCTGCCACCTATCAAACTATTTGGTCAACCCGTGACCAAACCGGCAGCCACAAAAAAACCATACTATAATATATAAATATGACATCAATGTTATCTCATGCTAGTGTGGCCATCAAAACACCCAGAAATTATACATTACTCTTCCAATTTTATGTCACTTATTTTGCTAATTAATATTAGAGTCGATCATATAAAAATAAGATATCTATTAAAAATGAAAGTTATATAATAAACAAACGAAAGAAATGACGTGATTATAATATATAATCTCTCTTATTCACAAATGATGAACTAGTACAAACCACCCACGAAAAAGTTAATTTAATAAAGGAAAGAAATAAAAGGAAATACCATAAAGTTGCAATACAATCCCCTTGAGCCCAAAAGGCCCAATTTTTTAAATAGTTGCTAGAAAATTAGGTTACAATATGTAGTTGGTCATAATTTCATGACTAAATTAATTATGAGCATCGCTCACGAGCCACACCAAGTCTTGAGTTGGGCACATCGTACAGGATCCTATGGTTCTGTTGCTGCATGCTGGCAATCACATTTAGGACGGAATTGACGTTGTCGGGCGCGGCGGCCATGGCGAGGCATGTGGTGCTACCGGCAGTGCTGTGGATTAGGAGGTTGTCGGGTGGCAGTGTCACGTTCATGCCAGAGAACATGAATGTTACGGTGGGTGCTACGATTGGTACCGTGTAACATGTGTCGAACCCACCTAGGGTTGTAAACGGATATATCCCAACTCGCTTCCGGAACTCGTTCCGGACAGCCGTGTAGGCTGGCGTGACCAGCCGGGTGAATACAGTCCCTGTTGTAAAAATAAAATAAAAAATGTTTCAATTTGCCAAAAGAGAAGAATTTTATGATTGTGACTGGCAATTTGCAATACACTACCGTAATACTCCTTCCGAAATCTAATAAATGACGTTTTAGAACCAGGTACGATAATTAAAGTAATAATTAATCAGAATATTTTTAATGTTAAACAATCATCTCTTTTTTATATTAAATAAACTAATCAATAAATATTTATCTATCTCCGAATAAATTATTCATAAAATAAATATAAATTGCAAAACCTCATTTATTTGAAACTAAATATTTTAATTTAAAACGTAATTTAAAAGAATTCAGGAAGTAATTTTTTTGTATTTTTAACTATGCAATTTGTCATTTCTGGTATTAAAATCCTAACACATTGGATTACCAAACGAATCATTTGTGATATGCATAAGATGCTTTACAGTTTGATGAGGGAGCGTTAATTTAGGAGATTTGATTGTAAACCGCAAAACGACATCGTTGGCCCACTAGAATTATTAATACATGGTCTCTCCGACTATTCCATGTGTCACTACATTTTTGTCCATGTTAAAAGTTTTAAATAATGATCACCCAACATAGCACTCACCATTTCTTGTCTCGTAATTTGTATGCAGAAATTATTAGCTGTAAGCATTTTATTTTATAATGAATTAATTTGTGAATAAAATTAATTATAATTTGATATGTTCAGTTATACGCGCGATTTAAATCTAAAATTATTAAAACTCAAGTCTTAATTTATTATTAATATTTTTTCTAAACTCTAATAAATGATGTTTTGAAATTGAGCACGAGAATTAAGGTAATGATTAGTGAGAGTATTTTTAATATTAAATAATTATTTTTTTAATATTAAATAAACTTACCAATAAACACTCTTCTCTCTTCATATTGAATAAATTAATTATAAAATATCTAAAAATTTACAAAGCGTCGTTTATTTTGGAAAACTTTATTTAAAAGAATCCTGAAGAAGTATATCTTATGTCGCCTAATAAATTAAGATCTATCCAAATTTAATCAAAATAATCACACTAAAGAGAGTAAAAATTCATTCCAGAAAATGACAACAACATAATGGAGGAAAATATTACCTGAATCAAAGATGGTTCCTGAACCAGTAGTGGGGTTGAATGCAAAAGCAGCAGGAGGAATATCAACAACTCTTCTACCAACCCTAATTCCAATCAATTTCACAAAATAGAGAGATGATCTTCTAGGGTTCTTCAACAATTGTGTGTACTTGATCCTCAAGGGCTGGCCGGTAGGCCCAAGTCTCAATGACCCAGAAAAGTTTGGGGACTTAAAGCTAGGCAAGCAATAAGAGAAGGTGGATCGGTAGAGACTTTGGGCCTGTGACAAGAGTGACAATGGGCCTCGGCCCAGGCCCAATAGTCCCTGAGAAGGGAGTGATTTGCCGGTGGCTTTTTGGATGCAACCAAAGGTGTAGCGAGGGACAGGGTCGGTGGCTAAAGTGATGGTGTCTTGTGAAACGTTTGCTGCTATGGAAGAGCCACCGTATGTCAAGTTGAATGCACAGGCGGCGCCACCGCATGTGGGGTTGGGTACCTGTAAATTTTTCTTTAATTAGTAGTTCTCCTGTCTTTGAAACTATAAAAAAGTTCATGCGTAGTCATAGTTGTAACGTGAAGTTTGATGATATCACTTGTTGGAAAGTAGCTATGCATTGTGAATTGCTTCTTTTGTTTTTGGCACCCGTGACCATTTTCTACAGTCAGGATCATACCTTAATCATGAAAAAACTTGTGTCCATATCAACAAAAAAAAAAATTCTTTCTAATTACTCTAAAGTTTTTTAACAAAAAAGAAAAATAAAATCAATCAAAAGATTAATTAAAATTTATCTACATATCTTGAACTTAATTGTACTTAAAATGGAAATTATAATTCGATATGTTCAATTATACGTGCGATTTATAATTATAACATTTTTTTAGGGTGCGACAAGAAATTAATTAAAGGACTAATCTGAGTATAATGATCAGTCTATTAATGAAGTATCGCTCACCCAATCACGAAAAAACTTGTATTAGAAAGACTTAGAAAAATACTTTAATAACCCTGAAAACAACTTTTTCAAAACTTTAGAATTTCTTTTATGAGTTCTTTAAAGATGGTTAAAAAGGTGAAAGCCCTTTTTTTTCTGGAGAATCTAAAGAAAGTTCTATTTCCATTCCAGAAACTGTTGAAAAACAAAAAAAAAACATTTAAAAAAAAAGTGAGGTTAATTAAAATTGACTACATTGCAGTTGATTGTGATTTAACTGACTAAACACACAAGATTTAAACTAAACAACATCTCAATATTTCAGTTAATGAAGGTAATCATCAAACATTAATTAATTACCTGCTTGCACTGGGCTGATCCACAAGCAACTGGTTTGAAAGTGGTGGATTTGCTGGAACGAAAGACAGTAGAAGAAGGACAACCTACACATCCAGTGCAAGGAATCCAAGCAACATCACTGCTTGTGTCCATAGCCATGAGCAGGGTTTGCGGTGGGGTACCAATTTTGGCTCTGACAATGTAAGTTGGGCTTTGAATGATCTGTCTGCCGGATGCAATTGGCACCACAGATTTCTTGGCCACCAAACTTGACAGATATTGAAGTCTAGCTTGGTCCTTAGCCTGCATTTGGAGCACATCTTCTTCCCATGACACTGGCTTGGATTTAGGCCTAAATGGAGAACATGGGCTGTAAACATGGAAGACTTGGAGGGTTGAGCCTTGGTCTTTAATGTCACATTTTGGGTTGTTGTTGTTGCTGTTGAGCCCTGCTGCTAAGGAAATCAAGAAAAGAAAGAAGGCTAGAGAGATTGGGTTGATTTTCATGGTTATGTGAGTTATGAAAGAAAAAGGAAAAAGGGGTGTTGATGGTTTAAGGGGTGAGGGAGAATGGTGTGCATTTATGTCTATATAAAGACGGGGGAGTGTGTGTAAAGTGGGGTGACATGGCATTTAATTAAGTTTTTGAATTCGAGTACAGAAAATTTAATTGAATTTTTAAATTCGAGTACAGAAAATGGAACAAATCATACTGATACAGAAAGTGACAGTACTCGAACAAAATTAGTTTATTGTCACGAGATTCGAGTTTGAAAAGAAATGGAGTGGAATGTAGAGTAGTGTATATTGGAAGGTGGGTTTGTTCCATTTGGTTTTTGTGAGGATGGACATGGACCTCTCATGCCCCATGTTAATTTCGTAGTTAGATATTCCGTCTTTTTTCTGTACATTTTATGGTGATATTAAATTGCAACTAGATTTTCTTCAACAAAACTAATGGAGTTAGATTTGGGACATTCTCTGGTTTAGTTACTTAATTAAGTAGACATGTCTCAGTTGGTGAACATTTATATCATTGACACAAAAATAATCTTTCTGGGTTTGCATTATGTACTCTGCTATCAAGGTGCTGCATATGCCCATACTTTAGTGGAATAGGTAGCCTTTTGAAGTGTTAATTCTCGGTTGTCATCATCGGCGGACATGAAGCTATTCTCATTTAATCAGTTTGGCATAGAAGGAGATATGATTCTCTCATAGTAGTTAATTTATTTCATTATCTAAAGTTTGAATTCAAAATCTAAATTAATAGTGTCGATAAATTTTTTACCATTCGATTACAACCATCAGTATTGTAATCGCCGTAACTAAGATTCAAGAAGTAAAATTTATTATTAACTCTTACTTTTAGGTTAATTAGTGGCATCCATGGATTTTTCTTTTGGAATCATGAGAGTAGCCCATGAAGTCTAATATCCTGTGAGGGCAAATTGAAAATGGGATTTGCAGGCAGCCAAATCAGAGGTTTTTGTTCAATATTTTCCAAAATAACATAAATGAGTTTTCAAGCATAGCCAGTCCAAGAAGATGAAGCAGACCGGAGCCTGATCAATTAATGTATGCTCTCTCTCTGCGTTTGTCATTGGTAGGAATATACTTTTCAGTGCGGTACTTTACTCACACGGGAGTTCGTTTGCGGTTTGGGTTGGGTTGAGTTGGGTTGGGTTGGATCTGATCGGTTCGGTTTTTATCTGAAAAGAAAAAATTGTAATTATAGCCATGAATTGTGCTGGTAATTTTAGAGTGGAGACTGAAAGTTCTTGATTAATTAGTTTTTTATTTTTAGATTTTAAATTTCTGATTAATTAGTTTCGAACAATTAGTACAAAATGGTGTGATTAAAAAATGATTGCTGTAAAATAATGGAAGATATCGAGCACATACTTTCTAATCGAACCAAAATCCTGATTTGTTGAAAAATCTAACTTTAGAATGGGCAAATCATGTATACTATAAAAATTATAATTAATTATAATAGGGAGAAGGTTTAATATTATGCTTAATTGCTTATTGTCAGTTGTTTCCACGTGCGCGCACGCACACACGCACACAGGCACTAGCTTCATAGATCTAAAAAAAAATAAAAAATACAATGTTTGATGTTTCTGATTGATTATAAGTGACAATTATTGTTTAATTTTTTTGTGATTGTTTTATAGGCAATTCCTTCTTTCTTTTCTATGCATAATTTTTTTTTATAAAAAAGGTTAGATTGTTGGATTTTGGATAACGGGATTAATTCTAACACAGATATTTTCTATTTCTATTCGGACGAGAAATTATTAGCTATATACACCTGATGCACCTAATAATTTCTCATTCAAAATAGAAAATTAGTTTAAAAATATGATAATTTTAAGACTATATATATATATATATAGGTAACGAAGGTAGAGAATAATCCTCCATGTATACGGACTGATTGACGAATGAGTCCGTGATGCTTTGTGCAGTAGTAGCGGTGGAGTTCCAAAAAAAATGGACAAGTAATTGTGACAGTGTATAAATACAAAAGTTACAAAGAAGAAATCCTACATAATTCCAAGAGAAGGACAGAGAACGGAAGGGAACAGAACAGAGAGGAGAAAGAGAGGCTCCATGTAATGTGCCCGTGAATTGAGTGAATAATAAGATAGTTCAATCGAAATTCGACAAATTCGAATTAGATAAATTCGGATTGAATTTTTTGGGTGGTAATCCAAATTCTCTGAACATGACTTTAATTTGATTGCACTCCGATAATTTCGGATCACTTGAATTTTTCAGATAAATTTAAAATTTTTAAATACATTTAAATTAATTTTTTTATTTAAAAAATACAAATTTTAATAATTTTACACTCTTTTTTTAATCCTTAGTTGCTCTATTTTTTGTGCAACTTAAGAAAGCATTCAAACAGTATTACATCATAATAAGTGGAGTAAATAGCAAGAAAAAAGAAAAAAAGAAGAAGTAAAACTAAGAGATAAAAACTTCAATTTCATATTTCTGATATTTTGGATTTTTGAATAATATCGAATCAGATTTTGAAATTTATCGGATCCTCTACCTTTTATCTGAAGTTCCATCCAATACAGTTCGGCTCGGACTAGATGTGTTAGTTTGGATCGAATCGAATCGGTCGGATCCTTCGATCAGTGCTTTCCCCTACCCATGAACATTGATTTAGTTTGATGCAATTAACACCATATAATAGGGTTGTTCTTTTGATGATAGTAATGTGCACGCAACAATCGTTCCACGTTATTATGAAATTTTACTTTTTTTAACTAATTTTAATGCAAATACGATGCTTGTGCGATTTAAACACAATCATTAGCTAAATTAATCAAAAATTGGTTTATAATGTGCGGTGTTTTTGCATTTGGGTAACGTTCGTTTATTATAGTGTTTTTTTAATGAGAGATTGAATTGATACTCCAAAATAATACTCCCTCTGTCCTTTAATAATAGACGCTTTTACTATTTGTACGCATATCAAGGAGGTCGAATGACTCACTATTTGAGATACTTTTGCTCCTAATTTTTTCTCCGACGCACGTTAGAAAAAAAGTACGAATTTTTTTAGGATCAAATAGTGAGTCATCCAGCCTTTTTAAGATGCGCACCGGAACAGTACGCGTCTATTAAAAAAGGACGGAGGGAGTAGTGAAAATGAATAGTAGTATTATCTGTTGAGTGAAATTGACATTGTTTGGCCGACATAAAATACTTGGTCACGCGCCCATGATGATAATGCTTTAGTTCCCGGTTAAACAAAAAGGAAAAAACCATATAGTGCTCTTTTCTCACGTCTACCAGCTGCAAACCCACTCATGGTTTCGCCCCCTCCCAAAAAGTACACTTAGATATTTCTTTTCTCTACTATTTACCATATACTTCTGATCTGATCGTTTATCGAGAACGTCAAAAATAGTTATTAATTACAACTTAAAATTATCCATAAAGAATTTGTAGATAGTAGTAAAAGGATCATCCGTAAAGACTTTATTGATAAGATATGAATTTTTTTAGTAACCAGTTGTGATGACTTTAAGTCACAGCTTTGGAGGTTTAGTTGTTGGAAATAAAAATGGGAAATGCGTTTTGGCCGGAGACTTGGCCAAGACAAGTGGTCAGGAATAAAAACAATTAAAAGAAGATTCCTAGTAAGAGCATGAGCGAGTCATGTTCTTATGATTCGATCATTGATTCATTGATGTTTATTTCTATTTTCATAGTATTACTATAGAATGCAAGGATTCATGTACACTCTTGCTTCCCTCCTCTTCTAATTCCCTAGTGGGTGCTCACATTCTTGATAATCCTAACCAAAGAACACTTTGCTGGCTAACAGGTTTACTCTTTTGGCTGTTGTCTTGATTGGTTGTTCGCTTCCTCAATGACTTAGGGGAAGACAACACCTAAGCTACCTCCCAGTCGAGGCCCTAGGTTTTCAATCTAGTTTGAGTTATATCACTTATTTCCACTAGCCTTCGCAAGACTAGCTATGTACTTGGCCTATCCAGTTTCGCTCGTCCTCTTCTAAGCTTACTTCAACTCCCAAGCTAAAATCTAAAAGTGATCAATTCTTAATTCTAACAAGTAAGCGATTTGTTAAATCAGGAAATAAAATGATTACGAAAATAAAGATTATTAAGAACAATTTAGATCTCATGAATATATAAGAAACAACTCTTAAGCTCTTACCAGGAATGAAGGATGTAGCTAGATGAAGAAAACTGTTTTATTAATTCTGTAAAATTGAAGACGGGAAGAGATGATAAGGAGTCCTCGTAGCTTAAATAGCTTAGCTACATTCCTAGTCCTACTTAAACACAACCTCTTTCAAAAGAAGATAAAATATTGTTGAGATAAAATCAAATATTATCTATGAGGGAGATCCGATAAGGATTCTTGTTTGGACGTCTGATCTTGATAGAAAATCTCTCATTTCTCATTTGTCACCGCAACTGTCATACTTTATCCTCTCGTTCACTTTCCGAGTCTCCTATCGAAGTCTACCTCTCTCGAGACTGTCTTGGCCAAACCCTCGGCCAAGACAGTTTTGAATGTCTGATTTTCTCCTACTGATATTGTTCTCCTTTTAATCTGCCTCCAAGGAATTCTGCACAAGTGAGGGAAATTTATGGATATTAATAGCTTTACTGCTCAATTTGTAAGTAATTAGGTAGTAAAAATATGAGAATAAAATGCTCAATCAACCTCATTTACAAATAAACTCTTACCAACTATACTTGTTTGAGAATTCTTTCACTATTTACAAAGTCGATACTGACGTTACATTTTACCCTTATCACTCACTACTTATATTTATATAAATAAAGGGTAAAATGAATGTTGAAAATGATTACATGACTAGTGGATGAGAGTCGATTTTAATTATTGACTCCAACTCAAGTCAAGTATCTCAATGGAGTGAGCCTAATCAGGTGGAGAGAGAATGACATATTCCATTCAGAGCATGCTTAAATTAGAAAAATTATAAATATAAGGGTTTAATTGAAAAAAAATGACAATTTATAAGATTAGAAAGACCGAGGTTTATATGATCTAATAGACAAAGTTTAATTAAAACTATTTAATAAATAAATATACCGAACTTAATTAGTCTTAATGAGTTACGACTTAGTTAGGCTCGTTTAGTAATCGAACAAGTTAGGTTTGAGCCAAAAAAAAAAAAACAATCCAAATGGGCCAAGTCACTACATAAGTTTATAAATATAATATAATATAATATAATATAAAACATAAGCATGCCCAACTTCATTGTAAAAGAAATAAAAATAAAAGTGGATTTGACCGCAGAAGAGGAAAAATTTGGGTAGATCATGATCTACCTACATCATGATCTAGGATGATGACACGTGCTCTAAATAGTGCTAGAATACCACTATTCTTGATACTTTTGGACACGTGTCATCATCCTACATCATAATGTAGGTAGATCATGATCTACCCAAGTTTTACTGCCGCAGGAGGGATATAGTAAGATTGATTGTGGAAGTATCCAAAGTCCCTCTATTTTTCAACAATAAATGGTATGGTCCACCTCCTCCACCCAACGAAAGTTAGTCCCAAATGCCAATTCTGCACTAAAGCTTTCATAGGCTGTTTTTGCCAGAAATGGGCCGATTCATTGAGCCCTCAATTAAATGGAAACATACTCAAGTGATGGGAAGATAAAAAAAAAGCCACACACCCACAGGACCCACAAGCAGCTTCTCATAATTCTACTCAATATCATATCACACTTTACACTCTACTTATATAGATAGATAAAATTTACATACACACACAAAAAACTATAAATGGTAAAATCCACCACAAAAACTCGTCAAATACCTCATGCTCGTGAAAAAAATATTTGGTACATTAAAAATACCTACCACTTGATACCTTTCCACGTAAAAAATTAAATAATTGAGATTTTTTTCCTCCATATTAAGTTATATATTTTTTAAAAATATTTAAACATATAATTATTTAGTAAAATATTACTCAATTAATCAATGAAATTTGTTGTTTATTGGTTATCTTACTAGTAGGTAAAAATATCACTATAAATTTAGATCCAAATTTAAATATCACATCCGTTTATTAAAAAAAAAACTCAATCACTAGTATGTCAACTTTTTATATAGATGTACCAAAAATTTCCTCCACACTTATGGACCTCACCGGTGGTAGATATTATCACCTCATGTGAGTTGAATGTGAGGTGAGATTACATTCTGCAAATACATCATAATTTTTCATACTCTAATCGTGCCTTCCTAAAGTGTTTTTTCTAAATTTTCTTTGTTTATGTCCCAATATATTTTATCTCATTAAATTTTTAACTTTGTGATTTCAATATTACCCTTAAATATAATTATTGCATTTTCTTAAATTATGTTTGAATTCATCCAACATATGACAAATACTTTAATTATATTCGCCACTTGAGGAAAAGGTTCTAATAGAAAGTAAAGCAATACCCAAAATGACAAAATTGGAACCTCCACCCACCATTCTTTTTATCCAACTCAAGGACTCATGATTATAGATCACTAAGCACTACTTCTCATCTATGATCATGCTTCCTTAACTTTTAAAGTGGGTCATCTCCTACATATGCATTCCATGTTCTTTTACAGGCTATGGCAAACCCACATACATGTGCTCCATGTAGGCTCCATCTATTCTGCATTTGTCCAAAAAAAATGATGAACCAGAAGCTTCGTACTATCATGAAGAGGAAGAAGCTCACTTTTCTACAACCTAGACATTGTACATTTCCAAAAATCCAGAATACTAGTTCATAAACCTAACTTGGGTGTAGGCATTGTATTATCTAACTTTCTTCTCTGCAATTATTCTGTTCTTTGTTTCGAATAATAAACCTGTGGTTCGGTTCGTACACATCAACTTTTCTCACCAGTTGGGTATCAAAACTTCTTAATGATTTGTAGCGAGCGACATCTATGGACTATCCCAGTTAGGAATGTCAGCAGTAGCTTCATTCACCAACTTTACAAGGGTGACCTGCAGACACGGGCAGCGTTTATTACACTTAAATCTTATGATTCGAGAGAAGGAGAATGGTAACATTTCGGTACTGTGTAAAACATACCACACTTTCAGGCACATTTGGAGGAGGCAAGGAAAGATTTCTCGGCGGATGGTTAAATAGATAAGCTCTCTTGTCGAACCGCCATTCTCCAATTTTACCAAATGTTAGCTCACCCTGAAGAACATGCGAGTAATCTCAGATTATTACAAATCAAATGACAGGTAAGTTAATCTATATTTTTGCTTTTACTGGATCAGAAACAATAGGTTAGCAATGACAATGTTGACGATGAATAGGTGTAGGAAACATCAATACGTAAAAGCTGCAACAGCTTGAAGTTACCTTTAAGGTGTAGTCAATTCCGTAAGTGTAGTGAAGGATATATTTTCCAGAAGAAGTCACATCAAAAGGGGGCTGCACGATTAGCAGACTCTTAATAACGGCTTTACATACAGAAACTGTTACTGAATCTAAACTATGGCTCAAAACTAAAGGTGGTTTCGGACCAAACCTGAAGCATAAAGTCCCTGCGAAGGATGTGCTGCACGCTGTGTAAAGCTGATGCCACAGCGTATGCGTACCTTTTTCAACAAGAAAAACAGGAGGCCAAACACGAGTGCGTGTGGAGTTTTGAACTGAGTAGCTGCGTACTGATTCCCCATGGGTCATCACTATACTTACATTTCTAGCACCCATCCAAAAGCTTTATCAGTCTCCGGATCTTGTTTCATTTTCAACGAAACATTCATCCAAGTAGGAGCAATCTTTTCCAGCAATTCCTGAGCAACAAAAGTTCCCAAGATAAACTTACTTTGCAACCGCCAGAAACTATACACTTGGAATTCGAATGCAAGAAAATCAATTGCAATAAGAGCAAGAACAATGACAGTAGAATATATGAAATTGACTATATAAGAGGTGGAATAACAGATGACAGATTATTGAAATAGTCTAGTTATCCACAGAAAGGTATTTAGGAGGTCTAACGATCACACGAGTCCTCACCTTCCTGATAATGACAGGAGAATTTCCAATCGGATCAATGTTCACCACAAGGCCACTCTCCTTCGGATAATATTTCCTTATGATGGGTTCATGATCACCGGGGCTCATGTAGAAAAAAGGGTAAGCAGCCGGAAATCCTCCATGTGCCAAATTTGGGAGAGGTTTTAAAAATATGTGATCAGGCTCGGCCATTAGTATATATCTGCACAAAATCACATCAACAGCAGCTTAAGATATCGTTGAGCTAAGATGCGTGTCAAGTCAAGATCATCAAAGAAAGAAAAACTCACTCTTCCTCAATTTTAGCCTTTTCCAGCCATTGCACAAAGGCCCATGGTCTATGGAGGACAATGTACCCCTAGTCACAGAAGTGGAAACCATCTCACTATGTACATTACCAAGATAGATTCACATAATAAGTAGAGAGACATGTTGGAAAAGGAGAAAAAAAGACGAGCGTTCGACAAAGATACCATAAACTCATATCAACAGAAGCGGGAGATAATAAAGTCATTAAGCAAGCAAGTCACGAAACTACGGCTGCACATTAACCTCAAGTAAGAAAACCTTAGACATGTTTAGCATTAAACGTCAAGCAGAAGTGTTCAACTATGCAAGTTATTAAAAGCTTCGCATGTTTAATAATAGCAGCTAGAAATTGTTGACATGAAAATCAATCCGTGGACATTCATGAGAATTCTTGCATCATGCTATTGAGTAGCAGAAGCTCTCAAATCAATCGTTATAATCGATCTGCGATTCTTCTCTGTCCATAGCACCTTATGCAGGACTCAGACTATCAGCAGAACTTAAGCATAACTTCATAAGAATGCAACCATATGCCGAGAACCTTAAAAATATAATTCCTTATGGAAACCCCAGTTTCTCTTCCTTAGATTAAAGTGTAAGACGATGAATAATGCCAAAAGTCTGGATCAACTATAAAAGAGCAACAATGATTTTCCTGCATTCAAAATTTTTCAATTAAATCTCTAGGCCTCAAAAGGTTTCCCTAAATCGTCTAGATTACCAAACGCCTATCCCGTAAACAGGCCATACATAAAAGCAACTTCTTCGCCTGCTACAGAAAAAGGAAATGGCAGAAAACTCACCTGATCCATTCCTGCAGGAAGCGGATCAACCACGAACGTAGGGATCTCGTCCATCAAATTGTCTGGACTTCCAGAGTGAAGAACTCGTGTGAACCCTCCCATCTCTGAACCAGGCATATCTTTCTTCTTCTTAAACCAGTAGTACATAATCCGGCATTGCCATTTGCTGTAAGGAGTATCAGTTGCTGTGACAGCAATATGGAAGGGCCTTTTGCCATTCTTTGGTTTCTTCAAGTCTTCAGGCATTTCAATGACAGGATCGAAAAAGATCCCGCCATCTGAATCATCTTGCATCCATTCCCCACCAGATCTATTGTGCATTACCATAGCAACCAAGTTGTACGTAGCAAAGGAAAAGCCAAGACCCAAAAGAATCAGAACAAAGAGTGAAGCCTGTCCCATTGATTTTCTCCAAATAACTGTGGAGTATCAAATTAAGATCACAGATTCTCCGACGCTACTAATATATCAATGTTTCCAGTCCAAGAAGGTTATCAGCAAACCACAAACTGATCTTTTCCAGTTAGCAGGCTTTTCAGATTCTGTATATCCATTACTTATTCAATGAAAACTTCCGATTTTCGTTTAGGTATCATAGCCAGACCAAATCAAGCTCCACAGAGTCAGCTTGCGTAAGAATCACAAAGACCACACTGAATCAACGAGAAAATCACATGTGTAAGTATCATGCATAGGAGAAAGTGTATTTGATCCATGAAATCCAACCCCAGCTATTAAATACAGAATACACAACATAGTGTGGCAGCAAACATCTTAAAAAGACTAATTAACCAAAGGAAAAAACAAAATCAAACACAAAAAATCTCCCAAAAGCAGCAGGGCCAAGGTACAAGACAGCAATCAGAGTATGAAAACAGTGTTGTCAATAAAAAAACGCAATGCTGATAAGCCTAAAGAAGCTCAAACCAATGTGACCATAGCACTGCAGTGTACACCAAACATAGATAACCCGATGACATCTCTAACATTTACAGCCATATCATGCAAAAAAATTAAAGGGTAAGGCTTTTACTGAATTGGGTTATCTGGAATTATACCTTAAAGCCCCCAAATGATCATGCAAAGCCACACAAAAAAAAAAAAAAAAAAACTGACAACATAAGATTAATCACAGGGAAAACCAGACACCAGAAGAAAAGAAGGAATACAATGATCAGAAGTCAGAAGCAACAGCGAGTTAGAAACACAAAAAGATCCATAAAGGAAGGAACTTTGCCACTGAATAAAGAATAAAGAATAAAGCTTTAGTCTTTAGATGCACCAATCATCAGAACCCACGAACCAACATCTAAAATAAAGATTAATGTGAAATCACAAAATGAACAATCCACAGGTTATGTTTTATGTAAAAGATTAAAAGAAAACGTACATTCTTCTGATTCTTTTAACAGGACAAGCGAAGCTGCTTTTCCCTTTAATTCTTTCTACCCCAATCTCTGTCTTCTGTCTCACGAGTTCTCACTTTTTAGTGATTTTTAATAATTTGATGATTTTGTTCTCTTTTTGACCCTCTTTATTTTACTTTTTCAGGTAATTTATACTAACTATATTCATCATTATCGGCAAGATAACTGGTTATGGTAAACCTTTCCCTTAAAGGATCTGGAAGATCTTTATACTTACTGAGGATTCGTCTACTACGATTTTGTTTACTTCATCAGTGCAACATGAGTGCATTCCTCAAGCCGTACTTGGAATGGATGTCATTTGTCAAGCAAAATCTGGGATGGGGAAAACAGCTGTTTTTGTTCTATCAAGTCTGCAGCAAATAGAGCCTGTAGCTGGTCAAGTTGCTGCGCTTGTCCTTTGCCACACTAGAGAATTAGCCTATCAGGTATTGTTGCTAGTTGTGTTATATGCTTTTTGGAAGTATTTTGGTCCTCCATTGTTTGGGGATCATTAATATAGTGGAAGTGTTTTCTGTTTGTTTCTAATGGTCTGTCTTTTTATTTCTTCAGATTTGTCATGAATTTGAGAGGTTCAGTACCTATCTACCTGACATAAAGGTTGCTGTCTTCTATGGCGGTGTCAACATCAAGGTTCACAAGGATATTCTAAAGAATGAATGCCCTCATGTTGTTGTTGTAACACCTGGAAGAATTCTGGCCTTGGCAAGAGATAAAGAGCTTGGATTGAAGAATGTGAGGCATTTTATTCTAGATGAGTGTGACAAGATGCTGGAGTCTCTTGGTATGCTTCTTAGAATTGACCCCTTAGAAGGATGCCAATTGTTTTCATTTTACTGTATTTGCTGATAATTTTGTGTTTTGTGCTTATCTTTCAGGCATGAGGAGAGATGTGCAGGAGATTTTCAAAATGACTCCTCATGATAAGCAAGTTATGATGTTTTCAGCAACTCTCAGCAAGGAAATTCGACCTGTTTGCAAGAAATTTATGCAAGATGTAATGATCTCTTCATACAAAAAGTGCATGAACCAAAAATTCTCTCTATCTAGAAAATTTGTAGCTTGACATGTGACATCATTCACATATTTGGTTTTTAATCTGCTTTCCATTGCTAGCTTTAGGGTAAAAGGATGAGCTTTATCGTATTTTGTGGTTTGATCAATCCTTGCTCTCTTGGCAAAAGTTGGCTATATAAGCTAGAGCTTTTCATTTTAGAATTTTCACATGGCATCTGTTTCTGGGTAATGTTAGTTGGCGCTAGTTTTCTAATTGTCTTTTTTGCTTGAACCTTCTAGCCAATGGAAATTTATGTTGATGATGAGGCCAAGTTGACTCTCCATGTCTTGTGCAGGTATTTATAACACGTTTGAGCTTAGCCCTTATTGTTTGTAATTATCGCATGCTAATGTAATGCTTTATTTTGACAGCACTACATTAAACTGACCGAACTGGAGAAAAATCGCAAGTTGAATGACCTGCTTGATGCGCTGGACTTCAACCAAGTTGTCATTTTTGTGAAGAGTGTAAGCAGGGCAGCTGAATTAAACAAATTGTTGGTCGAGTGTAACTTTCCCTCAATCTGTATACACTCAGGAATGTCTCAGGAGGAAAGGTATGGATTTTTACTGCAACCTGGATAGGTGTTCTGAACTGTTTTCTGCATCTTGTGGCCTTAAATGCTTTGTCTTGCTGTGGGCCTGTTTATATTTCATTTCTGGTACTTGAATTGTTTTGATTTGCTCATCATTCAACCTGAATGGCTTGTTGAGGCAAATTGCCATCTGGTTGGTTTTGGGTGGGCCAGTTGAACTTGGGAGCCTCTTTACTGAACATTAGCATTTTATGAATTAGTATTTTTGGTGGTTTCTTCCATGTTAGTCTTGCATTTTGTTGTTGGAAATAAGTTTAGGAGCTGGGAAGAATCTGCTAAAGAAGGGCTGGGATTCAAAAAGCTTTCCTATTAAAATTTAAAGGACATAGCGATGCCATCTTTATTCTTTAGAATACATGTGTTAGCTGGGAAGAGTTTTCACCTTATGCCACTCTGTGTTTCAATATACATAAATTTATATTGACAGTTGATATTATGTCGCTTCTATGTTCAAGGTTAACACGGTATAAGGGTTTCAAAGAGGGCCATAAGCGAATTCTTGTGGCAACTGATTTGGTTGGAAGGGGAATTGATATCGAGCGTGTCAACATTGTTATCAACTATGACATGCCTGATTCTGCTGATACCTACCTGCACAGGGTATGTTCAATAATTCATTCTTGTTACAGATTATTAGATGCTTTTGCCATTTTGCCAGTGTTTCTCTTTGATTAATTGTCAATGGACTCTCTATTGATAGGTGGGCAGAGCTGGCCGGTTTGGCACCAAGGGGCTTGCGATTACGTTTGTCTCGTCGGCATCTGATTCTGATGTCTTGAACCAGGTAATGTGTTTGCTCCTTCTCAAGTGTTGCATCGCTCATGGCATTTTTAATTTTTTTAGTTCTATTTTAAAACTAATTACTTTTGTTTTTCTTTCACTGTTATTAATCATGAATTACATCTCATGATCTCAGGTTCAAGCAAGGTTTGAGGTGGACATAAAGGAGCTGCCTGAACAGATTGATACTTCCACCTATAGTACGTTCTCCTTCTAGTTGACTTATTATTTTTGCTATGTGCTTAAGAAAGAATGTCATTCTTCTGGAGAAAAAACCACTAAGAAACTAGATTTGTTATTTTAGAAGATGAGATGGATTATTTACATTGCTGGGATGCACATATTTAAGGTAAATGCGAGCAATGGTCACAAGATTTTATCCATTGGGATACCTTTTGTGGCTTCAGTTCTGGTGGTCTGTATCCATGAGCTACACGAGTGATGGTCATGGCATGGTCTAGAATCTTAGTTGTTGCCATTTTCATTTTATAGCTTGTCTATAACTTTAGGGTCAGAGCCAGTTGCTTGTTCTTTTTGAGGCATTGCAGGTTTCTTTGCAAGTCTAAGTACTTTCTTTTTTTATGCAGTGCCTTCGTGAGATGCTTGTTCGTATGCCATTGTTCGTTCCAAAGGTTGACAGAGAAGATGGGGCTGGCGTGGTCATTCTATTGTAACATTACGGTTCTTCTGTGGAATATATAATATTTAGTAAAGTGAGTTGAGAACGTCGGTCTAATGGGATGTCTAAGGAACCATTGGAAACCTCTTATGAGATCAAGCTTTTAGTTTGCACGCGGCACGTTTTTGAGTTGTTAGTTTTTGTCCCTTAATACCTATTTGTTTGTTATTCATGTTGTATTTTACTTTCAGATATTTCTTAGGATCTTGCTTAGGGTAAAATTTGTTTGATGGATTTCATAACTGTATTTAAGCTTTATATCTGCATCCTATAAAACTATGGAATAGAGGCATTAATGCTTAGGGAAGTAGTATATGATAGTAAAATGCTTGCTACAAGGAAATTTATTTTATTTATTTTACCAGATGTCTAAAGTTTAAATTTTATTCCTCACTCTACTAATGGGTCAAACCCGTGAGATAAAAAAGTATGCATTTACTTGTTGAACTACAACTCAGCATGATTAATAGCAACAGTATAACATTGCTTAGTCAGATCTTAGCTCACATCTTATCTTACATCTTTACAATATCGACTGCGACCTTACCATTCTGGTATGCCTCAGTTTATGAAACCATAAGTTTTTCACATTGCTATACATTCTGGGTCTTTTCTCTTCAACCAACCCTTCAACAGGATCAATCTCTTTCTCTGGATCTGGTTCGTTGATCAAGGCCGCAGAAGCCCTCACTATCTCCTTGTTCGTCAGAGCTCGGTGGACTCGGCTCTTGAATACTCCATTGCTCATTATCTGATATCAGTGTAACGAGCAACAAATCAATGGTTTTGCTGTTCTAGTATTTTATTTTTTAGGTTTACTTGAACTTGACTTGGCCACTAATCTATAATTGTTACACGAGCAAACTTCAGTGGAACAACCAATGGTGCACGAATCAAAACATGGCAGGTATATATACCACATACTTATAAGATTTATTTCTTTCATTAGAATCTCCCGATTTATATTTCTATTTATCGGAAGAAAAAGAATCCAAAATATCAATCGACTTAAGAAAAAATTTTATTTTTGTTTTTAACAGGAGGGAAGAGGAAGTGTCCAAAATGTCCATTTCTCTAATTTATTCTTCACAAAAGTAGAAAACTCGATAATTATCGATCAATATTATGGTGATAATTTTACTCCTTTTACTGACGTAAATAACCTAAATTCATCCTTTTTACTTTGCAGAAAAATGTTAATTATAAGTAATTACAAGCTTATTTTCTTAATTGTATGCATAAATATCATCTAATTACTTCAAATTAAGTTAAAATATTAATATTTCTGATAACGAATTGAATTTGACCCAAAGAAAGCAGGAGTGCATATAAACAACGTGACCTACTCTGGAGCAATTGGGACTTCAGCAACTGACGTGGCAATCAACCTTAACTGCAGCAGCAATGTTCCATGCACCGCCATAACATTAGAGAACATCCAGCTCTCGCCATCAATTTCAAGGCATCATCTCAATTCTAGCTGCAACCACGCTCATGGTGTCTCTAAAGGAATTGTAAATCCTATCTTCTAACCTAGACGATAGAGACATGAGATCGATCTCGTAACAGAGGCTCTAATTTCTAATTTTTAATTGTCATTTATAAATAAGTTATTATTGTAATTATTTATTTTATTTTTTTATTTAAAATATATAATAAGGGTTGATAAGTTCGACGGTAATTGCTTACTTGTTGCCTTAATAAAATGTGTAAAACAATGTAGGCAATCATAATAAAATGTGTAAAAGAATGCGTTTATATATTAATATGTACTTTAAACAAATCTAACGATCTTCGGATAAGCCAGATCTCGTAATGTAAGAAATATAACAACATTTCTAACTTACTTTCTCAACCGTAAACTGAAACCTCAAATAGGGGGAACAAAATTCTAAAGCATGGGATTCAATCATATATTCTCTCCCGTCCTTTTTTTAGTTGTCGTTTTAAAAAAAAATGATTGTACCTATTTAGTTGTCACATTTCAATTTTCAAGATCATTTTTTTAACCAATGATAAAATTAACCCTAAATAATTTTAAATTAATTATTTTTTTAAGAAATATTAAAGAGGACCGATTGATAATTAATAAAGGTAGTTTAATTAAAAATTATATAATAATTATAATCTAATGATTGTCTTGGTTATCGTGAAAAATGAAAAAGTTACAAACAAAAAAGGACCGATGGAATATATTTTATGATTTTATAAGAACTTTTCCTTAAATTAATGTTTAGTGGGTTCATCTATGCAAATATTATTTAGTTAAGAAATCAAAACAAAGATGGAATAAATTATATATTATCTAAAAATAAAATAAAATAAAATAAAATGAAAATTTATATATATATATATATATATATATATATATATATATAGGAGTATGGGTGTAAAGAAAAGGTGGGCGAATTGATATTTTTGGATAAAAAACAAATATAATTTATATGATCTAAAATTTCTTTATATGAGTATTTTGATATATTTTTCAATAGAAGTATTTTTTATATTTTCCATTTGTGTGAATTATTTATGTGTATAAAAATAGGCCCAAGGCTTAGAGCCATTATAGGGCCTATTTTTTTTGCTACTTCAAACCTAATCTTGAGAGGGGAAATATCAATCTCTCGCAATTTATTACTTATTAGTACTGTTAAGTAATTATGCCTACAATGATTATTATAAATTCCAAAAAAAAGTTAATGATGAAGAATATATATATATATAGGTATCATAAATTCATAACAATTTGAAAGAAGCAGTAATAAACACAAAATTAATTCCTTATCACTATCAATACCTTCGTCTGTCTACGGCCGATGAATTGTCCAATTTCCATCTTCATAGTTGAAGAGGAAAACTTCCAAGATGTGCTTCATTCTGGAATAGTCTTGGCCTCCTTTGGTTTGATCAATGCTGTTGATTAAATTCTCTGAAGGATATCCGAGGTAGAGAGTTTGGAGTTCGAACAAATGCTCGATACCAAATGGTACTTTCTCCAACAACTCACAACGTGTAATATTTAACACATTAAGATGAGGCATTGAACCCAGCTCCACTTCTATGCTCTGCAGGTGCCGCATATCCTAAAGGTATAAACTCTTTAGCTTCTGAAACCCTTCACCCTTAAAATTCAATCTCTCTCCATCGATAAAATCGCCAAGGACAAGGTACATCAAATTCGACAAACCTTGAATCGATTCTAACACATTAGTACCATCTTCCTTTAATTCACTTCCAAGTAAAACTAATTTTCTTAAGTTCCGAAGACAAGTTATCCACCGTGGTACCATGTCTAACCTCCCACCCAAGTATAGCCGTTGTAAGGATTTGGGAGGAGAATTCATGTTTTTCAAATCCAAGATTCCTCCACGGTAACTAAATATATACAAGCTGCAAAGGTTGGAAAGTATTCCTCCACGGTAACTAAATATATACAAGCTGCAAAGGTTGGAAAGTTTTTCAAGTGAGGAACACAAAGCCATTCCGTCTTCTGCTCTTAAATTTTTGATTCCCAGTTTCCTCAATTGCTTAAGTTTACCTAACTCTCCAATCACAACACTCCCGTACTTTGAGTCTACATTTATTGTGCAAAGCTCATGTAGAGAAAGTAAGGTTCCTATACCACAAACTGCATCAAACCCCCATACTGCCTTTCTTATACTACCATCTTCCGACTGATATTGTTCGTCCCGATACACTATGAGATGTCGCAAATGTTGGAGCTTTATAATTGTATGAGGTAACCGAGTCACAAGTGTGCCTTTGAGATTTAAAGTTTCTAAACTCTGCAGCTTCTCAATTGAAGTTAGAATCTCTGCCACGTTCGTCTCTCTTAAACTTAAATACCTCAAATGGTATAGTTTCCCTATTCCTTCTGGAAATATATCCAGCTTGGTTCCTCTCAAATCCAACACTGTAAGCAGCCTGGAGTCCCTACTAAGAGATATTAGAATGTCAGATGTGAATGCAGCATCCTCAACACCAAACATAAGAATTGACCGCAATCCTGACAAGCTATTCACGATCTCATAATTTTCACTTGTTTCATTGCAATGAATGGACAATCGTCGCACTTTTTGATCATGCGATAATAGAATGTTTTGTTCATTCGTTGATATTGCCACAAAGTTCTGTTGTTTTGCCTTGGAAAAGATGACTTCTCTAAGAATGTCGTGGACACGACAAGCTCGAATTCTATCCGTCAAATCTTTAGAAGCAACTTCAACTAAGCTTCTACTGATGAGCTCATTGAGGTAGTCCTCACCAACCTCCTCCAATGTCCACCCTTCCTTTTCAATAACGAATCTTTCTGCAATCCATAGTCGGATCAACCTCTTGGTCTGAATATCGTAATCCTCAGGAAATGAGGCCAAATACAAAGCACATGCTCTGAGATGGAATGGCAAATCATAGTAACTAAGCAACAATATCTTTTTTAAACTTACAAGCCTGTTGCTTCCTAATTCTCCACCAAGATTGCGCCTCACCCGTTCCCACTCATTAACTCTGCTTTGGTCCTTGGTTGCCAACAAGCCTCCAATGGCCACAATGGCAAGGGGTAGTCCCTCGCATCTTTCCACTATTTCTTCACAAGTACTTGCAAGATGGGAAGGACATTGATCCCCATGAAATGTCTTCTTGCAAAACAAAGTCCAAGAATCTTGCCATAACAAGGCATCCAAGCGAAGAACTTCACCTTTGAAATCTATATGGGAAGCCAATGAAACTTGAGCAACTCTTGTTGTCAATATCACTCGGCTGTTAACAAGAAAAGCCATAGTTTCAAATAATATACTATCGTATAAACATGATATTTTATTACATTACTCAAAATATAACATTTATGTACATGAATGCTCATGTTTAAAAATTCTAGCTACTCTAATTAGGTAGAATTAACACTTAAACTTTCAATGATTTCAAAATTTTGATAAAAATAAGAGAACACAAAGTTTGATTGTAGGCATACCTGTACTGGCTGTTCTGAGGGAGAGCATTTTTGATTGAATCCCATGCCTCTTCTTGCCACACGTCATCGAAAATAAGCAAATGTTTACGGTGCTTGAGGAACTCTTTGATTATGCCTTTCAACTCATTACTTGACATTGTTTCCATTTCTTGTGGTGCCGGTTGCATGATTTCTTTATATATCTTGTTTATTATCTCCCGTAAAAGCTCCTCTAGTTTGAATAACTGTGAAAAGAAAAGAAAAGTATAAAGTCAAGCATCAAGCGTAGGTTCTATTCCAATGGCATATAAAGAAGGAAAGCAATTTGGCCTTGGGAATCACGCAACATGCATAAACAAGGAAGCCATGGACATGCATAAACAAATAAAGCATGATGAAATAATAAATCAAAGTTACCCTCACCCCTTCAAGAAATTTTATATAGCAAACTCGCTTGATTCCAACTTGGAAAAAAAAATAGCTGGTTGTGAAAGGAAGCGAGCAGGAGGGAGTTTGTACCAAGAAATTAAACATGGGAAAAAGTATAGGTCTCTACTCACCAGAAATTTGAAGACGACTGACTGTACAAATGGAAACATTCTTAAGTTTTGCTTTAAATATATAAGTGGGTATATATAAGAAAGAGAGAATTTTTTAATAGATAGAACTATACCTTAATCCTAGAGGGGTGATTAGTATATATGATTGCTTTAAATATATGAGTGGGTATATATGAGTTCAATTCATTTAATTAATAGAGTTCAATTAGAATTTTATTAATAAATTTAAAATTTTACTTATTAAGAAATAATTAAGAAATGATTTCATTTTACTTATTTAACCATTACACCCCTAAATTAAAATTTACCCATAAAACTGCCATTAAATGAAATAACTTCTAGATGCGTATTGCACCAAAACAACAACACAATAGCTATCACACCTCAGTAAAAGCCAAAGTAGGAAGGCATAATTAGAAAATTGACTTGAAGACTTCCAAAGCATCAGTATATAAAAATATCACATAGCCCCTTAAATCTCCCTAAGCAGCAAAATCCCCGAAATGCACAGTTTCCCCTGCATTGTCCCCGTAAAACTGCCAACAAAATGTGAAGATTCTGGAATAGAAAAATGGAAGGTAGTCGAAATCATCAGTGTTATCTGGATTCATTATGGCAGTAACAGCATGCCTTGCTGATTTTCGGGCTGCGTCCACATGCTCTAGCCTACGAGTCTCACCGAATACTTTGACTGGAAAGGCTGCAACATCCCCAATTGCATACACTGAGCTGTTACTAGTCTGCATTTTCCCATTTACTTTGATCCCTCCCTTCTCCAAAGTTAATTGCCCTTCAAAGAGGCTTGTCTTTGCAAGTATCCCTATTCCAACAACAACCATGTCCGCAGGTAGGCGATTTCCATCTCTAAGATTAACAGCTGTAACCTGCAGAAATGAACTGATAAGGCCGAAGTAATGGATCCATTTTCTGGGAGAAACATCTCAATTGCAGGCATGCTGTGGAGTGTTATATTTACAGTAACTAGTATTATAGTTCTATCCATTATTTCCAAGAAACCCGCTGAGGTTCTTAGCATAACAGAGCTCAAGATAGATTCACTACCATTGCAAAGCCACAGAAGAATTACCTCCATTGGAGTCGATATCAAAAGATGTTAAGACAGTTCCTTTTACGAATTCTACTCCTTTAGATTTGTAAAAATCTTCATAACAACTACCAGTCTTGGGCGTGAACAAGCGAGCCACTGCAAAGAGCAAGGCCATCAAAAACCATTATTCATTTTTTTTTTGTGATTATGAATTAAAATCAGAGGCTTAGGATAAGAGTCCCATACATTGTGTGCCGGCAGAAAGCTATTGTGGAATGGGGAAAAAAACAGAAATTCAACTGTTATTCAAAGAAGCAATTGGATAACTATAAACCAAGAGATATTTGGGCTCTTTTAATTTAAATTGTTTATCCTATCATACGAAAACAGGTTTAAGGTCAGATTAGAACATGGTATTAGGACCACTTACTGCAATGTGCTTCTGGAAAAACCATAGTCACATCTACTCTATTGGTGACCAAAGATGAAGCACACTCCATGCCTATGTAGCCACCACCGATGATAACAGCATTGCCACCAGCACAAGATTGCATCACATTGAAAAGCCTGTTTGCATCAGCTACATCACATAAATAACAAACATTTTCGGCATCTGATCCAGTCACCCCAAATTCTTCAAGCTTCAAAGGCTACAAACAACAATTTCAGCCATCAATTATGGATGATGGAAGGCATGACGAAGCTGCAAAGTATGATAAGTTTCAGCCATCAAGCACAAATGGTATAATGAAGGAAAGGGGCAAAAGTGGTTAGCTCTCTGTTTCTCCTTGAAGTGTGAACTAAATTCATTAGATCTAGAAATCAAGCAACTTCACTAAACACCACCAAACTAACAAACAATTGCCAATAAGGCCTAACAACAACATCTACCTAACTTAGGATATGCCTATACATAGATGATCCAAACATTCATAAACATTATTTTCGGCCACAGATGAAAAGTTCAATTGAAACACTTGAGAAGTAAGTAAGGACCATGGAGGATGCGAAATTTTACATTCTGGAAGTAAATAACCTTTGCTCAATGCAGGTCTCTCATTAGGCGCAACCTGGAAGAACCCACAAGAGGAATATATAAAATCAACACCTAACTGAGAGTTTACATATCCCTTTTACACAAAAGTTTTAAATATATATACAAGAAAAGGCGTCACATTGATGAGTGGAGCACATTAAGCAGGAAAGATGATACAAATACCATCTCCTACTCTGTCAATGATATTTTAATCTGAATTCCATGTTGTTCCTTCTCATAGTCAGTCATAGGAGTAAACAGATTTTCAAATGCATACAATATATAGATGGTATTCCAATACATAATCTCTTGGATCCCAGAACTCTAAAAGTGTTTCAAAATTTCTTATTCAGAAAATTATCTACAAACCCAACTCAGACCAGCTAAGAGAAAATGGGATGTGTTCACATAAGTTTCCCCTTAGGCATGTACTTCACCATCAAACAAGGAACAACAAAGGATTTTTTGAGCTATCTTTACCTGAATTATACTGTATGTTTAAGAACAGAAAGAAAGGGGGGAATTCACAATCATAAGCATTATACAAGAATGGCACTTCAACTATTCAAACATCATATTCCTCCTGGAAATTTTTCCATAATCAAACTCAAAGATAAACCCAAAATTTAGGGACTTGAACAGTTGACCAAACGCAAGGAATAGGATTATAACAAATTGAATCATAAACAGCAAAAACAAAAGATACCCATCAACGGACCAAATAAAAAACGACTAATTCGGCAAGTACAAAAGGAAACGCCACTTCCGTTGCACAAGTAGGCTACTCATACTAGAAGAGAACAATAACCAATCAACAACAACCACCTTGGATGACGATGAGGACGTTGCCGAAACGAAAGATACGAACCGAGAGATGAGGAAAACGTGGCTGCAATTGCGATAGTTAGGTATTTATACTCAGAAAACCCGCTGCGAAGTTCTCCTCTCTGCTGCGTTCTCTTCTCCTCTCTCGCACTCTCTCTCGATGAGCAAAGTGTTGTTTTAGACAAGGGCAATTTTGTAATAATTTAATTAATAATTTAAAAATTGATTGAATTCCAACCTTCTTCTAATACAAAATAAAAAAAAGAATTCCAACCTTCTTCAATTTTTCAGATTCAATTCATACAAAAATAAATTTTCTTTTAAATATCATAACAATAACAAAATTTGTCATGATTTCAGTTATATATAATGAACCGAATTCACGTGTGAGTTCTATATCAAATACCCTCTAAAGGGATTGTAAATCTCGTATCTTCTAACCTAGATGATAGAGACATGAGATCGATCTCGTTACAGAATTCTAAAGCATGGGATTCAATCGTAACTCCCTCAATCCTTTTTTAGTTGTCGTTTTTTCAAAAAACGGTTGTCCCTATTTAGTTGTCATATTTCAATTTTCAAGATCATTTTTTTTAGTTAATGACAAAATTAACCTTAAATAATTTTAAATTAATCATTTTTTAAAGAAAAATAAAAAATGACCGGTTGATAATTAATAAGGGTTGTTTAGTTAAAAGTTACACAATAATTGTAATCTACTAATTGTCTTGATTATCGTGGGGAAAAAAACGACAACCAAAAAAGGACGGAGGGAGTATATTCTATGATTTTGTAAGAACTTTTATTTACACATAAGAAAACCAATGTTTAGTGGGTTCATGTATGCAAATATTATTTAGTTAAGAAATCAAAACAAAGATGGAATAAGTTAGTATATATTATCTAAAAATAAAATAAAAGGTGGGCGAATTGATATTTTTGCAAATTAAGTTGCAACATTTTTGTATAATTAGCTGTCCAAATTTCTACTTTTCACTATAAATTGATCATCTCTCAAATTTTGATTCCCATCCCTAATTGTTTCGACATAGTAAAGTGGTTTTTCTTCATGGTATTCATCATCTTCATAATTCTCAAAAAAAAAAAAATTTATAAGAGAAATTTTATTAATTACATTCAATTATTTGTGTTGATTACTGAAATTGGTAATTTTTTTATTTTTTTCTACTACTGTACAGGAACTTGTTACGGCAATATTTATTTTTTTCTTGGCGAGTTTGGGATCACCTACTACCATACCTACCCAAGCTGCACGCATTCCTTCAACTATTATCGACGTGGTCGAATTTGGAGCTAAGGGAGATGGAAAAACAGATGATTCACAAGTAGTACTAAATTAATCCTTATTATTATTATTATTAAAAGAAATGATTTTAATCTCTAGGTTTTGTAAGAAAGAATATAATTTATTTATTTTTTGAAAAAAAATATTTATTTCTGTCAGTTTTTGGAATATTAATTATTAGGTTTTTCTAAATGCGTGGAAAGAGGCTTGTGGATCTAGAGCAAGTGCTTCCACTATAAGAGTACCTGCAGGGAAAGTTTTCTTGCTGAAGCCAACACTCTTCCAAGGTCCATGCAAGCCCACTTCAATCAATCTTCAGGTAATTAATTATACTTTTTTCGTTGACGTGAGTAGTTTGATACTTTCACTTTTAAAATAAAAAAATCGTTGATTCAATCTTTATGTATAAATACGCAGTTTACTTAAGAAAGAAAAAAAAGTAAAGACAAAAATGAAAATGTCTTGTCATATTATTAATTTATTATTATTGTTGAACAAACAAACAGATAGATGGATGCATTGCGGCACCTAGCAGCAGGGATGCATGGAAGGGCTATGACATCCATAATTGGATTCGTTTTTCTTACGTGGATGGCCTAATCGTTAGAGGGAATGGAGTCATTGATGGAAAAGGTGAAATCTGGTATCCTGTTCCAAGAGATAAAGTCCCAGTCAGGCCCATTGTAAGTTTTACTTACACTATTCTTAGTTTCTTTTCACCTTTTTAAATTTCTTATAAACCATTCGATTTCTAACTCTATTAAGTTGATTAGCACGAATTTACGCGGTATTGAATTTTTTCAAGCGACCTAATCAGTCTAAATGTTTATTCTTAAAGCCCAAATCAAAGGGGTTGGGCGAGACTTTACCCTAATGGGCTTACCGAATTTTGGACCACCCACGAGTTTAGTTTTAGTATTGTAAAAAAATAGCGGCCTTTTGATCCAACCCATTGTCTATGTCTAGATCTAAGTGTTACTAAATTTAAAAGTAATTGCGTTTTAAATGTTCGAACTCAGATCTTTAGTTAAACCAGAATAATCTCAAACTAACTAACTAATTAATCTACGCTTAGTTTGGTTAAATCTTTAGTTACATTAAATTCATACAAATCAATATATGACATGATATGAGAGGAGTTATTGTTTTTTGGGTTTAATATTTGTAGATAGTATATTTCATGAGAAAACGTTAATTGATTATTTGCAATTTTTTTTTGAGTTTAGGCGTTGTCGTTCGTTAATAGCAAGAATCTTCAATTAAGTGGATTTAAGGTTATCAACAGTCCAGGTGCCCATATCTCTGCCGTCGGTTGTGATAATTCAGTCTTCTCTCATCTCAATTTAACTGCGCCCGGTGATAGTCCTAATACTGATGGGATTGATGTGAGCCACATAAGCAATCTTCAAATCCTTAACGCAAACATAGGAACAGGTAATTTATTAGATGTAGTTTTTCTTAAAAATAGTTTGTCAATTGTAATTTAATTTTCAAAAACACTTTTTTGTAGTAAATGATAAACTTTAAATAATTTTAAATTAACTATTTTTTAGAGGAAAATTAAAAAAGTTGGTTGATAATTAATAAGGGTATTATAGTTAATAATTATACAATAATTGTAATCTAATGATCGTCTTAATTATTGTAAAAACTGAAAAAATGATATCTAATAAAACACGAAGGGAGTAATAATTAGCAACGGACAAAATAAATTTCGAATTCAAATTCTATAATTTACATTTTCAATTAAAATCTCCTAATTTATAGTTCTACAATTCCATTTTCTTCCGGTAGGAGATGATTGTATAGCTATTGGTGCAAATTCTACTTACATCAACATTACTGGGGTGCAATGTGGACCAGGCCATGGGATAAGGTTTTCCTCATTTATTTCTTTATAAAAAGTGGAAAAATGATTATTGATTTAAGAAAATATGGAAAACTAGTGATTGTGCTAATTAATCTTATTTCTTAATTAGCATCGGGAGTTTAGGAAAAGATCCAAAAGATGTAAACATTGTGGAGCAAGTGAACGTAAGGGATTGTCACTTCACTGGTTCCACCAATGGCGTAAGGATCAAAACATGGCAGGTAATTATTACTCGCTCCTAGTTTTATTAACTGTCGTTTTAATTTAGAGCATGTATATTAAAAAAGTCAGATGATTCACTGTTTGAGACAATTTTGCCCCTTATTTTTTCTCGAACATACGTTAAGGACAATGAGTCATTCAGCCTCCTTAATATACATACTCAAAATCAAAACGACGTTTAATTAAATTGGGAGGGGGTATTATTATTATTATTTTTACCAAAATTAAATTAATCAATTGATCAATAATCAATATATGTTTTTAATTAAATGGATTTTCAACTTAATTTTATCGTTACCTTTAATCCAGGGTGGTTCTGGGTACTGTAGAAAGATAACCTACGATGGAGTCACTTTTGATGCAGTTGAAAACCCCATTATAATCGACCAATTTTACTGCGATCCCCTCGGTAAACCATCATGCCCAAAACAGGTAACAATCATTTTCCACCACTTCAATATTGACCGTTGGATGAGAATAGTTCACAAATAAGAATGAAAAATGCTATGAATTATAAATTATAAGATCGACATAAACTGATCAGACATTCTAGATGACATCCAAACAAATCTAAATCAACGTAAAACTATGTTTAATTAATTCTGGTGCTTTGAATTGGTGACAGGCACAAGCTATTCATATTAGTGACATTACTTACAACAACTTACGTGGGACATCAAAGACAGAGGAGGCAGTTGTATTAAACTGCAGCCAGAGCGTGGGTTGTACAAATATTACTCTGAATCAGATCAATATAACATCTGCAATTAGAGGAAAACCCACTCATGCCACCTGCAATAATGCCCATGGAAAAGCCACTTCTCCTTCAATCCCCAAGATAGATTGTCTATCACCATAGTAGTCCCATTCATTTCCTTCTGGACATAGATTAGAACTCACAAACTGCAAACTAAAAAACTCGAAAACGAGACGTAACCTTTCTCAACTTGCAAATTTATCACTCATCTATGGTGCATAGTTCCATTAATTTGTCACCACAATTTCTGTATCACATGTATTTGCTATAGCAAATTAATGCTGTTAAAAACTTAAAATCCGAATTATATGAATTAGTTTTGCAATTTTCTTTTTCCTGAAAAACCAAAAAAAAAATGGTCTTGTAACAAAACAGGAAAACAGAGAGAGAAGATGTTGCTGTCACCCACATAATTAGCGGGAAATATTACCACACTTTAACTGCCATAACATACAAAAGACTTCTTTTTTCATTTTTTTCCTTTTTTAATGCAACACGGACTCATTCTTTCTTAACCATTCGACCCCTTTTTTCTCTCCATCCTTCTCTCATTTTCTTTTTCCTACATTGTTGATCTTTGCGGCGGCCAATGGAGAAAAGGCCGCCGATCGATATTGAAGAAGGAAACCTCGCCAAATATTCCCGACCATCCCCTTCGCCACCCCCACCATCTTAATGGGAAATTCAACACAATACGCAGCAATAATAATTTTCCCTACTTGCTGGAATCTATGAGGAGCAATAACAAATTACTGGCAGCAACAAATATATCACACACACACACAAAGAGACAACGATTTTAACGTGGAAAACCTCTCAATGCGAGAAGTAAAAACTACGGGCACAAGCCAGTCAATCAAGCTCCACTATGATCAAAGTCAGCGTACAAGAGAGTCTCAAATCACAGCACAATCGTGCTCAACAACTAGGCAATCAACCTAACAAGAAGTATGAAAAATAGAGAACCAAAGGAAAAAGGTACAAAATTAGATTTCCCGTAGCTACTGACGGGACTCGATTTCTCCACTCAGATATCTTCTCACCAATCCAACCGTTCAGATTGAAGAACCAGATGTTGTGAACCTTCTTGCCAAATTTCAGCCTGATCCGACGTTGAACGAAGTCACAGAGACGATTCTCCCAAAGCTGCGCAGAGTTTGGCGAAAATCTATTTTCTCCCTTCTCTCTCACGTTTTCTTTTCTTCTTTTTCACTCAATTGAAAACTCTCTTACAATACCCTAATCTGACTCCTTCTAATAGAGTGGGCTTGCTCCACATGGGCTTTTCTCCACATAGGAAGGGAGCCCAAACCCAACATATCTCCCCCTCACAACTATGTGGAGATGACCGCCAAACCGGCGATTTCACAACAAGTTTCAAACTTGCATCTCGGTAACGCCTTAGTCATCATATCAACACCATTATTATCTGTATGAACTTTGGCCAATCCTAACAACCTAGCATCCAATACATCACGTATCCAATGATACCTCACATCAATATGTTTGGATCTAGAATGAAATGTTGAATTCTTACCAAGATGAATTGCACTCTGACTATCACAAAATAACATGTATTTGTCCTGGACAAAACCAAGCTCATGCAAGAATTTCTTCAACCAAAGAAACTCCTTGCATGCTTCTGTAATGGCAGAACTCTGCCTCAGTAGTGGACAATGCAACACACTTTTGCAATCTAGATTGCCATGCCACAGCTCCCCCTGCAAACTTAATCAAGTAACTCGAAGTGGACTTCCTGGAATCAATGTCTCCAACCATATCAGAATCAGTATAGCCCACAAGGATAGGCTTATCACCTCCAAAATAAAGCCTCAAGCTAGTAGTACCACAAAGATACCTCAAAATCCATTTCACAGCATTCCAATGCTCTCTACCTGGATTTGACAGAAATCTACTGACTGTACCAACAACATGTGCAATATCTGGTCTTGTACACACCATTGCATACATCAAACTACCCACAACAGATGCATAAGGAACCCGTTGCATATCTAGTCTCTCAGCTTCATTTGAAGGACTCTGTTTAGCACTTAATTTAAAATGAGTAGCAAGATGAGTGCTTACCGCCTTAGCATTTTCCATCTGGAACTTTTGTAGCACTCTTTTGACATAGTGTTCCTGTGATAGCCAAAGTTTCTTCTCCTTCCAATCACGCATAATTCTTATACCAAGAATCTGATTAGCAGCTCCCATATCTTTCATGGCAAATGACTCGCCCAATTGATTCTTTAACCTATTAATCATGGAAATATTCTTCCCAACAATAAGCATGTCATCAACATATAATAACAGGATAATGAAATCATCATCGGAAAACCTTTTAATAAAGACACAGTGATCAGAAGTAGTCTTCTTGTAGCCTTGCTCACACATAACAGACTCAAACTTCTTGTACAATGCCTCACCCCAGAAATGCTTAGGCAACTTAGCTTCAGAAAGCATACACCTAACTCTCTCAATCAAAGTCCTGTTCATCCTCTCTGCTAAACCATTCAGCTGAGGAGTTTTGGGAGGAGTCTTTTCATGTCTAATACCCTGCTGCTTGTAATAACTATCAAATGGTCCACAATACTTACCATCATTGTCAGAACGAATACATTTCAACTTCTTACCTGACTGTCTCTTAACCAAAACCTGGAATTGTTTGAACTTGTCCAGCACTTGGTCCTTTGTCTTCAATGCATTGACCCAAAGCTTCCTGGAGCAATCATCAATAAAGGTAACAAAGTAAAGTGCACCACCAAATGACTTTACCTTTAATGGACCACAAACATCAGAATGCACCAATTCAAGCAACTCTGACTTTCTTGAGGGAGGATGTTTCTTAAATGATACTCTGGTCTGCTTACCAGCCATGCAATGAGAACATTTCTCCAACTCAACACTCTTCAATCCCGGAAGCACATCCTTTTTAGCTAAACAATTCAGACCTTTTTCACTGATATGACTAAGCCTTCGGTGCCACAAAGAAGCCTCCATATCCATGGCATTCACACTGTCTTTAGCAACCAAAGCTTTTGTCCAATACAGTTTACTAACTTTCTCCCCTCTGGCCACAACCAAGTTACCTCTAGTGAGTTTCCATTTTCCAAAACTAAAGTGATTATCATAACCACCATCATCAAGAATCTGCACAGAGATCAAATTAAAACGGACATTTGGAGCATGTTTGACTCCTCTAAGCAACAACTGCACTCCCATGTTAGTTTGCAGGCAAACATCACCAATACCAACTACCTTAGCTACATCATCATTACCCATCTTCAACACTCCAAAATCACCAGAAGTGTAAGATGTGAAGAACTCCTTCCTCAGTGTAACATGCAGCGTAGCAGCACTATCAATTACCCACACGCTCTCATCTGATACAAGATTAACTGAATCATGGTCACGGAGAATAACAAGATCATCACAGGAAGCCACAGTAACACGATCATCATCACCATGATCCTTCTCTTTCGGCTTACCCTTATTGTCTTTTCTCTCCCTTTTCTATTGAAAACAATTCTTTTGAATGTGCCCTATTTTGTGACAATAATGACACTCCACATTCTTGTATCTGGACTTGGACTTATGTCTGCTCTTGTCCCTACCACCTTTCGGTTCCTTTCTCTGACTTCTCCCCCTGTTTTCAGTAACAAATACCTCAGAATGAGATGAAGTACCTTGTGCCTTCCTTCTCATCTCCTCATTAAGAACACTTCCCTTTACATTTTGCAAAGAGACAACACCATCGGAAGCCGAATTAGTAATTGAAACCCGAAAGGTTTCCCAAGAATCTGGTAGAGTATTCAGTAGCCATAGTCCTAACACTTCATCATCAAACTTGATACCCATTCCTAACAATTGATCTAGAAGTCCTTGAAAATCATTCAAGTGATCTGAAATGGAAGTCCCCTCCTTATACCTCAAATTCATCAGAGAATTCAACAAATACAATTTATTATTCCCTGATTTAGAAGCATACAAAGATTCAATTTTCTTCCATAAGGACGCTGCATGTTCCTCATTAGCAATATGATTATAAACATTGTCATCTACATACTGCCGAATAAAACCACAAACCTGCTGATGCTCAAAATTCCAATCCGCATCAGTCATGGATTCCGACCTCTCAGTAGCAAACACAGGAAGATGCAACTTTTTCACAAATAACAGATCTTTCATTTTTCCTTTCCACAAGTGATAATTAGTGCCATTCAAACTCAACATTCTATTTGTATTTGCCTCCATCATTCAAGCAAGTCAAATAACCTTAAACCAAAAGCTCCGCTACCACTCTAATGGGAAATTCAACACAATACGCAGCAATAATAATTTTCCCTACTTGCTGGAATCTATGAGGAGCAATAACAAATTACTGGCAGCAACAAATATCACACACACACACAAAGAGACAACGATTTTAACGTGGAAAACCTTCTCAATGCGAGAAGTAAAAACCACGGGCACAAACCAGTCAATCAAGCTCCACTATGATCAAAGTCAGTGTACAAGAGAGTCTCAAATCACAGCACAATCGTGCTTAATAACTAGGCAATCAACCTAACAAGAAGTATGAAAAATAGAGAACCAAAGGAAAAAGGTACAAAACTAGATTTCCCGTAGCTACTGATGGGACTCGATTTCTCCACTCAGATATCATCTCACCAATCTAACCGTTCAGATTTAAGAACCAGATGTTGTGAACCTTCTGTACAAATTTCAGCCTGATCCTACGGTGAACGAAGTCGCAGAGATGATTCTCCCGAAGCTGCGCAGAGTTTGGCGAAAATCTATTTTCTCCCTTCTCTCTCACGTTTTCTTTTCTTCTTTTTCACTCAATTGAAAAATCTCTTATAATACCCTAATCTGACTCCTTCTAATAGAGTGAGCTTGCTCCACATGGGCTTTTCTCCACATAGGAAGGGAGTCCAAACCCAACACACCTCCACCTCACCCTGAGCCATGGACACCATGGCTCATGCCACTCATATTCATCGCCAATGTAGCTATCTTTGTTTACACAATGTATGTAAATGACTGCTCTGCAACTACCGGTGCAGATAAATGTCTCTTCTATGAATCCCTAGGGAGGTTTTCGTTTCAACCATTGAAGGAAAACGTTGTTCTTGGGCCTTCTATCAACACGTAAGATTTTCACAATCTATCATATCTTCCTTTATATTCTTGGTAGTGCTAATGAAGTTTTATTTCCACGAAAATTTAGATGTCCCCATGAAATAGCCCATAGAAGAAGTAACGTTCAGAAATTTCAATATGGGGAAAATAAATTATTGATCGAAATTGTTAGTTAACTCGCCTATAAAAATTTAATTCCTACTTATGGTTCAGAAAATCTCTTAAGAGGTCCAGGGTTCAATCAGCTTATATAAATAATTTCCTAGCTAGAGATTGATGTAGGTTCAAAGTTTATTGTACAGACTATAGCCATTTGAACCTAAGAAAATGGCGATCGTGTCTGTTTGTATTATTTTAAGGAAATAATTGGATTACGAGCTGAACTGTGTTTGAAATTCTACATCCTCTAATTACAAGCTGGCCATGTATCGGTCAACTTTAAAATAAGGGGGTGAAGGGTGTAATGTCGAGGGTTTTTTTCTTCACTAAACTAATATTTGAATGCAGTTAGTATGATTAGGAGTTTATAACTACTTTTGGATAACATACCTGATAATACATAAAATTATTAGAAGGACATAATGGACTTTGTACCTTCACAAAGTACCGTTGACCAGCCAAAACGGCATCGCGACCGATTGACCAAGTCAACAGGAACAAGCGACCAAAGGACAAGTCTAGCCCGATTGTCTCAAATCGGGACAAGGCCGATCCGTCCGCCAAAGCATGAGGAAACGGATCGGCACCGTTATAGACATTGACCTGGTCAATGTGCCACCAAACGACAGCCAGCCGATTCTACACAACGGCAGTCTGCCGATTCTACCACAACGGCATCATACCGATTGGGCTCAGATATTAAGCTCCCCTCACAGGTATAATTTATATAATACTCAGTAGTCAGTACACATTTAGTCAAAGTTGGCAGGGAGGATAACCTACTCCCATCAATTCATCATCTAATAACTGAACAAGGGGGCTACTTTATTCCCCCAAGAAAGACATTCACTCCACGTTACAATGATGAATTCCTACTCCTAGACCACCTGTTGAGGAAAAAGGGGAAGGGATGTCAGAGGATCTAACCACTCTAGCCCTGCATAAGGACTAGAGGGAGGTACATAAAGAAAGGGTCTTCTTCAGCTCAACACACACAGAAAAATACTTACACTTTCTCTACACTGAATCCAAATACTGACTTTGGCATCGGAGCTTTTACGCCGGAAAACACTTCCGGCGCTTTGCAGGTCACTCGTGAGGCTTCAGCCATCATACTCCGGCGTGCCATTTGACAGAAAACCCCTCATCCCGTTCCACGGATTACCATTTGGTGCTTTCGTTGAGAGCTTTTGAATTTTTGAGTGAGCAACCTTGAACTTCAAAGCTCTTTCCTTCTCTATATTTTGGGGGTTTTATTTCCAAAAATGGCATCCGATCCAAACTTTCAATCGAATCAACCTACTAGTGGTGCTGCTGGTCAGTATGAAACTCCACCTCCCCATGTCTCATCTTCCCGTGTGGAAATGAACGCCGCAGCCCGCCGGCTTAATTTCCCAGAAATTCCAGAAGTGTTATTTCCCAGCACTCCACAACCTGGACCGTCTACAGCAGCAGTCATCCCACCAGCAGTCATGCATGAGTTTGCCGCCTTGCATCGACGGATGGACATGATGATGCAAACATTTATGGGAAGGATCCCTCCGCCTATCCACCAGCAAATCATTCCTCAGCAGATCCATGATCAACCTGCGATGACACCATCTTTAGTGCCCCCATCCATGGCATTCCAGCCAGTCAGATCTGTGCACCAGCACGTCAGTCAGCCAGCTCAACGGGGAAATCCTTCGAATGAACTCCGGCCACCCCGTCAGAGTGAAAATCCGCCTAGAGGGGAAGGATACTTGGACAACATGGAAGAGGCTAACAGCCGGGCAGTCCAACATAGCCCAAGAAGGAGCCAGAGGCAGTCAGTAGAAGGAAGATCCGAGAGAGGAAGAGGTCGAGAGAGATCAATGGATCGGCCTCAGTCTGAAAGAAATCACGAGAGGGCTGATCAGAATGTTTCCAGAGGCTCTGTCTCCCTACGAGCTCGTGAAGAGCAATATGATGATCCAAAGAATCCTTTAACCTTTCGGGTTAGGAAGCATCGAGTGAGCAGGCACGTCAAATTGCCAACCGATTCCTACATGGGGACGACAGATCCAACAGTTCATGTGAGTTTAGTAAAGAAACATGTTAAGTTTTTTACTAGAAAGAATGAGGCGTTGTGCCAAATATTTGTGATGACTCTGAAAGGAATCGCCAACACCTGGTTTGAGAAATTACCAGCCGGATCTGTCGACTGTTTTGAGCAGTTAGCAAAAAATTTCACAAGCCGATTTAGTTCTTGTATTCCTGTGGAAAAGTCTCCAGCAATTCTGTTTGATATGGTGCGAAAGTCAGGGGAATCCTTAACGGTGTATGTTGCCAGATTCAATGCTGAGTTGGCGACTCTACCCGACGTTGCGCCAAACTTTGCAGCTGAGGCTTTGAGGAGGAATTGCAGGTATCGGGAGTTGGAAAATGCTCTAATCGCGAGCACACCGAAGACCCTGGACCTCTTGCGGATTGAGGTGGACAAATATGCAAGGATGGAAGAAGCAGACTTCCAACGGAAGAAACGGGAGGAGTCCGATCCTCCTAAGAAAGAAACGGCTGTCCGCAAATAGGGAGAAAAGAAGCAAACGGCTGGAGGCCGACAGACGGATCGTCTCGCGGACTTCTCTACGTTGCAGCTAACTAAGCCGGTGGCGGAGATCTTTGCCATCATAGAAGAACGGAGATTGCCGATTCAATATCCCAAACGCAAACCTGGCGTCGTTATGGGACCGCATAAGGATTCTTACTGCCGTTTCCATAAAGCAAAAGGGCATGACACTGAGGATTGTTTCTCTTTGAAAAAGGCAATTGAGAAGTTGATTGAAGAGGGCTATTTGGGCGAATTTGCGGCCAAAGCTCGAAATAAGGCCAGGGAGGATCGAACTAACGGCAACAGGAGAGAAGCGGAAGCCGATCCCAACACATCCGGAACCAGTGTCCAAGGAGACAGAGGAAAGCAGGTGCTGACAACCTCTCTCAATGAGTTCCACATGATCAATTTGATAGCAGGAGGAACCCAGCAGGTGGAATCGGAAGATGTACCGATTGGGGAAAAGAGAAAACGGAATGATCCCGTTGTGGAAAAAACAGGCCTATCGGAGCTGGACCGAATGGCCATAACATTTTCAGAAGAGGATGAGATCGGAGTGACATATCCTCAGAATGAAGCATTAGTGGTAACAGCCATCATTGCCGATTGCGGAATCAGGCGAACACTGGTGGACAACGGAAGTGCTGTGAACCTCATTTCTGCCAACACTTTTAACCGTGTGCAAGGACCTAAGCCAGACTTGAAGCCTTGCCGACGGCCAATTATTGGGGTAAATGGCGTTCCCATTCCTGTTGTAGGCCTAACCTTTTTGTCGATCTTTTTTATGGAAGACAACTCCCGGAGAAAGGAACAGCAGCTATTCATGGTGGTGGATTTAAACCTGCCATATAATGTGATTTTGGGGCGTCCGTTTTTAAATGTTTTTGGTGTAGTAATATCGCAAAGGCATTTGAAAATGAGATACCCTTCATGGGATGGCGTGGTTACAATCCGAGGAGATCAGAAGGTAGCTGCCGAATGCTACATAACGATGGTCGACGGTTGCTGTGATTGTTATGTTTGCGTAGCTGACGATTCATTAGAAGATGATGAGGAGCAGCGTACTCAGCCATTGGAGAAAATGGCCCAAGTGTCAGTGGCTGATCTGCCCACTGAGCATTTTTTAATAAGCGAGAAGCTGAACAAGGGAGAGTGTGACCAGCTTTCGTTTCTGTTAAACAAGTGCAAAGGAGAATTCACCTGGGTCCCGACGGACATACCGGGCCTTTCGAGGGAAACGGCAGAGCACCGATTGAACGTTTATCAGATGCCAAGCCGGTTCAACAGAAACGGCGAGCTTTCTCCAAAGAAAAAGCAGATGCAATTGAGAAAGAAGTGGACAAGCTCTTAAAGGCTAACTTCATCCGAGAGGTTCAGTATCCGTCATGGTTAGCTAATCCGGTGGTAGTGAGAAAGCCAAACGGGGATTGGAGGATGTGTATTGATTTCACTGATCTGAATGAGGCATGCCCCAAGGATTGCTATCCGCTGCCACGGATAGAGCAATTGGTGGATCAAACGGCTGGATATGAATATCTGAGTTCGCTTGATGCCAATTCTGGATATCATCAAATACCAATGGCGATTGAAGACGAGGAGAAAACGGCTTTCATCACGCCGAAGGCCACCTACTGCTATCGGGCTATGTCGTTTGGTCTGAAGAATGCTGGAGCAACATTTCAAAGAACGGCCAATAAGATTTTTGAGCCGTTAATCGGAAAAAATTTGGAGGTATATGTTGATGATATGCTGGTGAAAAGCAGAAATTTTGAGGCGCATCTGCGAGACCTTGAGGAAGTATTTGGGATAATGCGAAAATTTGGAATGAAGTTAAATCCAAAAAAATGCATGTTTGCATTCCAAACTGGGAAATTCCTTGGTTATGTTGTCAGCAGAAAAGGAATTCAGCCTAATCCCGCCAAGCTGAAGGCAATTAGGGACATGGTTTCGCCAAGGAGTGTGAAGGAGGTTCAGCGACTCACAGGAAGAATAATTGCTTTGAGCCGATTCATCTCCAAGCAAGGTGAGAAATGCCTCCCGTTCTTCAAAGTCATTCGGAAGAAGGCACGATTCGGATGGGAGGACGATTGTGAAAAGGCTTTTCACGACTTAAAAAAGTATCTGTCTTCTGAATTGTTGCTAACTCGACCCGAAGAGGGGGACACCCTTTTTCTCTATTTGGGGGCAGCCGATGAGGTAGTCAGTGCCGTTTTGGTACGGAATGAAAACGGCATACATCGGCCGATTCATTTTATCAGCAGGATCTTGAAGGATGCTGAGCTGAGATACTCTCAAATTGAAAAAAATGCTTTCGCTCTGTTGCAAGCTGCGAGAAAGATGGCCAGGTATTTCCAAGCTCATCCAGTGGTCGTGCTGACAGACCAGCCTCTAAGAAGGATTTTCAGAAGACCTGAGTCATCTGGCCGAATGGTCATTTGGGCCATTGAGTTGGAGCAATATGGACTGCAGTATCAGTCCAGACCCGCTATCAAAGGCCAGGCGCTGGCTGATTTCATTGCTGAATGCACGTTTGTTCAGAAGCCGATTTCTTCGCCAGAAAGCAAAGAAGAAGCCTGCTTACCGCTTCCTGATATGAACGGAGATCAATGGACAATTTTTGTGGATGGCGCCAAGAATCAAAGTGAAGCAGGAGCCGGCGTTATTATTTTAGGCCCAGAGGGGATTAAAATGAGGTACGCCTTAAGAATCACAAGGTCGTTATCGAATAATGCTGCCGAATATGAAGCTCTACTGGCAGGGTTACGTATCGGAGGGAATCTGATCGGTAATGCACAAACGGCCAGCGTCCTTTTGGTCATCTATGGAGATTCAAAATTGATTATTGATCAAGCCAACGGCGATTCTCAGGCTAGAGAGCCGATTATGATTCAATACTTGAAGAAAGTACAGAAAGAGCTGGCCGAAATTAAAAATATGGGAATTCATGCTGAGATCAGCCATATTCCAAGAGAGAAAAATGCAGAGGCCGATGAGATTGCCAAGCTGGCAGCAAACTCCGAAGCAATGATGCCACCCGATGTGATGGTAGAGGAAATTTCCATTCCTTCTTTTATGGAAGAACAGCAAGTGCTATGTGTATTAGAGGCAGCCAATGACTGGCGCATTCCAGTGATTGATTATCTCAAGCATGGCAAGCTACCAGAAAATGCGAGTGAGAAGTTGAAGATCCTCAAAAGAGCCGCTAGATGCACTTATCATGACGGGGTACTTCTTCGCCGTTGTCTTACTTATCCGGCAGCAAAATGTATAACGAAAGAAGAAGGCCTGTATACCCTCAGGGAGATCCATGAAGGAATATGCGGAATGCATGCCTCGGGAAATACCATGGCTGCTCAAGTTCTTCGAACAGGTCTTTATTGGCCAACAATCAGAAGAGATTCAGATAACTTTGTAAAATCTTGTCGTAAATGCCAAGAATTTGCAAAGGAACCACAACGGCCAGCAGCCGAATTGACAAGTATGGTGAGTCCATGCCCATTTGCAAAATGGGGAATTGATATCTTGGGACCTTTCCCAATCGCCAAAAGTCAGCTCCAGTATGTTATTGTTGCTGTCGATTATTTCACAAAGTGGGCTGAGGCAGAAGCTGTGGCAAAGATAACGGCAGACAACACTTGGAGGTTTTTCATGAACAACGTTATCATGAGATTCGGATTCCCAAGAATTCTCGTAAGCGATAACGGCACCCAATTCACCAGTGCTTACTTCAAAAAGAAATGCGCAGAATATTCAATTGAACAACGGTTCTCCTCCGTTGCGCATCCACAAACAAACGGGCAAACGGAAGTCACCAACAGAGCAATCCTTAACGGGATCAAGAAAAATCTTGAGGGCAAACCGACAAAGTGGCCAGAGGAGTTGCCGTTTGTCATGTGGGCTTATCGGATGACAACTAAAACCAGCACCGGTATGACACCGTTTGCCATGGCATATGGGGTCGAAGCTGTTTCTCCAGTAGAAATCGGCGCAATTAGCCTTCGAGTTGAATACTTCAACGAAGAGCAAAATGAAGAAAGATTAAGGGAGCAGCTGAATCTTTTGCCAGAGATGAGAGAAGAAGCCATTCTCAAAACATTGCACTACAAGCGCAAAATCGCGAAATACCACAATCGGCGTGTCAAAGAACGGCTACTCAAAGCAGGGGATTTAGTCCTGCGCAAGGTAACGGCAACGGGCCGAGAGAAGAAAAAGCTCACGCCGAATTGGGAAGGACCATATCGCGTTATCAGAGTCATCGGCAAAGGTGCATATCACCTTGAAACAATGAACGGTACTCCGATACCCAACTCTTGGAATATTTGCAATTTAAAGCTATATCATTCCAGAGTAAATATGTTGTTTTCACTTGCCGCATAAATGATGAAAAAATTGTGGGGGCAAATTATTTGCAACTAATAATGTTAAAAGTATATATTTGCCCGTATTGTGCTTATCATATGGTTGCAGATTTAAAAGAATCGTGGATGTAGGTTATTTTAAATCGAACCACGTTACCAAAACCCAAGAATTGGCGATATTATCTCTACCAAGGCTACCTAAGGCGCAGCTTGGGGATGCCGACAACCAAATCGGCAGCAACCCGATTAATTCAAAACGCTACCAGGGCATATATCGCCAACGATACATATATAGCCAACGATACATATATTGTCACCAAGACGTATATCGTTATTAAGGCGTATATCGTTATTGAGGCGTATATCGCCATCACTTCTTCATGAGACAATTTCGGTCCTGCCAATCAGACGGTGACAAAGTAAAGAAAAATTCAAACCTATCTTTGTCTTAATAAACCAGAGGGTGAAGTGTGTAACGGCAATATCTTCAAAACGGCCTTGTGCCGAATCATCAAAAAAAAAAAAAAAGAGCCATCCCAAAAGGTTTTTCAACCTCAAAACGGCATCTTCAGAACGGCAAGCGGCCGATTCTGTCAAAAAAAAAATAAGTTCAATTTGCAGTTGTTTTATCTTTTTAAATTTTTCTGGAGTAGTATATAACAGAAATAAGTAAGCATTTGCGATGACTAAAAATTGCAAAATTATATTTCGGATAGAAATTGTTCATTACAAAATATGCCAAAACGGCAATAATCAGCATAACAGAAAAAGATAAGTCTAAGCAGAAAGCTGCCTTCTATGGCTCATCTTCAGACGAGGATTGATATTCTTTCGCCTCAGCCTCCCTTTCCAAGGAATTAACGTATATGCCGATCTTCGTGGCATCAAAATTGATCTCCCCATAAAACTCCATATAGCTGTCAATCATGATGTCCTTCATCTTCTTTCGCCACCAGCCGATCTTCCCTGGAAATTGCGCTATTTGGGCATCCTTATCGGCAATACTGTGCCTAGCCGTCTCCAGCTCCGCCGTTCTAGTCTCCAAATCGGAACGGGCCGCTTCCAACTCTGCAGTAAGCTTGGCCACATTATTAATCAGGGCGGCTTTATCTTCGCAAAGCTTGTTAACGGAATCGCACAAGGCAGATTTATCCGATAACAGCTCCCCGATCCGTTCCTGCTCTTCCCTAATCTTCGCCGAAAGGCCATCTCTTTCATGAAGACTATCAGTCAGCCTCTTGCGCGCTTCAACAACTGCCCTTTTGTCCGATTCCCGAGAGGCCATTAGAGTCTCCTTCTCCTTCTTAAGGGAAGCATTCTCAGCGGTTGATCACCGAAGTGCCTCCCTAGACTCCTCAAGCTTCGAATCAACGATTTCTGCAGCATATCGGGCAGCGCATAGGCCTCGGTACATAGTACTTTGCATGTTGGCGAAGTGAGAGCTAAGGGACAGGCGACTAAAGTATTCTCTGTCGGCTGGGTTAGCAAGCATTTCACTCATCAGGTGACCAGTCCGATAGTCTTGGCAGGAGGGAGTTTTCAAGTCAAGAGAACGGCAGCAACTATCCCCTAAATTGTTCAGACTGCCAATATGAGTAGCCTCCCCGTCAGGACCATTGCTGGAAAGATAGCCTTTGAAATCAGAAGGGGGAGGAACTGCACGATCATTTGAAACAAACGGATCATCGGGCAAGCACGGACCAGCAACCCAATGAAGAACAACTGGAGTAGAGCTGGATGAACTGGCAGGAGGAGCATCCGCTGAAGCAGTTGCTCGATCTTCTGGAGGAGGAACGGAAGGGCCTTCGCCAACAATCGGCTCGGTAGCAGCATCTGTCAGATCGGCATCAAATTGGTCCAAAGCGGCATCGGCCCGATCCTGGTCTATTGGTTCAGACACGGGGTCTTGCCGATTAGCCTGTTCAGGCTGAGGAGGAACGGCAACAGACGGACCAGCTTCCTCTGAAACGGCTTCAGGCTGATTTGCCTCGTTTCCTGCCGGAACGGCAGCAGCCTTTTTTGCCGCAGCAGCTTTCTCCTTCTTGTCGGCAGCTCTTTTTCTTTTCAGAGAAACCCGTTTGGCCGCTTCAAGAATTTGAGGATCGGGATTTTCCAGAGGGAAGTACTCGAATGTGTTTCGGCCGACCTTCTTTCGTCTATAGATTGACGGCGCCGAAACCTCCTCATCGGCAACGGGCTGATCACCCTCTGGGACTTTCGAACGACCTTCACCCTCAGCAACGGCCTCATCGGCTACCTCTTCTCCAGCACCCGTCTCGCCCAATGAAGGATTCTCTTCCTCCATTGAATCTTCATCATCAGAATCGGCAGAACGCAAACGGACCGAAATCGGTCTCGTTGCAACGGCCGTTCTAACTGGCCGTCCTTCTCCTGCATAAAAGTCAAGTCAGAATTTTACAAGAAAATTCAGGCAACCTTTACAAAATCTGGTAAATTACCATCAACGACGCAGTCCTCCAATGGTAGCCCCATCGCCATCTTCTGCACATTAAATCTTGTGTCGAAGGCAAGCAGGATATCGATCTGGGCTTGCAACGGACCAGAAGGTTCCTCCGGTCTTATCCACTGAAGTTCGTTTATTGCTGGATTAAACCCAGAAATCCATAGGGGCTTCGTGGTGGACGACACCAGGAAGAAATGATCTTTCCATCCCTTAATGGAAGATTCATATTTGTCGAAATTCTTCAAAAAGGGTTGAAGCTCTTCATCCTTACGGGGACGGAGGGTAACCAAACTGCTTCGGGTACTCAAATGAAAAAAGTATCTAAAAAGCTGGAGTGGAGGCTCCTTGATTTTTAGGAGGGAGCAGACATTAATAAAAGCATAAATTGAAGCCCAGGAATTAGGAGTAATCTGGGCTGGGTTTAAGACATGCTGCACTAACAAATTTCTCACCATGGTTTTCAGAGGAAAGTGAAAACCGTAGGCAAACAGTTTAGAGTATAAAACTCTATGGTTATCAATCAAGGAACTATTCAACCTAACATTTTGGGGAGCTACAAGGGCTTTATATCCTATCAGCAACTCAATCCCATATTTCTGCAACTCTAGATCCAATTCATCTGCGGTCCTAAGTTTGGTAGCAGTTTTCTCAAGCTGTTCATCAGTGGTAACGACAGGGCGTCTAGGAGCCATTATTCAATCACAAACCACACAAAGGATAAGAAAAGGTGTAAGGAATACCAGATATCACGAGGATTGCTTGAAGAGTTGAGCCCTAAAATTGCAGGAGACGGTTGCGCGGTTGAAGAAGAAAGAAAAAGAATTTTTGAGGAAGAAGATGAGTGAGAGCGGCGTTGAGAAATGAAAATGAATTAGGTTTCCAAGAGGAAACCGCTTTTAAAAGAAACAATACTTCGACCGTCAGCATGTCCAATCGGACACTGACAAGTGGCACGTCTGTTCTGAAAAGGCAGCAAGTTGTCAATAAAGCTGAGTAATTCATTTAATGAGGAACGACGCACGCGCTTCCCAAAGGGTTTTTCGAATTTCAAAATTCAAAAAACTTTACAGATGAAGAGACGCTTACTCCTCAAAAGAAGCAAGCGGTTATGAACACTTGGCCATTACAGCGCCACGTCACAGGTATACTTTAAGTTAAATTTGACTTTATTGCAAACTAAGTTTTATTTGCAGGAACGAAGAAAAACTTTTCAAATACTTGGAAATAAATCAAAACAGCAACATGCCGATTATCAGACATCAAGATGGAAACGGCAAGCCCTTGGTAAACACTCGAGCTCGTTTGTTGTTGGGCCTCTGATAATACATAAAATTATCAGAAGGACATAATGGACTTTGTACCTTCACAAAGTACCGTTGACCAGCCAAAACGGCATCGCAACCGATTGACCAAGTCAACAGGAACAAGCGACCAAAGGACAAGTCTAGCTCGATTGTCTCAAATCGGGACGAGGCCGATCCATCCGCCAAAGCATGAGGAAACGGATCGGCACCGTTATAGACATTGACCTGGTCAATGTGCCACCAAACGACAGCCAGCCGATTCTACACAACGGCAGCCTGCCGATTCTACCACAACGGCATCATACCGATTGGGCTCAGATATTAAGCTCCCCTCACAGGTATAATTTATATAATACTCAGTAGTCAGTACACATTTAGTCAAAGTTGGCAGGGAGGATAACCTGCTCCCATCAATTCATCATCTAATAACTGAACAAGGGGATTACTTTATTCCCCCAAGAAAGACATTCACTCCACGTTACAATGATGAATTCCTACTCCTAGACCACCTGTTGAGGAAAAAGGGGAAGGGATGTCAGAGGATCTAACCACTCTAGCCCTGCATAAGGACTAGAGGGAGGTACATAAAGAAAGGGTCTTCTTCAGCTCAACACACACAGAAAAATACTTACACTTTCTCTACACTGAATCCAAATACTGACTTTGGCATCAGAGCTTTTACGCCGGAAAATACTTTCGGCGCTTTGCAGGTCACTCGTGAGGCTTCAGCCATCATACTCCGGCGTTCCATTTGACAGAAAACCCCTCATCCCGTTCCACGGATTACCAATACCATTTCAAGTCCTATATATCTCAGGCCTTAATCGTTTGAGCATAGAGCATTTAAGCTATGCCTTAATCGATCGAGTATAGAGCATTTAGGCTATGCCTTAATGATACGATGACACTACCCTTAAAGCTTGAAGACAAGGATATTCTACCAAGAGGACCAATCACAAGGAGCATGGCCAAGAAGCTTACCATGTGGATCGAAAGAGAATTGAACAAGACAATACCTAAGCATGAAGATCGAGCCTTGATACTACTCGTGCATTGTTCCAAAAGTGAGCTGAAGCAAACATTCCAGTAGCAAAACGCTATAGCGTTTTTCCCAAAACGCCATAGCGTTTTGCCTCAGCTTTGACGCCCAACTTTTCAGTGGCAAAATGCTATATCTTCATGATCAGATGGACAAGCAAATGGTGTCGGATTGGAGCGAACAAAGTCTTGATGGAAACTTCAAGATGTTAGTTTTCATTTGGGACAAGTTTCAGGCCAATCGGACGGGTGGATCAAAAGTTATGGTCGTCGACATTTTAGCGCGCAGTTTGAACGAGCTAGGATTAACGTGAGTCCAGTGAGCTGTAATGCTCCCCACTTATGATATTTTATTGTATTTCTTTTCTATAAGTAGAACATCAAGCTAGTCTTATTGGGCAGATTATTGCCAAGTGAAAAGCTAGAGAGAGTTCCTCCTCTAGCCTATCACCAAGGCTTGATCCAAGAGTGTTATTGAGTGATTTGTTGTTGTTTTCTTTTCTGTAATTCAAGTGTGTTCTCAAGCATTAATCAAGTGTTCCTTTGTGCTTTCAATCTGTGTTCAATCAAGTGTACCATCATCAATCCATCCAACTCCAATCAAAACTCAACCCTTTCCATTCATCCCTTTCCTTATCATCCATTTCCGCTGCACTTATACTCCATCTTCCATCCTATTTCCTTCCATCTCCCAATCTGTCTTGTGTCACAACTCCAAGCTAGATCCTCCTTCAAACATAGATTCAAACTCCCTTACAAAGGAGGTTGGATCGTATCACTTAATGTTTTTGGTTGGTGGGGGGATAAGCATAGAAATTCACAGATTGTTTAAGGATGTATGAAGTTTGAAGTTGAGATCTACTGTGTTCCAAGCCAAATCTTTACGTCTCATGGCTTAACCTTATGAGACCCTTGACCCTATTGCTAAGTCCCTATACTACACCAAGTAACTTTTGGTAGATCCTTCCATTCACAACATTTCCTACCAAAAGAGTAAGAAAGAGGGCATTATATTATGAACTTACTTGTTCAAGATCTCCAAAGACGATGCGGGTATACACACCTGACCTTTTCTTGCGGAACTTCAACATTTTTTGGTTTTATGATTCATAGGTTGGAAAAGTTGGGAGCTCTAGATCCAACAGAAATAGTGAAGAATGGGGAAACCTGGCGCCTCTTCTCTTGCGTTTGGCTTCATGCTGGGCTACTGAATTACGAATTTTAAAATTCTGAAGTTATAATCTCGAACTTGGTTATTTTGGAATAGAAAATTACCTTATATTCTAGATCAAAATTTTGAAATAGTAATTTCGGTACTTCCAAAACGAAATATTATATTTGCATATATATATATATATATATATATGTTTATTTTAGAGATAAGGAGGAAAATAGGGTTTTATTTTATTTTATTTTATTTTTGAAAGGATCGAGGTGGAGAATAGGGTTGTCTGATGGTAGGATTTTAGGGGTTTTCATAGGCTTCAAAGAGATCCGGCCCACAGGAATTTTGTAAAGTCTACTTGTTTAATGATGAAACACTCAAAGTCCAATCGCAGCATGAGAAGTTTTCGGTGGACTTTGGGTCCATGACCATAATAACCTTTATAAACAAACTAGGTAATAAAAATGAGATAAAACGGATTATTATTAAAAAAATATTAACTGACCCAGCCCATAAAACACCCTAGTTAGGTTGAATGATTTTTAAGAGATAATTTTGAAAAAATTAAGAATATGTTTTAAAACTGTGTAGTGATTAGAGTTGAATGATATTTTACGAGATAATTTTCAATTGTTAAGAGGATCCGCTCTTAAAAAGAATCTACAAAATCCGAATCTAAATTAATCAGCTAATGAGTTGGATTATCAGAGGATTCAACCTTTCGAGCCTAAGTATGCTTCCTTCGGACGGCGGAAAGACGAGATTTTGTTTGGATGAAATTGCCTGCAAAGGCAACTTTATGTGCAACTGCACACCAAGAAAGAAACAAAGAACTCTCGAGCAAAAGTACTCTCTTTGCCAAGATTTTGTTTCCATTTTAAGGTTCATATTAATACAGAAAAAGAATCGCTATTTTAGCTTTTATGTTTTGTGCAATTTATCTCTAAACTAGTAATGTTAAAATTTTAAATTGTAGAAAACAAGACTAATGTAACTTGAATTCATGAATTAAGTAAAAAAATAGAAATTTTAGCTTAATTAAAACCCTAATTACACCAACTTCAATTCAATCTGTTCAACCGATACAAAGTTATTTTTCATGTCCACTAAATTAACATATTCAAAACTTGATGAAAAGCCATTTTTCATGCCTATCAAATCAAAGGAATTACAAATTAAGTCTTTGATTTGACCATGCATTTTAAATTCATACCTAAGTACTCCACTAAAAAAACACAATAATGTTCATAAATGGTTCCTAATAATTCTCGCAATTTTTTAAATAAAAGTAGTGATTGTGTTGATTATATGAAGTTTTGAGTTTGTTTTTTTAACCTAAAATATAGGACATTGGGTTTTTCTTAATGTATTTCTCGAAGTTGTTTCCCATTATATCTTTACTTTTTCAAGGTTTGAATACAATTCTCAGCGGTTGATAAATTTAAGAGTCAAGCAGGAGTAGAATTGTAACAAAAAAAAAATTAAAATTACCTCTCTGATTATTATTTTAATACTCATATTGAATTCTAAAATATTATTTATTAGAGACTAGGGGTGTCAATTTGGGTCTACGGGTCCGAACCCAACCAGAAAAGTGTAGACTCGAGCTTCATCGAGTCGAGACCAAACCCGACCCGGATAAAATTCAGGACTAGTTTTCCAGTCCCGTCCCGACCCAACCCGATGAGGCTTTCCGAGTTCGGAACCAGACCCCAAAAAAATTGAACCCGCATTCAATTCTTTTTTTCTTTTTTTCCTTTTGGTTGAAGCCTCTCTCTTTCCTTTCTTTCCTTTCTTCCTCTCCATTGCTTTCTTTCTTTTCTGTTTCTCCTTTTTCTTATTTTTTTCTCTTTCTTTTCTTCCTTTCCTCTTTTCTTTTCTCAAACCGGGCAAGCAGTGGAGGTTCGATGTTGGATTTGGTGATGATGTGAAAATTTGGGAATTTGGTTTGGATGTGTTGATTTGGTGGTGGTGATGGGTTGGTGTCGGCGATCGGTGGATCAGCTACGGTGGTTGATGGTGTTGGATGTGGATCAGCTACGGTAGTTGATGGTGTTGGATCTAACAGAAAGTGCAATGGTGGTAGTGTTTGTAAATTCTTGAATTGGGTTGGCTCTGCTTTTGTTGGTGTGGTTGCTGAGAGAGCAGTGTGACGGTCGGCAGTGATGGTGGTGACTGTGGGAGATGGTTCTGGCCGAGGGAGAGATGACGATTGACGATGGTATTTTGGGCAGAGAAGGGGAGAGTGGGATTGAGAGCGTTTGTGTTGATGAGGAGAGTGAGAATTAATGAGATTAGGGTATACTCCCTCTGTCCATAAATAATGGACGCGAGGGAGTAAATCACAGGTTTTAAGAAACATGTGATTGTTGTCAGCTGGTGGGCCTGTGCTATCTGTGGGCTCCACCAAAACAACTCTTCTTCTTCCTTCGTTCTGTTTCTTCTTCCTCTGTTCCTCTTCCTGCGCACACTCTTCCTCTTTTCTTTCTTTCTTTCTTTTTTCTTTTTTTTCTTTTTTCTCTTATTTTCTCAAATCTGAAATTTATTCATTAACCCATCCTCGCACAGAAATTTCTGAAATTGATTCCTAGCAGAGATTTCTAAAATCAATTCATAAACCCATGCCGCACAGACGCTCCTCGGCTTTAAAATGGAGTCTCTGTAATTGGAAGAGGGGATCGGAAAATCAAAAGCTCACAACACTCACTCACTCACTCACTACAATTCCCAATTCCAATTAATCACCCTACAATTATCAAGTTAATGTCCAATCCCTACAAAAATTCCAATTAATCACCCTGCAATTATCAAGTTAATGTCCAATCCCTGCTGATTGCGTGTCGAGGGCATCAAATTTAGTTGTAAAAAAGATATAGAGAATGAGGTAGGAATACAACTTATCACTCGTCCACAAGGGACTCGTAGATTGCGATAAGAGGTTCGTCCGCAGAGATCTTGGTGGTGTATTGTAGTCTTGACTCAACTTCCTCATCACTGGAGTTGAGGGTATTTTTGTTCCTGATGATTAAGACAAACAAAGCGTAAAAAGAGAATAAGCAAAAATAGAATGAAGAAGCAATCTTGGGCAGAAGTGAATCTTAGCTAAGATTGCTGGCTGAGATTGGGTGGAACTTTCGTGAGATTAATCCCTGGCAAGGGCGAATTCGTGAGCACTAGACTTGTTTCATCGATCATTGACTCTAGATTTTCTCCTTCTCCTTTTGTAACTCTGTTATAGATTGGGAGGAACCCCTTTCCAATCCTACTTTCCTCCTATTCAAATCACTTGGAGGGTACCCCCTTTCCTAGTAATCCTGACCAGTGGACACCTTGCTGGCTAAAGGGTTTATCCAATTGGCTGCTGGCTTGAGGCACATGCGTTATCTCAATGGCATAGGGAAAGACAGAGTCTAGGCCAAGCTACTCCAAACTCGGAGCCCTAGGTCATCAATCTGGTTAGGCCCATATCAATTCAAGTTCACTAACCCCCGCGAGGTTAGCTACCTACTTCATCACTTCGGTTTCGCTCGTCCCCTTAGTGACTGGTTGCAAATTCGTCGTCTTGTCTAAGATCGATCAAGTCTTAACCTAGACAGGAACCGGTTTGTTAAAACGGAACTTCAACTGAATACAAACGAGAGGATGATTAAGAACAACTCAGCCTCACGATTCACAAGTTTGCTCACTCGGCCCTTACCAAGAATTAGGTGCTTTAGCTACTAAACATATTAATTAAAGAAATAAAGGGAACAATTGAAGAACATGAAATATAATTAAGATGCGATCTTTCCGAAGGAATTATCACAGCAGTTGTTTACAAAATCAGAAGAAAGGAAGATGGAAGAATATCGTGATTGACAGCCTTCCCTAACCTTAAATAAGGTTAGAGTCCCCACCAATCACGTTTCTTACCAAAACTCCTCACTTCAAATTAACAAAAAAATAGGGATAAGAATCCCAATTGTTTTCAAATACTAAAGAGATAATAATAATAACATAATAATAAAGTGTTTTTGTTCAAATAGGATTACATCCGAAAAGTCTTCAAGTGGATGTAACGGCCAGGTGGTCGCTGATCTGATCCCGCCTCCCATGAGTCCATGTTCAGCACGCTTCTATCCTGCAGTCTTAGCCAAGACATGCGGCTAAGACTGCCAGTCTTCGCTCCAGCACTAGATCCATCCAGAACCGGTCTTGCCAAAGATACTTCCAAAAGAAGCCAAATTGACGTGAAAAGGGGAGTTTCTGCCACAAACAAGGAACTTTGAAGTGGTAGAAACGAATGAAATATAACGTCAATCAAACCTCACAACACTTAAACAATGCTTGCCCCCAAGCATACTAGACTCTTAACTAAGACAAAAAAGAAAGACTCAAAACAGACAAACTCAAACAGTGGCAAAATTTTCTGGACAGACTACCCTTAGCCCATTTCCTTTAATATCTTTGGCCTATGACAGTTAGCATACTTCTCCATGGATCCCAACCCTTATGACTACAGCCTAATCAGTACCCTAGACATCCGAATTCCACATAACCATAACATCTTTGCATTCCACAACATACTCAACAAAGCAAGACCTCCACCTACTTGGATTTTCCCCCTTTAATTCAATTGCTCAATATCATCATCTAATTGCCTTGCCTGAAGTTTTGTTTTACTATGCCTAAATTGCTAAAAGTTTCTTGATTGTTAATGCTTAGTGAGGCAGAAACATCGAGACATTCGCTTATATATTTATTTTTTCTTTTCTTTGCTCTTCTAAAAGTTTCTTGATTATTTCCACTTAGTGCGGCAGAAATACCAAAACATTTTTATTCGTATTTTTTTTTTCTAGAGCTGCAATTTACTAGGCATAGCAGTAGTTCTCTATATTAGAGCGATTCAGCATAATTACAAGGCATTAGACTCCATTGTCCACTAGCAATTTTCCTTAAGGGGGTATTAGGTATTTTTGGTGGAAGTTTGCCTATGTGTCAAGTCGGTTGCACAATGCTAGACCCTATGATTATGTACAATAAGGATGTCTCTAGGCTGAGGATGCTGTGTTCGTAAGCTATGGGGTCACAAGGTGAAGGATGCTAAAGGCCAAGGTTAAGGTACTCGAGAAAACAGGCTTTAGGCATAGTTCAGAAAACTTGCTGACACACAAACAAAACAGAGAACACACATTCCTAAAAAACACACATATTGACAAAGAGAAAAAAGAAAAAGAAAAAAAAACATGCATCGGACTCTGTTTCAGACGATCTAGGCCAACTAACTTAGCCTAGATTCACAAAAAAAATGAAAAATTTCATGCGATCAATGAAATCACACCAAAAACACTTTAGAGCATGTATATACCGACAAACATCCTAAAAACACCCTCACCACACTTAGAGAACACATTTTCCTCAATGTGTAAATGAGAGAAAAATTAAAAAGACACAAAAATTTGAAAAAGAAAGAAAGAAAGACACGATCTGGGGGTATTCACTGAGATGTGGAAGGTGGAGGCTTCGGGTCTTGCACAGAAGGTGCTTGTTCTTCTTCTTCATCAGAGGCGTCGCTGGTGAGGCGTCGCTAGTGGTGCTGAAGTGGTCGTTCACCCTGTTGCGAATGTGCGCAACAACTCTGTCTATGGCCTTGATGTAGGTGAAAGTCCCTTCTAAGTGTGCCTGGATGAACTTGTACTTGGCGTCCTGTTGCTCCATGAACTTGTCCATTCGTTCCTTCTGTGCTAACTCAACACTCGCAAACAGGGATTGCTGTTGATCCACAATCCGCTGCATCTGCTTTTGAGAGGAGTCTTGAAAGTCGTGATACAACTTCTGATTTGCCGTGAAAGCGTCGAGCTGGATCTGCACAAGCTCAAGGAATTTGTTGGCCCATTCTGGAAGTCTAGGGTGGTTAGGATCAATGCCGAGGCTATTGGTCTGCTCAGGTATCTGGTCATCTTGGCCAAGATTGGGGTCCTCTGCTGCACCGTCGATCTGAATTGGCTTAACCTTGAAGTTCCCGTTGATCCTCTTCCCATAGAGGTGATCTGGTACTGGGGTAAATCTTGTATTAAAGCATTGATAGCCTTTTTCCTCGTGGAAATGACCCATTTGGTCAAGAGCCCTAAGATCCATGATCTTAATGGCATAGGATTTATATAAATTCAAAGCAGATAAATCTATACCCCTAGCAGTAACAGTCAAATGGGTAATCAGAGTTCCTAGAATCATTCTAGGAAGAGAATCACATGCTTTTATCTGCCTAGCAATCCAATAGCCAAGATTAACTCTTTTTTCAAAGCAAAAATGTCTCAAGTTTTGAAATATTACCCGAGACTGTGGTCTTGGCCGAGAGATTGATTGAAAGGATCCTTTGGAGAATCCTCAAGGTAGGATCTCGGATCTGGTGAGCCTTAGAATTTTTATTTAGCTTAGCCGCATGGTCACCAATCAATTCTCCGTAGGCCGCTGCCTTATCCCAATCTGGGGGATAATCAATCAGGGCATTTGCATATTCATCAGACTTGAGGCCATCCTCAGTCTCAAAGCCAAGCAACAGATTAAAATCATCAATGGAAAAGTGACACCACTTATAAAGCAAACGGAAGTGCACAACATCAGTAGCACTCAGATCAGGAAAAGCTCTACCATTAGCATACAATCTCTCCTGATCTAACCAGAAAGAGGAATGAAACTCTAAACATAATTCAGCATAAGCAGACATGCATAGATAGAAAAAACAATCCCACCCAAGATTGGAAATAAACCACCTAACTCTATTTCCTATCCCCAAGTCATCAAGAAAGGAAAAATCAAGGACAGCAAACTGAGTTATCTCACAGACGTGCTTTTCAGTCAACTTAGCCCTAAAATCAGGAGTATCAGGCCTCAAACAGCCTTTCAAAGAGTTCAAGGGCGGAAGGGTGATTACCTTGGTAGTCTTGGCCGCAGGCTTGGCCAAGATTGCAACCTCATCAGCTTCAGAGTCTGGGCCAAGATTGCCCTCATCAGCTTTCTTCTTGCCCTTGGCAGTCGCAGATCGCGTCCTCTTGGCTGGGGCAGATTCATCAGTCAGTCCTGCCTTTCTCTTTCCTGATTTCTTTGATTTGGCCGAGCCTTCTTCACACTTAGGCTCGGAATCTGAAATCTCTTGAACCTCGGAGTCAACCGGCTTGGTAACCCTAGATTGGGTTTTGGGCTCGGGGACTGAAGTAGGAGTGGAGAGAATTTGCTTCAAAGAATCAGAGGCGGCTGCTTCCATGGACATGATTGTCCTTGCGATATCTAGCGCTTCGTTGAGGTTTTGTGGCAAATCCTCCTCTGGATTCGTTAGAGAGGGAGATTGCGAAGGGGTAGGAGATTTCTGCTTAATCGGGGTGGATTTCACTTTCTTTGCAGATGATCGCTTTGATTTTCCCATGTTTTAATGCTGATTGATCGTGGGTTTGAAGTAGGAGAGTGGAAGAGTGGAGAGGATTTAGCTGAGGTGATCGCGAAAGATAAGAGAGAGAGGGCGAATTTTTAGGGATTTTGTGTTTGTGGGAGGTAAAGGGACTGATTCTTGGCAGATAATTATTAATTAAGATTTGGAAAAATTAATTTCCAAATCATGATTAATAATTACAAAAAATGTGACCGTTATCCCTACTTTTTCTCCTCCCTAGAACACGCTTCCTTTCTTTTTCTTCCTCTATCTCCGCGTGTCAATCAGCCCAAGGCTGAATAAAATGTGGCTAAGATCAAATATACTCCTCACCACACTTAGATCCTCAAAATCACTCCTGAAAATTAATTTTCTTCCATATACTCCCTGAAAATTTCAGCAAAGGGAAATTAATCAGTAGCACTGGCAAAATTTGAACGATAAGTTTATTCGAGATAATTAAAATTAAAAGGCATGGGTTACCTCCCATGTAGCGCCCTAGTTATAGTCCTAGGCATGACTTTGTTGTTCTTTTAATGAATCTTAGGTGGGACTTCAATCGCCTGATTTTCCTGAAACATAGGAAATCCTTCTAGGAATGGTTTCAGTCGCTGTCCATTGACCTTGAACTCAGTCCCTGTTTTTTCATTCTTAATATCCACTGCACCATGAGGGTAGATATTAGTGATAACATATGGACCTTCCCATTTGGTTTTGCGCTTACCTGGGAAGAGCTTAAATCGTGAATTGTACAGAAGGACTTTTCCCCCAAGTTGGAGATTTTTCTCAACAATCTTACTGTCGTGATATGTTTTCATCCTGATCGTGGCTAAGAGTTGGTTATCATGTGCTTGATTCCTCAACTCTTCTATTTCGTGGATTTTGAGTTTCCTTTCCTCACCTGCTTGGTCGTACCTTAGATTGCATTTCTGAATTGCCCAATAAGCTCTGTGTTGCATACCTACTGGTAGGTGACAAGCTTTTCCGTACACCAGTTTGTATGGAGTCATTCCTATGGGGGATTTGTAAGCTGTCCTATACGCCCATAGTGCATCATCTAACCTTTGGCTCCAATCTCGTCGATCTAAGCCAACAGTCTTAGCTAAGATCGATTTGACTTCTCTGTTTGATACCTTCGCTTGGCCATTTGACTGAGGGTGGTATGCTGTGGAGACTTTGTGGGTTACTCCATACTTTCTAAAAAGGGAAACAATAATACTATTGCAAAAAAGTGTGCCTCGGTTGCTAATGATCCCCCTAGGCACGCCAAATATGTTCAAAATGTTAGTTTTCAAAAATGAAACAACAGTTCTAGCATCATTGGTCCTAATTGCCTTAGCTTCTATCCATTTAGACGCATAATCTACAGCAAGCAATATATATTGCTTTCCATCCGACATAGGAAATGGCCCCATGAAATCAATTCCCCATAGATCAAAAATCTCACAATTTAATATAACATTCATGGGCATTTGATTTCTAGCGCTTATATTCCCTATCTTTTGGCATTCAGGACATGTCTTACAAAACATATAACTATCATGGAATAGAGAGGGCCAATAAAATCCTAATTCTAGGACTTTTAAGGTTGTCCTCTTAGCTCTAAAATGTCCACCACATGCATAAGAATGACAAAATCTTAAGACCGATGGAATTTCAGTTTCAGGAATGCATCTTCTAATCAACTGATCACACTCAATCTTCCAAAGGTAAGGATCATCCCAAACGAAATACTTGCTGTTATGCTTAATCTTAACCTTTTCTTGAGCCGTTAGGTCTCCATGGTGTTTTCCCGTGGCTAAGAAATTGACTAGGTCGGCAAACCACGGTCTAATTACCTGGATGGCAAATAGATGTTCGTCTGGAAAATCATCCTTGATTGGTTCTGAATCGGCCTTCACAAAGCATCTACTTAGGTGGTCCGCAACTAAGTTCTTCTTTCCTGCTTTGTCTTTAATCTCCAAATTATGTTCCTGCAAAAGTAAAACCCAGCGGATCAGTCTTGGCTTAGATTCGGCTTTTGTCAGGAGATACCTTAAGGCTGCATGGTCAGAAAAGACTACGACTTTTGTTCCCATAAAATACGATCTAAATTTGTCCAAAGCGAAGATTATTGCGAACAATTCTTTCTCCGTTGTGGTATAGTTCTTTTGCGCATCGTCAAGCATCTTGGAGGCGTAGTAGATCACATGTGGATCTCTACCGTTACTCTGCCCTAGAACCGCACCAACAGCCGAGTTACTAGCATCACACATCAATTCGAATGGTAGGTTCCAATCTGGGGCTTGGATGATTGGGGATGATATGAGTTTCTCTTTGACCTTGTCGAACGCTTCTTGGCAAGACTTGTCAAAATCAAAGTCCACTTCTTTTTGCAAGAGTTTGCACATTGGCTCCGCTATCTTCGAGAAATCTTTGATAAACCTGCGATAAAACCCCGCATAGCCCAAAAAACTCCTAACCTCACGCACGCATGAGGGGTAAGGCAAGGTTTTGATAACGTCAATCTTAGCCTGGTCAACTTCTATACCTTTCTTAAAAACTACATGACCTAAGACAATACTTTGTTCAACCATGAAATGACATTTTTCATAGTTAAGAACAAGATCAGTGGCCATACATATTTTTAAAATATGTTTCAGTGTCATTAAGCATTTATCAAAATCATCACCATAGACGGTGAAGTCATCCATAAACACTTCAATACCCTTTTCCACATAGTCTGAAAAGATACTAACCATACATCTTTGAAAGGTGGTCGGTGCATTGCACAATCCGAATGGCATCCTCTTATATGCAAAGGTTCAGAAGGGACATGTAAATGTCGTCTTCTCTTGGTCTTCTAATGCCACTGGGATTTGATGAAATCCTGAATAACTGTCCAAGAAACAGTAATGGGACTTCCCAATCAATCTTTCCACCATTTGGTCTATGAATGGCAATGGAAAGTGATCTTTCCTTGTGACTTGGTTAAGTCTGCGGTAGTCTATGCAGACTCTCCATCCGTTCTGAATTCTCGCGGTTCTCTTTACTCCATCCTCACCTTCAGTCACGGTAGTACCTGTCTTTTTGGGCACAACCTGCACAGGGGAAACCCATGAACTATCAGAGATTGGGTATATAATTCCAGCATCAAGTAATTTGATGGTTTCTTTCTTGACAACTTCCATCATCGGAGGGTTAAGCCTCCTTTGGGGTTGTCTAATAGTTTTCTTATCCTCTTCCACATGAATTTTGTGGGTACAAATGGTTGAGGATATGCCCTTGATGTCTGCTAGAGTCCACCCAATAGCCTCTTTATGTTCCTTCAGAACGGTCGTCAATCTTGTCTCTTCTTCGCTAGAAAGCTTAGCTGAGATTATTACTGGGAGGGTTTTGCCTTGGCCTAGATAGGCGTACTTAAGGTGTTCTGGTAACTCCTTAAGATCTAGCTCGGGTGCCTGCACAATGGATGGTAACATCTCAGAGTTAGATAAGCTAAACAATGGACAAGGTGTGGTTTCCTTCACTGGTTCAGTCTCATGAAAATCCTTTAAGATCCTCTCGGTTTCCTACTTGGTCTTCCATTTCTTCCAGCGTCTTAGCTGAGATACTTCTGCTTAAGACAAAATCAAGTGGGTCAGTAGCATTTAAGTCTGCAGTTTCTTCCTCAATAGGGTATAAGATATCAATAAAATTAACACTATGTGTCTCATTATGATAATTTAATCCCTCCTTCATGTAGAACTTAATCGTGCTTCCAAAGAATTTCAAAATAATACTACCTTCATAAACGTCTATCTTTACTCTAGCAGACCTAAGAAAAGGTCTACCTAAGAGCACATCAGTGGTACAGGAAGGTAAATCAGCATCCATTTCAACAATATAAAAGTCCACAGGGTATATAAAGTTATTGACTTGGACGAGAACGTCCTCTACTAAACCCTTAGGATGGATCACCGTTCGGTCAGCCAGTTGAATCACCACCTGTGTTTCCTTCATGGGTCCCATTTGCAATGCTTCATATTCCTTTAAGGACATCACGTTGATCCCAGCCCCTAAATCGCAAAGGGCATTTTCCACCGTTTTGTTCCCAATCTTGCAAGGGATGGTGAAGGTTCCTTGATCTCCACATTTCTTCGGTAGTTTACTCTGAAGCACTGAAGAAACATTCTGCATAAGATTCACTCTCTCAATACCTGCAAGTTTCCTTTTGTTAGTACAGAGTTCTTTCAAAAATCTTGCATAAGAAGGTACTTTTGAAATTAAGTCTAGCATAGGAATATTCACTGCCACTTTGCCAAAAATGTTCATGAAGTCCTTAGCCTCGTCTAACTTCTTCTGTTTAGAGGACTTCGGAGGATAGGGGGTGGGATATCTGCTGTCTCCAGAGGTTTCATAACCTGCTCATCAGCCTTGGCCTTAGTCTTAGCAAAGATCGGCTGTTCCGTTTGAACTGGAATATCAAGCTCGGCTTCACTCTGAGTTCCAGTCTTAGCCAAGATTGGCTCCGACTAAACTTATGCTTGAATTTCTTCTTGTACTTCCTCATCTACGTCCACATCCTCGTCTTCGTACGATTGGTCGTGAATCTCTTGATCCGATTCGCACCCTTTCATTCAGGTAGGACACTTCCACTCCTTAGGTGGATGGCACTTACATTGTGCTTTGGGTTATCCTCGGTGGTGGAAGGTAATTTTCCACTTGTTCCTGTTTGCTGGATCTGTTGGGTGAGTTGACCTATTTGTTTTTGCATTTCAACAAGGCTGGATTGAGTTGCTTGCATGAATTTTTGCATAGTGTCCTCAATAGGTACTCCGGTAATCTTAAGCGGTTGAGGTGTAGGAAGTGGGACAGGGGCATTGGATTGGTTTGCTACTGGTGGTCTGGGTACGAAGTGTTGGAAATTTATGGGAGATTGTTGTGGTTGTTGTTGGTATTGGTGTTGAGATTGATGACTAGGCTGAGTTTGGTATTGTTGGTGATTTGGTTGGCTAGGCTGAGTTTGGTATTGTTGGTGATTTGGTTGGCTAGGCTGAGGCGTATCTTGTCTCCACTTTAGATTGGGATGTTGTCTCCATGAGTATTGGTTGCTCTCGTGTGGGAATCTAGGTTGTCCTTTAGATTGTCCTTGATTGTAGCCATATGCTGCATTCACTGGGATTGGGGCTGGATCTCCCGGTTGTTCCACCACATAACAACTATGGGTTGGATGATCTAGCTGTTGGCAAACCCCGCAAACCGAGGGCATGGGATTGGCTGCTGCTACTGTAGTTTGTGCCTGAGATTGGGTACCTGTAGAGAGATTCATCAAAATGTCAGTAATCTTATCAAGCTTATTTTCCATATTTATTGCATTTAAAGAAGTAGGTGTAGAATTTCTCTCGGATGAGGCGTTATTTTGGTTGTTGTCAGCCATCGTTTGGAGGAGTAATTTTGCTCTCGTTGGTGTAAGATCTTGAAGTGCTCCTCTAGCGGCTGAGTCTAGCCTTTCCCTATCCTTTATACACATTCCATCATAGAAGTATTGGATTAGGAGATGATCTGCCACCCCATGGGTAGGGCAAATGTCTTGAAGGTCTCTAAACCTTTGATGATACTCGCTCAAACTTTCTCCTCCCCTTTGCTGAACGGAAACTAAGCTTTTTCTTGCTGCCCCTGCCTTAGTCGCATTCCAATATTTATTTAGGAAGGCAGCGGACATGTCTCCTCATGTTGTTATTGTGTTATGGGGCAAGCTATAGAACCAATTCTTAGTTGAGTCTTCGAGAGACCATGAAAATGACTTCAGTTTGGCTCTCTCGATTGATACTCCTACTGGTTTGAGGGTATCGCATTGGAGGTGAAGGTTCCTCAAATGGTTATACGGATTCTCGTTTGAGTGGCCATGAAATTTGGTTAAGTTGGCAATGATGTTTGTCTTGATGGACCAATCATTAGCCATCGGTGGTAGATTAATACAGGAGTAGGTCACTCGTTCTGCCCCCCTGTTTTGTTCTCTCATCGTCTGTTCTTCTTAGTTTTCTTCCATGTTTGGTATTGGATTCTCAGCTGGGCCCTGATCTTGGCCTAGATTGTTGCTGGAATCAGTTTCTGATTGAGTTCCTGAAAATTCACCAACGAATTTCCTCTTAGATTTCTTCCTGATTTGGGTTTCGGTCCTTGTGAGTTCTGGATTCAAAGGTAGTAGTTCTTCCTTTGAGGACCTGGTCATCAACTGCGAAAGACAAAAATAAATAAAAAAACAAAACTACAAAATACACCGTCAGAAGATCCCCGGCAACGGCGCCAAAATTTGATTGCTTGTCGAGGGCATCAAATTTAATTGTAAAAAAGATATATAGAATGGGGTATGTATACAACTTATCACTCGTCCACAAGGGACTTGTAGATTGCGATAAGAGGTTCGTCCGCAGAGATCTTGGTGGTGTATTGTAGTCTTGACTCGACTTCCTCATCACTGGAGTTGAGGGTATTTTTGTTCCTGATGATTAAGACAAACAAAGCGTAAAAAGAGAATAAGCAAAAATAGAATGAAGAAGCAATCTTGGGCAGAAGTGAATCTTAGCTAAGATTGCTGGCTGAGATTGGGTGGAACTTTCGTGAGATTAATCCCTGGCAAGGGCGAATTCGTGAGCACTAGACTTGTTTCATCGATCATTGACTCTAGATTTTCTCCTTCTCCTTTTGTAACTCTGTTATAGATTGGGAGGAACCCCTTTCCAATCCTACTTTCCTCCTATTCAAATCACTTGGAGGGTACCCCCTTTCCTAGTAATCCTGGCCAGTGGACACCTTGTTGGCTAAAAGGTTTATCCAATTGGCTGCTGGCTTGAGGCACATGCGTTATCTCAATGGCATAGGGAAAGACAGAGTCTAGGCCAAGCTACTCCAAACTCGGAGCCCTAGGTCATCAATCTAGTTAGGCCCATATCAATTCAAGTTCACTAACCCCCGCGAGGTTAGCTACCTACTTCGTCACTTCAGTTTCGCTCGTCCCCTTAGTGACTGGTTGCAAATTCGTCGTCTTGCCTAAGATCGATCAAGTCTTAGCCTAGACGGGAACCGGTTTGTTAAAACAGAACTTCAACTGAATACAAACGAGAGGATGATTAAGAACAACTCAGCCTCACGATTCACAAGTTTGCTCACTCGGCCCTTACCAAGAATTAGGTGCTTTAGCTACTAAACATATTAATTAAAGAAATAAAGGGAACAATTGAAGAACATGAAATATAATTAAGATGCGATATTTCCGAAGGAATTATCACAGCAGTTGTTTACAAAACCAGAAGAAAGGAAGATGGAAGAATATCGTGATTGACAGCCTTCCATAACCTTAAATAAGGTTAGAGTCCCCACCAATCACGTTTCTTACCAAAACTCCTCACTTCAAATTAACAAAAAGATAGGGATAAGAATCCCAATTGTTTTCAAATACTAAAGAGATAATAATAATAACATAATAATAAAGTGTTTTTTGTTCAAATAGGATTACATCCGAAAAGTCTTCAAGTGGATGTAACGGCCAGGTGGTCGCTGATCTGATCCCGCTTCCCATGAGTCCATGTTCAGCACGCTTCTATCCTGCAGTCTTAGCCAAGACATGCGGCTAAGACTGCCAGTCTTCGCTCCAGCACTAGATCCATCCAGAACCGGTCTTGCCCAAGATTCTTCCAAAAGAAGCCAAATTGACGTGAAAAGGGGAGTTTCTGTCACAAACAAGGAACTTTGAAGTGGTAGAAACGAATGAAATATAACGTCAATCACCTGCAAAATCAACCAAATCCAATTTTCAGCCCTTCCTTGCAAATTAATTCCAGTAATTCCCCGCAAAATCAATTAACTCAAACTGCCCAGCCACAACCCCACCGAACCACCGTAGTCACCACTGCAAAATCAATTAACTCAAACCGACCAAATCAACCCACTTCAAATCGCCGCACGAACCGCTTCCCAACCACCGTCTCTCCACCACCGCTACCCAGCCACCACAAACCGCAAACCCATCATCATCTCCACCGCTGCCCAACCACCACAGCCGCTCCAATCTCATACCATAAAAAAGAAAAAAAAAGAAAAAAAAAGAGTGAAAGAGAGCAGAGAAGAGAATAGACAAAGGATTTAATTGCTTCGATGTTTGGATTTAATTTTGCAGATCCTTGGATGCTTGGATTTAATTGCTTGGATGCTTGATTTATTTTTGCAGATGATTGAGAAAGGAAGAGGAAGGCTAAGGAAGAGAGAAGGAGAAGAGGGAGAAGATGGGTGTCAGTAGCCTACTGACACTCTCTTTCAAATGTTCCCCAAAATTTGAAATCCGCCCATATTTATTTTTCATTTCCTTCTTTTGCCACTGTGTGACGCATTGTTCAAGTAGAAAACGACGGGTCGTTTGAGAGTAATTTTGACAAAACACAAACAAAGTGGACACAAATGCCAATGACGTCAATTAAAAAAGGGCAGTGTTTTTGGGCTAAAACGTTCATTATTTATGGACAAAGGGAGTATTTGGTTGAGTCTCCATTTTGTCAGGTAGACCCGACCGGGTAGACTCGAGACTGATCGGTCGGGACAGATCAGACCCGACTATAAAAATGGGACCAAAATCTTGGTCCCAGTCCCGATAAAAGACCCGGATCTGAGTTTTTGGATCCCGGGACTAATTGACAACCCTAATGGGAGTACAAATTGCCATATACTGTATTAAAAAATATATGCTTTCTAAGCATATTTTATTTGTAGTGTTTGTACGATAAATTAGAGTTTATTCGAGATTGATTCTTGTTTTTCTCGTTTAATTTTATTGTAAAAAACTGCTTCTAGAAATAAAATTTAATCCCAAGCAGAATTTAACTTTTCCTAAAATATTTCTCGTCAAGAAACAACAACAACAATAATAATAATTTCAAAAAAAAAAACAATTGTAATAAGAAGAAGAAGGAGAAGAAGAATAATCAACTACTACTTGTCGGTGGAAACGGCTGGTTAAATAAAGGAAGGAAACCAGAACAGAGAAGGCTCCAGAAAAAGTTGAAGAGCAATAGCTATGGCGGCAACGGTAGGCGCAGCAGCAAATCCAGTTATCAAGGTCGCCGCCCTTTGCGGTTCTCTTCGCAAAGGTTCCTACAACCTTGGCCTCATCCGCGCTGGTATGCATCACCTCCCTTTTCTTTTCTTTCTCTGCTTTTGTTTTCTTATTTTATTACTACTTATATAACTAGAGATGAACATGTATTCCGTAGAATCTGTCCCTTTTGGCAGTTGAGAATCTGTTTTTGATTGTTTTGTGATAATGGGTTTTTGATTTTGTAGCAATTCAACTAAGCAAGGAGTCAGTGAATGGTTTACAAATTGAGCAAATTGACATATCCCCACTTCCAATGATAAACACTGATCTTGAAGTTAATGGTACTTTCCCCCCTGTTGTTGAAGATTTCCGCCAGCGGATTCTTAAGGCCGATTGCATCCTTTTCGCTTCACCAGAGTATAATTACTCGGTTGCAGGTACCCTTTTCACTTCTTCATAAGTCTTTACATCCGCCCACAAATGTTCCCATCTTATGGTATCTTATTTTAGCATGTAAAGAATTCAATTTCGAGACGTACCCACAAATTTAATTGCTGCTTTATGGTTCTGATTTGAGTCAAATTTCTCTATTTACATTGAAATGTTTGATATACCAAGAATTCGAATGAGCAAACTTTTGTGAAATGATAAAGTGATGTGTTGTATTACCTAATCCACTTTGTGGTGCTCACTGGATTGACTTCTCATTAACTACCGGACGGATGAGCGGAGCATCACTCTTGTTGAAATACACTCACTAGATCACGAGGCCTAAGTTTTGAAGCTGCTTTCTGGTTCAATATAATACTAAGATGTTTGATGGGCAAATGTTGTGATGTAATATCAAAAGAATTGCTTTATTTTGTTACTGCAGAAGTAATGTATGTATAAGAACTGTTTTCATGTTTGTTACACCTTTGTAACTCATAGCACTTCATAATAATATCTTGAGAATTCCCATGAGAAGGATAAGAGGCCATGTAGAGTTGCTTGAAAAGTCTATGGGAAACTTACTTGATGCGGTGTATGTGCTGACAGCAAATGAATCGTAGCTGCTATTATTGCAACCTCAAATTGCATCTCACTCTTGACAAGATTGTCCAAGTGCTAACATCTAAAGTGGTTTTTATTGATTCAAATTTCCTACTCAATCGTCGGCTTCTATTTTCAGCACCCTTGAAGAATGCAATTGACTGGGCATCTAGGCCACCAAATTGTTGGGCTGATAAAGCTGCTGCTATTGTAAGCGCTGGTGGAGGCTTCGGCGGTGGGCGATCACAGTACCATCTTCGCCAAATTGGAGTTTATCTAGACCTTCATTTCATCAACAAACCTGAGTTCTTCGTGAAGGCATTTGAGCCTCCTGCAAAATTTGATAGCGAAGGCAACTTGATTGATTCACAGGCTAAAGAGAGACTGAAAGAAGTTCTCTTAAGTTTGTTTGCATTTACTTTGCGACTTAAAGGTCAGTGCTAAAACATTGTGCAATTTGGTCTCTTGCGGTGATTATGCTTCAAGTGCATGATGCTTTATTGGTTTCTATGATGTATTTTGTATTAAGACTTGTCATTTCGCATCCGTATTTTCGTCCTCCAATCAACTATTAGCCTGTTCCTGGACCTTCTTATTTATCAAATATGTGTATGGATTCCGAGCCCTAGTTCAGTTGTTTCTTGGTGGTTGGTGACCAACCTTGTCATCAATATCAATCAATAAACCAGCTATGGTATGTTAATACACAAACCGGATTGTGAATAGTGGGAAAGGCAAGGTTATAGACTCATTAGTAGAGTTTGAACATCATCGCAGGCATTCCCTGGCGAGATGCCTGGCTTCCAAACTTAGGTTATGTTATTAATATATATTTTTTTTAAATTTCTATTCCGAGTAGAAGATTGGTCTCGTCTAAGCATTGGTTAGGTCTCCAAAGGGAGTTGACTCCCCCGATATAGGGTGTCTTTGGGGTTGAGGTTTGGGTTGGGAAAAGTGCTTTTCCCAACCCAAAAGCTAGGAAAGGTGTTTGGTAAACACCTTTCCAAAAGTGCTTCCCAAAAGCACTTTCCTTTCCCTTCACAAAAACAACCCCAGCAGCCTCCTAAAGCCACTGCTGGATAATGGTGCAGTGGGATAAGGAGGCTGCGTTTGCACCCTCTCTCCTCCTTTTTTTTTTTTTTTTTTTAATTTCATTTTTTTACTTTATATAATGCCCAAAATAAATTAAAAACGATCACAATAAAATCTCATCTCGAGATACGTAATTCTAGACCCACTTTTCTTATTTTTATTAATTTTTTTCAAATGGGTTTTATACTCCAACTCTTTCACTTTTATAGTTTTACCAAACATCAAAAACAACTTCTCGTTTCCCACAGCACTTTTAAAAAATGTTTACCAAACAACACACTACTTTGCGCAAAAGTGATTTTCCCACAGCACTTTTATTCACAGCACTTTTCGGACCAGAACCGGAACGCCAAACAGACCCATAGTCTTCTCCGTTCCCAGACTCAAATTTAAGGGTGAAAAGTCTTATCATAATCAATGTTTTCTCTTTGTTCGATTTTTTCCCCCTCAAATTTACATTTTTCAAACCTTTTGTTTTCTGGTGACATTTGTTAGTGGGCTTTTCCAACGATTGTCTGCTGGGCCTTAACTTAAAAGGAGGCCTAACTTGTCCTTGATGACAATGTTTAACGGTATTGAATTTCTCGATCACAATTTACTTTCTTAAGGTTTATTTCTATTTTGTTTCTTGTTAGTTCTAGTTATCCTTCTCGACCACAACACTTATCCCATTTAAGTATTATCTATTTTTTAGACTCGAATTCGAAATTTGAATTTAAAATAAACAATTTTTTTTAGTGCTTTTTAACCGGTTGCACTATATGTTTTATTTTAATAACCCAAATGTGTTGAACCCATTTAAATTATGAACTTATTGATCCGAGTTATTCACCAACCGATTCGGTTTGGATATCTGAAATTGTCCTTCAAGGCAGAAGGTACAATTGGGAGGACACCCTCTCTCTTTTTTTTAATGTTAGTGGGAAGAAATCTGGCAAGATCTTGGATGAATGTAAGAGGGTAGTGATTATAGCTCCAAAAATAGGGTAACTATCATTAGTAGTTACAGGCAGCAGGCAGCATCCAAAAAATGTTACTGTTGCATCCACAGTGACAGACTCTCACTTTTTTCCTAATTGAAAAACAAAGAGAACAAAAACAAAACACTGAACTGGACTGTACCAATCCAACTGGTCACTTAGATTGACATGTGGCTGGCGTGTATGGCTGCCTGCTTCGCCGCCTTAAAAGCCTGCTGTCCAATGGTGGCGCCACCTCCCCATCCGTCACAGTTCAGAAACTGTTATGATGACGATGGTACCGTTCCTAGCTTTACATCACTCTTTATTTATTAAGGACAATGCTTATCCTTTTTTTATAAAAAATTATTGACATCTGTTTCTAAAATCTGAAATTAAATAAAATATCCAAAACACTTATCTCCCACTTTAAAAAGATAAAAGAAATGAGAACCACAGACACTTTCCCAGTTAACTAAATTCAATATTGAAAGGTAAAATTTAAAGATGTCACCCCTTTCCAAAGAATATATACTAAAAAAACTACTGAAAATGAATCGGAGAACAAAATCAACGCTAAATTAATCCAAAACTATATTATTTTGAGAATTATCGGGTAGAAAGTCTCTTGCTCATGTATCAGCAGACCATGGATCGAATCCCCAATCAACGACGAAAAAATTATTGACATGGGGTGCGACGTAGCATTAACAATTAAATTTTCAATCAAATTGTGGGATCCCGTCAAGGACCATACTAACGAAAGGGTACGATGCTCTCTATTTTGATTAAATAGAGGGAACCGAGTGTGTATTACGTCGGTATATGATACTAGGTATACATTTTGCAAGAAAGAGAGATTCATTGTGTGAACAACCCGAATGTACATAGATCGAGATGTCATTTTAACTCAATATTTCTAATTAAGAACTTATATACAGATAGAAATATAGATAAAAAGACTCGAAGTCGGGATTTTGTCACCTTTACTGAATTACAACTTTATAATTTGAACGTATTTTGTAGTTCGTACTTTTTAAGAATAAAAGTTGAATTGAAAAAGAAAAAAAAAACAGTAGCTCTTTATATTAGGCCCAAAAGAATTGAATTAATTCCTTTTGGGTTGAGTGGAAAATGGAAATGAGAAAAAAAATGCCATGTTAATTACTACTGATGAAGCTATATTAGCCTACTGACTACTGTGTAGTATAATTCTTTTCGAGCTTCCATTCCTTAAGATCTCCGAATCTCCAATCTGCTGTCTCTCGTTTCTGATAATAATTATGGCATTGGCATGTGGGTGCAGAGCGTTTTCCTGTACTGTAGACGGGGAGTGAAGGCGCACAGTCAGGCTAGTTAGGTGGTGTTTGGGGTTGCAAGTTGGTTTGCAAACCAACTTTTCCTATCGAGCTTTCCAACTTTGACTGTTTGTCTACACATTTTCAATTGAGCTTTCTAAAAAGCTCGGTTGAGTTTTTGCCTCAACCCCCCTCCTTTCCTCACTGCCAATTTTGGCTCCAGTGGCAGCAGCTGGTGCTGCGTTTGCCACTTCTCTCTTACTTTTTTTTTTTTTCAATTTTAATTTCATATTTTTACTTTATATAATAGAACAAAATAAATTAAAAATTAGCACAATAAAATCTCCATCTTAAGATAAGTAATTCTAGATCCACTTTTCCTATTTTTATTAATTTTATAAAAATGAATTTTATACTCTAACTATTTCATTTTTATAGTTTTATCAAAACCAAAAATAACTTCTCGTTTCCCACAGCATTTTTAAGAAATGTTTACCAAACAACATACTAGCTTTTCCAGAAGTACTTTTTTTACAACACTTTTGTCACAGCACTTTTCCCACCACAACCGGAACGCCAAACAGACCCTTAAAGACTCTACTACTATTAGCAGCAGCAATGGCGGAGTCAAGTGTAGATGACTCTATCTAAATCTATTATATTAATTTAAATATTAAAAACTTAATTTATTTTATCAATTACTTATATAAACATATAGAATATAATTAAGTGTAAAATGACCTAATATTTTCCTTTTACAAGTTTAATAAATTGAAAAGTTAGAATTTTAGGAGCTTGCAGCGCAAAATTTGGCGGGTCCTTCCTCAATATAAGGCTATTTTAAAATAAATAAATAAATCCCACTCACCCCCTCCTCAGCTACATGTGGGTCCCCCACTGTTCTTTATTTGACGTATTTTGGATTCCCGTATAAAAAGTTATTTTTATTTGTTGTTCTACCGTTTTTCTCTGCTGCCCGACTGCTGTTTTATTTAATTTTTTTAAACTGTGTGATTTGTACAGTAATGATCAATAAAAAAAAGGGAGGAAATAGTATATATTACTTGTGTTTTACGAATAATGATTTTTAGTACATCCTTAACATGATAGTGGAGCTTTTAGGATCAAAACTATGTAGTTTGAATCATGCTATTGAGATAAAACAATTGTAACAAAAAAACATCTAACATGCAAAAGAGTACTTATTTCTGTCTTTAAAAAATGACTTTTTGAGGTTTTGAGGCAATTAGTCAATAGATACTACTCCCTCCGTTTTCAATTAAACGACGTTTTGAAATAGTAAAAATCCGTAAGATAATGATTTTTGATCTTATTTTATTCCACACTATTTTATTTTTACTCCTAATTTCCACTCAAATTACCACACCATCATCAAATTGGGTTGATGCATAAATTTTTTTTTGTCATTTGCACAAAATATATGTTTCGGAAAAGATAAAATGACAAGTATTATGAACAGTAAGAATCCGTAAGAAAGTGACAGTTAATTGGAAACAGAGGGAGTATTATTTTCAATTCAAATTTAATTATATATCCAAGAAAAAAATACATAAAAATCATAAAAGATTATGTGCACATAAGTGTAAATTTTTTTTTTCCAAAACCAAACTTTCTCCCCTAAAAAGTTATTTTTTTTAAACAAGAAGGAATACCTATTAGATGAAAAACTATTGGGTTAAAAATTTAATTTTTGGGAATAGAAAAAAACTATACGGAAAGAAAAAGACTGACAATACTCAAAAGAAAATTAGTTTGAAGTGAAAGGATACAAGGGAATTTATTTTACAACTTGCAAATGCTCACTTTACCTTGTGCACAATTATTTTTAATCAAATATCGAGTGACATTGACAAATCAATGCAGTATTTAATGTTTATTTTTAATCAAGTGTCAATGCATGTAGAGTAAAAATAAGTGCGATAAAAAGAAAAAAAGTTGCAAAAAAGTGACTTGGGAACTTAAAAATCTCATTGTATTTAAAGATCACTTGCGAAAAAACAACTTTCTATCGTATTTTATAAAAATTAAGAGAAACACTATAATTAGCATAAATAAGCCAATAAATATTTATTCACAAAACATTAAGTATTATTAATTATAATTATCGTTGGAAAATATAAATGTAACAACTCGATATCGTAAGGAGTCATTTTTTACGCGACGGATTCGGTATACATCATTACCCGTGACTCGTGTGTGTGCAAGACCGAATGGGGAAACTTTTCTGAAACTTAGGAAGTGGACAGAACACGAACAGCTTTTACAAAATCATGCTGCATGTTGATGTCTGTTGTGAATCCTGATGTTAGCCTATACAGAGATTAAATAAATGAAAAGAAAAAGAAAAAGGAGGATTAGGAGCACGTGCGTAGAATTATTTAAAAAATGCATGTTTTGATTATTAACGTAGAATAAAGTTCAAATATTCTGCATGTGGAATGAAATTTTACTTTTAAAAATAAACACAAACCCTAGAATGCTCATTTTTACTATTCCTTTGTTCGATATTAGTTGTCAGGTAATGGAACAAACACAGATAATAATTAACATTGCAACTACTAGTGTAGTGTATTTTACATTAAAAATTATATTTTTATATTAAAATTATTATTCATCGATCACTATTTTTTTTTAATCTTTTACGATAATTATATCCGAACGGATAAAGGATAAGAATACATGTTTTATAAACAATTAAAGTATTACTTGGAAAAACGATAGTTAATGAAAAGTAATTAGGATACGGAGGTGTTCGTTGATTGTTGTAGACTTGTAGTAAAGGAAAGGCAACAGAGGGAAAAGTCATAGCTGACAATTGCCATAAGAGTGGGAGACCAGGACACTTAACATCGTACACATGAAAACTTATGCGACGAAATTAATATTAATTGTGGGCTGTACTATAAGGTCAGGTCATCAATCAATACACATTTTGTCGACATTCATGTTTACATACTCAATCTCATGTCTCTCCTCTGCCCCATCGCTCGTATGGGGATGGGTAGCTACCTAGCTACCTATTGGTTGTTAATGCACGTACATTACATAATTCATTCAACGCTATGCACATGCAGCAATTAATCACCATTGGTACACAAAAACATTGATTACAAGGTGAAATGAATCATCACAGTTCATCCCAATACTATTTGAGTGGTAGACGGAGGGAAGTACACTCTGAAAGAATCATCTATGTCTTCAAAGCTCGATAAAATTTAATTGAAAATAATTTCATATTTAGAAAAACAATGTAGAATGTTTAAAGATGTACCGATCACGCTTAGCCTATGAAACTAGCATTGAAACAAAACATTGATTATAAAAGTAACTTATGAGTGACAACGTTTTCATTCATCCTTGATTCACAATCAATGTTAAGTTGAAGATTGAAAAACATGTAAAATCACGTTAAGAGTTTATTTTTAGAGTTCGATAAAAAATTAGAAGAAGATAGTTTCATCATGGTTAGAAAGAGAGGCAGAAAGGATGCATAATAAAGAAGTGAAATTAAGTGAAATTGTAATCAAGTACCTATAGAGGTTAATAGGTTTTCTTATTCCAAGTCATGTCTTACACTGATGTTCACTATAGAAATACTACTAGCTACATGTCTAACTACTAGGAAAAAGAAAATAGAATAAATTGGTTTAGTCGACACTCAAATGTATCTATCTATCATCTACGATCATTAATGGTTGCAAAGAAAAATAAAAATACTATTTTTTTATATATATATTCCATGTTTTGTCTCGAATTGATATTCAATTAGCTAGCAGGGATAAAAATTATAAACCATTCATAGTGCACAAAATAGGTAATTAATCTTTCTATATGTAAAAATCGAACCTATAATTTTTTGTTTAAAATGATGAGAGCGTCAAACCATTATACAAACTACTTGTGGTTATTTATATACTCTCTCTGTTGCAATTTAAAAATCATTTGAGGGTTGCGCAATTACATTAAGAAAATGATTGGTTACATTTAATATTAAATGATTATCTTTTTTTTATGAGCATTAATCTTTTAATTTAATTGTCATTTTCATTTTGGAGCTGGACATGGACAAGCGTCCCTTTTGCTTAGTCTGTCCGACTCGGACCCCAAAAAGAACGTTAAACATCCCATCTCTTGTGTTTGTTTACCTACAACTCATATATAATCCACCTTACTTTAGAAAAATGGATGAGCACGTTAACTATAGAAATGATGCCGGAAGCATGTTTGCAATGTTGATCCCGATTTTGTTTTTTGTTTTTTTTATAACTTTGTTAGTTCATTTAAATTCAGTTGTGATAAAAATGATAAATAGAAACAAACTCCATTAAAATTAAATATTTTATTATATTTTTAACAAAATGGGCCCACGTTGTCATATGTTGGAAATTATTTTTAAAATTTGTAAAAAGTTAAAAAAATAGATTATCCGAAAAAAACTAAAAAAGAAAAATATAATTTAAATATTAGGGGAAAAATCAAGAAATTTTGAAAAATAAACCAAAGAAAAATAATCAAAATTTCTAGAAATATCAAGTAGATCGGGAATTAACTTTACTATATTTAATATATTAGTTTTACTTTTATTTAGTACGTTTTATTTTACTTTTATTTAATATATATATTTAGTAAAGTTGATACCAGGAAAGAAGTCACGAGAGTTTGACACATCATCTTCTTATATACCGGATTGACATATGCCATTGTAATTATTAAAAATAATAGGAAGAGAGAAGTCATGAAAGTCTGACACATCATCGTTTTAAATGTATGTGGTGTTGACACGTATCATTGTAATTATTAAATAAAAAAATTAGATAGGTAATTATAATAATAAGTTATTAATAATTGGGAATTAAAGGATAAGAATCTAATAATAATTATTATAAGAACAATAATTTAATGTTACTATTATTATAATTAATTATCCCTCAGATTAGATTATATTGCATATAAACATATACTACTAAAAATTAATAATACACTATTTTTTAATAAATTAAATATTTTGTAAGAAAATTAAGCTCTATATTACATTACATTAATAATTCTTACTATTATTACAATTAATTATTGTATAAATTAAGATTAATAATGTATTATATTAGTAATATATTTTATTTTTTTAAATATAAACTAAAATAATAATATACCCGTACTAGTTGCTGAAATTCTTGAAATGAATAATTCATAAATGGGTTATATCTCCCATGAAACTGACCTTAAACAAACACCATTTAATGTTAACATGCATTAGACAACCAACATGAGATTGTTACAAAATGATGCAAATATTAGTACAAGAACTCATGGATGGTTTAGTTTAGGTGCTAAATTATTCCTATTTTTGTCTGAAAATGGAAGGTCAGAATCACACCACCATTCCTCCAATTGTTTGGTCTATTAGGAGTTTTAGGAGCCAAATTCGGGTAAGAAAAAACAATGTTGTTGAATCTCACCCAAACAAACATTACATCTGTAATAACAATCAAATATTCAATTTTAAAAAATTAAAAATTAATTAATTAACACCAATTAATTTTTTTTATAAAAATCAGTTAATGACACCAACTATTGTACAACAAAACAACTCTTGTTTCTCTTTTTGGGTAAAAAACAAAAATCTTTTAAAAAATACCCATTTCGCATACTACCCCTCCAACACAAAACAAACAAAAGAATAGTATTGAAAAAAGGAAAGAAAAAAAACACAAAACATAATAAAGTCTCTGTCTTTGATTGTTTTCTGGATTCCCTCCAATCTCCTTTTTTCTGGGTTGCTGCAAGAATGCGGCTTTTGTTCTTGAAAATTTCATTGCAACATAAAGGAAGAGAGAGAAAGTGAGAGAGTGAGAGAGTGAGAGACATATATATAAATGAAGGAAGAGAATATGCAAGAGAGGTGGGGAAGAAAAAAGATGAGAGTGTTTATAGTTAGAGAGAGATGATGAGCAGAGACGACAATGGCATTGCTAGGTCTTGGGAATCATCATTAAGGAAATCAAAAGCATTCACGAAGAAAAGGGCTCATACAATTTTTGGGACCAACATGTCAGCAGCAATAGCTCATGTAGATGATGATGAAGATGGAGCTGGTCCTGTTCCTTATCATGCAGAGAAGCTCCTACCCAATGGTGATTTCTACACAGGTTTTTGGGTCGATGATCTTCCTCACGGGCAAGGTAAGTATTTATGGACTGATGGGTGTATGTATGTAGGTGAATGGTTTAAGGGTAAAAAAATGGGGAAAGGTAAATTTAGTTGGCCTTGTGGTGCTACGTATGAGGGTGATTATATGGATGGTAAAGGTACTTATACTGGTTCTGTTGGTAACACATATAGGGGTTCTTGGGTCATGAATTTGAAACATGGGCATGGTGTTCAGAGTTTTTCAAATGGGGATCACTATGATGGTGATTGGAGAAGAGGGTTGCAAGATGGGCATGGGAGATTTCAGTGGAAGAATGGGAATCATTATATTGGTCAATGGAGGATTGGTAAGATGAATGGGAATGGGACATTGATGTGGAGCAATGGGAATAGGTATGATGGGTTTTGGGAGGAAGGGTTGCCTAGAGGGAATGGGACATTTAGATGGTCTGATGGGAGTTTCTATGTTGGGGTTTGGAGTAAAGATCCTAAAGAACAGAATGGGACTTATTACCCATCTGGGTCTATCTCAGATAATTTGGAATGGGATCCTCAAGAGGTGTTCACTGTAGAATTGAATGACTGCTGTATCCCTCTTTGCGAAAAGGTGCCGATTTACCCATCACAGAAGTCCCTATGTTTGCCTGATGGAAGTCCCAGGAGGGTATCTGTGGATGTGAGGTTAAGTAATTTGAGCGCAGCTTCATTAGATACAGGTGATGCTTACAATAATGGTGGTGAGGGGGATTGGAGAGAAGGAGACTTTGGTTATCTTCAGCTTGAAGATTTCGATCCAAACATATCCAGACTGAGAAACCAGCCCTTGAAGAAGCAAGGTGTGATCATTAAAAAGGGGCACAAGAACTATGAGCTCATGCTCAATCTGCAGTTGGGAATCAGGTATTGGAAATTTTGTAAATGATTGTGTTTACTCTGTATCATTCTTTGGTTCTGCTTTGGGTTGTATTGATTAGAATTAGAATTAGAATTGTTTGTTAGAATGCTTTTATGTAATGGCTTGAAATTTATATGCCTCATTCTCTCCTAATCTGTTCTTGTTCTGCATTTGTTCAACCGCATGCTCATGTGGATTTTGTTTCCCATGTCAAGTATAGTATATGTTGAATGCAACTTTTGTTTTGAGTAACATGTCAAATGCAATTTTGGGTGTCCAATGGATGGTTGGTGCTTATAACTTGTTATGCTGTAAGGTGTTCTTAAATAATTTTTCTTCTATTTCTGGAAAACAGTTGAAGGAATTGTTTACATGATGACTTGTAACTTCAGTATGCTCGTTCTTATTATCCTTAGAAATTCATGCATCCTTTGGTTTATATCAGTGACATTTCATGTTCATATGTTGATTTAAACGTGTGGAATTTTTGCCATTCCTTTGAATCTTTGATTGATTTCTGGTGGTTGCGCAGACATTCAGTGGGAAGGCCAGCACCAGCAGTATCTCTTGATCTGAAATCTTCAGCTTTTAATCCGAAGGAAAAAGTTTGGACTAGATTTCCATCAGAAGGGTCAAAGCACACTCCACCTCACCAGTCTAGTGAGTTTAAGTGGAAGGATTACTGCCCTGTTGTTTTCAGGTAACTGCTCGAAACATGGTTGCTCTTTTCTTCCCGTGTATTGGGGTAATGCCAATCCAACTTCACAGTAATTATAGTTGCTTGCAATGAGACTGGACTATATCCAGGGCTAGTGAGATCCTGAAATGCAGATTTCAGGTTAGTCCAGCAATGGAGTCAATTGAGACATGCTCAAAAAAGAAAAAAAATACTTATTGTGGTAGCATGTTAAGCGGCTCATGTTATCTAGACTAATTTGGATATAAGACTTTCTGAACATGCACGTTTATGCCATACACAGTTGTCCTATCTTTGTTTCGTTCAAATGTTGGCCTGATTGCCTGACAGTCCATAATAATTCTACTTTCCAGGACACTTAGGAGGTTGTTCAATATTGATGCAGCTGATTACATGCTGTCAATTTGTGGGAATGACGCCCTTAGGGAGCTCTCATCTCCAGGAAAAAGTGGAAGTTTTTTCTACTTGACAAATGATGACCGCTACATGATAAAGACACTAAAGAAGGCAGAAGTAAAAGTTAGTATTATTATCCTTTAGTTGTATTATTTTCGTGAAACTTCAGATGGATGAATAATTTTGCAGGATGATGTTGAAGCAATGAAGTTTTCCTCAATAGGCAGACATCTCACGCTACATAGCATACTGTGTTACAAATTCAAGAATTTTACAAAATGGTTTCTTGATATATTCTACATGGTTGCCTTATTCGAATGTTTCTCTCTCTTCTGAGTATATTTCGCTCTGCTGACCCAAATTTTCAAATCCAAATGGCTAATGTAATTACAGGTGCTCTTAAGGATGATGCCAGCCTACTATAAACATGTTCGGGCGTTCGAGAACACTCTACTCACGAAATTTTTTGGTCTTCATTGTGTTAAACTCACAGGGCCAAAACAGAAGAAGGTAATTAAAAGGCATAAAACCCCAATTCCGAGTACAAATATTCATCTAGCTCCTGGATCTTCATGAACTGAAAATTCGTATGGGCCAGGTGCGTTTTGTCATAATGGGGAATTTGTTCTGTTCAGAGTATGCTATTCACAGACGCTTTGACTTGAAAGGCTCCTCCCATGGTCGTACAACTTCTAAACCTGATGCAGAAATTGACTCAACAACAACCCTCAAGGACCTTGATCTCAATGTCCTATTTCGGTTGCAGAAGGTCTGGTTCCAAGATTTCTGCAGGTAAAGATGCTGTCTTGTCAGTTGTCACATTTCTTGACTCATTTTGATATAGCTTTCTTTTACAGCTTTGTTGTTTTAGCTGATATGTCCCTCCATTCAGGCAAGTAGATAGAGATTGCGATTTCCTTGAACAAGAGAGAATAATGGATTATAGTCTCTTGATTGGGCTTCACTTTCGAGAAGCTTCCTATGCTGCTACACCTCCACGAACTTCTGCTGCAACACCTCCACGCACTTCTTTTGCCACACCTCCAACACCTCCAAGAAGTTCTGGTGTCCGAACACCTACAGGTTATTTCCATCACATTATTTTTCTTTCGTGTAGCGTTGGGTAAAAGAGCTTGCTCAACTGATGAGACTCCCTTGCACTTCTTTGCAGGAATTGGTGACCTTGACAATGAGTCAGCCCCGCGCCTTTCAAGAGTTGAGATGGACAAGATTCTCCTGGACCCTTCCCGGTAAATTCAGACTCACTTTGTTGCCAACTATAGTTGAACCATTCTGCCTATTCTAATCCTGATGGTCAACTCGCAACTTCTTGTTTCTCACTCTCAGAAAGTATCATGCAGGTGGGCTTCCATAAAATTAGGGATAAATATGCCCGCCCGGGTTGAAAAGACGGTCAGAAGGCATGAAACTCAGCTTGTTGGAGACCCAACTGGGGAGCTATATGAAGTCATCCTATTTTTTGGTATAATAGATATCCTGCAAGACTATGATATTAGCAAAAAGCTCGAGCATGCATACAAGTCAATGCAGTACGACGCAACTTCAATCTCTGCTGTCGATCCAAAGCAGTACTCGAAACGGTTTCGAGATTTCATATTCAAAGTTTTCGCAGAAGACACTTGAAGAAACTAGAGATTGACATGAATGATCAACTTCTAACCCACTTCCATTGTGTACAATCTTCCTTTTTTCAGATGGCAGTACCAGAACGAAAAAAGGTTACCATCCTTTAGCCATCTGCTCGGCAATGGGGATGGATTTTGACTGGTTGAGATACCACTTCACCAACCAGCATTGCTCGTTTCCCCGTGTCCATCTCATCAGTTAATTTACAGTTACAAATGTATGTGGGGTGCCCTAGCTTAGGAGGGGTATAGATTAACTTAACCAGAGCTCTTTGAGCTTATTTCTGTAGCTTGGTTAATTAACCAGGTGGAGAAGCTGTGTTAAAATTGATTCTTTTGGTATGTAAATTATTGTTATAGAAAGCGAGGAGGCCTTTTGTTGGCCCCCGATGATTGTGTACAGAAGGGAACAGTATGACACAGTATTAGAGTCTTATTTCTAATCTAAAGCATTCTTTTGTCACTAGTCAGTGAATATGAACAGAACAGTTGTATTATAGGCCCTTTTCCTTTTTCTTAGCACTTGCATATGGTGTTATAGCCTTTTATGTAATTTTCCGGTCTGTTCACTCTACCCGTTAGGGGCAAGATGGATGACTGTCAAAGCACGGTTTTATCGGTACGTGATATCCAGAAATGTCAAGGAAGCATGCAAATGTGGTAGGCTAAGCATCTACCTGGGTTTGTAGTACAAACAAACTCACCATGTCTATTCATTCTATGTTGGTAATCTGTCTATGGTTAACAAAATGTTAGAGAAAAGACAAAGAAAGATGAGGATTGAGGTGGGACGCAGTTAGCACAGACATATCTTGTCAGGTAATGAAGAGAGCAGACAACATGTTTAGATTTGGTACATTTGTGATGTTGAGTTGGAGTTGCATGTCAACCCATGTTCAGTTCTTGGGTGACAACCAATGTCAGCCCCAAAATAAGGTAGTGGAGTAGAAGCTCAACACATGTTTGACCAATTCTGAACCTTGTTTGTGGCCAATTGCCAAGGATTTCATCCATTGAAAAGTTTTGCTAGAAATGGTGCAGAAAGAATGCCAAATTTTGGGGATGTCTTCTGACTCAAGAAATGGGGATGGGCTTCCTGCAATCTGATTTATTGGACCTTGATATGTTGCGTCAACCAAACAGTAATTGACACCGAGTGTGAGGTGATCCCACGTACTAATATTTATAGATAAATTCGCTTTTATGATATGCAATGCAATAACGAGTACATCGTAATAAAATGACTTGAAATTCACAACTATAATACTCCTAAATTAGAAATTAATATTTATTATTATAAATAACTTAACATCTATATGTAGTTATCGCTATATTTTAACAAGCATACTATTTGTTTCTCACACCAAAAGATTTATAATTTTATAAGTAGAAATCTGAAACGCTCGTAAATAAGAAGCTAATATTTACGGTTACAAATAACTTAATTTTGGTAATTTTTTATACCAAATTTCATATTGTTTTTCTATTATTAACTATTTAATTTGATTTTTTTTTCTTTTAAGAAACTATAAATTTGATATTTTGTAAACTTTTAAACTATAGGGTTTAAACCAAGTGATTATTTTTAAGTCAAATGAATATCAAAACCATGGTTGCAAGATTCTTTAATTAATAACAATCAGCAGTACTATATCCTCCGTATTCATTTTTCAGGAACTTTTTAAACTAGTAGTAGTAATTAACTGTGAGATGAAATCCCTTTTCGGCAGAAGGCTGGCATGCCATTTTCAGTAAATTCTAGTAGCATTCATACCTCAACTTCTGCACTGCATTCAAAGTAAAAACTGCTCAGCAGATCTCTTATTCATTACCTGGTGCAAGAAAGAAAAATGAAAAACTGATCAGTGCGGGCATTTCTGTGCCAAAGAATCAGAAAAAATATAATGTTTTAGGTGCATCTGATGGATTAGACAAATGATTTACAAAGATTGAAACTCTCATCAAAAACTGTTTCAGTGAATTTATATATAGGCTCGCGATGGATGCATCTATATTCTAGTGAAGCACATTTAACTTTGGTATTCTTTTGATCGAAACTCTACAGGAACCAGTTTAGTAATGTGCAAAATAACAATAAAGTGGAATGTCACTTCATGTCAACTAATGGGAAAAACTCCCATTTTGATGTATATTTTGGCATGGGCATCCCATCTAGGCCATATATAGAAGCAGAGAAGATCAACATTTTTGGCACTATAATATTCCATGACAAATTCTATTTCCTTTTGAACATATCAATAATTCAATAGAATAATTGAAGGGAAGAAAGGAAAAGAATAAGAAGATTGGACAAAAGCAAGCGACAACTTATTTACGGAAATTCCTGAATCCATAGATGAAAAGTTGCATAATTGATGATGCATTTCCAGAAGGGTAAAAATGGTGGAAGGAATTCAAATAGGAATGATGAATGATGATGGTGACATTGCAACAATGACATTTGCTGGCTCATTAAGCAATAGCACTAATGCTTTACTCATGATCTCAACAAAAATTCCAGAAAGGAAAAGAAGAGAAGAAAATTGCATGGGTTACCTTCCACCAATGGTGAAATGGGTTGTTTGTTTCCTCCACTGGATTGCAATTTTGAGATGCATGGAAACAGATTCTTCTCATCAATTCCTTTATCATAGAGAAAGCCCTTGAAAATATGACCACTTATATTTACGACAGCCTGGTAGGCCACATCAGTTTCCCCACCATTGACAGCAGATACTCTAATGCACCTGAAAACTGCTGGTGCCTGCACTTTACCTGGTAAAGATTGCTTAAAGCTTGCATCTGTAATTCAACCAAGAAAAACAAAACCCATCAGCAGAAAAAAGGGACAAAACAGAACCATCAAACTAATATTGTGAATGAATTTGTATCAATCGATCCCATTTGACCAGACGTATCTGCAGAAAATAAAAGGACACAAGTTCTGATTTAGCAGACTGATCAAGGAATCAATAGAAGGTGTGTTCAGGGCTAAAGAATCAATCTTTTGTTTAATATTAGGACAAAACAGAACATCAAACTATTGTGGATTTTTTCTGTTAATTTTCAAGCTGCAATGTATGAATTTAAATCAACTGATCCACAGGCACAGGCACAGCCACTAATTCTGTTGTAACTAGTTCACTTTTTTGGACGAAAAATGGAGTCAACATGGTCAAACGCGGGTGTTCTATTTCAGATTTTGGTGGTGGTTATGGCTTCGAATTTGGTGATCATGGGAGCTTATGGTGCTCCAGAGGTGCCATGTTATTTCGTATTTGGGGATTCCATAGCCGACAATGGCAACAATAATTTCCTGCAAACTGTTTCTAAAGTTGGCTACTCACCATATGGTATCGATTTCCCTTCTGGAGCCACCGGAAGGTTTTGCAATGGTTGAACCATTATTGACGTAATATCTGAATTGTTGGGTTTCGATGGCTATATTCAACCGTTCGCAACTGCTAATGATCTAGACCGACTCTCTGGGGTCAACTATGTTGTAAAATTATATTTATTACAAAGGTTGAAACGGTTGCAATGATGACCATGATCCTCTCCCATCTCCAATATTCATGCCATGATTTTGTAAACGGCTGTAACGGCAAAATCTCTCCCTTAAATAGCCATAATCATGTCCAATAAATTGGATGGATCCTTACCTCTCTATAAATACCATCTATTCCATCAACCAAAAAATCAAGAAGAGAAAAAACACTACACACATTGGAGAAGAAACACCACAATCAAATATGAGAGAATTTTCTGGTTATTATTCTATTTTTTGTTCTTGCTGTTCTGGATCCTGATTTCTAAATCGGAAGAGATCGTTTTATTCTGGGGGAAATAAATTTCTTTAGGGCGAGCGTTTCTACGCGACTCGATCTTTGTATTTCTAATTTTATTTTGGAGGATTTTCCAACACTCTTCATGTGAGTGGCACAATCAAACCCTCTGTTCTTGCAACAAGTCCTACACATTCTGTACTCACACTCCTTCTTTGCTCTGTTCCCGCAATCTCTACAAACTGATCTGAAATTAGTACATTCCCCCTCCACACCACCAGTAAAGCTTGCATCTTTTTTACCCCCAAAGCTTGAATCTTGACGGATCTTCTTGTGGGTGGGGCCCAAATATTCTTGTTGGGTATATGTAGGGATATTGTTCAAATCATCAGCGGCGGTAGTGTACACGTTATTGATACAATTGGTTGGAATTTGGTGATAATTAGGAAGTGGGTAGGAGGAAGAAGGATGTGGGGGAGCTATGAGGAAGATGTTGTGGAGGCCCAACATGGTTGAGCGGTCAGGTTGGACGGTGGTGAAGGGTGTCGGCAGCGGCAGCGGTGGCCATGTTAAGGGGGTAGGAGGAGTTGGAGTTGAGGTGGCCACGGTTGGTGGTGTACAAGGGAAAGGACATGAATAAATGGCAATGACAATAATGGATTTTGGAGCAGCCAACAACAGCCTAACGCCACTAAAATCATGAAATGATTGAAAGCCAATAAGTATTTTTCTTTACTGATACTTTTTTTATTAAGCTAGTTAATCAGGAGTGCGCTGAATCAAAATAAAAAATTGATCGAGAAGGTAAATTTTAGAAAGAATTACAAGCCGATCTTATTTTTTTAACGAAAAATAAAATTTGAGAGGCGTTGTTGAAATGTCACTAGCGCGAATATGTGGCGCCAGAATTCTTATTTCGCTGTTTGGGCCAGTGAGATCTTAGAGGCCCAGCATCGAAGCCCCAAAAGAAGCCTTCTCTTTTCGATCCAAAATTAAAGATCTCCAAACAAACCCTAACTAACAAAAAACTCATTCGATCTTTCGTCTCCCTCAGTTACATCAGCCAGATACAGAGAGCGAGAGATTCAGTGCTTCTTCTCGCGTGTGAACCGCGCGTAATCTAAAGGTTGAAGAAGATGGATGCGATGCGGAAGCAGCTGGATGTGCTCATGGGAGCCAATCGGAACGGCGACGTAAGGGAGGTGAATCGCAAGTACTTCGATCGCGATGTGTGTCGTCTCTACTTAGTTGGCCTCTGCCCTCACGAGCTCTTTCAGCTAACTGTAAGCTCCGACCCTCGATAAATTTTCTTTCTGGTTTCGAGACCCTAGCATTTCGAGATATTTATGTGGTTGTGTTTGTTTCAGAAAATGGATATGGGACCTTGCCCGAAGGTTCACTCATTGCAGCTGCGGAAAGAGTATGTATTGCTTTTTTTATCTTTCTTATTGGGTTTTGGGTTTGAGGTATGTGCGGTTTTTCTTTGTATTTATTTGTTTACTTTTGCAATGTTTGACAGGTACGAGGAAGCTAAGGCAAATGGTTCAGATAATTACGACAGGGAGTTGGAGGATATTATTGACAAGTTAATTGTTGAGTGTGATAAGAAGATTGGCAGAGCTCTCAAGCGTCTTGAGGATGATGATGCTAAGGCTGCTATTGCAATATCAGTCTCAGAGGTTACTCAGGTAAACAAAGAGTCTTCATGTATTTGTTAGTTACCCTAGGTAAAATTTTGGTTACCGGGTTCATTCAATTAATTGGATTTTTTGTAGACACCGGAGGCGGCTGAGCTGTCGAAGCAGATCAGGGAGAAGTTGAAAGAAGCTGACAAATTTGGTGAGATATTCGGGATCCTTTTTAAGGCTACCTTGACTTGAATGCATCTATTTAACTGTTTTATGCATTTTAGAGTAACTAGGAGCTTGGGTTGTGATACAAGCTGATAGTTCCTTGGTTTAGTGTAACTTCTTCAAAATTGGTCACTGTGGTTATTGGGCAGGAGTTTTTGTATATCATTTGAGCGTTTAGTATAATAAGTAGAAATGAGTTGAATATTTAGTGTTGATGCTGAAATGTTTATTGTGGTTGTCAAGAAATTGAGCATACTCTGCTATATTATACCTTTTACGTGGGTATAGATACTAAAGGACAAATGTGGAAATATTATACCTTTTACATGGGTATAGATATTAAAGGACAAATGTGGAATAGTTATTACCCATTGTAAGAGTCTGTTTAGCTACGAGGACATCTTCGTCGTTCTGATGACTTTTTCCATTTATTTCGTGCTTCTGTGGTTAAAAACTTGTTTGCTGTTGGCAAGTTACTGTAGTTTGGTTCCATGAGCACTGCTATTTTTATTGAGAATAAATTTTTTCTGTTCATGCATGTTGTACAGTCTATTATGTTCTTTTTGTACTGAGTCTCCGGAAATTTTCAGATCTTGAAGGTAAGACAGACTTTAAAATACAAGCTCTGGAAGAGGTAGAAAAACTCAGAACTGAACGTGCAGAGATGCAGGTATGAAATATCACCTTAATTTATACTTAATTTTGATTCTAACAAGTCAAACAAGTGTGGTCGTTTTGCATATTGCAAGTTTTTAAGAAAAGTTTATCCTGTGGTAACATTTTTATTTGTTTAACAGTCTGCGCTTCTGTTGGAAGCGTTCAATAAAGATAGGGCATTTTTGCCACAACCTCTCCCAAACCCACCCCCATTGGCACCCTTGCCTCTTTTTGCTCCTGATCCTCGCACTCAGGAAATGATAAATGAGAAGCTTAAGAAAGCTGAGGACCTTGGTAAGACTGCTGCTAGCTCATATTTGTTTGTCGTGGTTTCTCTACGAGTCCGCAGAATACTCTGATTTTACATCTTTAGACTATTCTATTGACCAGTCACTCCTTTTTATGATAAGAGTTGCATCACCCTTTTTTTCTTCTGCATTCCATCTAATATGCTCTCTACCTTCCCCTCCTTCACTCACTTATTTCAACTCCAAGGGAAATATGTAAAGAAACGGGAGGAAGAAAGTGATATGGAATGGTATAAATGGACAGAGATTGTATTTGGAAGTCCATTGCAAATTGTGGGCTTTCATTATTTCTTGCTGGATAAGTAGGCTGAAATGCCTAATAAGGATATTAGAAGTGAATATTCCAAAAGGAAAGAGATATAACAAGTTTTGTTAAAAGCCCTTTGGGCTGAAGAAAAGTAATAGGTAACAAGGTGTCATTTTCTACACTTGCATCTTTTCTGTTTTTTGTTTTTCTAGTGAATGTTTTTGACATTCTTCAGGTGAACAAGGAATGGTGGATGAGGCTCAAAAAGCACTGGAAGAGGCTGAGGCACTTAAGAAGGTTTTTAGTTATTTGAACTTTTTATCATATTTCGGTGATTGTATTTTTTGCTTTGATTTACTGTTAGATTTGTGTCTAACACACAGCTATACTTCTTAATCTTCAGCTGCCTGTGCGGCATGAGCCGCCTCTGGATTCCTCCAAGTACACTGCTGCAGATGTGCGCATTGTGAGTCTATCTTCCTATTCGTTATTTGTTTATTTATTTCTTTAATATATTAAACAAAAAAGGGTACAGCTGTTTTCTCAAACTTCGGATTTGCGAATAAAATTTGGCCATCCGCCAGCTGCTTCTGTATGAATTGATAAATGAAACTTGGTCTCTATGCATTGAAATTGCACACAATGTGATTCATTGTTGATGTAGGAAAACTGGGGGTTTCTATCCTGGACAAATCTATTTGAAGTCATCAGTGTTGTTTATGTTGATTGAAGAGTTAGAGTTTGATGTATGTGGAGTTGCAGTGAGTTCTAGGGTTGATAATAATATAATTCCATGTTAAAAAAAAGAACAATGAAGTGCTACATTACACCTGAGAGAGTTCGGAGTCACTTAAGCACTGATTAATCTGCATTACGGCGGAGCATAAAGTGTGATGGCTTAAATGTCTGAAATGTATTTCTTTCACCCTTATACACAAACATCTCACAAATCTTGGTAGAACTAGGATAAGGACATCTGGACATTATAAGAATGCAAAAAGCCTGTTGCTCAGATGATCATATTTTGGAACCTTACTTGCTGTGATTGCTTTCTCTGCATGCGATGATCTGGATTCTTCTATGCATTTGTTTACCTGGTTACTGACTTGCAAATTGTTTCTTTGTTAATTTTTTTGTTACCAGACTGATCAGAAGCTACGTGTGTGTGACATTTGTGGAGCATTTCTGAGCGTGTATGATAGGTATAATTCAATAGTTTTTAAAGCTTTTATGATTGGTTGTTTAAGAAGAAAGTGGGAAGAAATTAGTAATTGGGTTTCAAGTGGTTCAGATTTTGACCAGTCTATTACACCTCCTTGTTACCAGCAGGCTTTTGGGCCCAGTTTTACGAGGATAACTTTTGCAGCTAAAGAATGTGCGTCTTTTTTCTGTTTTATATGCTTGTAAATCATGATATGGTACATTAAAGAATTATAGGGTCATTTCCTGCCGAATGTGCGTCTTTTTCTGTTTTGATGCTCCATGAATAATACTTGATTTGTACTACTTCTTTCAGTGACCGACGCTTAGCGGATCATTTTGGAGGAAAACTTCACTTAGGCTACATGCAAATACGTGAGAAACTACTTGAGCTTCAGGTACTGAAGATGTTACCCATTGATTGTTTTTTATTGTTCCATTTTCTTCTGTGGTGAAGGCTATATCTCTGTAGCTTTTTTGGTCTCTAATTGACTATCCTTTTAACTTTATATTTTTATAGTAGGCTTTGAAAAAACAAAACCTCTTAATTTTTTGGTGTGAAATAAAAACTCTAATTAATTGGTTGTATAATTGAGATGAGTGAATTCTTTTACCTATCATGCCTCTGCATATCCTTAAGTTGGTATTGTGAATGTTGGTTCAGGTGCTGGTATAATGTTTCACATTCTTCTATAGAGATTCTCAGTTAGTATTCAATCTGTGAGTTTTCCTAACTTCGGTGAAGAATGATATCTTGTTCTCATTTTTCCTTTTCCTTGTTGATTTGGTAGAGATGTTGACCTTGAATTATGAATAATTGTAGAAGATGTCAATTACCTTTCTGGCATTAAGTATTTTCACCTGTATGAAAGACATGATGCACTTGAAGTTATTAATATATGCATGTCATCCACCTTTTCTCTTTAAAATTTTGTACCATCTTTTGATAACCAAATGTATCTTTCATATCCAAGTGTGAAACTTATGCCGTGTGCACTGGGAAACACATAACTGCTTTGCTCTCTGTACCATTGGCCATTCTTATTAGATGCTGTAGCTTACATCTTCTTGAATGGTGCCTGCTATTTGAATACTAATGTTTGTAGCCTCCATGTCGCGTTTTGGTCTCTATTATAAGGGTGTCCTTGCTAGAATTTTAAGGATGGTTTTCAGCCTCTCTTAATTAATTTTCCAGGATGAGAGAAACAAGCTCCTCCGGAAGGCTGAGCGCTCTGATGATAGAAGGTAATACCATTAGAACTCATTAAGTGTAAAATTTTGCAGCATAATGAGTTGCAGATCTAAATGCTGATTTTCTTCAACTACCATCTTATAGATCAAAAGAGCGAAGTAGAGATCATGACAGAGAATCAAGTAGGGATCGAGATCGCGTAGAAATCCGTGATCATGGAAGGGATTATGATCGTAGGAGCAGAGATCGTGACAGGTACCATGATAGAGAGCGCGGCCATGATCGAGAGCGTGACAGAGATGCTGATCGTTCTCGAAATTATGAGTCAAGAAATCGTCGCAGGTCTCGCTCTCGGTCTAGGGAACGTTCAAGGGATTATGATCGCCACAGGTAGTTTCCACATCATAAGACAGCTGCTGTTCAATAGAGATTTTACTTTATTTTAAAATAAATAAAATAAATAAATGTAAAAGTTCTATATTGATGATGTGTGCATTTTAAACTTTTTTTTCACGGTCTTAACTACCACCTTCATTTTTCGCAGGCGCCATGATCGGTACTAGGGTTGTTGCTGTTGTTAAGCCGTGTTGGTATGAGGCTTTTATGTTCCATGCATAGGTGAAGGAACTTCTGTAGGGAAAGTTTGATTTTGTGTGATGCTGATAATTTTGTGGAATTTGGCTGCTGTTATGTATATCATCAGCTCATCATGTCATGGGCATCCCAGCAACTGCATGTAAGGGTTTTCTTGACATCTTATGTTTAAGAGGTATGGTGGTGCAATGTTCTTAAATCTATGTATGGCTTTATTAGTCATCTCATCTCATCTCATCTCATCCCTTGAATCTTCCGAGCTAATAATCTTTATTTTTGGTTAATTTGTTTCTTCTGGAATTGGATCTATGCCAACCTGTTGGCTTCCAACTTGGTGGTTCTCTATCCTGCTAATCCATGTATGAAAATGAAACTGTTGCAACTTTGGGAATTTGTAAGTACCTTTCCTTTTTGTCCGAGACTATCCGGTATGCCGAGCGAGTGTGCTGAATAGTGAATAGTATTGATTCTTGAATAGTGAATGCCAAGCAGTCCTAGTTGATGTAATTTTTGTACTTTATTGCACTTTTGCCCAAAGTAATTTCCTTGATTACATACTCCCCCCCCCCCCCCCCCCCCCCTCTTTCAAAAAATACACCCGGGAATAACAGATTAATGTATTTAAATGATTATTATGAAATCAATAGAGATATACGTAAAAATATCTTGTAAGTTGTAAATGAGCGACTAGATTATGAAAAATGACTTCAAATGCACGTTATACGCTAATGTTAAGAAGTACAACCTGAACACGAAAATGTCTTTTTGCATATCTCAGTGTATTTAAATATTTTTATATGTACTTATTTTTAAAATGATTATATATTAATTATCATTATATTATAAGCGATTGAACCATAAGCAAATAGTGCACTTGTATTTTCTTGATAATTAACCTAAGCAAATTGAGTAATAAGTTAATAACCATTAATTAATATAATATATTTGTGTCATTTAAAATGTTTTATGCTGAGTTTGTCTCCTTCAATATTCAAGCCCATGACCTAGCCCAAGCCCTAGCTCTCAAGGCCGTGCTTGCTTCTAGTTCCAAGGTATCGTCACACGTTCCTTCTGAGATGAATGCCCGTGTTGCTCACCCGCTGTCACACAGACCAAAAATCTGTAAATCGAAAACCCTCTCCTCTCTCCCTCTCTTTCTTCCAAAAAAAAAAATGGCTTCCATTTCTCTCCTCCGCCTCTCTCCGATCACCACAGCGAAACCCATAACTAGGCCCTATCCTATTCCTTCCTGCTCTTTCACTCCTCCCTTACCTACCTTCCTTAAACCCTCACCACTCTCCAAAACCCGTCTGTCACCCGGCAGACCCATCATCACCCGCATGTCATACAACCCCACACCAGCCACAGACCGCTTAATCTCAGCCCTCTCTTACGCTCTCCCATTCTTTAATTCCCTCCAATACGGCCGTTTCCTCTTCACACAGTACCCATCTCTCGGCCTCCTCTTTGATCCACTCATCCCTCTCTTAAACCTCTACCGATCAATCCCATACGCAAGCTTTGTCGCCTTCTTCGCTCTTTATTTGGGTGTGGTCAGAAACCCTATCTTCAACCAGTACGTGAGGTTCAATGCTATGCAAGCTGTGACTCTAGATGTGCTCCTGGTGCTGCCTCTGCTCTTCGCCCGTATCTTCAGTCCCGGTCGGAGCGGTGTGGGGATGAAGGTGATGGTTTGGGGTCATAATGTGGTCTTCCTGTTCAGCTGTTTGTGTTTTGTGTATGCTTTGGTGAGCTGTATATTGGGTAAGACTCCTCATTTGCCTTTTGTTGGTGAAGCTGCTAGTAGGCAACTCTAGGGTGCTTGTAGTTTTATCTTATTCTCTTTTTTTGCCTGGTAAGATAGGGGTGAAACAATCAGGTGGAATGTAGGTAGAAGTGAGGTTTTGATCAGTTTGTATGTAACTGAGGTAGACTTTACCATCTCTTGCAATTTTACATCATGATTTTGGTTATATGCTTAACACTTCAAATTTTTTTTTTATATCACATTTTCGCATGATCTGGTGATCAGGCAATGGTCTTTTTTTTGTTAAAATTCAGAATAAGTGCAATGAAATGGTGGTTAACGATTATGTATCCATGTTTGTATTGGACTTTTGCCTTCTTCCTTGCTGATTAGCTTTGGGAATAAATTAGCTTGAGCAGAACTCCTGGAATTTGTAGATTCTTTGATTTAAATGCAATTCCATTATGAACAACTGATGATATCATCACTATGAACTAAGTATAGAGTGTATTGTCTAGATTTCAGTCTCTTAATGAGTTAAGTTGTTTACTATTGATCTGTTTTAGCTCGTTATTGTTTTTTTCCATGTTATGTAGCACTACATTGATTTGTACAGGCAGTGGAGAAAAATTACTCTATCAATCTTGATTCTTGGATTAGTTGTACTTACCTGCATTATCATAGCCAGCTTATGATTTCTTTTTCTGACAACGTCTCTTGTCTCAACCTCTAGTAATAGATTCTTGATTCAACTTCTATTTTGTTCGTTACATCTTTGGCAATCTATCAAACCTTAACATTGTCTCAAAGGAAATGGTCTCACCTCATCTTCTACCCAACTTTTAGTTGTTTATTCTTGTGATATTCTCTGGTAATTCAACTACGAATAGTCTGACATTTCTTAGATTGGTTTGCTATGCTTCTACATAAGTTGACTGGTTTGTTACTTTTGTATTCTATGAGAAAATTATGACTTGGTTAAAATTTAGTTGACGTTATCTTTCTCAACATAGAGAACAATTGGTACATGCCTCTTTCTTTTCGCGGGGCGAAAATCTTGTGTACATGTGTTGTTATTTTCATTTCATCAAGTTTTATCTCTACTCTGTTCTTAATTCTATTACGTAAGTGATTACGGAATGTTATGATACGCACTATCATAATATGACCTGACTCTTTTAGTAAAAAATCCGATACCACTTTCCTAGTATGTGTATTTCATTTCGTCAAGTTTTATCTTCTACTCAAATATTGATTATGTTAGGTAAGTGATGTTACATTTTGATTTGTACTACCATTTATAACCCAACTCTTTTAGAAAAAATAAATCTGAATGTGATTAGTTTCTTGTCTCTATAAATCGTTTGATCATTTCTTAGTTCATAGTGATGATATCCGGTGCTATAAATAGAAAATACACTCTATACTTTGTCCATCAATCCAATTTGGTCTACCCTCCTAATGGTGAATTATGAACGCAGTAGAGGTATGGCTTTCTCTTCAAATCTTATTATCATGGAAACCCTTTTTCTGTTTTGCAAAAAATATGGAGGATGAAAAAAGAAGGAAAAATTATCATGTAATTGTACTTGTATCAGCTGAGCGATGAACCAGAATTTCTTTGGATATGTTGTTTCCAAAGCCCTGAATGTGATTGAGCATGTTGTTTGTCTAACTCTAGCACAACAATGCTCCATTTTATTGGAAAATAGATAAAAGCACAAGGTACTGCTGGTCTCGTACCGATTATATTACCATGCACAATACTTAATTTCATTCTGAGTTCTTACTCAACGCGACCAGTTGGATCGCTCATAACCTTGTTACAAAGAAAAAATATTATTACAAAAATATTAATTTAAGATAAAAACAGACAAATTAAGGTTTTTTTCTTTAAACAATAATAACAACTAAACATCTCATGGAACAAATGGGTCCCCAATTCCTCAACGGTCCATGTGAAATTTGTAAACATACAAGTTTCATGATGATTCAGTCGTGAGCATTTGTCTTACTCTTCAAAGAAAATGAAAGGAGAAAATGATACGTAACTCGTTCGTTGTATGGTTGGTGATATATTAAACGGGAGTCGGATTTAAACTCGTTTATAAAATAAAAAGAAAATGAAATGAAGTAATTTTAGTACAGTTATTACCGAGCATAATAAATAGGATAGGACCTCTTTGCCATTGGACTCAAAATGGAAATTTAGTCTTTGATCATGATGAGGTGCAATTTGATCCAAGAACATCTCAAGAGGCTAAAAAAGGAATATCATTTTAATATTAATATCCACTTTTGTGGTGCGTTGTTAAATAATTTCTCCAGTATATATATATAGAACTCCTCTCTACTCTACACCATCAAAACCTAAAACTTACATTCCCTGCTCAATCATCTTTGATGGTTTTCTGGCATTTTCACCTCCTGTTCTTACTTTCTCTTTATGGTAACTCCTCTCAGATGTAATCCTTGTTTGTTCACTTTAATTTAAATTAGTGTTCTAATGTTTACTGTTGCGATTTCTTTTCAGGTGCTGATGGGACAACTATTACCCTTCAAAACAAATGTTCCAACACAATTTGGCCGGGAATTCTAGCAGGAGCAGGCAAACCTCAGCTAATGGATGGTGGCCTTCAGTTGAACCGTGGTCAAAAAGTAGACATTAATGCACCACAGGGTTGGTCTGGTCGGTTCTGGCCTCGTAGTGGCTGCTCATTTGACCAATCAGGAACCGGGAAATGCATCACCGGTGATTGTGGTGGCAAGTTGAGGTGCGGCGGAGCAGGCGGCGTTCCGCCAGCCACACTTGCTGAGTTCACCCTGGACAGTCCTGGTGACTTCTATGATGTCAGCCTCGTCGATGGGTTCAATGTGCCCATCTCTATCGTGCCTTCCGGTGGCAATTGGACAGGGTGTAAGGCTATTAGGTGTGTTTCGGACTTGAATGGGAGGTGTCCTGATGGCTTGCAAGTGAAATGGAATGGTCAAGTTGTGGCATGTAAAAGTGCCTGCTTTGCATTTAACAAGCCTGAGTTTTGCTGCACTGGTGCCTATAATAGTCCGAATACCTGCAAACCTACGAATTATTCGAAAATTTTCAAGTCTGCTTGCCCTACAGCTTATAGTTATGCCTATGACGATCAATCCAGCCTAAATACATGTAAAAATGTGAATTATCTGATAACTTCCTGTTAAAATCAAATGCCAATATCAGTAATTGGTATACTGTAATGTACAAGCAGATAAAAAACCCGAGTCAGTGCAGAAAATGGAGAATGCTGCAAGTTTTAGAAACAGGATCAATAATTTTATAAGAATTGTAATGAATCCGACAATCGATTTATGAAAGGGAGAATCGCTGCAGTTTTCTCATCCAATTAGTCTAACAAGGCTAGTTCTGTGTGACTCCAACAACTGGAGTTCGAACGGAATGAATGCCATCAGACCACACAAGCGATGTGGATGCCATTTTTGAACCTGACCAGTTTTTGCCTTTGACAATAACAACAAAAGATTTTCTCTCATGTAAGGACTTGAATGTAAGAACTCTAGGCACTACTTTGACAGAAATCCTATCATCTTTAATGACTTTTGCCGTGTAAGAGGAGTTCGAGAAGCCAACGTTAGTAACTGTCCTGTGGAACTTGAAGCTGAAAGACATTTTTAGCGAAACACGAAATGCAATTGCAGGATAGTTGAAATCAACAGGCAGAGTTCTGTCAAATCCACCAAGGCAAGTGCTTTGATCTCCTGAGATGCGTCGAAGCGAAGTTGAATCAAAGCCAAGCTGACATAGCAGTTCAATATAGTCTCCTGTCTTTGCTTCATAAACTAGTCCCGGTGCAACAGCTCTTACAGGATTGATATGTCCGGAACCGAAAGATAATTCACCGTGTACATTCAGCGAACTATTCATGGGCCAAGCTACATGCACAAGAGATACTGATCAGTGTGTATATAAACTAAAGATCTGATATACAATAAGAGATGTAAATTTAGTTACCCGTAGTCATAATAGCAGATTTAACAGCAGAAGGAGACCAATCAGGGTGAAATGATTTAACATAAGCAGCTACACCAGCAACATGGGGGCAAGCCATGGAGGTGCCGGACTCGATACTGTACTTAACTTTCCTTTTGTCAATATCCACAGGGCCATCTGAGGGTGAAGCGATGGGTGAATATGCAGCCAAAATATCTATCCCCGGGGCAGTAACATCCGGCTGAATTACACGGACAACAGGATCAGGAAATGGCAGATAGTATTCAAGGTGAGAAGTGTAAGCTGTCTGTGTTAACTTGTACCTTTAGAATTTCAGGAATGATGGCATTTGGCCCACATGTGGAGAAGGAAGCAACAACTGGAGCAGTTAAGTCTTTGTCAGCTTCACTTTTTAGTATCTTCACTTGAGGATTTCTTCAAAATGAAAAAGCACACAAGTGTTAGATTGTTCTTAAGAAAAGATATGATAGGTGTAAACAAGTGGAAAAGGCCTAACTTGGTGGAATTGAGGTAGTCTTTCACCAGGGAATGACCGTGAGACTTTAATGCTAGCGCCGGCAATGGGACAATATATGAAACATCATCCAACTGAGTGTTCAGAATAATTGCCCCTAGAGCACCAGCTTGATAAGCTTCTATAGTTCCCTCAAACCCATCGCATAACACGATCTTTCCGTTTACCAAGTCAGTTTCCAAGCACCCTTTCTTGCATGACCTGAATACAGTAAAGTGTCTCAGGCATTCTGCCACAGTTTTTAGAAAGGAACATTAATGAAACTGGAACCTACCTCGAATCAAAATCGGAGCAGTGACGCGATACATCTTTTCCATATGCCAGAGGAAACATAGTTCCATTTAATGTGAAAGAATTGATGGAACTCCCCTGTTTGCAACAGAAGTCAATTAGTACAACATTTGTAAGCTTTTTAGGTTGCTAGAGAGACACAAGTAGAAGACTTACAATCACTTCCTTTCCATTTCCAAGGACAATTTTATCAACAAACTTACGATCTGTGCTGCTTGCTGCTACGGTGAGCACCCATGGTGCAATACTTGTCACACTTTCTGCCTCGCAGACGCCATTACCTGCGGCTTGTACTGTAAGTATTCCTTTCTCCAAACCATGGAATGCACCAATTGAGATAACATCGTGGTCCATACGAATAGGCTTCTCTGTTCCAACGGATATTGTTATGATGTCAACACCATCAGCAATAGCATCATCAAATGCGGCCAAAATGTCTGCAGAATCGCAGCCTGAATCTTCGTAGCAGACTTTATACGCAGCAATCCTAGCAGAAGGCGCCCCTCCTCTTGCTACACCTTGTCCAAGTCCAAAGAAACTAACATCCTTTACATAGTTTCCTGCTGCTATTGAGGCTGTATGGGATCCATGACCCATATCATCCCTAGCAGATAGATGTCTGGATTTACCAGAAGAGTAGTATCTTGCTCCAATGATTTTTCTGTAAGAAAAGAACCATAAATCAGCAACAGAACCCTTCAAAGGAAAGAAAAAAAGTGGTATCAGATTTTGGTACAATTACTTGTTGCAAGTAAAATTTCTGCCTCCTTCACAAGAACCTTTCCATTTCTTGGGAATCTGACCAACACCTTCATCATTAAAACTATCCGACTCGGGCCAAATTCCAGTGTCAATGACACCAACTATAACATCACTCTCCGCTGTAGTTTTTCTCCTCACTGTTTGGTGAAAACCCATGAAATCCCAGGACATTGTGGTGTGAAGTTTGAGAATTGTACTAGGAAAAACAGACACCACTTCTTCCATACCTGAAAATGACGTAGTTTAAGAATATGTGGTAGGATTAATCATCTCAAGTCCCATCACACTACAATACTAGGCAAAAACAAGAAGTTATGAGCACTCACTAGACAGTTTTTGCCCCTCTTCAAGGGTAAGGTTCGCCGCGAATCCATTGAAACTCCTTTTATAACTTCTGATCAAGGAGTTTGATAAAAAACTGTGCAGAGAAGAAATGTTATAGAACATAAAGCTTTAAAAGAACTTCTAACATATGCTGATACTTTGATGTATTAATCAATCACCTTTCATTGACAACCTTTTGTAGGATGCTGAAGTGGTGAGGTGATGGAGAGACTTCCCCTTGAGGAACAGGTCCCAGATACACAATGTGGACCTGCATGAAAATGGATGTTACAATTTACACTCCAAATCACGAAAACACAATGATTTTTTGGGTCCTCCATTCCCTTCCGGGCAGCAAACTTATCATCTCCCAGCAAAAAAAGAAAGAAGAAGCTCTATTTGATTACAATTAGAATAACTTGAAGTACATGCCTTTCTATCTTCAGGGTCATCAATGGAGCTGCACAATGTACCTCCCCTGATGAGAATGGAAATGAACAAAATGTGAAAGATGAAGAGAGTTCTACCCTTAAACATTGTTAGTTCAGCAAAAGAGAGGGAGTAGCAAGAGTATCCAAAAATTCAAGAGAGAGAGATGAATATTTGGTACATATAGCAAATTGGTCATGTAATTATATACTACTATAGATATTCATCACATGGTTGTTTGATGTATGCATAAGTGATACTTGATTGCTCATGCCATCATAAACATGAAACCTTGTCCTTGTCAGGTACCAGAAAATTGGGATGCTATATTTTCTTGATTTTATGCCCAGAAGCTAAGGAAGACCAACCAAATTCCTGCATATAAGCTGCGTTATTGTGACAGTGGTTTTCTATTGGTCCAAATGACAGGCAGCTTCTGTTTCAAATAAGTGCCATACTTTTGCGGGTTTGCAAGTGCCAAGAAAGAAAAAGAAAGTATGCATTTATTAAATTTAACAGCTTTTCATAGCAATAATACCTTATCCTTTCTTATGGATAAAATTAGCCAGCATTTAAGAATTGTTAACCTGTGCGAACTAAAATCAAATATCAGAAAGAAGAAATTAAGACTCAAAACAAACAATATCATTTTATTAAAAAAGACTCTAATAATTTTTTTTGTGAAAGCTAGCCCCCCCCCGGAGCATGCCACCAAATTACTAACAACAGTGTCAATCTTAAATTCATTCACAGAATCACAGACATAAATAGGCCATGCTTAGCATACCAGTCCTACTCCATCTCCAACAATATTACTATAAAGTTGAGAATGAGGAAGGAGGCTTATCTCACCAAATTTCTCACCAATCTTGCAACAAAGAATATTGGCGATCATCAGTACCTGCCACGCACTGCGCGCCGGACTGTAAAAAATGACGAGGCTGGATCTATGAACCACCCACACTTTAAAAATGACTTTGGTGTCCGGTAAGTGTTAGACACCGATATGTATCTCATATGTGAGTATAATTATAAAAAATAAAAAAAATTTAAATCAAACATTTTTTTTGATTTTTGGGACATTTTGTAGATATATGTGGACACTTTCGCGACACTTAAAGAACACGGAGTACATTTTTTCTCTTAAATTGAAAATTTAGTTATTTTTCAAAAAAAATAAAAGTACTAGAATTAAAAAGAAATATGCACAGTAAATAAAATTAGGAAATTTCACTTTTTTTTTGAAATTGAAGAAACCTAAACGCGCTTGGAGTTTCAAAAAGAGATATAGTATCGTAAATTTTCTTAAATCACTCTAACAACAATTAGTATATTATTTGAATTTTAATTCAACTCTTTTTATTATCGATTGAAAATTTCAATTTTAACTTTAGAATGAAATTAATAGTTACGGTGGTTAAAACAATTAAAGAAATTTGACACCTAGTTATGCTATATACGGTTGTTTTTAGTTTACAATTTAATGGCAATATAACTTTTGTATTTTTCTACTCTATACTCTCTTTTATGTATGGCTAATACATTTCTAAAAAATAAATTTATGTTTATAGGAATATATTTATCACAAAGATATAATTTTTGATAAACGAGGCCTAGAGGGGGGGTGAATAGGCAATAATAGGAAATAAAAAATTCTAACACAAATGTAAATAATTTGAGTGCGGAAATAAGAATGTAAAAACACAAGTATGTATAGTGGTTCCAATTCCTTAATGAATTGTACTCCACTACCTAAGAGTCCTCCTCTTAGGATTTTCTAACAAAGATCACCTTGTTATTTACCTTGAGTTTTTACGGGTTCAACTCAAACCTTACACCTTGGTTTTTCCGGGCTCAACCAATAAACCTTTCACTTGGTTTTCACGGGATCACCAACAACCTTACACTTGGTTTTTGCGGGCTCAACCAACAAACCTTACAATGTGATTTTTCCGGGCTCAATCACAACCTATAACAATCAAGTTTACTTTGACAAGAGAATGTTAAATAGCAACACAATTGGTGTACAAATAAACTATGTATGATTCAATAATCAACACCAATAAATGAACAAGAAATACCTCAAAAGAAAGCTTAAACCTTACTTGAAATATGGACACAAGATAGAGTAAATTCGGATGAGTGAAGCTTGTGTTATCAAAGAGTCAAGTTGAAGGTTTTGCAAAAACTCAGATTTTTGGTCTTTTGAAAAGTATGAGAGCTTTCTAAAATCTTTCTTGTATTCTAAATGTTCTTGTTATGTTCTAACTCATCTAGGATGAGTATATATAGGTTTTAGATCAGTTATGATCCAGACAAGAAAGTATGGAGCCAAAAATCCCGTTATAGTGGACAAAATAGCTGTTGGGAAAAACTAGTCGTTGGGCAAAACGCTATGGCGTTTTGAATAACGCTATAGCGTTTTGCTACTGAAGTTATTTCGTAACTTCAGAGGCAAAACGCTATGGCGTTTTCAAAACGCTATAGCGTTTTGAGAAACGCTATAGCGTTTTGAGAAACGCTATAGCGTTTTGCTCCTGGACGAAATCTTTCATTCCAGTAGCAAAACGCTATGGCGTTTTAAGCCTGACGAAAATGCAAAAAACCTTTCCGAAATTCATTTTCGCTTAAAAACCTTTTGACTCAAAAACTCTTGAGGTATTTAATGAACATTGATCAAGTGTTAAGTTGAATCATACTTACATGATTAAAGTTCTAATGTACACTTGATCTTCTAGCTTGTGATATCTTGATTTGTTGCTTCTTTTCTTATTTGCTTGATCACAAACTACACACACTTTAACTTCAAATTGCATTAGTAATACTAATTAGTTTGTGTGTCTAAAATCATCAAAACAAGAGTAAGTTGCCCTTGGGCTAACAATCTCCCCCTTTTTGATGATGACAACCACAAGCTAATTATATGGACATAATTGAACTAGCAATTGAAGTTGAAGTCAAAATGGAGAAAACTTACATCTCCTATCTTTGCCAAAGGAATGCTCCCCCTACATAAAACATTAGTTGCACATAGAGCATAGCAAAGATAAAAAGTTTTGCTCCCCCTAAATCTTACCATTCTCCCCTTTGATGTGAGCTTCATTACCAATAGATAAATATCTTCCCCTTAACTCACTCTCCCCCTTATTCTCCCCCTTTGTCATTATCAAAAAGGGTAAAAAAATAGGAGGTCCAAAAGATCAAATAAGGAGTAAATAAAGGAGCAAGCAAAGATTAAAATCCAAACATACCAAATGAATGCAAATAGCAAAAGACTTACTCAAATGGGTTGCAAATACCAATTTCATGTCTTAGTTCCACAAACCGTTCTTTGGCAAGAGCTTTGGTAAAAATGTCTGCAAGTTGTTTGTTAGTACCAACAAATTCAAGCACAATGTCTCCTTTTGCCAAATGATCACGAATAAAATGATGTTTTATATCAATATGCTTGGTTCGTGAGTGGCAAATAGGATTCTTGGTCAATTGGATAGCACTTAGATTATCACAAAAAACAGGAATTTTACAAAACTTAAGATCAAAATCTTCTAAGGTTTGTTTCATCCATAAAATTTGAGATACACAAGATCCAGCAGCAATATATTCAGCTTCCGTAGTAGAAATAGCTACCGAGTTTTGTTTCTTACTAGACCAAGAAACCATGCATTGTCCTAAAAATTGACATGAACCACTAGTGCTTTTCCTATCCGTTTTAGAACCAGCAAAATCTGAATCGGTATAGCCAATTAAATCAATGCTAGACCCTTTAGGGTACCAAAGACCTAATTTAGAAGTACCTTTCAAATATTTGAAAATTCTTTTCAAAGCAAGCAAGTGAGATTCTTTAGGACAAGATTGAAAACGAGCAAATAGACAAACACTAAACATTATATCCGGTCTACTTGCCGTTAAATAAAGAAGACTTCCAATCATACCTCGATATAGAGTAATATCTACATCTTTACCATCTTCATCTTTGTCGAGGTTGACGGTTGGACTAAGGGGAATAGGACTCTCCTTGACATCTTTGTATCCATATTTGATTAAGAGATCCTTGATGTATTTTGCTTGATTGAGAAATATTCCTTCCTTAGATTGTCGAATTTGGAGTCCAAGGAAAAATGTCAATTCTCCCATCATACTCATTTCGAACTCACTATGCATACATTTCTCAAACTCCTTGCACAAGGAATCGTTAGTAGCACCAAATATGATATCATCAACGTAAATTTTCACAATCAACATATGATTACCATCATGTTTAGTAAAAAGTGTAGAATCAATTTTACCCATCTTAAAACCATTTTTCAATAAAAATTGACTCAAACGATCATACCAAGCTCTAGGAGCTTGCTTAAGACCATATAAAGCTTTTTCCAATTTAAAAACATGGTTAGGAAATTTAGGATCTTCAAAACCGGGAGGTTGTTTGACATACACTTCTTCCATGATATAACCATTCAAAAATGCACTTTTAACATCCATTTGAAATAAGCTAATGTTTTTAAAACATGCAAATGCTAACAACATGCGAATGGATTCAAGTCTAGCAACGGGGGCAAATGTTTCATCAAAATCAATACCTTCTTGTTGGTTGTACCCTTGGGCTACCAATCTAGCTTTATTCCTAATAACATTTCCCGATTCATCAAGTTTGTTTCGAAAAACCCACTTGGTGCCAATGATAGTATGGTTGCTAGGCCTAGGAACTAATTTCCAAACACAATTTCGCTCAAATTGATTTAGTTCCTCTTGCATGGCAATCATCCAATATTCATCATGTGAGGCATCATCAAATTTCTTAGGTTCAAATTGAGAAACAAATGCATGATGATCATTCAAATTTCTAAGAGAAGAGCGAGTGGCAATACCTTTGCTTCGGATATTACCTATGATTTGCTCTTGTGGATGTGCTTCCATGATTTTCCAAGATTTGGAATGGGAGGGGCCTTGACCATTTTGATACACGTTAACATTTGTATCCTCAAGCGCCTCTTCTTCCGGCTCTTTCTCCTCTTGAATTTCTAGAGTATCTAGTGAAGGAGGATTGGCTTGAGAGCTTCCAAAAACTTCTTCTACATCACTATTTATCTCTTTCATACTTTCAAAAGGATTAGATTCATCAAAAGCAATATGCATGGATTCTTCTACAACTAGAGTTCTCTTATTATAAACTCTATATGCTTTGCTAGTAGTAGAATAACCAAGAAAAATACCTTCATCCGACTTTGCATCAAATTTGCCCAAATTATCTTTGATGTTAAGAATAAAACATTTACATCCAAAGACTCTAAAGTATGCAATGGTGGGTTTCTTATCATGCCATAATTCGAAAGGAGTTTTATTAAGCAATGGTCGAATTAGAACACGATTTAAAACATGACATGCGGTTGCAACGGCTTCGGCCCAAAAACGTTTTGGTGTATTATGCTCATTTAAAAGAGTTCTAGCCGTTTCTTGCAATGTTCTATTTTTCCTCTCAACTACCCCATTTTGTTGAGGAGTGCGAGGACATGAAAAATTATGAAAAATACCATTTTCATTGCAAAAATCTTGAAACATGCCATTTTCAAATTCACCACCATGATCACTTTTAATTCTCAAAATTTTGGAACCTTGTTCATTTTGAATACGTTTGCAAAGTTGTTTGAATCTTTCACATGCATCATTCTTATGAGCCAAGAAGATAACCCAAGTAAATCTAGAAAAGTCATCCACAATGACAAAAACATAACTCTTACCTCCAACACTTACCGTCCTCATAGGGCCAAATAAGTCAAGATGTAGGAGTTGCAATGGCCTTGAAGTTGAAACGGATTTGATAGGTTTGAAGGAGCTCTTAATTTGCTTCCCATATTGACATGCATTGCACAACCCTTCCTTCTCAAACTTCAACTTAGGTAAGCCTCTCACAAGCTCTTTCCTAGAAAGCTTTGCAATGTTTTCCATACCTACATGCACAAGTCTTCTATGCCAAATAGATGAATTATCAACAAAAGCACTTAAGCATGTATGATCATCATTAGGAATATCATTTAAATCAATCATATAAATGTTTCCAACTCGATTACCCATGAAAATTAAATCACGTGTGAAAACATTTCTTACCTCACAATGAGTGGAAGTAAAAATCACAATTAAATCTTTATCACACAATTGACTTATGCTCAATAAATTAAATTTCAAGCCATGCACAAATAAAACATGTTCAATGGAAGGAGAATGACCAACTTTACCGATACCCGACACTTTACGCTTAAGGTTGTCTCCAAATCGTACATTTCCTCTATCTTCTTCCTTCAAATGGGTGAATTTCTTCTTATCACCCGTCATGTGCCTCGAACACCCGCTATCCAAGTACCATTTATTTGCATGGGGTTTTCGGCACATCTACAAAACAAACTAGTTAGTTCTAGGAACCCAAACTTGTTTGGGTCCTTTCTTAGCAAATGCACTTCTTTGTGCCCACATTTGTTTTGCATAAACATCATCTCTACGAATATAGCAAAAATAAGACAAATGACCATTTCTCTTGCAATAGCTACATTTGTATAAAGGTCTATCATGTGAGTGATTGGATGAACTAGCATTGTTATAATTTCTAGTTTTAACAAAAGTAGTTTTAGCCTTTCTTATGCTAGTAGAATTATCAAAACCAATACCACTCTTATCACTTCTAAACTTTTGATCCTTTAAACAATCTTGTTGAGTTTTAGCACTTTGCATGAACTTAGCTAACGTAGCTTCAAGAACATTTATCTTTTCATTCAAAAGAGCTATTTCTTTACTAGAATTTGCACACATTTCACACATAGCATTTTCATTTTTGAGTTTATTACATGCATCTTCAAGTAATTTGTTTTCACTAGTTAACCCTTTGTTTAGCTCTTCTAGCTCACTAATGTCATTTTTGAGGTTATCTAGTTCCTTAACTATTTTTGCATTTTTCCTACACATATCTTGAAATTGTGTACCAAGATCATTAAAAGCATTTTGCAATTCATCAAAAGAATACTCATTATCACTAACCGAATCATTGTCGCTATCTTCTTTAGCCATGAGGGAGAATTCGGTTTCTTCATCGGAAGAGTCACATTCATTTGCAAAGAAGCATATGTTGGATATCTCTTCTTCTTCCGATTGGGATTGTGAGCTTTCTTCTTCACTCTCATCATCATCCCAAGTTGTAGCTTTTAGAGCCCTCTTAGGATATCTACGGGATTTTTTCCCATCCTTAGACCCTCTTTTCTCAAACTTCTTCTTCTTATCAAGGTTGGGACATTCACTCTTGACATGCCCTGGCTTTTCACAACCAAAACAAACAACACTATCATTTTTAAACTTGGATTTAGAAGTGTTAGAATGCTCACCTTGATACTTTTGCTTTTTCTCATTGTTGTGCCAAAATTTCCTGAAATTTCTAGCAAAAGCAGCCAAAGACTCAATGTTTTCTTCATTCCCTTGATCCTTGCTAACAAATGCTACATTGTTGCTCTTGGCTTTTTGTACTTCCGGTTCACCCATTTTGAGTTTGTGCTCAAATGCCGTAAGAGAGCCAACAAGTTGAGAATAGGTAGGTTTCTTTTCTAACTCATCAAAAATAGAAGTCTTGGCATTCCAAGAGTTAGGTAAAATACTAAGAAGTTTTCTTACCATCTCCTCATCATTAGGAGTCCATCCAAGAGTTCCCATAGTATTGCAAATATTTTGAATTCTAGTGCTTAAATCATAAATAGTCTCACCACTCTTCATGTCTAGCAATTCATACTCACGCTTGAGTGTGTTGAGTCTAATGTTTCTCACTTGAGGAGTGCCTTCATGAGCTGTCTCCAAAGTATCCCAAACATCCTTGGACAATTTACAAGCACTAACACGGTTAAATTCATTTTGAGAAATTGAGCAAAATAGAGCATACCTTGCCTTGTCTTCACTTTGTTTTCTTAAAACCGATCCAGCTGGCCACCTATCAAAAGGAAGAGGTTTTGTTGATCCATCTTCAGCCGGAGGTTCCATGGGAGTGACAAATCCATGTAAAACGCAATCTAGCATGATTTGATCTTGTCCACCTAGGAAGGCTATCATCTTTATCTTCCATTGTAAGTAGTTGTTCCCATCAAGAAATGGTGCACGGTTGAGAGCACAATATAATCCCTCTTGAGCCATTTGATCTTTTACTTGAGGTGATTAAACCTACAAAACAAGTACCTTGCTCCGCTACCAATTGATAAACGAGGCCTAGAGGGGGGGGGGGGGTTGAATAGGCAATAATAGGAAATAAAAAATTCTAACACAAATGTAAATAATTTGAGTGCGGAAATAAGAATGTAAAAACACAAGTATGTATAGTGGTTCCAATTCCTTAATGAATTGTACTCCACTACCTAAGAGTCCTCCTCTTAGGATTTTCTAACAAAGATCACCTTGTTATTTACCTTGAGTTTTTACGGGTTCAACTCAAACCTTACACCTTGGTTTTTCCGGGCTCAACCAATAAACCTTTCACTTGGTTTTCACGGGATCACCAACAACCTTACACTTGGTTTTTGCGGGCTCAACCAACAAACCTTACAATGTGATTTTTCCGGGCTCAATCACAACCTATAACAATCAAGTTTACTTTGACAAGAGAATGTTAAATAGCAACACAATTGGTGTACAAATAAACTATGTATGATTCAATAATCAACACCAATAAATGAACAAGAAATACCTCAAAAGAAAGCTTAAACCTTACTTGAAATATGGACACAAGATAGAGTAAATTCGGATGAGTGAAGCTTGTGTTATCAAAGAGTCAAGTTGAAGGTTTTGCAAAAACTCAGATTTTTGGTCTTTTGAAAAGTATGAGAGCTTTCTAAAATCTTTCTTGTATTCTAAATGTTCTTGTTATGTTCTAACTCATCTAGGATGAGTATATATAGGTTTTAGATCAGTTATGATACAGACAAGAAAGTATGGAGCCAAAAATCCCGTTATAGTGGACAAAATAGCTGTTGGGAAAAACTAGCCGTTGGGCAAAACGCTATGGCGTTTTGAATAACGCTATAGCGTTTTGCTACTGAAGTTATTTCGTAACTTCAGAGGCAAAACGCTATGGCGTTTCTCAAAACGCTATGGCGTTTTCAAAACGCTATAGCGTTTTGAGAAACGCTATAGCGTTTTGCTCCTGGACGAAATCTTTCATTCCAGTAGCAAAACGCTATAGCGTTTTCACAAACGCTATGGCGTTTTAAGCCTGACGAAAATGCAAAAAACCTTTCCGAAATTCATTTTCGCTTAAAAACCTTTTGACTCAAAAACTCTTGAGGTATTTAATGAACATTGATCAAGTGTTAAGTTGAATCATACTTACATGATTAAAGTTCTAATGTACACTTGATCTTCTAGCTTGTGATATCTTGATTTGTTGCTTCTTTTCTTATTTGCTTGATCACAAACTACACACACTTTAACTTCAAATTGCATTAGTAATACTAATTAGTTTGTGTGTCTAAAATCATCAAAACAAGAGTAAGTTGCCCTTGGGCTAACAATTTTAACTACTAAAATTATTTTATAATAACAAATATAAATTATATTTTAAAAATATATAAAATCGACGTATTTTTAACTGTGTCGTATCTTAAATTTTTAGAAATTGCCGTGTTATAGTATCCTATCGTATCATGTCCGTCCGTGCCCAGAAATATTTGTAGGATTTATTAGTGCGTAAAAGCATTATATAGTTTGAAAAGTAGGATAATTTCAAGTGTTAAATTTATTAAAAAATAATAAAAAATAAGAATTAGTAAAATATTAATTAAAGTATGGCCCAAGAGGCATATAATTTGACAATTTTTTAAACTTCCATTTAAAAACAAAATCTGCTTTTTACTTATTTTTCTCAAAATTGTTATTATTTTTTTCTAAGCAAATTTTAATTCTTGCAAACCGGACAGCAACAAATACGTTCTTGATATGAATTCTTGTGGAATGTCAGCCCATAAACAAGAAGTAGTTATTGAAGGCCCACGACCCAACACGGGCCACGACCCACGACCCATTTTAAAGGATTACTGAAAAATAAACTCGTTTTTGGGTCAATTGGCAAACAGAAATGTCCAAAATCGGGCGTGCGCAGAATCTGTTCGTGGAAAATCCTGAAAGAGAACACAATTGCTCCTTGTGCACTATCCCAGTTTTGCTAGAAAAAGAGAATGGGAGATATCATCATCATCTAGATGAGTAAAAAACACAGCATAATTAGAGTGTTGATGGACATAAAATATACCATATAATGTAAATCTGATCTAAGATAAACTAATTAACATTATAATCGAGGAGGTATAATCCATGTTTTTTAAAGTCTAACTTCATCTTCATTAATATTTGTAAAAAGCTGAGAATGAGAATGAAGATGAGGAAGTATGTTTCTTTTCATACCCATCATAGTAGTTCAAAGTGTTAGCCAACTCTCTTGCTTCTCCTCCCTTACCAGCTGGTATCCAAAACCATGAATTTAAGTGAAAAAACAAAGCTCTATCACTGAAACCCGATCCTTCTTCCTTCACCCAATCTATTTCCCAAAAATCAAACCTCGCCACCTTCAAAACTGTTATGATTACCATCACTTTAGAATCATAAACGCAGAGGAGTTCCCCGCCGCGTTCAACCAACACACTAGTACTCGAACGGCCAAGTAATCGTTCTCCCCCCGATCTCAAATCTTTAATTAGATACCATTTTTCTGTAGCAACATCAAAAACACCCAAACTTCCATCGTCAGAAAGGTAAAAAAGATTTTTTCCCCCATCCAATTGGATAATGCTTCTGCACACACCAAGACCAAAACTCACGGGTTGTTTTGTTTCCCAAGCTTTATCTCCTAAGGGACACATGCTGATGATATATCCTGTCTCCTCAAGAAAATCCGGTTCGTCAAGAAAAGCCAGTTGCGAATGTTGCGAGTGTAGTGCAAGAAACAAACAATCGGAAGATTTGGGGTTTGAGGAGGAGAAAGTAACTTGTGGTCTATCATTGAATCAATATCCGTCTATATTCGGTAATTTGACAACCTCATGAGTAAACAGATTGTAAATAGCCAATTGACTTCCAAATCCAAAAATCATCCAGCCATTCTTGTAACCATGAGCACCAAACCCTAATTTCTTCTCATATGATGAATATCCGTAAAACAAGTTTTCAAGATGTACCGGATAGGACTTTCTGTACATTGGCTCGTATAGCTCACATTATGGGATTGGAAATCCTCCCGTAAAACATCATCCATGGCAATGACCCAAACGCCAAACCAATCTCCTTCAAGATCTGATTCCAGGTCTTGCAAACCGCGCTGCAACGAATCTGATCGATCGAGGGCATTCTTGATGTATTTGCCTCCAGGAGTTCTTGTGGAATGTCAGCCCATGGACGAGAATTCTTCTCCAAAGTTTGAGAAAAAAACATTACTGCTAATCCACAAAATCCTGAAAAGCTTGAACCTATGAGCTGTAGTTGTAGTTGCCACAAAAGAAGGTGATAAGGAAGATTGTCCTCTGCCAAAGACTATGAGTTGCTGTACAGCAAAAGAAACTAATTTTTTATCTACAGAGTCATCGTCAGGACAAGTTTTCTGAGCAATAAACAAGCCAAATGGCCATTAATAATTCCATGGTAATCTATCCCTTGAATAGCTTGAATAACTTGGATATCATATTACCAAGGGAAATCATATTCTACAGTTGACTATAACATATTACCAAGTCACACTGATTACAAACACACCAACTTAAGCAATCAATCATTCCATCTTCCTCTGCACCCTCTCTTTACTGTCTTCTCCCCACTACAGCATATCAAAAGCCTTAAGCTAGGAATCTAAAATTTACTTCAATGCAAGAAAATGCAAGCCTTAAGCTAGACATATTTGGTAGAAAAACATTTATCAGTTTTGTAATTCATATCTTTTACCTATAAATTGTAGCAGCAGACCGAAAGAACAGAGTATGATATTGCTGGACAGAGTGGATGAAATAAAAGAGAGTAAACCATTACAGTAAAGTTTTATCACACACGTTTTTGCTCATTGAACACTTGTCGCAAATCATTATCCTTAATCTGAACTTGGTTTGCCAGCAAATTCGCAACCGCATTTGCCTCCCTAAGAGTGTGAATTATCTTCACTTCTTCAAAACAGTTCAAAAGCAAGTCGATCTTTCTAAATCCATGAGTGAGTTTTTCAACCATTTTACAGAATTAGCAGAGTCAGATTCAATGATAATCTTTTCACATAACTTATGTTCTTTTTCACAGAATTAGCAGAGTAACTTGCAACTCTTTTTTTGGCTTTCTACTTGTTTAATGTTTTGGGAGTTTTTTAATTCAGTGAAGAAGAGAACAAAAATCGTTAAGATCACACATTAATCTTAAAGGATTTTTCTCGTGGATAAATGAAGATTGATCTGATATATTATGGATGAGATAGTGAAGGCGTAGAAAAGTTATAACGGCTTTTAACAAATGGATTTACATCCAGGAAGCATGTTCATTTTTTATGTTGTACTCCCTCCGTCATTTAAAGAGAGACGTCCGTGCTGTTCATACGCATATCGAAGAGGCCGGATGACGCACTATTTGACCTCAAAAAATTTCGTACTTTTTTTCGAACATACATTAATCTTTAACGTACATCCAAGAAAAAATTCAGAATTTTTTGAGGTTAAATAGTGCGTCATCCGGCCTCCTCGATATGCGTATGAACAGTGCGGGCGTCTCTCTTTAAATGACGGAGGGAGTATTCATATTGAACTCATTTTTGACACCGACACTCGACAGACACCTATACGTATTCGACTCACAACTTCTCATGTCTTACTTTTTTAGACATAATTCTAAATAATTATTAACGTTAAAAGTTAAAAGTTTTTGTAAGACTAAACTTAATTTAATTTTGTTGTAATTACATTATTTTTAGAGATATATTTGAAACTAATGTTTTTTAAATTAGTGTGAATGATATTTTTTATAAAATATATATTAATATACATACTTATATATGGTATGTAGGTGATCTGTAATTTTTAACTTTATCGTGCCATAGTATCGCTGTCCGTATCAGTGCCCGTTATTCATAAATTTAGATAAATGGATGGATAGGCACAAATTAATTAATTTCAAAATTACTAAGGTTAGATGTGGTTAAGTGGTGACAGAATTAATCATAATCCAAATCACAAGTTTAAGTGCTGGAAATTTTTTATTTTTAATTAACGGAGTGAAATTCGAACTTTATTAAATTTTCGTGAAAAAGAATAAAAGAACAAATTTGATTAAGGAAACAAGTCGACACACTTTAAGCACATACTTGAAAAAGAGAGAATCCTGGATGTGTCTATTAAAATTCAAATGCTAGGATATATTTAATTAGTAAATTTGCAATAATATCAAGAAAGGTTGAACCAACATAAGGAAATATTTTTATTGTAGTTGACAAAAGAAAAGATTGGAACAAAAATTCTCTTATAGATAGTGCCTCTAGCTTGTTAACATAACATATGTACTCAACAAAGAAGAATTCAAGGATGTCTTGCTCATTTTCTCGATTGTCATTTTGTTTCACTCTTGCAATTCTTGCATTCGGACCCGACCCATCATCCTCATTTAAATGGAAATGGGTTTGTTTCAAGTAAGAGTTCATATAGTAAATGGGTTTAGCCGCAATACCCGACCACTCTGCCTCCACTGCAAATCCAAGGATGATGATCTTGGAAATCACACACTTTGGATGAATGGAGATTTCAATTTCAAGTTTAACAGACAAGGTTTTGGTCAGACTCTGGTTGGGGCCAGCAAAACATCAATCCTGAGAAAATAGGACCAAAATGTTGCGCAGATCAAACAGTTTTCTGGTGATCTCAAGAAGATGGATTCTATTTCAACTGCAATGCTCAAAACTATGAAAAGAAGTTCGACTGATTGGGACGATGATCATGTTCGAAATTGATTTGTGTATGAAATTTCTAATAAATTTTAAATAAATCTGGCCAATGTTTACTTTTGTGATATCATCATTGTTCTTGATTGAATATTGTTGTGTAACGAAGGATCTCTACCGTAGTAGGTAATATATAATATACGTATATACATGTAATTAAAACTTTAAATAAAAAAAATCATATGTTTTTATGTACGTTTTTGTCATACTTGCAGTAGATCAAATAAAAAGTGGATTTTGTTACTGTCATATTCGTTAATTAATTATATATAAAAATTAAAATTAAATTAATCATTCTTATTTTAGTCAAACTATTCACACCAACCTAATTTATCGGTCAGTTATAAAGATTGACAACTCATGATATGGTTGTTGACTTATAGTCAAAGTAGGGCGTTAAACCAACAAGTGTAAGCACGTGAGGTGTTGTTGTTGGGAAAGTTAAAAAAAATAGTATCTTATAAACGTTGCCTCGTGTAATTTCAAACAAGGAAAAAAAACTTTGGAAAAAAAAATTCCAACAATGTTTTTCTCAATAATCCCTCGATTCTCATTTTGTCTCACTCTTGCAATTCTAATTACTTTTACTACCATTCTTGCATATGATTCTGATCAACACGACCCATCATCACTCTCCACATCTGATCAAACCAATGGGTTAACTTGTTTTAAATTTAGGGTTCATATAATCAATGGTTTTAGCAGCAATGACCAACCACTTTGGCTCCACTGCAAATCAAGAGATGATGATCTTGGAAATCACACACTTTGGATGCAAGGTGATTTCAATTTCAAGTTTGGTGCAAGTCCTATTGGATCGACGGTTTTCACTTGTGATTTCAAATGGGGCCCGACAAAGCATCAATCTTTTGTTGTGTTTAAGGAGTTTATTGGAGTTCCTTGCTGCTATTATGCTCGACTCTACTGGCGAGCTCAAGATGATGGCATGTATTTTAGCTGTAATCATGCAAACTATCAAAAGAGGTACAATTGGTTGACATGAATATGATCGTGTTTTGTCTGAAATCTCAATAAATTAATAAAATTAGTCATGTTTTTGCACTTTCTCAAAAAAAAAAAGGTAAGACAGTTATTAATGAATTAAAATCGAAACCTCTAATGTAAGTTAGAATAGGGTGTTAGAGACTTTACTCATTTGATGATTTAGGGCATTAGATGGTTAATTGAACCTAAATTTAAAAAATAAAAATAATATATATATATATATATATATATATATAATTATTAGTTGTGTTGCCGGTGGTAAAAGTATCAGAAGAAACTCGGATCGAAATTTGAATCTTACCTTCCTTATAGAAAAAAAAATTACACTCCCTCCATTCTTTTGTTCTCACTTTTTTAAGAAATAATTGTATTTATTTAATTTTCATATTTCAATTTTCAAGATTATTTTTTATAATTAATGATAAAACTAATCCTAAATAATTTTAAATTAACCATTTTTTGGAGGAAAATTAAAAACGGTTGGTTCATAATTAATAAAAATAATTTAATAAAAAATTATATAATAATTATAATTTAATAATTGTCTTAATAAGTGAAAATTGAAAAAGCGAAAATTAAAGAAAACGGAGAGTATGTATATATTCTTAATTTCGGGGAAGAATGCTTGTATAGACGCACACTTTAAAAGTACGCGAGGTGCATGCGCTAAGTGTTTGGGCCAAGCTAAAGCCCACCATCATATGAAAGCATAATCGTAAGTGGTCGAATTTGCTCACATTTCTTGGCCCATGACACTACAGTCCAACACATTATTTCATTTTTACTTCTAATTTTTACTCAAATTATTATATTATTATCAAATTGAGTTGACGCATAATTTTTTTTTGTTATTTGCTCAAAATATATACCTCAAAAAAGATAAAATAATAAGTATTATAAACAGTAAAAATTCGTAAAAAAACGACCATTATTAAAAATAAAGGGAGCACTTAATGAGAGCAGGATTGTGAACATGCATCATGTAATCTTCCCAGTTGATGGTCCGAGGATCAAAGTAAAAGGCGTTTGCATCTGGAGTACTACCGGTCTCTCTTGCCACTGCTTTGCAATTTCTCACAATTTGTGTCGTCAAAACTGTGCATAAATTTATAATTAATTAATATATAAACTAACAAAACAACTTGATTAATCATATGAAAAATAAAATAAAAAGAATTAAGGAATTATACTTACACGCCCTTAAAGAACACATATGGTTTATAAAACTCCATCCACCGTATCAAGAATCTAATTTTTTTATCAAAGTCATGACACACGTCACTGTATTTTTGGCCCAATAAATTATTCACGAACTGCAAACCTTGAAAACAAGAACGTTCCACGAGTTGAGACATAAGTCATGACACAAGTCAAAACCACCTGATATATCTAGTCATCACAATAGATACGATGATTAATTACTTTGAATTTGAGCTAGAACATGCCACGAGTTGTGGTATATCCATCCCTCATATCGAAATCTAAATTTCTAATTAAGATAACGCAAACCCTTGATAACTGATTTACGCAATTGTGTGTGGATAAATTAATTATTTGAAATAAAGGAAATTGGATAGTAATGTGGACCCAAACCTTGAGTGGCACCATAAGCCAAAAGATCTTGTATATTTCGAAGCTAGTTGTGGTGCTCAAAGATCTGAACCTCCCAACTTTGATTGGATTTCCATCCTTGTCTACAGTGGGATTTTCAGTAATGCGGCATGTGCACGCGGACCACATTTACATTTTGTTTGGTGTGATAATTTTTTATTTAAACATGATAGATTTTGCATACCACATTTTAACATTAGAGAATTGTTTGGTTTGAAAGCTCATTATGACGAAGATGAAGTGAAAGTAAAGAAGCAAGTCCTTGTTGCTTTTAAAATGGGAAACTATGAAGATAAAAGATTGTGTGATGTAATTTCTATGTATGCAAACCATCTCATTCTCGACCGCCCATGGCAGTTTGATAGGTGGGTGGTACACGATGGCCGCACGAACAAACTTCATCTTACTCACCACGGAAAGAAGTTCAACATCCTTCCCCTTTCACCCGCGCAAGTCTGAGAGGACCAAATGTACATGGAAAAGACAAGTGTCGAGTTTTAATTGATGAGAAAAATGAAGGAAAGGAGTGGAGTGGAAAATGTGAGCCATGAGTTGAAAACACACCATGAAAAAAATAAGCATGGTACATTGAGTGAGTGTGAGCGTGACACATAAGAAAAGAAAAGAGAGGAAAGTAAAAGGAGAGTTTAATAATTAGTGCGACGCCATCTGATGGAGTCTCTTCCATTGACTCGAATACGTCCCTCACCGTTTCAACTCAAGCAATGAAGTGCGAAAATGATTCTCAATGACAAAAAAAATCGTGCAACTATGATCTTTCAATTAAATTTGAATATGGTATTGTAGTGTTGTTGGGTTCCTTACTCAAGAAAGATTATTATTTATTTAATTTGTGGTTTCTATTCGTAAACATAGCCCAAGCCCATGAAGAAAATGAAATAAAATGGGCCCAGTAAGAATTAGCTTTTTGAAGCCAAAGCCCGCTTGCTGGAAAAAATGAACAAAAAAAGAAGTGGTAAAATGCGATAAGAGTGGATCAAACACGCAACCTTTGGACTTCAATCTAATGCCCTACCAACTTAGCTATCCCCACACATTGATTTGAGTAGAACACTTAATTAAGAAATTGTTTTTAGATTGACCGCCCACCCTGGCCCAAGGCTGGATCCATCCCTGAGTGGGACGGATTACGAGTAACGGCACGTTATCTTTCAAACGCATAACTGCGTAAGAGTCATTTCCCCTAATGCCTTCGTAAATACGTAGACGTTTGGCCATCCGTATAAGGCCGCCCTATATATATATAGTCAAGGAGGTTTATCAAAAATATGCTGTAAATACGGTTAGCTCTTTCCAATTAAAAACTACCGTTGACTGCCATATTCCTTCATGAACTTGTTAACTGCGGTCTCGTTTGCAAAGATTGAGGCAAGTTCTTTCAGTTTCTGGTCTAAGTCAATATCTATTTTTGGAGCTGCTTCTCCTTTTCTGGTCTCTCCTGCATGGATTGGCTTCTCTAGTATGAGTCCTTCCTCTTCACCGCATACGTAAGCTGAAATCATATAATCAGGTGCGGAGTCAGAAATTTATTCTTACGAGTGCCAAAGCTTATGTACAATAACGACTATTTTTGTTATCCGGTGGTGGCAGCAAAATTAACCACGATCTCAATTTCTCTCCACATCTCATTTCTTAGAGAAGGATCAATCACTCCCAAATTCTCACAAGAAACATCCCCACAAATAGGAAAAAGCTTATTGGAGACAAAGGAAATGAAAGTTTCTTCTTCTTCTTCTTCCCCATATTTTCCCCTTAGAACATTAAACAAATATTTCTCTATCACTTCCTTGTGCATTCTTTCTGTAGCAGACTTAGCATCCGCCGCGTCTATAAGAAGATATAGTTTCTTCACATTTGGTTGAACCCTCAAAACTTTCTCCGCAAAAACTGCTTCACCATTTCAAAAATTAATACCAACTTTTTCATCATTGTTTGGAATATGGTGTGAATTCCATACTTCATTCTCATCTCTTACTAAAATATTCGTACAAATTATCATACATAGGCATTTCGTGCACCGAATTATTCTTCTCCCTGTTTTGAGCATACGGTGACTCCTTCCATTTCTTAAATTATGGAGAAAGAAACCATATGCAATAATGAGCCTAACAGTGGAATTTGGTGGAGGGACAATCCTTTCGTATATATAAGATTGTTTCAGGAAACTTTTTTTTCCCGTCTCCCCTATCCAAATACAGTTAAACCTCGATAAATGAATGCTCTTGGGACCAGCAAAAAATATTCGTTTAGTGAGTTTATTTACTTATCGATAAATGAATATATTATTCATTTATCGATAAATGAATTTTTATTCATTTAGATAGTATTTTTACATTTTTATTTTTTCGTATGATTATTTATTTTACATTTAATGTACAAATACGTATATAGACTATGTACATGCATCATGTACTTATAAGATTCTATGTATGGAATACTTAGAGTCTAAATATATGCAACATGTACTAATAATAATATTCTATGTATGGAATACTTAGAGACTAAGACAATGTACCTAACCTACCTACAACTTTAGACGCTTTTTTTGTGAAGAAATGACTTCTTGTATGAACATTGTTGATTGGAAGAAATATTTTTGTTTTTAGGATAAATAAATAAATAAATAAATAAATATATATATATATATCTTATGAATTTTAATGATTATTCATTTATATTTACATGGGGTCTTTAAGGATTCAAAAAAAATTATTCGTTAATGCATTTAGCGAGGTTATTCATTTAGCCCATTTGCCCAAGTCGGGACCGGAGAAAATTATTCATTTGGCGAGGTTATTCGTTTATCGGACATTCATTTATCGAGGTTTAACTGTATATCTCATTTACTTCAATACTCAAACTCAATATCAGCCCCATCTAGACAATGATGACTCTATTAGTATAATTTGCTCAATTTACAACTCTCGTACTCAAGCTCAGTTTCATTTGGACAGGAGGAGACTAATCTTATTCAAATACCATCGAACTAAAAAACAATAACTGTCCCAGCAAAATTTGCTCAGTTTCCAAAACTGAAATTTAAAAAACACTTAAAAACATACAAGGAGAAAAGAACCATTTTCTTTTCCGTGTTAGTTGGGCTCAATAGAGAACATAGAAGTCCAAATCGAACTTAAAATAATAGTCCGGATCAAATAATGTTGCTCAAGCCAAGGCCCAAGCCTAAGCCCAAGTCACTTCTTTTTCCCTCTAAAAATAAATAACCTGACCGCTCAGATTTGAGACACACACCAAACCCTCAACTGACCATCAAAATTCATTTTGATCAACTCTGGTCAAGGTTAAAACTCAAGAAACATGAAAGAACCACTTGACTAAAATTTACCTTAATTCTTACTATATCTTTAAGAAAATATTTTATTAGCATTTGTTTTTAGATTTCATAATTTATAAGTAACATCAATTTATTTATATTTATTAAAAATCTAGATTTGATCCTAGTCGGACCTCAAATCACCAGAGCTTTACAGCCTTGCCAATACAAGACCACAACCACAAATGAGCGTACCACATGCGCGTATCAGTTTCTGAAGCATTTTACGAGCTCATGAAATTAGTCCTAACTCAATGAAGTCAAGAATACCACGGTTTAAAATAAGCCCGTAATACCATTTTAAGCAGTGACAATAAAAAAAATTCAAACGCAAAAGTTCTCAAGTCATGCCAAACACGTTGGAGAAGGTGACCCAAAACTAGGAAGCAGTCATCAGCAGGGCACTACCTTAATCTTTCCAAACCAACATTAGCAAGAAATCTCCAAAACCAACTTTATATAAACAGACCGAAAAGAAGCGACCAACGCCTCAAGTATCAAATAGTTTGGAGAACAACAATCAAATTTTACATAACAATCTAAAAACTACACGGAAAAAGAAAGGAAAAAAATCGTCACTGACTTGCATGAATGTATTATTCCGCAGGTAGCTTGTTTACTGTAACTATAAGATATATGACTGAAACACAACGAACAAGTACAGATGCAGAAAGTTTCTCTCAATTTACAGAAATATGACACAACAATCATGCATTTTTTATACATTGAACTATGAGAACAACAAACGATACAAAGCTATAGCAAACTTACTAGCTTAAAGCTAACCTGACCGATGCCCAGCTTATACCTCTCCATGAAAAATCAGACCCACTGTTCATTACCAGTCCACCTCTTCACTTTGCCAAAACTGTTATACATCTGAATGCAAGGACAGAGGTAGTAGGCTACACAGTCTGTTTACGATACATCAAGCAAGCACACATATTTGGAGCACAGAATCTGCTAAACCACACCCCCGAACAACCTCTTCAACCAAAAGGGAAAAGCCAATGGGTTGACTAAGATATAACCTTCAATACAATGTCTGCCTTCCCCAACCTAAAGAACAGCATGCAAAGCGTTTCTTCGCAATGTTTCAACGACAACCTGTTCGAATTGATTCTGAAATCGAAAACAATGAATCTTAGCAGTGACTCAAATGAACTTCACTAAAAACAAGAGAGAATCAAAGAGAGATCCTTAAAATGTAAAAGATATGGAAAATATCAGACAGAAAGAACATCACCAAGTGAATTCAACTCTGAAACATAAAGCCACAAATCCAAATAGCAGAGATTAAAACTTATATATTTAAGACAATCACGGTGCATAATGTTACAGAAACCAACTTGGTTGAAGTGCTAGGAAAAATAGAAATAATAAGCATGCAAGAACCTAACTAAGCAATGAACCATGATTGCTCCATCAATTTCAAATACATGTTAATCCAAAAAACTTACAGCCAACTACAAGAACCTTAGAAAAATAAATTTCAAACAACTAACAAGCCTAACAACAACAAATTTTCTTTTCTCAATGAAATGAACTCCACAATGTTTCATACAAAAATATCTAATTTTCAAGAGATAGTTGCATCAAAGGTGAAATTGTTAAGTAAACTAATTGCTAACATTGAGAAATGATAAAAGAGATTCTTCTATAAATATAAAAGCACTGATGTTCATTTCTCAATAGAATCAGAGCCAAACCCATACTATAGCAATGACTCATTGGATTTTCAGTCAATAGTCCTACAATTTTCTCAAATGAAGATGACAGTTCGGTTCTGAATATTTCACAAAAAAATGATTGCAAAAAAGAATGTACACTTCCCAGCCAAAAATCCCAGCATCACCCTCAATCAAAATGAACAAATAAACACAACAAAACATTAACAAGTTCCAAGTCCATTGCATTGGAACCTTTTCAATTCAATAATCAGCACTGCAGCAACAATTGCAATAATGAAAAGAACCCCATGTCAAGGAATCCAACAAGCAACCAAAACCCTATTCAAATTTACCTGTTTTCCATCCATAGTCAATCAATAAAGAAAGAAAGAAACATATAAAATGGATATGCAAGCAACAAAGCACATCATCAAACAGAACAATAACCTTAGATGAATCAGATGGGGATGGATCAACCTCGTGGCAGTCGCGTGGATTCTCAAACAAAGACAGAGAGAACTGCTTGTCGACAACTCCAACATCAAAGTAAATGATCCCCGAGCTGGGAACATCGACCCTTATGCACTTGACAGGGAACCACAGGAAGAGTTCCTGCTGCGAAATACCGGATAAATTCCCCATCTTTCCAAACGACAAGAGCCCAGAAACATTGAAGTCGTAGTGGAGCTGGCTCTCGAATTTGGCATTGCACGGTCTGGTGAGGTTTATCTGGAAGCGGCCGGAGGTGGGATCGAGTGAATAGTCGGTTATCCCCTTGGGGAGGAGCCCAATTGGAAGGCCGTTGGTGCGGAGGTGGTCGTAGATGGAATAGTCGGATTGGATTTGAAACGGGAGGAGGAGGAGGAGGACGACGACGAAAGTGAGGGAAAGTGTGAGCGAGTATAGGGAAATGAAGGATTTTGAAGTGGGACCCATGATGCGTTTTTCGCCCTTTTTCGCTATTGTCGAGATGGGTGCTTGATTTGCTTCGATTGGATTAAGGTTGTGGTTTGTACGACGAAGTGAGGAAGGAGGAGGAGGAGGAGGAGGAGGATATGAAGATGGTAAGACAGAAGAGCAGCGAGGATACAGTTGTCTTTTGGTGAGTTGTAACCTTTGTCGTGTTGTTTTGACGGTGATGATTGATGCGTAAATTTTTTTTTGTTTTTGTACGGTCACGCGCTCTGTTGGTCGTTGAAGTGAACGTGGGAGCTTTTATACATATGGGCCAACTTCAAGCCCATCTGAATTCCCCGACTTACGCACACCTTTCGGCCCAAAGGTGACAAGTTTGTTTTAAACAAACTTTTGTTTTTTATTTGTACAAAAAGGAGTTTTATTAAAACAAACAACATGGAGTTTATTATTATTATTATTATTATTATTTAATTTTTAATATTTTTAAAAATATTTCTCATTTTTTTAAATTTGTTTTTGTTAAGTGGACTCCCCACATTTTTTAGATTTTCCCTCAAATTTGTATATTTGTTTTTGAATTTTTTAAATTAAATTAAAAAAAAATTAACTATTAGAAAGATTAAAATTGCAACTTTTAGAAAACTATAAAATTTATATTTAACATTTTATAAATTTTAAAGTTTTTTATATAATTTACCGTTAAAATTAGGATTTTAATTAACAAGAGTCAAACTTCTCAAAGCCAAAAACTTTTACAGAAAATTCATAAGAATAGTTCTTTTTTAAGAATAATTTTTTCTGTTAGTTTTTTTTCTTCTGCTTAGTTAATTTTTTGTATTCCTTTCGGATAAAAAAATATTCTCATTAAAGTATTTTTGATTTTCAAAAACAACTATTCTTCTATCCTTGAAGTTTGAATTCAAAACTTAAATTACAAGGCAAAAAAAAAATTATTACTAAAAGAAAAAAAAAATAGGTCCACCAGCAAAAGATGTGTCCCTGCCCATTACTCAAATAAAAAGAAGTTTGATAATATTCATTTTATCAGACTTTTGGCCCATCATCGTCCTGATGCAGAGCCACATTTGGGATATAAACCAGATCACATAAATTGCCAAAAAAATTACAATTCCATTAAGTACTTAAAATTAAAAAAAAGTAATGCTAAAACGAGCAAAAAAAGAAGCGAATTGCTGCAACGATCGACGTAGCATAAGACCACTCATTAGTATGTTTATAAAATTACCCCCGGTTCATTTTCTTTCCCTTGTCATCTCTCACACTTCCATTTTCTGGTTCATTTTCTTTCCTTTTTCATCTCTCATGACCGATCTGCTCTCTCTCACTCTCTCTCTCGCCACCTCGACTCTATCTCTCACCGTCTTTCACTTCGACGCGGTCGCTCTGGCCGCCGGCCAACACCTCTAGCTGTTTTCTTCTCGTGACTAAGGGAGAGGGTGGAGAAGGCCAAGGAAGAGAGATTGGCCGATGGGTTTTCTCAAATCTGATTTTTTTCTTTTTCTTTTTAGATTTTTTAGTTAAAGGAGTCAAATCTGGATTAACAACCTGAAGAAACCCAAAAGTTATTTTTTAAAGAAAATCCAATTAAAAATCACATGTTCTCATCAAATAGTTGCTTGCTCGTTTCTTGGGTATTTTATTTTTAGGTATGGACTTATTTTTATTTGAGTAATGCTATTTGGCTCACCCAAGTAGCACAACTGCCACGTCATTAAAAAAAATTACCCTAAATAATTCTCCTTCTCCTTACTAGTCTCTCTTCCTCGGCGTACACCATAATCCCAAACTAGAAAAAAAAACTCCTTTGACAAACCATCCTCCCTCACCCGACAAACCCTCCTCAACGACACGCTTCCGACGACAGCGCCTCTGACAACTCACTCCTCTTTTTAAGTTTTCTAATCTAATAAACTTAGAAACCCTAATTGATTGTTGTTGTTGTTCCTGTGTATCAGAGGGACATGCTTGGTTAGGCATGTTTCACATGTTTCACATGTTTCTGATAATGTGCAGGGTTTTACGAGAAATTGGCAATTGGGTCTGCTGTGGGTTAGGGTTTTAGTTTCTAATCTCTGCAAAATTGAGGTCCGATTGTAGGATCTGGGTGTTTCATTTTGGCATCATAATTTATACTTCTTTTTTTATTGTGTTTTTTTGTGCTCTTTTGATAAATGGAAAATGAATTACTATCATCTAGAGTTATCACACCGGTCACTGCGTTTGATGTCTTTTTTTGCTTTTGTTTTGTCATTTTTTGTTTCAGTTTTCCATTTCTTCTAATTTCATTTTCGTGTTTCTATTTGGTTGCCGAGAAAATGAAGGAAAGTGAGAAAAAAAACCAAAAATGCTTCATAGTACTTCTTTGAAATTCAAAGTTTGAATAGTTGAAGTGACGATAATAGCAATTAAAAACTTGTAGTTTTTATTACACTGAAAAAAACGTGATTTTGTAGGACTCAAGTCATGATTATGCTCAAGATTAACAAATAAAATAGTGAAAACTCCTTCAGCATTAACCATACAATTGATTCTAGCCTTACAATCAGTTTTTTTTTATGGCCTTAGATTAAAAACATTTTTTCCTTTGGATTTATACACACCTTCTCTACTACACGAAATAGTATAATACACCAGGTTCCCATCATCATCTTTCTTCCCACTTTTTCTCTTAATACCGAATCCCATTTCACGAGCATACTGAAGATAAAAATTGTAAGCTTCTTCTTCTGATTTGAAGACCATACCTGGCTTCGGAATCAATTCATAATAAGGTTCCGATAATGGAGGCTCATCACTTCGTGGCTCATCACTTTGAGAAAAAAACTCCATTACCTATAACAAAAGGTTACAAGATTGTTGTAATTTCATAACCATAACGTGCAACAAAAAATGGTTCTTTATTAAAAGGATAACATAAATAACATAACCATGTGTCTGTACAATCTTCTCAATTAAATAATTTCAAAGCGTTTTAATGAAGCTATTAAAAATCATGATACAGACACATCAGAAGCAAATAAATTCCAAACACCAGAAGATATATGGTAAACAACATAAAGCAGTCAGCAACTACAGAGACATCACCTATTGAAATCATTTCATCAAGAGAGTAGCTAATTCTCTTGAATATCTAGTTTTAAAAAAAAGAGACTACAATGCAATCGAAGAACCAAAAATGTGACGACTCTGCTGCTACAGTAATCCAAAATGAAAAAAACACAATAAAAAAAGAAGTATAAATTATGATGCCAAAATGAAACACCCACATCCTACAATTGGACCTCAATTTTGCAGAGATTAGAAGCTAAAACCCTAACCCACAGCAGACCCAATTGCTAATTTCCCGTAAAACCCTACACATTATCAGAAACATGTGAAACATGCCTAACCAAGCATGTCCCTCTGATACACAGGAACAACAACAACAATCAATTAGGGTTTCTAAGTTTATTAGATTAGAAAACTTACCAAGAGGAGTGAGTCGTTGGAGGTGTGTCGTCAGAGGAGAAGCAGCGCGGTGAGGGAGAGAGAGTGGAGAAGGTACCGTCGTCGTCGTCGTCGTCGGAGGCGGTGTCGTCGGAGGAGAAGGAGGAGGCGGGGCCGGAGGAGGAGGGTTTATGTCAAAGGAGGAGGGGGGTTTGTCGGGTGAGGGAGGAGGGTTTGTCGAAGGATTTTTTTTTCCTGGTTTGGGATTATGATGTACGCCGAGGAAGAAAGACTGGTAAGGAGAAGGAGAATTATTTGGGGCAATTTTTTTTTAATGACATAGCAGCTGCCACGTTAAGTGTGCTACTTAGATGTACTATTTGGGTGAGCCAAATAGCATTACTTTTTTTTATTTACGTTGATCTATAATAGATGAGGATTTGACTTTTGATGAAAACCCAATTCTTCAATCTTCAATCTACTGTCAGATTTGATGAGAAATGAGAAATTAGATATTGAAGATGAGGTCAAAAGTGTAGTGATGGAAGTTGGAGCAAAGGATTGTCATGATGATAGACGCAGAGATGATGAGGATGTTTTGGAATTAAATTTAGTCTCTTTTGGAACAATGGATATTGAAGAAGAGGGATGAGAAAGATTGGAACAATGAATCTAGAAAAAATATCTAGGAAGGGGAGTGTGTGGGTGAGGACGAGAACGATTTGAGAGTGTGAGAGAGGGGAGAAGAAAATGAACCAGAAAATGGAAGCGTGAGAGATGACAAGGGAAAGAAAATGAACCAGGGGCAATTTTGTACAAATACTATGAGTGGTTTTATGCCACGTCGGTCGCTGCCGCAATTCTCTTCTTTCTTTCCCGAGGTAATAGCAAAAAGGGTTCGTATTATTTTTTTAAACAGAAACCTCCCGTCTTTTAAAAACTCGAGCCAACCTCCACTGTATTAACAGACCGTTAATATTGACATTTAGTAGCCGTTGACTTTAATGAAAAAATTCACAAAAAATGTAAACATACTTTAAAAAAAAAAATTAACCTAAAAAGTTAGAAAATGTTAAAATTTACAAAAAAAAATGTAAACATTCCAAAAAAAAATACATAAATTCACAAAAAAATGTAAAAATTTATGCGGGCTACTCTCTCACTTCCAATAAAATACAACCGGATCTAGTATGAGTTGGCGATCAAAACATATATGGATTTAACCAGTCTCTCATATTCGAGTCTATGAATAAAAAAATTATGTTGTAAAAATATTATTTCTTTATCTCAATCATACTTGAATGAAATTAATTTTTTATCTCAAAAAAATAAAAAATACATTCGAAGAGGAAAGAAAAGAATAAAAATAAAGATTACATCTTGGTTCAATGTTTGATTACGTGTACAAACATGAGCTTTGATTTCAAAGAAGGAAGGAAAAAAGATGACCCATTCTCTCGTTGTCTTTAAGCTATGTATAGTTAGTTACAAATGAGCTCAGGTAGTACTTGGACAAAAGTTTGCTCTTTGTGCCACGACTCAGGTTGCGGTGTCAAAAATGACGCTCACTCTCGCCCATCCCCTGCTCACTTCCGTTTGCTATAAAAAGGAGTTGATGGCAGTGGAACAAGGCGCACACACACTCTCAATATAACACAATAGCTTATTTCTAACCATCAATTATGGAATCCAAGAAGATGATGATTGTGCTCATTGCCACCTTTGCTCTCGCAGCATTTGCATCTGCTGCAATCGAGAAAGATGTGATTACTGCGGATGCCATTAACGCTCTCTCTAAGAGCAACAAGTTCCCAAACGAAGTCATGAACGCTCTTTCTAACACCAAGACCATGGTCCCTAATTTGTTCCTAGCCGAGACATTCCTCAAGCCCAATGCCGCCCACACCAATGCTATTCCCTGTGGTGAAAGCTGCGTGCATATTCCTTGCTTCACCAAAGCTATCGGGTGCAGCTGCAGAACCAAAGTTTGCTACAGAGGTTAATCTATTAATGCTCGTAAGCTTAAACCATGGCGCCCGTGATCTCTTGAGTTGTTATCTCGTACTTTTCTATATCGTTTGTTTACTTCATTACTGTTTCGTTGTTGTAATAAACCATGTCTGCTTGCACCGCTAAAATGGTTTGTCCGGCGCATAATGGTCCCAAATGTCGTTTCCGACTTAAATAAATAAAACTTTAATTAGAAATTTTCATGTCTTGCATTTTAATTTTAATATAAAAGAATAGTTACGGAATGAAAGTTTAGTTTCATAACTTTTTCATTTCAAAAAAAACAATTAAACAACTCTACATTAATTCCTGATTTTTTTACATGAAAGCTTTAATTATTTTTTCATCGACAATATTCAAACTAATAAATAAAATTATCTTTTGATATCAAGTTTCACAAATATTGTATAACAAATTCTTATAAAACCAAAACAATTTTTTTTAAAGTCCTTTGCCCTTTTCTTTGGGGCTTCGTTTGTTGTTGAGAACGTTTGTCGCACTGCTATTGAAGCAGTGTCTTGTAATCTTCAGTCATGTTCTTCATGACAATTCATTTCAATATAACTTTCTGCTGATTAAAAAAAAAAAAAAAAAAAAAAATAATTCATCACGGAAAAAAAGTTTGCTATAAGCTTTTGAATAATTACTAGCTATATACTTAATATATATATATTAATTTTATTTGATTTCTTATTAAAATACAAAAAATAATAATTTAAAATGATAACCCAAAATACGTTGTAGTTATTGATAGGAAGCTTATCCTATAGATAACTCTCGCGTATTTTTTATTATAGTCAGTCGATAATCGTGTACTAATCTTATCTCAAATACTTGTCGCATTATTATTAATGAGCATTCTCATCGATAATCAACGCCCCAATTTTATTACTTTTATAGAAATTTTGTAGTTTTAATCCACGCAACGGGATTAAGCTCTGGAATTAATGTTCTTTGTGGACTTAATTTGATCTGGTAATGCATATCATTGCCTCACTGGTAAAAGTTATTTATTCTTAAAGGATGCTCGTATACGAGTATGTTGACAACGGGAACCTAGAACAGTGGCTTCATGGAGATGTTGGCCCTTGCAGTCCGCTTACATGGGAGGCTCGCATGAATATAGTAATTGGAACAGCAAAAGGGTGAGCATTGGAGTGAACAAGATTTTACTACTAAGAGATTCATTTATTTTAAAGGGAGTTGCTGTCAGTAACTAAAGTCGACTAAATCATGTAGGCTAACATACTTGCACGAGGGGCTTGAGCCAAAGGTTGTTCACCGTGACGTCAAATCTAGCAACATTTTGCTTGATAAGCAGTGGAATGCAAAAGTGTCTGACTTTGGCCTTGCAAAACTCCTGGGCTCGGAGCATAGTTATGTGACAACTCGTGTGATGGGAACATTTGGGTAAGTGAGTCAAACCTCTCAATGCAATTAATACCATAAACTTATCAAAAATCACACCTTGTAACGTTACCATGACTTTCATCCTGCAGAACCAAGTAACCAACATATACTCTTCTATTTTACAGGTATGTTGCCCCAGAATATGCCAGTACTGGAATGTTGAATGAAAGAAGTGATGTATATAGCTTTGGAATTCTTCTTATGGAAATACTTTCTGGAAGAAATCCAGTTGATTATAGTCGTCCTGCAGGAGAGGTTTGTTTTGAGTTGCAAAGTCAGATCAATACCTTCAGCATTGTTTTTCTTCCTATCTTGATAGTCATTGGTTCGTCTAACTTCCAGGTGAACCTCGTTGAATGGCTTAAAACAATGGTTTCAAATAGGGATCCTGAGGGTATTTTGGATCCCAGGTTGCCTGAGAAGCCTTCTTCAAGGGCACTGAAGCGGGCTCTCTTAGTTGCTTTACGTTGCGTGGATCCAAATGCCCAAAAGAGGCCGAAAATGGGACATGTGATACATATGCTTGACGGACAGTGTGTGCGACTTTCCCTGGCAAAAAAAAGAAATAGAAATTCAGGGGATTTATATTTCTCTAAAATTAATATTTCTGAACTATTAAAGATAGTGTGATGGAATTTCTGTTCACAAAATTGCGACTGAAACTTTTGTTGCAAATTATGAATCCTTTTTACGAACCTTTCTATCGAAACGTTTTCCAATTTTGAATTTTTTTCAACGGAAATCATTTTCAATGATTTTCCCTCCATATCATGTTGAAAACTTTTTTCATCAAGTATTTTTGTAGAAAAAATTTCCTTTCGATGAACCATTTTGCGACGGCAAATTCCATCGCAAAAGTACTTAATTTCTGATGGAATTTGGTCATTTTGTGACCGAAGTTTCCGTCGCTAAATGACAATTTTTTTTCTTCATTTTTTGTAGTGCTAGAAGCCTTTTGATAAATGTAATCTTTTTTTTCCAACAAAAATTAAGTTATCGACGAGAATACCTGTCGATTTTATTATTGACAAGCAACATTTTGGCGCCAAAATTGGTGCGTTGATTATCAATGAGAACGCTCGTTAATAATAATGCGACTAATATTTGAGATAAGATTAGTATAAGATTATCGACTGACTATACTAAACTTCCCGTCAATAATTACCACGTATTTTGGGTTATCATTTTAAAATATTATTTTTTGTATTTTAATAAGAAATCAAATAAAATTTATATATATATATATATAATCTATATCTATACTATATAAAAAGCACGAAGGAGCTTATTTTCTTAAATTACTATTATATCCTTTAATTATTAAAAAATTTAAGGGTGTAATAGACTTTTAATTTTTATAAAATCACCTACAATATATCTATTATTCAACCACTTATTTAATTAATTAACCTACCTATTATTAAAATTGAATAAATCTATTACTCAATCACTTATTTAATTAATTAATCTACTTATTAAATCCATTGATTATTTAATTAATTAACGTACCTATTAAACCCTAAACTACAAAGCATCGCCAACAAAATTACAAAACTAATAACTCCACTCTTTTATATTTATTCAGTTCAGATTCACTCCTTTCTGTTTTATCAAAAAAAAATCCATTTTCAAGATTACCTACAATATATCTATTATTCAACCACTTATTTAATTAATTAACCTACCTATTATTAAAATTGAATAAATCTACTTATTAAATCTATTGATTATTTAATTAATTAACCTACCTATTAAGCCTTAAACTACAAAGCATCACCAACGAAATTATAAAACTAATAACTCCACTCTTCTGTATTTATTCAGTTCAGATTCACTTTTCTTTCCGTTTTATCAATTTTTTTTCCTTTTTCAAGACTAGAGTGAATTCTATTTGGGTTTACATCATTTGGTGTAAAGTATGAAAAAGAACTTGCTTCATCGAGGAAAGGAGTTTATACATTTAAAGCTCAAGGTCAGGCATACCACAATCTTCCTGGATTGGTGCCCGCAGAGAATAATCCAGTGTATTTTCAACTTTATTTTTATGATACTGATAATGAGCTACACAACAGGATGAGAATTATGGAGAATGTTAACTTGAATGAAAGCATTATGAATAAATTGATCAAGGTTTTGGAAAACAACCCATATGCTAAATTTTTGAAAGGCTTCAAAAATATTTCCTCACTTGACGATTTACAAATCCATATCAACACAGGTGTTAATATTGATCAAAGAGTTTATAACCCGCCTTCTGTTGATCAAGTTGCTGCTATATGAATTGAAGGAAATAATTCTAATGTTCAATTTGAAAGAGATATAGTTGTTCATGCACATTCGAGACAACGCCACAGAATTAAACATTACTTTAGCTGTTATGATCCTCTCCAATACCCACTTTTATGCCCTAAAGGAGAAGTTGGTTGGCATTAGAATATTTTCAAACAATGCAAAAGGTCTTCCAATATTAATACAAAAACTACAGAAGACTTTCCTCTGCAGAAAATATTTTTGATCAAGAAACAGAATGTAAGCTTTTAATTAATACGATATTATTTCAATTTTTAGCTCTATTTTTTTTCATGTGTCTTTTAGAATTTTCACATGATATTTTTAACATATAGGTGTGCATAGACCTACAATATCAAAAGTATCGTGTAGAGAGTACTATTGTTACAACCTTCAAATTAGAGCTTTTATACAATCGATACTTTTACTATCTGGTAGACTATTCCAACAATATGTTGTAGACATGTACATTAAATTGGAGACTACCAGATTTGATTTCTTCCGTCATCAGGAAGCAAAAATCCGATCTGAATTGTACCACGGAATTGCTGATAGTGTCATGTCAGGAGAAACTAGAGGAAATGAAGTGGGAAAAAGGTTAATCCTTCTTGCCTCTTTTGTTGGAGGGCCACGAGATATGCGACGATGATACCTTGATTCGATATCATTGGTCCAACATCTTGGAAAGCCTGATTTGTTTATTACTATGACATGCAATCCATATTGGAAAGAGATTCAAGATCAGCTTACAGAGGGGAACTTGCATAGGACCTTCCTAATTTAGTTGTGAGGATTTTTCGAGTAAAAGTTCAAGATCTCAAAGATCAAGCTATTAAGAAACAAGTATTTGGAAAAGTAGTTGCACATGTTCATGTTATTGAATTTCATAAAAGGGGAATGTCACACGTTCATATGTTAGTCATACTCGAAGAAGGTTTCAAAATTGTTTGTTCTGATCAGTTTGATAAATTTGTTTGTGCTGAAATACCAGATGAGGATGAAGAACCTCTACTTTTTCAATTAGTGACCAAACATATGATGCATGATCCATGTGGAGAAAGTAATAAAAAATGCGGTTGTATGGAAAATGAAAAATGCAGATTTCACTATCCACGAGGTTTTTCTTCTACAACTATTGCTGGAAAAGATGGTTATCCAATATATCAAAGAAGAGACAATTAGCAAAAAATAATTAAGAAGAACAAAGAGCTTGATAGCCGATGGGTAGTGCCGTATAACTCTTACTTGCTTACAAGATATGGTTGCTACATAAATGTTGAGATCTGCTCCAGCATTAAATCAGTGAAGTATTTTTATAAGTACGTATACAAAGGGCATGATAAAATATCTGTATACATTGCATCAAATGATGGGAATAATTTGGTTGATGAGATAGAACAATTTCAAGATGGGAGATTTGTCTCTCCACAAGAAACTGCATGGAGGATATATGAATTCAATTTAAATGAGATGAATCCTCCGATGATAAATTTGCAATTACATTTGCCTAATAAACAGGCTGTCTATTATTGGGATAATCAAAATTTGCAAGAAGTGGTACTTTGGGAGCATGTATCAAAGACAATGCTTACAGAATTCTTTACAATATGTTCTGAGAATCCAAATGCAAGACAATATTTATACAAGCAAGAAAAAAACTTTATTCTTAAAATTTTATTTCTTTGCTTATTTATTTTCCAATGTCAGTATTAGTATATATATTATATTGTTTATTTATATTTATAGATATAGTACATTAATTAATGTTCCAATATGATATCATTCACATAATTATTTCTTATATTTTTACTACAGGAAATTTCCTGTGCATTTTGTCTGGAAATCTAAAGAAAAAGCATGGAAAAAAGAGAATCAACGAGGGGTGTGATTGGTCGTGTAAATACTGCAAATCTAAAAGAAGGAGAAAGGTATTTTCTAAGGTTATTATTGAATCATATTAGAGGACCAAAGTCTTTTGAAGATTTATTGACGGTAAATGAAGTTATATGCAAAACATTCAAACAATCAGCACAAAAGAGAGGATTTTTTGAATCTGACGAGAGTATATCAGCGTGTCTAAGTGAATCCCTATCCCCCTTGATGTTATTAACTATGAATTCATGGACTTTCAAGATCTTCCTCATTGTGACCAAAGCAAACGAATTGGTAAGCAACTAAATTTTAAAAATGTTGTAATCATTATTTTAAATTGATAATTCATATTCTACTTTCAATTATTTTAATGACAAATATTATTGATTTCGTTATTAGCGCAAAACCATTCAATGGAAAATTTTGAGAAATTCTATTAATGGACAAAATGTAATATATTTATTTACTAATGTTCAATTACAGTTTTCCTTATATATAAAATCAAATAATTACAATTTTGTTTAACAATACTTAAAATTTTAAAATTATAGGTGAAGAGTTGAAATTGATCTTGTGTGGAGACTTAACTGAAAAGGAATGAGAAGCCCTTTATGAAATAAAAGAGAAAAATTCTATCATTATTTTATCAAACGGAATGACATCAAAATATCAAGGTATGTCTATAAAATATAAATTCGAGTCAATTGTTATCTAATAATAATAAAAATGCAATTGCTCAAATTGGAAATTTTACAAGTATCAACTACAAGAACGACAATAGTGATGATTAATCCCATAAAATATGAAGCAGATGAAATCCGACAATGGTAAGAATATATATATTAAATATAATATAAGATTATTTTACCATTATCCATTGTTTAAGTTAATATTTTTTCCATTTAACTTTACAAATATTTATAAATCACAGATTGACCTATACTCAACAAGAAGATACCCAGAAGATAATCAAATCATCTTCAAAGAGAATGGACAATGCGAGCAAAGCAACTGTAGAACAAATTGCTAACAAAATTTCATCATCAAAACAACAGGTACCAACCATAAAGCAAAATAATTAGTTATGAGCATAACTGAAAAAACTAACATTAACTCTTATTATTTCTGCGCAGTCTTTCTACGTCCTAACAACAACTATTATCAAAGTGATCAATAAAAGACAACCTTGGTATGAATCATGTAAAAAGTACTGGAAAAAGAATTTGACATGGGTGAGGGTCAAGCAACATGCGACAGGTGTAACAATTGCATTGAGACAATTCCAAGGTAATTCCAAACAAATTAAAAATTTAATTATTTTAAACGTAAAACAAGATGATTAAGACTCAACTTATAATTTTAGATGCATGCTGAGGTTACAAGTTAATGATGGTGAGAATGAAGCAACAATTTTTTTTTTGACGAGACAGAAACACTAATTGGTTGTGACATCAAGAAATACAAAGAATCAGTTGATGACAAGGTAATTCTTTTGGAATAGTGATACTAAAGTTATTTTATTGCAGAAAAAAATACTAATATTATTCTCAATGTAACAGGAAAAAGAGAAGTCGTCACACTATAGAAAAATGATATCCTGTAAGGAGAAGGAATTTGATTTCTTAGTCAAGGTCAGCAAAAAAAAAAAGAGCGAACGACAGAGGAATATACTTATCGCTGAAAAGGTTCATGCAACTAAAAAGAGGACACCAACTAAAGAAGAAATTGATGAAGACGAGGAGTTATTAGCGGTAGTTTAAAAAACGAGCCAACAAAAGAAACTTCAAATGAATAATGCAACTGAAAAAAAATGTGAACAATACGACAAAGATGAAAGCAAGAATAACAAGATGATAAAAAAAGGAAGGCGAATCAAGAAAATCAAAGAAGAAGATGATCAACAACAAGCTAAAAAATTAGCCAAGCCGAAAAAGAAAAGAGACAAAAAAATAAGATGAGGAAGTAATTATTTTACCCACACCGATGCTCATTGACGAAAAAGCCGAAGGCAAAAAAGAGACAAGGAAGTGAACAATACTCAAGAACAAGAAATTTGATAAATTATATGAGTATGAGCCCCTAATGAAAAAGATCAAGCAAGAAAAATTGTAAAAAAGATTTATAATTAATAATTATTATTAGTATGCTTAACAATTTATATGGTTGGTTATAATACTTTAGTACAATATTTAAATACTATTAAGCTATATTATCTATTAATAATTATTATTAGTATGCTTAATAATTTATATGTTCGGTTATATTGTTTTAGAACAATATTTAAATAGTGGCATTATCTATTTCAAATGACCAAAATTAATTTATAAACAATATCTAAATTAAATAATTTAATTTCATATTAAAAATTGCCGCATGTGCCCAAACTATCTAGTTATATATTAAGTATATAGCTAGTAATTATTCAAAAGCTTATAGCAAACTTTTTTTCCGTGATGAATTATTAACTTTAAAAAAAAAGTTTGTTTTGGTTTTGTCGATGAAAAAAAATTATTCAAAAGATAATTTTATTTATTAGTTTGAATATTGTCGATGAAAAAATAATTAAAGCTTTCATGTAAACAAATCAGGAATTAATGTAGAGTTATTTAATTGTTTTTTTTAAATGAAAAAGTTATGAAATTAAACTTTCATTCCATAACTATTCTTTTATATTAAAATTAAAATGCAAGACATGAAAATTTCTAATTAAAGTTTTATTTATTTAAGTCGGAAACGACATTTGGGACCATTATCCGCCGGACAAACCATTTTAGCGGTGCAAGCAGACATGGTTTATTACAACAACGAAACAGTAATGAAGGTAAACAAACGATATAGAAAAGTACGAGATAACAACTCAAGAGATCACGGGCGCCATGGTTTAAGCTTACGAGGATTAATAGATTAACCTCTGTAGCAAACTTTGGTTCTGCAGCTGCACCCGATAGCTTTGGTGAAGCAAGGAATATGCACGCAGCTTTCACCACAGGGAATAGCATTGGTGTGGGCGTCATTGGGCTTGAGGAATGTCTCGGCTAGGAACAAATTAGGGACCATGGTCTTGGTGTTAGAAAGAGCGTTCATGACTTCGTTTGGGAACTTGTTGCTCTTAGAGAGAGCGTTAATGGCATCCGCAGTAATCACATCTTTCTCGATTGCAGCAGATGCAAATGCTGCGAGAGCAAAGGTGGCAATGAGCACAATCATCATCTTCTTGGATTCCATAATTGATGGTTAGAAATAAGGTATTGTGTTATATTGAGAGTGTGTGTGTGCCTTGTTCCACTGCCATCAACTCCTTTTTATAGCAAACGGAAGTGAGCAGGGGATGGGCGAGAGTGAGCGCCATTTTTGACACCGCAACCTGAGTCGTGGCACAAAGAGCAAACTTCTGTCCAAGTACTACCTGAGCTCATTTGTAACTAACTATATATAGCTTAAAGACAACGAGAGAATGGGTCATCTTTTTTCCTTCCTTCTTTGAAACCAAAGCTTATTTTTTTAAGGAAGAGTGTACACGTAATCAAACATTGAACCAAGAGGTAATCTTTATTTTTATTCTTTTCTTTCCTCTTCGAATGTATTTTTTATTTTTTTAGATAGAAAATTAATTTTATTCGAGTATGATTGAGATAAAGAAAATATATTTTTACAACATAATTTTCTTTATTCATAGACTCAAATGTGAGAGACTGGTTAAATCCATTAATGATCTTACCGCTTATGTAATCCTTATCTTACTAAGTAGTAGTGAACATTATAATGAAAGTTACCTTTATAGTCACATTTGTGATCAAAGCAGAAATTGTAGTGAAAATAAGAGTTTCGGTCTAAGAACTGGCACAAATAGTATCGATTTAACTCTAAGAGAAAGTTCTAATGATCTTGATGTAACTAAAAAATATAGACATTTGTGGGTTCAATGTGAAATTTGTTATGGATTAAATTATAAGAAATTTTTGAAATCACGAATGGATATTTGTGAACAATGTTGATATCATTTGAAAATGAGTAGTTCAGATAGAATTGAACTTTCGATTGATCCAGGCATGTGAAATCCTATTGATGAAGACATGCTATCTCTGAATCCCATTGAATTTCATTCGGAGGAAGAACCTTATAAAGATCGTATTGATTCTTATCAAAAAAAGACAGGATTAACTGAGGCTATTCAAAAAGGTATAGGCCAACTCAACGACATTCCCGTAGCAATTGGGGTTATGGACTTTCAGTTTATGGGGGGTAGTATGGGATCCGTAGTAGGCGAGAAAATCACTCGTTTGATCGAGTATGCTGCCAATAAACTTTTACCTCTTATTCTAGTGTGTGCCTCTAGAGGGGCACGAATGCAAAAAGGAAGTTTGAGCTTGATGCAAATGGCTAAAATATCTTCTGCTTTATATGATTATCAATCGAATAAAAAGTTATTTTATATATCAATTCTTACATCTCCTACGACTAGCGAGGTGACTGCTAGTTTTGCTATGTTGGGGGATATCATTATTGTTGAACCGAACGACTATATTGCATTTGCACGTAAAAGTGTAATTGAACAAACATTGAATAAAACAGTACCTGATGGTTCACAAGCGGCTGAATTTTTATTCCATAAGGGCTTATTCGATCTAATTGTACCACGTAATTCATTAAAAAGTGTTCTGAATGAATTATTTCAGCTTCACCCGTTCTTTCCTTTGAATCATAACTCAAGTATAGCTTTAAGTTAATTAAATGAATTCTATTTTTTGGGTTCTAGTGAACAAGTGTTTGTTTATCGATTTATAAAAAAAAATTTGAAAAAATCCAACGAATGGTTTTTTGTCACATAAAAAGAATTTGTAGAATTGTAGAAAGAATCATGTAGATAATTACTGATATTCTTGATTACTAAGTAGGAAATGAAACCTCTATCAACTAGCAACATGCTAAAAGAACGAAATTATTTTTTCCGCGAAATTCAATTGGGTAATGAAAATAATAAATAAAAAAATTTCATCTTATTTTCTTACCTTCGGATTATAACGAAATTTTCGAGAATTTACAATTTATTTGCATTTATAAGTGGAAGAAACTCTTTATTACAATTACATTACTTTATTAAAATTAAAGTTATAAAACAAGAAAAAGATATTAAAGAATAACAAAGAAAAAAAGAAGTGGAAGTCGATTATCATTTATATCTATATATTTCATCTAGAAAACTGAATAAGCTCATTTAATTAGTTCTAGATTCCTTGCACTTTCATTCTATATACTTATTTAATACTCCGTCTTCTAAAAGATGTCACTTTCCTACGGATTTTTACTGTTCATAATAATTGTCATTTTGCCTCTTCGGGCTCACATTTTTTTGCCTCTTCGGTCCCATATTTTGTGTACTATTGAAGGATGTGTTGGCTAGTTATTGAACAAAAAATCAATGTTCGATTTGAAACCAAAAAAAAAAAAAAAATAAGAAAGAAAGGAGCATTACAAGCTCCCTCTGTTCCAAAACAACATGTTTTGGAAGATAGAGGGAGTACTTAAACTTAGATTCATTTCGATATACTAAAATTATACTATATTAGATATACTATATACGAATTAGAATACGAATTGTAATAATTAGAAGATATCTTTCTCTTTTTAACAATAATAATATAGAATATAGTAAGTAAAAATATTAATATAACAATAAATAACATATACAAATATTCAATCGGGGTGCCAAGCCTATGACAATTCTCAACAATTTACCCTCTATTTTTGTGCCTTTAGTAGGCTTAGTCATTCCGGCAATTGCAATGGCTTCCTTATCTCTTCATGTTAAAAAAACAAGATTTTTTAGATTCGATGAAAGAAAGTTTTACTTATTTTTTCAAGACCTATACTTGAATCATAACAGAGATATCCGTTTGTTGCTACCCAATTTTTGACTTTTAATTTTTCATCATCAAATATTTTTCTCATTTCAAGCATCAATTTTCTTAAAATCATAAGTCAGTTTATTTTCGTCCAACTGATATTTATTTTTACACCTCGTGTTATTTAAATTTTATTTCACCACTTGTTCGCATTTTTATCACTTTTCCAGTTCGAACTCGTATCAGTTCCGAGTAAAATTCTCGAAACCAAGGGTCGAATAATTTCTCTCATTAGCTACTTATTTTCTATTATTTTTCTAACTCGCGCTATCTCTTGGCGCTTCGTTCAAATTTTCATTTTTCATGTTCGAACTTTTGTCATTTAGAAATGATTTTTTAGCCAGCGATACGACGAACTTTTCGTCGCTTACTGTATGCTAATCATTGCAGCTTATTTTATTATACGTTTTAACATTTTTGTTTCGAGTTTATATTCATTTTCTCGCAAAATTGCTCATACCGTCGCCTTGAACTGAATAATTAAATAATAAATCAAACTTTTCATCTCTACCATTGATCTAGTTGACTTTTGAAAGTCAACCAAGATCAATGGCCCTCATATTTTCCACGTAGGCATGCATGTTTTCTATTTAGTTCATGCACGAACCCATTTCTCCTCCTTTCTCCTCGTCTCTTCGCCTCGATCGTCGTCCCTACGCGACCAGCAACCTCGAATCTCCCAGCCAACCTCAGCCACACAACCACTACAACACTGCTCCTCCCTTGCTCCCCAAGTCAACCTCGTGCACACACATTTTTCTTCGCCAAACTCACGCGATTATCGGCTATAAATAGCTAGCTCCCTCCCTCATTTTTCCTTGCCAATTCACGAACAATCTCTCCCTCTCTAGCACTGCTCTCTATCACGAGCAACTGCTTACTTCAACCCTTTGGTTGAAGTTACTCCAGTTTAAAGTTTAGTTGTTTTTAAGCTTTTATATGCGTTTTCTTTCAAAAAATATTTGTTCGTGTTTTTGATGAAAACAATGGCCTTTTCACTTTCAAATAATTTTTATTCAATCTCTAGCATAATTTCAATGCTTTAATTCGCTCAATCTCTGGCCATTTTGAGCCAATTTTGAGTTTTTCATTTAATTCGGTTTAATTCGTTTTTATTTAATAACTTGTTGTTTTAATTGAATTTGAATGCTGTAATTATACCATTAAATTCCTGTGGTAATGCTGATAATTTTCGTATGAAATACGTCAGAAACGGAGCGCGTTCACCGGACCTTGGTCGCCGGCAGTAGCGCCGGCGACTCAAGGACAGGGACGATGAACAGGGAGCAACGACTCCCTGTTTCCAAATGTTTGGGCCACGCTGGCCCAAACCAAGCAGAGGCGCGCTACGCGCGCCTGAGGAGAAGAGACGCTGGGCCAAAGGCCCAGCGCGTGAAAGGTTGGGCTGCCCCAACCAGCCCATTAGCTGGGCTGCTTCAACCCAGCTGTGGGCCTCAGTCTGGTAGGCCCACTCTGGGCCCAGCGGGCCGAGACCATTTTTTTGTCCCGTCGTTTTTTTCGTGCCATCGCCATTTTGTACTATTTATTTATTTTTCACGCATTTATACTATTTATTTATTTTTCGCACTTGTACTATTTATTTACTTTTGCATTTGTACTTTATATTTATTTTCACTTGCACTGTTTATTTATTTCTGCACCCGTACCGTTTATTTATTTCTCAAGTTCTTATATGCTTGTTTATTTTTCGCCCGCTTTGCATGTTTAGATAATTTTTCTGTTCATCCGAATAAATCTTTTTCGCCTGCGAACAATAATGGTCAAATATTTAATTATTCAACGCTATCCTTTCCTCGTGCCTCAAAAGGATGAAGTTGCCCATACCTTTCACAAGTAAATATTTCTTGCCCTTTTATTTATTTCACTCTTTTTTTTCACATATATAATCGCATGCATGAATATGTAGAAGTATTAAAATTTAATCTATTGGGCATGATCACATAAATTAGGACTTTTATTTTTCAAGCATGATTTTAAAACACCGCTTCATCCGGTAACCTTTTTAGGATGTGACTCGGGTGCCTAACACCTTCCCGAGTCCATAATACGACCCCGAACCGCTGTTCTCGGGTTTAGACCCTTTTTGCCTTAGCTTTTTATTTTATTTTCTGCCATGTTCTCAAACAATAGGTTCCCTAAACCTACAAACAAAATAGGGTGGCGACTTCATTGCATAATGTGAGATGTGTCCGATTTCATCTAGTCCCAAACCAGCGTCGCATTAGGAAATTCCAAAAAGGGGATGCGACAGTTTGGCGACTTCACTGGGGACCAATAAGGTCGGAGCCGGAATTTTTTTAAGGTGTTTGTTTTATTATTTGCTTCGATAAATTGTTTAATTTTTTTTCTCATATGATTTCTTTCGTACATAATTGCTATGATAAATTGTTGTATTATCACATGATTTTTTATTCGCTTTGATAAATTGCTTATACCTGATTTGTTGCAATGTGTTACTTGCTTTGATAAACTGTCATTGCATATGCATATCTATGCATAATCCCTATCGCCGGGCATCACCAAATAGGATTAGGTCGGTAGTAGTGAAGTCCTGGGGCCCACGCTCTGGTAAGCTTTCACGAACCCACACTCGGACTTGAACCCCTAAATGGGTTGAACGCCCTGGATCCTTTTATGATTCGGTAAGCGCTCTCGTATCCATTTACTAAGGGACCACTTCTATGGTATCGTCCGGGAGCCTTCCAGGCAGAATAGAAATAGTTGGTGTCACCCCAGCATATGCATCATATTTAAATGCGTATATTGTGACTGTGTTTCACTTTTTCCACAACTGATTTCTCAATTTTTTCCACACTTACAACTGATTTCGCAATTTTTCTACATTTACAACTGTTTTCCCATGTTTACAAATTTTTCGTACATTCTTCCACATTTACAAATTTTTCCTCAAATTTTCCACATTTACAAAATTTTCCACAAATTTGTCTTGTTTATAAAATTTTCCATGATTCTTCCACATTTACAATTTTTTTCCGCAAACTTTCCACATTGGAAATCTTTTTCCGCCAACTTTCCATGTCGGTAACTTTTTCCGCAAAATTTCCGTACCGGCAAATTTTTTCTGTAAATTTGTCACATTTACAAGTTTTTCGCAATCTCTCCATATTTGCAAGTTTTTTTTAATGTCTCCATGTTTGCAAAATTTTTCCACAATTTCTCAATATCTAGAAATCTTTCCGCAATTCTTTCACGTGTATAATTTTTTCCGCAACTTTCACACTTCCAATCTTTTCCCACAATTCTTCCACGTATGGAAAACCACGTATGCAATATTTTCGCAATTTTTTTCACGTGTGCAATTTATCCACAAATTGCTCCACGGGTCCGAGTTTTTCCCGTAATTTTTCACATTGATAAAATTTTTCCAAATTTTTTTCCATTTGTGTAAAATTCTCGCAATTTTTCACATGCAAATTCTTTAGCGATTTTTTCATGTTTATAATTTTGTCTTAATTATTTTCGTAATTCTCAATGTTTGTGATTTTTTATGGTGCCTGTATTATTGTTGTTATCGTACTTACCCCTCTATTTCTTTTGCAGTGTGGAGACCTGAGAATGACAGTTCACATACATATTAATTATCACTTATGCTTATAGCTATTTCTTGCCATTTGTTTATTTTTCAAAAAAGCGAATTATTCCTCACAAAATTCACACGACTAGACCGCAAATGTGCCAGGTTGCAGAGCATGGTACGACGAAGGAAACATTGAAAGCAAGGATAGCCAAACTAGAAGAACAGATTTGGGCCACTATGGAAAGGGCTAAACAAGGGACGAGGCAACAATTGATTTTTTGCCCTGTTTTCATCCCATTTTTTGCTCAAACAATGGGGCCAGTCGCTGGTACTTCCGTGCCCCATCATCTCCCGGTTTATGGCAACCCTTTTTCCTTAATCCAAATCCCCTTCAGCTCGCTACATCGGCTGTCCCGATTGCTGCAAACGACCCTATTATTGGCATTGATCCTTCTATGCCCCAATCATTCTCTAGTCAAGGGGTCTAGGAGAAGTGGCACGATCCTTTCGTCAACTTCAACTGACCACAACACATCGCATCGGCTATCTCGAACACTACCATCGCCACCGTCAGACAAGGTGACACACCCCTTTGAGCCTCCACTGACTAGGCCTACTCTTAACCTCGACAAAAAAGGAGGCCCACCCAAAATCTCGGAATTTCCTCTCGCCTTAGGGCCATTTAATCATCCGCTCAAAACCTCAATATTTTTATCCATCTTGGGGTCATTCCATTCAACTCATAAGGCCTAAACCACCAAAAGTCCATCCTCCTGGGGGCATTAGATTCAGTCGCATCTCTCTTATGGTAGCTCTTCTGACAGGATGACCGAACAGAGAACCAGGTTGAGAAGCGATTTGCTATTCTGTAGTAGAAACAACACCTCAAAGGGCACTCTCTAGTAAAGAAGACGTTAGTCCGGTCTCCCGTCAGCTTATCTACAAGTGACCTTCTTCACTGTATATGCCGCAACCTGCACAATGTAGAACATTTGGCCCATCAAGTCAACCGAGAAACTAAAATGATCGCAGGAACCGGGAGCCAGTGCCACCTCTCCCTCTCCCTACAGGGGAAACCTACGAGCATTTTTTGGCGACGGAGCAAATCGAGCCCACTCCAACCTATACGATCTCAATGTAAGATGCGAATACCATACTGAAGCTCAGGGCCACACAAAAAGAAAACTGTTCGCCCTTAAAGGAAATGTTAATCAGAAGGGTTAACCGAAAGACTCTACCCGACCACTGGCTCTTAAATGAACACTCTCCAGGCCCATGGTGGACCCATTCAGCTTATTCAGCAGAAATATCTCCAATATTGTTGTGTATTAGTCAAGCCTACAACTATAAACAAGGGCACTCCATGGGAGACAACCCACATGATTTGTAAACTGGGGGGCAAGCAAGTGGAATGATGGCCAGGAGAAGGCGTCAGGAAGCATCAAAGGTTGAGTGTATTTTTACCGGGGGGCAAGGCGTAGGGAGCGGTAATTCACCATAAAGAGCTCGTTCCGTTCATTCTCCCCTCGCCTTCAGATCACCGTTGTAGCAGGTGCATAGGAACCCTCCTCCTATCAACTCTTGAGCGATCCTCCTCGGGAATTCTCATCATCAAAATATTACTGTCACTAAGTGCCCTTCACAAGCAGTGTCTCATATGGGGGAAGAAATATAACAATGATAGATGTGTGTCCTCCAGGGGTCCCAATCCACATACTTAATGCGTTCCGGCTCGGTGCTACAATGACATTTACGCCCTATATGATCCTCGACTGCAAATTCAAGACTCAACCATGGTCAAATCTTTCATGTTTTGAGTATGATCATCACAACCATTCTCCACAAGATCTTCCCGCATACATGCAGGATGACCATACGGTGAAGATCAATCCTATAATTTATAGGCCAGTAAGCATTGACATGGATGGGATTGCATTCACTTGTTTTATCCGTAATCCCCGGTTACAAAAGTTGAAGCATCGGAGCCTCCCCGCAAAGAAATGACGGGTTAGCTTCCTCAATGGCAACCTGAATCTCCAGCTGACCAAGGGTTCACTTTTGTCACTCCCAACGTTGTTCAAGTCATGCTTCTTGAACAAGCCGTCAAATCAGCCATCGACCTTCCTCAGCATAAAAGACTCCTCCTCGTCCAGAGCAGTCAAGGAGCGAATCAGGAAAGATTTCAAGATAGTTCTTCATTCGCTATGATGAGATGGTCTCTTTGCAGAACATCTTGTAATCGCAAACAACCAGTCTCAAGATTCATTCTGAGCTCATCTCTTCTTGGTAATCGGACCAAGTTCAAGAGTGATTCAGTTGTTTCTAAGGGTGAATCCACATGAGAAGATCGTACAGTCAACTGCTAGCAAGACATTGTCATCCGGTCATCTAAAAGTTATAGTTCGATCATAGAACACTATTCAAGAACTTAATAGCCATCCTCCATAATGCTGTAATTGACTATGATGGAACCGGTAGAAATGTTTGCAGTAATATCATCATCCAATTTGAGTACAGACGATGCTGGATCAAAATCATGAAGTTGATTCCCCGCGAATGAACCTGTCTGATCGTTAGCTGCCGCGTGCTGCACATATCCAGAGAAGTCCACTTTCTTCTCTGCCTCTTTAATTTTTTGTATAATCATTCTGTATTCATTCCCGCACTGGGGGCAATTCTTTTTCATAAAATTCTTGTGAATGGTCATACCCTCACGTTTTTCTATAAAATTGCTAAAAATGTAAAGATTTGTTATAAACTATGAATAAAATTCTTTGAATAAAATCCACACTACCCTCAAATTTTCAAACCTTCCGTAGATTGAGCATGTTCAACATGTTACTGCATCATGGATAACTTGTGCATCCATTCGAAATCATATGACATGCATGATCTCGCCTGCTTGCTCTTATATCTGCAACATGCCCAGACGTAAGCAGTCACAAATATATCCATGTGAGCATTTCAGGCCACCATATTAGTGTAAATGCCTAACTAAGTGCTAGTTAGATTTGCATAATATCCAGGGTACATGCACCATTAGACATGGGATAGCTGTAAAATGATAGGGGACTTTGCTCTTTCTTCCATTATTTTTATTTTTCAATAAAACAATGAGTCGTGCTTGACTGAGATGGCTAACTAGAGGAAGGGTGTACAACGAACTCGGTTCACGTAAGAAGGGATGCGAAAGCTCTAAGGATTATTGATGGTCAGCACTGGAAGAAGGCCGAACAAAACAAGAGACGAAGGCCTCGACCTTAAACCAAAACTGAGGAAAGCAGCTCAAAAACTGTACTTGCTTTGCTTGCTGATGTGTTTTGTGTTCGAATAAATAAAAGAAGGAAAGAAAAAAAAGAAAAAAAGAAAAAGAAAAAAAGAGAAAGAATGAAAAAAAAAAGAAAAAAGAAAAGGAAAAAAGAAGAGAAAAAAAGAGAAAAAGAAAAAAATCAAAAGTATTCAAAGAATACAATGAAACAATAGCAGAAGCAAGTGCAAAAGGGACCCCAGGGTCAGCTCTTAGAAAACTCCATCGAAAAAATCACCCCGTGAAGATCCAAAAAAACATGGGCACAGTGCCCTCAAAGCAATCAAGAAGGGGCATTCCCAATCATAAAATTGGGCACAGTACCCCCATGGCGATCGGAAAATCACCCCGTGAAGATTCATAAACTTGGGCACAGTGCCCTCAAAGCAATCAAGAAGGTGCATCCTCAATGAAGATCAAAGAACTGGAGCGCCTTGTCCTCGAAAAGATAAAGAAGGAAAGCATCTCCAGTAAGGATCCAAGAATCTAGGCGCCACATCCTCAAAGTAATCATGGGAAGAAATGTCCCCATCAAGGACTGAAGGACTTGTGCACTTTGCCCTTGCTGTAGCCAATCAACAAGCCTTGTTCATTGAGAAAAATATCCACTTCTCCTCCTCAGCAAAGTCCTTTCGATTATATGAAGGCCCATGCATGTGCATCTTCATCTGAAGTTTATTCACTCGGATTGACATTGCAAATCTGACTTTGTGCTATGTTTGTTGCATTTTTATGAGTGTAAACACATAACCTTATTTCTGAGTGTGAGCGCAAACACCAGTATCCGGTGAGGATTGCTTACGTCTACATGATGTGGGAAAGTCTTGTCCTTGAGGTCGTTATCTCCTGGGCAAAATGCAGATACTTTTCTAGGCTTGTATCTAGCATGCTTGTATGATAGAAACTAGACGACCTGTTCTCCAGAAATGCATAAATTTGTTGAACCTTCTCTTGATAGGGAAGTTGTTTTCACCTTGATAAAACGCTGGGGGCAAACCTTAGGGTAGTGTGGGAATACTTTCATATACAACATATATGATTTGTTCTCATTATTTTTCCATTTATTATTTGTTCTCCTTTTTTTCCCTCCACTACTGCTCCGTGTTTGTTTCCTCCCTATTTGCAGGATACAGATATGCTCCAGTGGAATCTCATACCGTGATGAATCATGCTCCCCCATCATCCATCCAAGCAATCCGAATAGAGGTACATGTATAGAAAGGAAATTCAGGCAAAGCCTCCAATAGGAGCACCAGGCCGCGAATGCGCGCATCATCCAAGTAAAGCCTCCAATCAAAGCACCAAGCCACGAATCCGTGGGCCATCCAAGCAAAGCCTCCAACCGGAGCTCCAATCTTCAAACTCACAATACAATCAGGCGGCGGATCATACTCCCCCACTATCTGATCAAGACCATCTGAATGGAGCACGTTACCACTCCACAATCATTTTCATGTGGCGGTCCATTTTCCTCCTCCATCCAATGAACATCCGAATGGAGTACGTTACCACTCCCAATCAACTTCGTGCTGTGGATCACGCTCCCCCACCATCCGAGCATCCGAATGGAGCACGTTACCACTCCACAATCATTTTCATGCGGTGGATCACGCTCCCCCACCATCCAATGAAACACCCGAATGGAGCACATTACCACTCAATAATCAATTTTGTGCGGCGGATCACGCTTTCCAACCGTCCCATCGATGCCCAAATAGAGCACGTTACCACTCCACAATCAATATCGTGTGACGATTCACACCCTCATTCGCCAATCAAATACCCAATTGAAGGTATGTTATCACTTTACTTCCAGCTCATTCTATGCGGTGACTTGGTCACCCACTTTCACATCATTTTTTTAAATGGTGTGAAAGGTCATGTCCCTCACATCCCCTGTTTTTAAAATGGCGTGAAAGGTCATGTCCCTCACATTCTATTTTTTAAATGATGTGAAAGGTCATGTCCCTCACATCCTGTTTTTTAAATGATGTGAAAGGTCATGTCCCTCACATCCTGTATTTAAAATGATGTGAAAGGTCATGTCCCTCACATCCTATTTTTCACATTCTGTTTTTTAAATGATGCTAAAGGTCATGTCGCTCACATCCTGTTTTTCACATTCTGTTTTTTAAATGATGTGTAAGGTCATGTCCCTCACATCCTGTTTTTAAAATGATGTGAAAGGTCATGTCCCTCACATCCTGTTTTTAAAATGATGTGAAAGGCCATATCCCTCACATCCTGTTTTTAAATGTTGTGAAAGGTCATGTCCCTCACATCCTGTATTTAAAATGGTGTGAATGTCATGTCCCTCACATCTTGTCTTTTAAAATGTTGTGGTTGGTCATGTCTTCGCAACATATCTTCAAATATCACCAACATTAGAGCAAAGGTGCGTTATGATCGACCAGCAACCAAGCAAAGGTACGTTCTAATCTTTGTTTTCCTGCATGAATTTTCTCCTCCCAGAGCAACTTTAGTACATGTCTTTTAAATGATGTGAAAGGTCACGTTCCTCACATCATGTCTTTTTAAATGTTGTGATTGGTCAAGTCCCCACAACATGTCTTTTAAAAGGTGTGAAGGGTCACATCCCCACATCCTGTCTGTTTAATGTTGTGAAGGATCACGTCCCCACAACTTGTCTTTTAAAAGGTGTGAAAGGTCACGTCCCTCACATCATGTCTTTTTAAACGTTGTGAAGGTCACGTCCCCACAACTTGTCTTTTAAAAAGTGTGAAAGGTCGCGTCCCTCACATCCTGTCTTTTTAACGTTGTGATTGGTCACTGATCGTCGAAATCAAATACAATTTATAGTGCCTGAAATTATGTGCACAATGGATTATGTGTACAGTGGTAGTCAGGGTTGAACACAGGGATTGAGAGAGACTGATTCGAAGTCTTGAATGAAATCACAGGACAAAAACACGAAAAGTAACAAACATGGGGGTTTTACTTGACTGAACGAGTCAGCCAAGAGAGATTAGGAGCTAACAATTTCTAATTAAGAAAACAGTATTCGGGATCTTGAGTTGTTAATTCGGGATCCCGAAGGAGAAAATATAGCAAATAAGTGAACAAGTCAAGATAATAAAACAGAGAGTGAAATAAACACGATAAATTAGATAGAGAAGGATCTTAGCAAAAGGCATTCTTGGGTTGCATTCGGGGGCCCGATTGTCATCAGCACAGAAATATTCTACTCAAGCATGCATAGAAATGACATAGGGACCAGATTCCTCGGATATCCCCTACTTTTCTCTTAAGCGAAACTACTCCCCGTTTCCACATATGAGGTAGTCTTGACAGCCCGCCATCCCTCCAGGCACGATTGCGGGGGGGCCATATTCAGACTGCCCATGAAGATAAGAAAAGACAAATCTAAAGCTAAAAGTCCCTCAGTTTGTCAGGCTCGTGACCTCGCTCTAATTAACTACTTATCCTAGCTAGTCGAGACCACTTAAGCGCAGCTACTACTAGATAGATGTCTACTTGTTCCATGCAACTTTTCTTCCGTATTTATCACATGGATGACAGCATTTACTCATAGAAATTATCAGTTGATCAAGCCTCTAATTACCACAAGTAAAAGTGTAATTAAAATGATAAGCAATTAAATATGGCAACAAGAATATATTAAGCATGTTTAGGCCTCGAATCTACCCCTGCAACCCTTGAATAACCTTTGCTAAGAATTAAAGATTTAGCTACTCATGCTTGAAAGGAAATAAATAATAATTAAAGAGAGCATAATAAGTAAATAAATAGATTAAGAGAAGAAGACTTTGTTACTAAATGTTTGAAGCCCGACAACAAAGAGGAAGATTGCTAACAAGAACTAGAGTATTTTCTAAGAGTAAGAAATTTGCTAAGATTAAAGGATTCTAAGCTAAGAGAGAGATGTCCTAAACTACTCATTGGATGCTCCTTATAAGCTAGAGCTCCAAGCACAAAATATCTTCAGTCCAAACTAGGGACAAAATGCATTTAAAGAAAGCCTATTACAATGGATCTATGCTCCCTAAAGCACCAAGCTGAAAAAGCACAAAGCTGGAAAGCAAGGTCTGATTTATCCAGCTTTGGCAGATCTAAACTGGGCTCAAGGTCTGGAATGGTCAGAAGGTAGGTATTTTGTGATCAGTGCAGAGCTGTCAGAAAAACGTCAGAGGGATCACATGGGAGCTTTGGCAAGAGGACACGTGGAAATGTCGTTCTTTGCCCTTCGGGGGCCCGAATGGAGAATCCGATTCGGGACCTTGAACGTTGCTTTAGAGTCGGGACCTCGACTTTGGTCTTGAAGCTCGAATTCGCACAAAATGCTCCAAAAATGCATGTATTTACATAAACTCCCTTTTTAGGCCTAGATCTGCAATAGTAATGAAAGCAAAGGTATATTAGCAGAATCATGCCTTAAATCAATGGAATAATAGGGGGAAAATCTTGCATAAATACACGCTATCAAATATCCCCACACTGCCCAATGCTCGCCCTCGAGCATTCACAAATTTAAAACAGTCCCTAAAACAGAACTAACACATCAAACCATAACACATAGAATAAGCATGTTTTTCAATATTCGGGACCCCGAATGAAAACAGACTCTACCTAGATGAACACCTGCATCAGATCAGAAGGATAATGGCCCTTAAGAAAAGAATTTTCCATATCAGCCTATTCACCAGCAGTCCTCACATGGATCAGTGTTTGCACTCACACTCGTAAGGCTAGGTGTTTAAACACTCAAGTATGCAAAAAATGCAGCACAAAACCAAATTTGCATATCAATCCGAGTACATTAGACACATGCATAGGCAATCTAGCAATCAAAAGACTCCGCATCGGGGGCAAGAAAGGGAAACAAGGAAGATAAATGATAAGAGGAAATGGAAGGAGTGGAAGAATGAAGCATAATGAGAAGAAAAAGTGGAGAAGAGGGAGAGTAAGGAAGTGAAATGAGGAGGTGGTGAAACCAACTCAAACCTGGAACGCTCCCTTGGCAGGAAAGAATCGAGATGGTGAGACAATGTTGCTGGGGGAGAAAGCTAGACTAGATTCTTTTTCTTCGAGGGGGATCTTTGCTTTCTTCACTTGGGACCTTGGCTCGGGACCTTGAATGGACGCTGGCTTTTGGTTTTCCTTTTCTTCTTTTTCATGATTCGGTCTTGCTCTCTTCTCTCTCTCTTTTATTTATATTTCTATTTTTTTTTTAATTGAGAGAGAGAGAGAGAGATCTGGATTGTTTGAGGATTGAGACCTTGTTCTTCGGGGGCTTGATATTCTGATTTCACTTCCCCACACTTGTGTTTTGCTGTGGATGGGAAGTGATTTTTCATTTTGCTCCGCCCTTACTTTCTTCGTTTAGCTTCGAGGTCTTGAATTTGTGCCAGCATTCGGGGCCTTGAATTTGGGGGATCCCCATATTTCGCCTTTGCTGCTTCCTTTGTCTAGTCTAACCTTCTATAGTGCTCCCAACAACACCGCTCACCTGCCAAGAGAAAGATCAAAGAAAATTCAAATGGTTAGAATGGAGGAGAAAGAGGGGTATCGGGGTCAAGATAAATGGAATAGAACGGAAAAAATGAGAGAGAGAACAATTTGATGCGAAGACTTAATCTTTTTGCTGCTTTCCTATGTCTAATCGTGTCTACACCCATGGATATTGATAACAATACCCCTAACAACAAGGGCATTCTCGTCTTATATCCCGCGGAGGAAGAAAAAGGTCGCCTCTACCGCCCTGGTAACCTCCGGGCTATCGGGCCTGGGATGGTCGACATCAGTGAGGGGGTCCCACGTATCGCTTTACCATGACAATAGGCGTTATCCCATCCCAGGCCAATCCGACATCTTGAGAAGGGCGTGGGCGTTGCCTTACCTAGGTAAACGCCTACCCCTATATGTATATCTATCGCAATGGCAGTACATCTCATCAAACGAGAACTCTCACCCCCTGACGGGCGCGTTAGCACCTTGTGACCAAGATCACTCAGAAATGCTCCATTTTTGCCTATAAATACCTCCTCCACAAAGGAGGAAGGTAAGCCTAAGATTGCTAGCCAAAGCTCTGCTATTTCACACAATCACTACTGACTTAAGAATCAGAGTGTTTACGCCGGAGACCCCCTCCGGCGCTGTGGAGGTACTTCGGACGCCGTGGACATTCGACCTCAAGGCTCATAATCCTCTACAATCCTACAGCAAACAAATCGAATCTTATCAAATTGGTGCTCTCGTTGAGAGTCTTGGTTCTATTAAGTGAGTATCCTTAATAGCCAAACTCTGCTCCCTTAAAAATTCAGAGGATTATGGAGTCCGGCTCAGATCCCGCACTGTCCCAGTCTTCTAGCCTCCCATATGAGACCTGCAGGCGACTTTTCACTTTCGCCACCTCTGATGTCGGCACCACAGTGCAAGAAATCCCACCAGGCATGTCCGATCCCTCTTCTGAACAAATGGCGAGAACCTTGGCATCCCAGGCATATACTCCTCCATCTTAGATGCCAGGACCCAGTCATTCCCTTCTCCATTCGAGGGCACCCGCAATAGACGGTGCAGGCAATCCTCTTACGAATTCAATATCAGCTCTTCGAGCCCAGATAGATCAGTTGACAGAGCTGGCTGTAGGATTTACGCCTCATGTTTCAGGACCTAGCGTGCCTTCTCATGTAATCTTTACTCCATCCATCGTTGTTGACCGACCGCTGTCACCCCGACAGTCTAGAGGTTTTACGTTATCCTTACCTTTGACATCAGCCCCTGTTGGAGTCATGCAACTCGCGCCTAGACACGTCGAACCGTCCGAACAACATAGGAGGGGAGCTCCTGTTCTTGAAGGAGAACGATGGGACGGCGAGTATAGAGATCATTGGGGCAACAGGCGAGAGGAGATGTTCAGGTACCCATCTCCTAAGCACAGTGAGAGATCGAGTAACAGAAGGCACCGGACTCGAACACCGAGGAGTCGCAGCCGATCTCCCAGGCCGCATCGCGAGTATGATTTTTGAGCTGAAAGGCAGTTGGATGAGCCCGCTCCCCCTCGTCAACCGCAGCGGATTCCTGATGATAATAGTGGTCACCCATTCAGCCACCGTGTCAAACATCACCGGGTCAATAGGCATGTAAAACTCTCTGCGGAATCATATGATGGCACGAAGGACCCTATTTCTCATCTTAATAAGGTGAAAGATTTTGTACAGTTTCAAACCCACAGTGACGTGGCGTTATGTCAAATCTTTGTAGTGACGCTATCTGGCGTAGCACGCCTTTGGTTCGAAGGACTTCCGGCTGGTTCCATTGACAACTTTTCCCAACTACAAACTAAATTTCGGAGTCGATTCAGCAGTGCTGTTCCAATTAGGAAATCTATGGCGACACTATTCGATGTTCATCGAAAGCCACTAGAATCTTTGAAGGATTTTTTGAGCCGTTTTGACCTGGAGATGTCACTAACACCGGGGGTCACCATTGATTTTGTGAGACACCTTGATGGTGGACCCGCCGTCGACGCTAGATGTGTTAAGTCTAAAAGCCCACAATTATGCGAGAATGGAGGAAGAAGAAAACAGGGAGTGAATTCAGAGTATACCTCAAGACGCGCATCCGTCCCCTAACGTCCACGTTAGCGCAACCCCTGACACAGCCAACCGATGACTATGGGCAGCGAAAAGATCACATCCCCAGAACCTCAAATCGGCAGAGAGGTAGCTTTTCGAGAGGAAGATTCGGGAATCCCCCTACTGGGAGGCAAACAGATCCACCTAAAGGGCGAATATACGATCCTGATCTTCTGTCCCTCATACTCCCAAGGGCAGAAATTTTAGCGATAGTTCAGCAGCGAAACTTGCCTATCCGTTACCCCGCTCCTGTGAAGCCAGGAGTGATTATGGGAGGAAGGGAAAATGCATTCTGCAAGTTCCATAAAGTTAAAAGGCACTCCACGGACGTATGCAGAGAATTGAAATTAGCAATAGAACGCTTAGTCGAAGAGGGCTACCTCGGGGAATTTACCACCAAAGTAAGGGAGGAGGTCAGGAGCAATCCAGTGGACAAGGCGACTGGTGACAGGCAAGCGCCCTCTTACGCCACAGAAGCCAACGCCATCCCTATCGGCAGGAATAAGGAATCGTTTGTGGTCATCGAGGAGGACGTTCCTATAATCAATATTATAGCGAGAGGCACTCCGTATTTCGAAGAACCCACAGCGTCAGCACCCACAGCTGGTGAAAAATGAAAAAGAGAAAATGTGTTAGTAAAAAGTGAAACGATAAGTGCGTTAGACCGAATGGTGCTGTCGTTTTCCGAAGAGGACGAAAAAGGCGTTGTTTATCCACACAACGATGCGCTAGTAGTCACACCCGTCATCGGCAATCATGGAGTTAGGAGAACCCTTGTCGACAATGGGAGCGCGGTCAACCTGTTCTCGCTCGAAGCCTATAACTTGATGAAACGCTCTGACAGCGAGCTAACGCCTTGTAAGAAGCCAATAGTTGGGGTAGACGGGGTCCCAATCCCGGTGGTAGGAGTTACAACGCTACCAGTATACTTTAGAGAGGATACTTCCAAACGGTCGGAGGAATTGTTGTTCCTGGTTGTAGATCTGTCATTGCCTTACAACGCCATACTCGGGCGTCCGTACCTCAATCGCTTTGGATCTGCGATATCACAAAAACATTTGAAGATGAAATACCCTTCGTGGAACGGAGTGGTCTCGATTAGAGGAGACCAGAAGTTAGCTGCTGAGTGCTATCTACTTATGACCCAAAAGAGTTGTGACCGTTATGTGTGCGTGGCAGACGACCCTTTCGAGGATAGAGAGGAAAAGCGTACTCAGCCAGTAGACAACATGAAGCCAATCCCCGTCAGCGGAGTTGAAGAAGTAAAGTTTTTGGTCAGCAAAAAATTGAATGCATAAGAAAGTGTACAGCTAGCCCGATTGTTGAACAGATGTAAAGGAGAATTCGGGTGGGTGCCAACAGATATGCCAGGAATTTCACGAGAAACAGCAGAGCACCGACTTAACGTTAACCTTGACGTCACACCTGTCCAGCAAAAGAGGCGAGCTTTCTCTCCAGAAAAGATGATAGCTATCGAGAAAGAGATATCAAAACTCATGGATGCTGGCTTCATTAGAGAAGTCCAGTACCCGACATGGTTGGCTAATCCTGTCCTAGTCCCAAAACCTAACGGAGAATGGCGCATGTGTATTGACTTCACTGATTTGAATGATGTCTGTCCCAAAGACTGTTATCCTCTTCCTCGAATCGATCAACTGGTCGACCAAACCGCGGGATACGCTTACCTAAGCTCATTGGATGCTAACTCGGGATATCACCAAATCCCCATGGCTGTGGAAGATGAAGAAAAGACCGCCTTTATCACTCCCAAAGCCACCTATTGCTATACAACAATGCCGTTTGGATTAAAGAACGCCGGGGCAACATTCCAGCGTATGGCAAATAAAGTTTTCGAGAAGCAAATTGGGAAAAAGGTAGAGGCCTACGTGGATGATATACTTGTCAAAAGTCGAAGCTTTGAGGACTATGTGACTGATCTAGAAGAAGTTTTCAGCGTAATGAGAGAATACAAGATGAAGTTAAACCCCCGAAAATGCATGTTCGCGTTTCAAACAGGTAAATTTCTAGGCTACGTGGTCAGCCAGAAAGGCATTCAGCCTAATCCTTCAAAAGTAAAAGCGATCCAAGACATGATATCTCCGCGAACTGTCAAAGAAGTGCAAAAGCTCACAGGGCGCATCATTGAGTTAGGGCGGTTTATCTCCAAGCAAGGCGAAAGATGCCTCCCCTTTTTTAAAATTATTCGTAAGAGAGCCCCCTTTGGGTGGACAGAAGAATGCGAAGAAGCGTTTGCCGGCATAAAGGCCTACCTCTCGTCTGACCTGGTGTTGACAAGATCGGAATCGGGTGACGCTTTATACTTGTATCTAGGTGTCGCCGACAAGGTGGTCAGTGTCTTCCTGGTACGGAGCGATAGACACATTCATCGCCCCGTATTCTTTGTCAGTCACATACTGAAGGATGCCAAGTCGCGGTACACTCGCATAGAAAAAGTAGCGTTTGCCCTTGTACAGGCAACGCGAAAGATGGATCGATACTTTCAAGCTCATCCTGTTGTAGTACTTACTGATCAACCATTGGGAATTTTTTTTAGAAAGCCTGAGTCCTCAGGAAGAATGTTGATTTGGGCAATCAAACTCGAGCAGTATGGATTGCAATACAAGGCCAGACCGTCTGTCAAAGCCCAAGCGTTAGCAGACTTCATAGCAGAATGCACATTTACACAAGAGCTACCGGTGAACCCACCAGAAGGGGAAGGGGAAGAGACAAATCTCCCATCCCCAGACACTTACAGTGATGCATGGATCATCCACGTGGATGGAGCCAAAAACCAACAGTTAGCTGGCGTGGGAATTTTCATGATCGGATCCGATGACATACAGATGCGCTACGCCATCAGAATTCTGCAACCACTATCCAACAACGCGGCCGAATATGAAGCGTTACTGGCCGGACTTAGAATAGGCAACAACTTCTTCGCGGAAGCTAGGCGCGATGCAGGGACAATACGTGATCCGCAACTAAAGATACGGGGGGACTCTAAATTGGTAATAGATCAAGTCTTGGGAAATTCCCAAGCTCGGGAACCCATCATGATTCAATACCTTACAAAGGTAAAACATGAGCTAACAGAGACACAGAGAAAAGGCATTCAAGTCTGCTTCGAGCATATTCCTCGAGAAGATAATAGCGAAGCTGACAATCTTGCTAAAATGACAGCTAACCCGACAGTCTCCATACCCAAAGATGTGCATTACGGAGAGATACCAGTGCCCTCTTTCATGGAAGAACAAGCGTCTTTGTGCATAGAAGAAGGAGAGAGTGATTGGAGAATCCCCGTTATGAAATATTTGAAACATGATGAGCTGCCAGTAGATAGCACTGAAAAAAGGAAAATTTTAAAACAAGCGGCACGGTGCACATACTACAATGGGGAATTAATTCGAAAATATTTCTCTCATCCAGCTGCGAAGTGTATAACGGAGCAGGAAGGCCTCCACACTTTGCGAGAAATCCATGAAGGAATATGCGACATGCATGTGGCTGGTGACACCCTAGCGGCATAGGTCTTTCGTTCGGGATTCTACTAGCCCACCATTCGTAGAGACTGTCACAACTTTGTAAAATCTTGTCAGAAATGTCAAGAATATGCCAAGATCCCACGAAGACCAGCCGTGCAAATTTCAGAAATTATCGCCCCTTGCCCGTTTGCCAAGTGGGGAATTGATATTTTGGGCCCGTTTCCAAAAGCCAGATCCCAACTGAAATTTGTGGTCGTGGCGGTAGATTATTTCACGAAGTGGGCAGAAACGGAGGCGGTAGCTAACATTACCACGGAGAAGATTTGGCGTTTCTTCAAATACCAAGTCATAATGCGATTTGGGGTACCTCGCATATTGGTCAGCGACAACGGAACACAATTTACAAGCCAATTCTTTAGAAATCAATGTGCATAGTTCCAAATTGAGCAGAGATTCTCTTCTGTAGCACTCCCGCAAACAAATGGTCAGGCAGAAGTGACCAATCGTAGCATCCTCAGTGGCATCAAAAGGAACCTAGAAGGTTCTAAAAAGAAATGGGCAGATGAACTGCCATATGTAATGTGGGCCTATCGCATGACCGTCAAAACTACTACTGGAGAAACCCCCTTTGCGTTAGCCTTTGGTACAGAAGCTGTCACACCGGTAGAAATTGGCACCTTGAGCCTGCGAGTGGCATATTTCAGAGAAGAAGTTAATGAAGAAAGGTTATGCGCTAACCTTGATGCGCTACCAGAAGTACAAGAAGAGGCTCTCCTAAAAACTCTGCATTACAAAAGGAAAATGGCGCAGTACCATAACAGACAAGTCAAGGAGCGATTGCTCAAAGCAGGAGACTTAGTGCTCAGAGACAAACGAGTAGCGGGGCAACGCATGGGAAAACTCAGCCCAAATTGGGACGGGTCATATCGCGTCAATCGCGTCATCGGAAAGGGAGCATATCATTTGGAAACACTTGATGGTACTCCCTTACCAAACTCTTAGAATATAGCCCGTTTAAAACTATATCATGCTAGAAGCTAATCTCCCATATTTGGCATTGTTAATATTGCTCTAACGCATAAATGAAAGGCATCTTTGTGCACATTGTGGCAAAAAATACACAGATAATGAAGAATGCCAGGAGTGAAAATCCTATCCTTGTGATGGTTGGTCCTGATCAGACAACTCACTAAGACGAGGCACGCCCTGGCATAAATAGCATTGCGGGTGAAAATCCTATCCTTGTGGTAACCGTGCTCACACAGACGACCCATTAAGACGAGGAACTTCCCGGCATCCTTGGGAGTGAAAATCCTATCCTTGTGGCAGCCGTGCTCACATAGACGAGCCATTAAGACGAGGCACGTCCCCAAGAAGGTAGTAACTCCATCCTGGAACTGAAAATCCTATCCTTGTGGCAGTCGTGCTCACATAGACGGGCCATTAAGACAAGGCACGCTCCAGGAACGCGAGGTTTCAACGCTTGGGAGTGAAAATCCTATCCTTGTGATGGCCGGTCTTGATCAGATGGCTCACTAAGACGAGGCATGCCCCAAGCCGATCGTTGGCATTCAAAACAAGGAAAGATATCCCAGCTAGTAACCGAGCGGTTGATACCCGGTGAAGTTGAGCTGGAGAGATGTCTCTATCGCAACAACATACTTAGCAAGACTAAGTGATCTCCCTAATAATAATAAAGGGCAGCATGAAACTATGCACGACATAGATGGAAATAATAACCACTTCGTTCTTTGAAACATCACTAAAGGAATAATAATGCAGTGTTGTCGCAGTGTTAAAAGCAGTATTGAACACGTGATGCGAAGGAATAGTTTACTGATTCCCAACGGAGGATAGAGTATGCAAAGACATCACAGGAAAGCCTCCTTTGGAAAATGAGCTGCTATGAAACATTATGTCTGTAAAAGACAAATGTTTTAGCAACCGCGGATGGTGTGTACCAGTAAACGCAATGGTTAATTAACCACATAAGCCACTTTATAATGATTTTGATAATAAGGCTTACCAACTTCATTGTGACAGTAACATCATGAAACAAGACCAACAAAGAAAAAGTAGCGGCTTAAAAGAAAGGTGATATCGTCAAAATAACAGAATATTCCCAAAGGGTAGATTAAGCCATCCTGGCAACAAAAAATCAAGAGGCAAAGGGCAAAGTCTAAGAAGCAGCAAACGCTTCGTTTCCTCCTTTCTTGGCGGCCCTCGCGCTGTAGAAATCTTCGTCAGTCACATGTGAAGATCTCTTCTAAAAAAAGGCAGAAAGAGTTTCAATCTGATCATCGTTCACCTCATGATGACGCATGAAGGTCTCTGTCATAAGCATTGCCCCCTCTCTTAGATACCAACGGCATTTCTCGGCAGAGAGGCTAAGATCGGCAACCAATTCAGCATTGCCCCCTCTGCCTCTTGCCTGGCAGCGCTCGCCTCTTGTTTAGCAGCCTCCGCCTTTTGCTTGACAGCTGTCATAGCATCCAAAAATCTGTGACGCTCAGAAGATAGGGTATCTATTTCTTTTTGTTTCTCCGCCGCCTCCTTAGCGTTGGCTTCACCCATATAATGAGCATGGCAGAAGGAGGAAAACATTTGAGAGCGAAGAAAATCCATGCGTCCCTGATGACCCTTGGCTAAAAACACATCTTTCTCCCTTTGATGCGACAATATTCGAGCCGCCAATAGAGATATAGACGCAAGAACAGCCTCAGAACTGTCAGTCTCGGAAATTTGAAAAGCTTTCTCCCTAAGGCCACCCAGGTTAACGTGATGAGTAGGAAAGTTGGGAGGAACGTACGGAGTGACGCCAATCATAAAGTCAGAAGTAGAATTGTCCTTTGCGGCAGCAAGCGGGGATGAAGGAACAAAAAACATTGCAGCAGGAGAAGAAGGGCGATCAGCAGTGCCCTCTAAGGTAGAAACAAAAGACTCACCACCACCGACTGCCTCATAACCCAGCATCTCCGAGCTAAAACCTACAGTGCCAGAGGTGGAATGGATGAGAGAGTCAACAAAAGCACGGAGATCGGCAGCAGGAACAACACCTTGAGGTTGTTCGGGAGGCGCGTCATTCCTTGTGGCAGTCGTTAGGGATGGGTTAGCGCCGGACGATGACGGACTGCTATGAAGGTCATGGCGAATTTTCTTCCGCCGCTCGGCAAGCTCGCTCGCAAAGGACATACCTTCGTGAGAAAGAGAATGGGGGGAAACGTCGCCAACTCCCTAAGAAAAAGAAATACAATGAGGACACAACAAGAGAACGAAGAAATCAGAAGCGGTAGCAAACAGATATACATGGGTAGAAGAAGAAACCAAAGGAATTCCGGTAGGAATCGGACCAGCAGGCACTTCTGGAGAAGCGGCAGCCTGGGAAGGAGCAGGGGGTACGGCGGTTGCCTTTTTACTTCTTTTCCTTCTCGTAACACGCACCCGCGAAGACGACGCTTGAGCAGTGCTGACAGTAGTGGTAACTCCCTGAGAAGATGGCACGACCAAAGTAACACCGATAGCCCCACCTTCAGCAGCAGCAGCGGCAGCTTGGGCCCTACGCGTTTGCTCACTCCTCTTTTTCCTCCAAATGTATTCAGGCTCCCAACCGGGTGGAACCACTGCACAGTCATGAAAAAACGTTAGCGTTAGCATTTCCCAACAGTGCGAAAGAATAAGGGCAAACGCTCACCCATTCTACAATCTGGAACTGCCACTCCATTTGCCACTTTACGAGTGTCAACACTGAAGTCCATCTAGAGCAGCGTCTTTAACCAACCATCTTCCGGATCAGAGAGTGGTTTTCTGCTACCCTAGGCCTCATTTTTGATTTCTTCATTAAAGCCAGTTCTCCACAAAGGCTCGAGCAAGTTAACAACAAAAAATTCTTCTTTCCAACGAGGAACGGAAGATTCGATACCCATAACTTTCCCCCTCGGCAGATTTTGAAGAACGGGTCTTAGCCATAACCAGTAAAAAAGAAAAGAGAAAATATAAGAAGGAAATAATGTGTGTACCTTCGTAAAAGAAATCCCGGGAATCCCAGAGCAAAGAAGAAGAAGCGGCGTGAGTTATTTTCAGAAGAGAAGCAATGAGCGAAGAAAGAGATAAAAAAGAAAAAAGAAGGGGGAAAACATTATATAACCCTAAAAGGGGTTGAGAGGGCGCGACTAGTTAGCAACTGACACATGGTGAGATAGCGCAATGAAAGGGCGCGACACCCGCGAAGGACACAACTTCAAAAGAGGGACTCTTCAATCCCCGTTACTCCCTAGAAGGTGCTTATCTCAAACGCCTCATCACAAGAAAGACACGTGTCTTTTTTCATCATCACTTTTCGATTGCATCAGTAAAGGGATTCATAAGTATTTAATGCTCTGAAAAGCAGCACCAACTCTGACACGCAATCTCGAGAAACAACACGGTAGCATAAATAACATCGATAATATGACAAGACCCAGCGTTTGGGGGAAAAACATCAACGATCTTAAAGCGTTAGCCTTATTACAAGAATTGCAAGCGATAAATGTTTTTGGAAGAGTGATGAATCGAAGAACAAATACAGACAAAGAGGGGACAGTAATCAAGAGAGAAGTCATTACGCGCCCAGAAGTGAGGGCCTCTAGGACCTTCTTCTTCCAAAGCTCCATCTTTAGTGGAAGCCTAGAAAATTCCTCGTCTCGAGCCAGCATTTCTTCACGGAGAAGAAGATTTTTCTCTTTTTCCAAAGCTAACTCCGCCTTCAGAACATCGGCTGTCGTTTTCCCTTTGGATTTTTCTCTACTCAGTTCCTTCTGTGAATCGTCGTAAAGACGCGTCAGCAATACCGTCTGTTCTAACGACCGATCAATCTGCACCTTCTGAGCACATATGGCACGGGTAGAATCTCGCATTTCGCTGTCAAAAGCCTCTACCGCATAGTGAAAATAATGAAAGATATCAAGAGAATCATTCACGACATGCCTGCAGCGAGCTTTTGGCGAAAGCTGAAGGAATTTCTCTTTCTCTGAAGAAGAGCTCACCATTTCTCCTATCAGGGGTGCGGTGAACTCGTCCCTTGAGAAGGGATTTTCTACCCCTGCAGCACGAAGGCTGTTGAAGCCAAAGCCCGTCAAGTCCATGCGATAGCGCAAAATCCCTTTAGGGCCATCAGGAGAGAGATTGATCATCGGAGTCGGAGAAGAATCTTTATTACTCACCTCAGAGATAGAAGTGAAAAACAATCGAGGAAGAGCCATAAGCGGTAGTTTAGAAGCTGGAGAAGTCGTCGTCACCACATCAGGAATAAATTGAGAAATGGGAGAGTCAGGAGCGTTAGCTGTCGGAGGAGAATCTGTCACCAACGAGACTGTAGCAACGATAGGAGGGCAGACCGTCGGCACATCAGCAACTACCGCGGGTTGAGAAACTCTTGCCGTAGAAGAAACGGCAGGAGCTGCGGCAACCCTCGCGACATCATGATCAGAAGTGGTCCCGATAGCCTGCCCATCCATGCTTACCCTCAGTTTCTTTCGCTGAAGCAAGGAGGCATGACAAAGGTCTGGCTTGGCATCCATGTCCTCGCTTTGGCTACTATCGTCACTATCAACTAGCCGAGTCACAGGCTGACTTATATTTATTCCCCCCTGACGAGGCGGTAGCCAATTGTCGATAAAGCGAGAAGCTCGCGCGGAGATAACGCGCCCTCGTCCCCTCCCAGCGATTGTCTTTGTTTTCCCCTTTTGGGCGGAACGCCCCGAGGACCGGAGCGTGAGGTAGGAGGGGAGGCCGGTATAGTTCTGAGCGGCATCACATTCAAGGGGGCATTAGCTCCCCCTAAGGGCTGCCCGTTAGTATCTCCTGATAATGAAGTATGTGAGAACATAAAAGGATGAAAGAAGGAAAATGCGAAGAAAGATAAAACTCACCCATAACACACTCGTCTAGAAGCTTATATAAGGCGAATTCTCGAATGCGATAACGAGCGCTCTTATCCAACAAAGTGTTAGCTTGATCAAGCTCGCTCCTAGTCAGCACCACTGGGTTTTCCCAAAGGGGACCAATAAGCTCTTGATTAAAGCCGCAACGCCACCAACGAGACGGTAGCTCAAGAATAAAAAAGCTATTCTTCCAGTCAGCCACAGTCCTCTCAAAGTTACAAAATCGCTGCCAGAACGACTGCACAAACGTGTCATCCCACCTTGGAGTAATACTGATTAAACAATCGTGACAAGTCATGCTAAAGAATTTGTGAAATAAATTGAGAGATTGGGCGAGAATGCCCTCCAACTCGCAAGCGCGAAGAAAGGCATAAACCCCATGATAGAGTGTATTTATGCATGATTTTCTCTCCATTATTTCATCAATTTAAGGCATGATTCTGTTAATTTACCCTTGTTTTCATTACTATTGCAGATCTAGGCCTAAAAAGGAAGTTTATGCAAAAAGATGCATTTTTGGGGCATTTTGTGCAGTTTTGAGCTTCAAGACCAAAAGTCGAGGTCCCGAGTCCGAACCAGTGTTCAAGGTCCCGAATCGGATTCACCATTCGGGACCCCGAAGGGCGAAGAATGGCATTTCCACGTGTCCTCTTCCCAGACCTTCCATGTGCCTCCTCTGACACTGTTCCGACAGTCTGCACTGATCACAAAATACCTACCCCTCTGACCATTGCAGGCCTTGAGCCCATTCCAGACCTGCCCAAAGCTGGAAAAATCAGACAGCTTTATGCTTTTTCAGCTTTGTGCTTTAAGGAACATGGATCCACTTTTTTAGGCTTTCAATTAATGCATTTTGTCCCTAGTTTTAGGCTGAAGATATTTTGTGCTTAGAGCTCTAGTATATAAAGGGCATCTAAGAGTAGTTTAGGACATCTTGGCTTATCCATGATCATGTAGTTTTTATTTTCTTAGACTTCTCTCTAGTTTATCTCTCTAGTTCTTGTTAGCTTCTTCCCTCTTGGCCGCCGGGCTTCAAACGTTTAGTAACAAGTCTTCTTCCCTTAATCTCTTTATTTTATTATGCTTTCTTTAATTATTATTTGTTTATCTTTAAGCATGAGTAGCTAAATCTTTAATTCTTAGCAAGGCTGATTCAAGGGTTGCAAGGGCAGATTCGAGGCCTTAATGTGCTTAATACATTCTTGATGCTATATTCGACTATTCATCGGTTTAATTACATCTTTTGCATGATTTAATTTAAGGTCTGATCCGCTGGTAATTATCTTGTGTAAATGTTGCCATTTATGTGATGAATACGGAAGGAAAATTGCATGAAACAAGTAGGCATCTGTTTAGTCTTGACTGCGCTGAAGTGGTCTCGAATAGATAGGGTGGGTAGTTGATTAGAGCTAGGTCACGAGCCTGACAAACTGAGGGACTTTTAGCTCTAGATCTGTCTTTTCTTAGCTTCATGGGCGGTTTGAGTATGGCCCTCCCGCATTCGTGCCTGGAGGGATGGCAAACCGTCAAGACTACCTCATATGTGGAAACGGGGGGTAGTTTCTCTTAAGAGAAAAGTAGGGGGCATCCGAGGAATCTGGTCCCCATGTCATTTCTATGACGTCTTGAATAGAATACCCTTGAGCTGATGACGATCTGGTCCCGAATGTAACCCAGAGTGCCTTTGCTAAGAATCCTTCTCTAATTGATTATTTGCGTTTATTTTCCTTCTATTTTATTATTTCTGGAATTATTTGCTGATTTGCTTGTTTTACCATTCGGGACCTCGAACGTGACATTCGGGACCCCGAATTTTGCTTTCCTAGATAGAATTTGTTAGCTCCCGAAATCTGCCTTGGCTGGCTCGTTCAGCCAAGTAAAACCCCCCTCCCCCTGATTGATACTCTCCGTGCTCTTGTCCCCCGAATACATTCAAGACCTGGTCTTGAATCAGTTTCTCTCCATCCAGCCCTTGAATTCTGTTTTGTTTCTTTTATTGTTTTATTTTATAATCTGGCCTTGTCTAGTGTAAGTCTTCACCAATCTCTGTGGATCGATCCTCTTGCCACTGTCTTCAATCTATTTTGTTGCATGTGATAAGTTGTAATAATTTGTTTGATCGTGCCCTCGACAAGCGCGTTATCAAAATGGCGCCGTTGCCGGGGATTGGTGTTAAGTCTTGCCCTAGACAAGTCCAGAATTTTGTTTTATTTTATTTCTTTCTTTAAATGTCTTATTTTAATTCTTATTCTCATTCACCCTCTTTTCCTCAGCATTTTACTCCCAACCCCCCGTGCTGGAATCAAGGAAATTTCAACTATGGAGTGCAGTCGGGACCTCGATATCAATATTTTCAGCCTCCACAACCTCCTCAAGACACGGGGTTCTCTCACGGAAAGCTGGCTGCATTAATTGGCATGGTTAATCAATTTAAAGAGACCTTTCGGGAGCAGAGGCGCCAAGAGTATATTGAAGAAAACTTCACATCCTTGCCCTATCATCTTGCCCTCGACGCTGCCCCAGCTCCCGAATCAAATGATATGAGGTTGATTAACATGGAAAATCAATTAAAAGAGCTAACTTTGGAAATGCAGGAGCTTAAGGAGCAGTGGCGTCAAGAGGACCTTGAAGAAGACTCTGCATGCCTCTCTCAAATTCAAGACCCCGACGCTGCCACTTCTGCTGCTCCCGAACAGATCCCAGATCCTCAGGACCCCGAAGAAGTTCCAGCTCCCGAACCAAATTTTTTAGCTCTCTTGCCCAATCAGACGTTGGATCACCCTATCACTCCTATAGAACAACATTTGCAGCACTTAGATAGTGACGACTATTTAAGTGAAGAAGAGAATTTCTCCACCACCACCCTATGGGAGTCACCATATGAGCGTCATGACCAAGATGATGAGTCTTATGGGATAGAGGACCTTTTCATGCCTACGGATGAGCTAAAATTGGAGGATTCAGGATGCTCTCTTCTAGAGTCAAGAGCCAATATGGACTACACAGACATTGAGGTCCCGAATTTCAGCAACAAAAATCTGCCAGATTTTTGTGACGAGCTTCGAGACCTCGAAGCAGATTCAAGGGCAGAAACAATTTTCCATCCGGGAGAGATTGAGAATGAGGATTCAAGGGTGACTGAGGATGAGGATTTAAGTGAGATTGAGGAGGAGAAAATTGAGGACTTGAGCCTTTCATCGTGCCCTCGATCTAAAGTCGTTATGGGTGAAAGGGAGATTTTAAAATTTTTTGATTATATTGATCCTTTTCTTGAATCACCTTCCACTCATTACAATTTTTTCCTCTTAATTTTGCAGGGGCCCAAATTAATATTTGACTCATATCATGGCCGCATACAAGATGCTTTGCTTCAAGACCATCCACTCCATGCGATAATTCACATCAAACTAAGAGGATGGAAAGCATTTAGTAGAATCGGTTAAAGGAAACTTGAAGAGTCAAGGCCTTGACGTTAACTAAGGCGCTTCGTGGGAGGCAACCCACGTTTCTTTCCCTTGTTTTTCGGCTTTTTCTATTTTTTTATTTTCCTATCCATTCAAGGTCCCGAACCCACCTGACTAGGTCCCGACACTTGTTTCCACTTCGGGACCTCGAAGAAGTTCCTGCTGTCTTTTTGTCTCCTTCTCGCATTGAGGGCAATGCGTTGCCTAAGTGCGGGGAGGGTTTTATCTACCTTATTTATTTACTTCGCTTGACTACATGTTTCAAGGTCCCGAATTTTTACTTGACTGCATGTTTCAAGGTCTCGATTTTTTTTCGGATTTTTATTTTTAATTGCTGCCTAGTTTTTGAAAACTCCCCAATGATGGACACACACCTGACTTGTGCACATAGAATGAAAATGCTGTCTTAGTCAAGGTCCCGAATATTTCAGTCTTTGTCTGCTGCACCTTATATCTGCTTCAAGACCTAGACACCAGTAGTCACGAATTAACACCTTGCGAGCATTTGAGCCTTCATGCCTATATTTATTGTTTGAGCGAATGCATGACTAGGTACTGGTTGGGTTTGCATGATATCCATGGGTGTAGACGCATTTAGACATAGGAAAGCAGCAAAAAGATTAAGTCTTCACATCAAATTGTTTTCTCTCATTTTTTTCTTCTGTTTTGTTTTTTTTTCTTACCCCCGAATCCCTTCTTGACCCTCCATTCTGACCATTTGAATTTTTTCTTGATCTTTCTCTTGGCAGGTGAGCGATGTTGTTAGGAGCACTATCGAGGGCTAGACTAGACAAACGAAGCAGCAAAGGCAAAGTGTGGGGATCCCGTAAAAATTCAAGACCCCGAATGCTGGCGCCAATTCGAGACCTCGAAGCTAAAACGAAGAATTCAAGGGCGGAGCAGAACGAAAGAAATCACCTCCCATCCACAGCAAAACACAAGCGCGCTATCAAAAGTAACAATCAGGGGGGGTTTTACTTGACCAAACGAGTTGGTCAAGAGAGATTTGGAGCTAACAAGTTTATCTAAGAAAGCAAGGTTCGGGGTCCCGAATGTCACGTTCGGGGTCCCGAATGGTAAAACAGAACCAAGCAGTAAATCAGGTCAAGAATAATAAAACAGAAGATAATAACCACAAATAATCAGATGGAGAAGGATTCTTAGCAAAGGCATTCTTGGGTTGCATTCGGGGGCTCGATCGTCATCAGCACAAAAAATATTCTATTCAAGACATCATAGAAATGACATAGGGACCAGATTCCTCTGATATCCCCTACCTTTCTCTTGAGAGAAACTACCCCCCGTTTCTACATATGAGGTAGTCTTGACGGTTTGCCATCCCTCCAGGCACGAATGCGGGAGGGTCATACTCAAACCGCCCATGAAGATTAGAAAAGACAGATCTAGAGCTAAAAGTCCCTCAGTTTGTCAGGCTCGTGACCTCGCTCTAATCAACTACCCACCCTATCTATTCGGGACCACTTCAGCGCAGTCAAGACTAAATAGATGCCTACTTGTTCCTTGCAACTTTCCTTTCGTATTTATCACAAAGATGACAGCATTCACACAAAGTAATAATCAGTTGATCAAACCTCTAATTACCCCAAGTGAAATTATAATTAAAATGATAAGCAATTGAATATGGCATCAAAAATATATTAAGCTCGTTTAGGCCTCGAATCTGCCCCTGCAGCCCTTGAATAACCCTTTGCTAAGAATTAAAGATTTAGCTACTCATGCTTGAAGATAAATAAATAACAATTAAAGAAAGCATAACAAGTAAATAAATAGATGAAGGGAAGAAGACTTTGTTACTAAAAATCCGTTTGAAGCCCGGCGGCAAGGTTGAAGATGAGCTAACAAGAACTAGAGAGATAAACTAGAGAGAAGTCTAAGAAAACTAAAACTACATGATCATGGATAATCCAAGATGCCCTAAACTACTCTTAGATGACCTTTATATAGTAGAGCTCTAAGCACAAAATATCTTCAGCCTAAAACTAGGGACAAAATGCATTAATTGAAAGCCTAAGAAAGTGGATCCATGCTCCTTAAAGCACAAAGCTGAAAAAGCATAAAGCTGTCTGATTTTTCCAGCTTTGGGCAGGTCTGGACTGGGCTCAAGGGCTGACTTGGTCAGAGCGGTAGGTATTTTGTGGTCAGTGCAGACTGCAGGAACAGTGTCAGAGGAGGCACATGGAAGCTCTAGCGAGATGACACGTGGAAATGTCATTCTTCGCCCTTCGGGGTCCCGAATGGGGAATCCGATTCGGGACCTTGAACGCTGGTTCGGACTCGGGACCTCAACTCTAGGTCTTGAAGCTCAAAACTGCACAAAATGCCCTAAAAATGCTTCTTTTCGCATAAACTCCCATTTTAGGCCCAAATCTGCAAAAGTAATGAAAATAATGGTAAATTAGCAGAATCATGGCTTAAATGGGGGAGAAAATGGGAAGAAAATCGTGAATAAAAACATGCTATCAAATAATCCCCACACTGCCCAATGCTCGCCCTCGAGCATTCACAAAATTTAAAACAGTCCCAAAACAGAACAGACACACCAGACCATAATACAGAGAATAAGCATGCTTGTCAAGATTCGGGACCCCGAATGAAAACGGACTTCGCCTAGATACACCTGCATCAAATCAGAAGGATAACGACCCTTAAGAAGAGACTTTTCCACATCAGCCTATCAACCAGTAGTCCTTACATGGATCGGTGTTTGCACTCACGCTCGTGAACAAGGCTAGGTGTTTAAACACTCAAGTATGCAAATAACGTAGCACAAAACCAAGTTCGCAAGTCAATCTGAGTATATTAGACACATGCATAGGCAATCTAGCAATCAAAAGACTTCGCATCGGGGGCAAGAAGGGGAAGCAAAGAAAATAAATGACAAGAGGAAATGGAAGAAGCATAATGAGAAGAAAAAGTGGAGAAGAGGGATAGTAAGGAAGTGAAATGAGAAGGTGGTGAAAACCATCTCAAACCTGGAACGCTCCCTTGGCAGAAGGAATCGAGATGGTGAGACAATGTCGCTGAGGGCGAAAGCTAGACTAGGTTCTTCTTCTTCGAGGGGGATCCTTGCCTTCTTCATTCGAGACCAAGACTCGGGACCTTGAATGGATGCTGGCTGCTGGTTTTCCTCTTTTTCATGAAATTTGATCTCTTCTCTCTCTCTATTTTATTTATATTTATGTTTTTCTTTTCTCTTTTTTTTTTTTTTTTGAGCAAATAAATAGAGGGATCTGAATTGAGGATCGAGACCTTGTTCTTCGGGGGCTTGATATTCTGATTTCACTTCCCCACACCTGTGTTTTGCTGTGGGTGGGAAGTGATTTTTCGTTCTGGTTTGCCCTTGAATTCCACTTTGGGGTCTTGAATTTGCGCCAGCATTTAGGGTCTTGAATTTTTGCGGGATCCCCACACTTTGCCTTTGCTGCTTCGTTTGTCTAGTCTAGCCCTCGATAACGTTCCCAACAACATCGCTCACCTGCCAAGAGAAAGATCAAGAAAAATTCAAAAGGTTAGGATTGGAGAGGTCAAGAAGGGGTTCAGGGTCAAGATGAAAGAAATAGAACAAAAGAAAAGGAGAGAGAACAATTTGATGCGAGGACTTAATCTTTTTGCTGCTTTCCTATGTCTAAATGTGTCTATACCCATGGATATCATGCAAGCCCAGCCAGTACCTAGTCATGCTTTTATCACTCAAACAATAAATGAAGGCTCAAATGCTCACAAGGTGCTGATTCTTGACTACTGGTGTCTAGGTCTTGAAGCGGATATAAGGCATAACAGGCAAAGAATGAATCATTCGGGACCTTGACTACAGACAACATTTTTATTCTATGTGCGCAAGTCAGGTGTGTGCCCATCATTGGGGAGTTTTAAAAAACTAGGCAACAAATAAAGATAAAAATCCGAAAAAAATATTCGGGACCTTGAAAAAAAATTCGGGACCTTGAAACATGCAGTCAAGCAAAGTAAACAAATAAGGCAGATAAAACCCTCCCCACACTTAGGCAACACATTGTCCTCAATGTGAAATTGTTCAACATAAAATAAAAGATAAGCCCATGCAGGGGCAAAGGGATAGATTGTTCGGGGTCTCGAATCGAGGATGGGGGAAGATTGCGCCAGTGTTGGCTTCGGGGTCCCGAAGTGGAAACAGGTGTCGGGGTCTCGAATCAGAAACAGGTGTCGGGGTCTCGAATGACGGATTCCACGTGGCGCGCTAGGAGAGGACGGGAAGTTCCTGAAAAAGCTGATACTCGACACCTGTACAAATCAGAGAAAAAAATGAGATTTGTTTTTTTATTTTTTATTTTTTATTTGAAAAAAAAAGGGGAAAGAAGGCAAAACAAAAGGAATTAATGGGGTTTGAAAAAGGAGGGGACAAGAGAATTAAATGAGGAGGGAAGGAGACAAAAGTAATTAAAGCTACCATAGGGAACATAAAAAGCTAAATTAAATGGGGAATTAATGGGGTTTGAAAAAGGAGGGGACAAGAGAATTAAATGAGGAGGGAAGGAGACAAAGAAAATTAAAACTACATAGGGAACATAAGAAGTGTGCATAAAGAAAAAAAATCTAAGTTTGACTTGGAAATGAAAATTTTAAAAATTAAAAGGAAAGAAGAAAGAAGGTTAGGAATCCGTGGGATTTCCCCACACTTGGCCTTTATTATAGTCGGGGCCTCGACTCTTCAAGTTTCCTTTAACCAATTCTACTAAATTCTTTCCATCCTCTTAGTTTGATGTGAATTATCGCATGGAGTGGATGGTCTTGTAGCAAAGCATCTTGTATGCGGCCATGATATGGGTCAAATGTTAATTTGGGCTCCTGAAAAATTAAGAGGAAAAAATTGTTATGAGTGGAAGGTGATTCAAGAAAAGGATCAATATAATCAAAAAGTTTCAAAATCTCCCTTTCACCCATAACGACTTTAGATCGAGGGCACGATGAAAAGCTCAAGTCCTCAATTTTCTCCTCCTCAATCTCACTTAAATCCTCTTTCCCAGTCTCCCTTGAATCCTCATTCACAATCTCTCCCGGCTGAAAAATGGTTTCTGCCCTCGATTCTGCTTCGAGGCCTTGAAGCTCATCACAAAAATCTGGCAGATTTTTGTTGCTCAAATTCGGGACCTCGATGTCTGTGTAGTCCATATTGGCTCTTGACTCCAAAGGAGAGCATCCTGAATCCTCCAATTTTAGCTCATCCGTAGGCATGAAAAGGTCCTCTATCCCATAAGACTCATCATCTTGGTCATGACGCTCATATGGTGACTCCCATAGGGTGGTGGTGGAGAAATTCTCCTCTTTACTTAAATAGTCGTCACTATCTAAGTGCTGCAAATGTTGTTCTATAGGAGTGATAGGGTGATCCATCGTCTGATTGGGCAAGAGAGCTAAAAAAATTAGTTCGGGAGCTGGAACTTCTTCGGGGTCCCGAGGATCTGGGATCTGTTCGGGAGCTGCAGAAGTGGTAGTGTCGGGGTCTTGAATCTGATTCGAGACCTCGACTTCAATATCCTCTTGACGCCACTGCTCCTTAAGCTCCTGCATTTCTAAAGTTAGCTCGTTTAATTGATTTTCCAAGTTAATCAACCTTTCCTTATCGGATTCGGGAGCTAGGGCAGCGTCGAGGTCATGATGAGCGGGCAAGGATGTGAAGTTTTCTTCAAGATACTCTTGGCGCCTCTGCTCCCGAAGGGTCTCTTTAAATTGATTAACCATGCCAATTAATGCAGCCAGATTTCCTTGGGATAACCCTGTGCCTTGAGGAGGTTGTGGAGGCTGAAAATATTGATATCCAGGTCTAGAATGCACTCCATAGCTGAAATTTCCTTGATTCCAGCACGGGGGGTTAGGAGTAAAATGTTGAGGAAAAGAGGGTGAATGAGAATAAGAATTAAAATAAGACATTAAAGAAAGAAATAAAATCAAACAAAAATCTGGACTTGTCTAGGGCAAGACTTAACACCAATCCCCGGCAACGGCGCCATTTTGATAACGCGCTTGTCGAGGGCACGATCAAACAAATTATTACAACTTATCACATGCAACAAAATAGATTGAAGACAGTGGCAAGAGGATCGATCCACAGAGATTGGTGAAGACTTACACTAGACAAGGCCAGATTATAAAATAAAACAATAAAAGAAACAAAACAGAATTCAAGGTCTTGAATGTATTCGGGGGACAAAGGCACAAAAAGTAACAATCGGGGGGGGGGGGGGGGGGGGGGGGGGGGGGGGGGGGTTACTTGACCAAACGAGTTGGTCAAGAGAGATTTGGAGCTAACAAGTTTATCTAAGAAAGCAAGGTTCGGGGTCCCGAATGTCACGTTCGGGGTCCCGAATGGTAAAACAGAACCAAGCAGTAAATCAGGTCAAGAACAATAAAACAGAAGATAATAACCACAAATAATCAGATGGAGAAGGATTCTTAGCAAAGGCATTCTTGGGTTGCATTCGGGGGCTCGGTCGTCATCAGCACAGAAATATTCTATTCAAGACATCATAGAAATGACATAGGGACCAGATTCCTCGGATATCCCCTACTTTTCTCTTGAGAGAAACTACCCCCCGTTTCCACATATGAGGTAGTCTTGACGGTTTGCCATCCCTCCAGGCACGAATGCGGGAGGGTCATACTCAAACCGCCCATGAAGATAAGAAAAGACAGATCTAGAGCTAAAAGTCCCTCAGTTTGTCAGGCTCGTGACCTCGCTCTAATCAACTACCCACCCTATCTATTCGGGACCACTTCAGCGCAGTCAAGACTAAATAGATGCCTACTCGTTCCATGCAACTTTCCTTTCGTATTTATCACAAAGATGGCAGCATTCACACAAAGTAATAATCAGTTGATCAAAACTCTAATTACCCTAAGTGAAATTATAATTAAAATGATAAGCAACTGAATATGGCATCAAAAATATATTAAGCTCGTTTAGGCCTCGAATCTGCCCCTGCAGCCCTTGAACAACCCTTTGCTAAGAATTAAAGATTTAGCTACTCATGCTTGAAGATAAATAAATAACAATTAAAGAAAGCATAACAAGTAAATAAATAGATGAAGGGAAGAAGACTTTGTTACTAAAAATTCGTTTGAAGCCCGGTGGCAAGGTTGAAGATGAGCTAACAAGAACTAGAGAGATAAACTAGAGAGAAGTCTAAGAAAACTAAAACTACATGATCATGGATAATCCAAGATGCCCTAAACTACTCTTAGATGACCTTTATATAGTAGAGCTCTAAGCACAAAATATCTTCAGCCTAAAACTAGGGACAAAATGCATTAATTGAAAGCCTAAGAAAGTGGATCCATGCTCCTTAAAGCACAAAGCTGAAAAAGTATAAAGCTGTCTGATTTTTTCAACTTTGGGCAGGTCTGGACTGGGCTCAAGGGCTGACTTGGTCAGAGCGGTAGGTATTTTGTGGTCAGTGCAGACTGCAGGAACAGTGTCAGAGGAGGCACATGGAAGCTCAAGCGAGATGACACGTGGAAATGTCATTCTTCGCCCTTCGGGGTCCCGAATGGGGAATCCGATTCGGGACCTTGAACGCTGGTTCGGACTCGGGACCTCAACTCTGGGTCTTGAAGCTCAAAACTGCACAAAATGCCCCAAAAATGCTTCTTTTCGCATAAACTCCCATTTTAGGCCCAAATCTGCAAAAGTAATGAAAACAAGGGTAAATTAGCAGAATCATGCCTTAAATGGGGGAGAAAATGGGAAGAAAATCGTGAATAAAAACATGCTATCACTCATAACCGGCGAAGAAAGATTCGAAGGTCTTCTTTGTTTTCTTTGGGTTCTTGCGACCCCGGCGTTTGGCAAGGCGTTTGATAGGCCTCCATGGAGGTGAGGAAGGAGGATTGTCTGACTCTGGCGAAGTTGGAGGAGTCGGCGGAGAGTCACGCACCGCAGTATCAAGAAAGTAGGAATCTGCCATTAAATCACAAGTAATCCAAGAAAAGAAATAAGAAGAAGAAGGTGAGCAAGAAAAAGGAGAGAAAACCCCCCTTTAAATAGCCAAGGAAAAGGATATCCCGATCTCTTTGCGTGTACTTTGAATGCAATAAGTGCACCTGGAGAAGAACAATCATGATTACAGAATCTGATGAGGCGTACGCAACTGTTCGAGAACACCGCCAATCAAAAGGCACCAAAAAACCGCCCAATTATGGGAGCGCGGCGCAAGAGAGGATCGAGTAAACATTTATTGCCAAAATTCAAAGCACCAAAACACCTCATGGCAAGAAAAGACTCATTTTCGGTTGGGCTTATAACAACCATACCTGACTATAGCAACAAACAGTAGGAGATCGAAGGTAGAAGACAGAGTAGTAATTAAAACAACATTTTATTTAATTACGGCCCGAATGGCCTAAGCGTTCAAAGCGTCTACACAGAAAGCATTAAAGCAAGAGAACAACAACAAAGGGTCAAGCGTGCGACCCAGTGATAGAACGCTAAAAAGTCATCTTTTCATCATCCTTTTACTTCTGTTTTGGGATGATGATACTGCTAATTGTTGCTCTTTCACTCCTTTTCTATAGAGACACTGCTGAGAAGCAGAAATTACCAATAGGAGCCAAAAGAGCCTCTATCAGAGCTGTTTTGCTTAGCAAAGAAAGAGAGGATCCCAGACCTGGGATAAGACGAAGATTTGGAAGCGTTGACTAGAGTCAACCGACTTAAAAGCTATCTGGGCCGCAAGATTGATTCATGGGCCGTGAGCGGATTTGAAGAATCTAGCTGGAGTCTCCCGAAAGAAAAGAAGTTCATCTGTAACTAGAACTCCTTCATCGATTAGAATTACCAATCCCCTCTTTTTATATTTAAATAAACAATCCCGCAAGAGTAGATATCAATCTTCTCTTCGTCTTTTGAACTTTGAACTAGAGATAGGTTTTTCCTATTTAAAGCGGCCGCTGAGAAGAAGAGGTTTATCTCTTCTCTCTCGAATTTTCTACCATTGTTACAGCTTAACTTATTCTCCCATCTTTAATATAATTCGGATTCAGTTTATGATTGTTTCTTTATTATTATTATTGTTATGTCTATTATAGGCTAAACGCCCTCTTCTTAGTAAGGATTCGAAGCCATGATTCCTAGGTTGTGAGATCAAATAGCACTTCACACACACCATACTTGTATTCTTATTCTTCTTGTTTGTATGACAGTTTGCCCCTATTCTTAGTAAAGTCTGATCAGCTTCACATAAGGTTTGGACGATTACAGTCTTTTCTGGCGGCTTTGGAGTCTACATTGCCAAGAGAAATACGAAGGCAACTAGCTGGTGACAACTAGAAGAAGGATCAGATTTGGTTTATAGGATAGACACGAATCTCTATCCCAAGCCTGGGATTAGGTCTTTCCCTGCGTCTATCAATTGCCCTGATTAAATCCTATAGAGTGTCTCTTAGGATTGTTAGGGTGATTAGGGACTTCCAATAGAGTGTCTCTTTGGAAGTCTTGTATAGGAGGAAAGTAGGAGATCTAGGTGACCAATACCTGGTCTCTATAGCCTTCCTATAAGTTTAGTGTTTACCACTCTTGCATCTATGATCAACTTATTCAAAACATGAGCTATAAGAAATCCTTACTGGGAAGTCATCATCCACTGATTAATATCATCCACTACATCTTTTGTTTTGTTAATCTAAATTACTTGCAACCAACCAACAACTCATATTGGTATTTACCACCCTTTTAAATTAATACAAAGAATTGATTTTAATCCACCGAATCTCTGAGGAACGATCCTTTTACCATATACTGCAATTAAATTATTTACGTGCATGGTAAATTGTAACTTAATTTATTTTGACGGTCTCGGCAGCCATCAAATTTTGGCGCCGTTGCCGGGGATTCAACGGTATTAAATAATTTTCTTTGTTTGTTTATGACCAGCTCTTCAGGTGAGCCATTAATCCAATACAACCCAGAAATTACACGTGAGGAAACACAATATCGGAAGCGCACCAAGAGACAGAGGTCTGAGCCAGAAGTAAGCTCTGAGCAATCGCACTCTTTCAACCCTATCCCAGACTAGGGAGAAGGTTCATCCTTTGCACCTAGAAACAACCCTGTCCCAGACCAACCAGAAATGGAAAACCCCAATCCAGATCAAGAGGACAATGTTCCACCGCCACCACCACCACCTGAGCAGACTCTTAGGCAGTATCACAATGATGGACCACCACCAGATACCTATTTCTGTATCCAGTACCCACCAGCTGAAAATGATTGGAATTTAAAACCCAATACTATTCACAACCTTAAGAAATTCTATGGCCTGCCGAGTGAGAACCCATTTAAACACCTTCAAAGCCTCCACTGGGAGTGTGAAACCCTCAAACCACCTAGGGTGGATATCAACAGAGCCAAACTTAGAGCTTTTCCTTGGACTCTTGAGGACAAGGCTAGGAACTGGTTTCTAAGTTTGCAGCACAACTCTATCACAACATGGCCCCAAATGTTGACGGTGTTCCTAAATAAATATTGGTCTTCCACCAAGGCTGGAAATGCCAGAAAGAACATCGTATCCATTCACCAGGATCCGAGCGAGGATTTTGGAGAGTACTACCAACGTTATAAAGACCTACAAGAGATCTGTCCTAATCATGGAGTCTCGGATCAAAATCCGATCCAGTACTTCTACGATGGTATGATCCATAGGGACAAGGTGATGCTAGATGGAGCAGCAGGAGGTGCCCTCTAGGATTGCACTTTGACAAAAGCCAACAATCTACTCCAGACACTGGCAGAAAATTGCTACCAAAATGGACCAGCTGACAGAGGCACGAGTACAGGTGATGTATCTTTCTTTGAGCAAAAATTTACTGAGATTTCTAACCGTTTAGATAATCTCCAAGCAGGTCAACAGGTTCAGGTACAACAAATTCAACCCTTCTCATGCGGTTTATGCTGCCAGCAAGGACATTCTTCGGATCAATGCTTGCTAGTTACTGGAACACCCGAAGAAGTCAGTGCAGCAAATCAATACAATCAACAATATGGAAGGTTCCCACCTCAAAAGCCAAGATTTAATCCTAATCAATATAATAACAACCCAGGTTGGAAGGAAAATACGAATTCTAACACCATAGTTCAGCCAAACTATAGCCAGAACCAATCCTACCCAAATCAAATGCCTCCTCCTCCCATGAACTTACAAAACTTCGTGCCCAGACCCAATGCTCCCCAAAACCCCATTCCACAACAGCCACTAGCAATAACAGTGGATGGAATAAAGGAAACTCTTAGCCAGTTTATGAAAGTAACTCAAGCGTCTCTTTCGAACGTTGAGAAACAGATTACACAACTGAATATAAACAGCAATGAGCAGGGAGCCAGGTTACCAGCATCAACAGTAGATAAACCAAAGCACAACGTCTCAGCTATGACATTGAGGAGTGGCACAGAGACCCCAGGGCTGGGAACGAAGAAATCTGATACACCTATATCAGACCAAATTGAAGCAGAAGTCGAGGTAATTCCAGAAACTCCAGTACATACAACCCCTACTCCTGAAGTAGCTACCACCAAGAAGGACCAGGTAATTCGCCTTCCTTTTCCCTGACAGGTCTGAAAAGACCAAGAAGGTTAAGGAAGAAAAAGTAATTTTGGATCTATTTCGAAAGGTAGCAGTTAACGTTCCTTTATTAGATATGATAGCACAGGTTCCAAAATATGCAAAATTCTTAAAGGAGCTATGTACTAATAAGAAGAGACTTGCAGGGGTAGAGAGGATAAACATGAACGAGAATGTTTCAGCCGTCTTCCAAAAGAAGCTACCAAACAAATGTAAAGACGGAGGGACATTCGTGATACCTTGCCAAATTGGAGAACAGAAGATCGAGAAGGCTTTATGTGATTTGGGAGCAGGCATAAATGTGTTATCTTTGACAATTTTTAACAGCTTGAACATTGGAGAATTAAAAGAAACAAGGCTTGTTATTCAATTAGCAGATCGATATATAATTTACCCTGTAGGTGTTGTAGAAGATGTGTTAGTACAAGTCAATGACTTTGTTTTCCCTGCAGATTTCTATATAGTTGACATGGGTAACGAACAGACTACTAAATCTACTGAGATATTATTGGGCAGACCTTTCTTAAGGACTGCTCGAGCTAAAATTGACGTCTTTGATGGCTGTTTAACTCTAGAATTCATGGGAGAAATAATTTCTTTTAACATGTACGATGCTATGCGATATCCAGAGGATTTACATTGTCTAAATTTTATTAATGTCGTTGATCTGGATGATGAAGATATTTATGAAATTGACAATGCATATCCCCTTGAGTATGTTCTCACAAGAAGCATTGATTACTTTAAACTCGAGGAACTAGAAAGCAAAGTGGAAGTCAGGGAAGAGATTGAGGAAGCAGTATATGAGCTGGATGCGGCCAAATTAATAGAAGTAAATCTGAAAGTTATAGATTTACCTGTGACTAATAATTCTTTAGTCCCTTCTGTTTTACAGGCCCCAGACCTGATATTAAAGCCACTTCCCAGTCACTTGAAGTACTGTTTCTTAGGCCAGGGAGAAGGCCTGCCAGTGATAGTCTCAAACAAACTATCTCGGTTAGAAGAGGAAAGACTCCTGAGAGTCTTGAAGGACAACAAAGAAGCTATAGGATGGACTATAGCTGACATAAAAGGGATTTCACCTGCCATATGCACACACAAGATCCACCTGGAAGAAGACTGCAAAACAGTGAGGCAACCGCAAAAGAGACTTAATCCTCCTATGATGGACGTCGTCAAACAGGAAGTATTAAAACTTTTAAGTGCTGGAGTGATATATCCCATATCTGATAGCACTTGGGTTAGTCCAGTACAGGTAGTCCCTAAAAATATGGGGATGATAGTAGTGGAAAATGCTGAAGGACAATTAGTGCCTACTCGAGTACAAAATGGATGACGAGTATGCATCGATTACAGGAGACTCAATTCAGCGACAAGGAAAGATCATTTTCCTATCCCTTTCATCGATCAAATGCTTGAACGGCAGTCAGGTAAGTCTCACTATTGTTGCCTTGACGGGTATTCCGATTTTCACCAAATACCCGTCGCTTCTGAGGATCAAGACAAAACTACTTTTACATGTCCATTTGGAACTTTTGCGTATAAACGCATGCCCTTTGGATTGTGAAATGCACCTGCAACTTTCCAAAGGTGTATGATGAGTATTTTCTCTGAATTCATAGAAAAAGGAATAGAAGTTTTTATGGATGATTTTACTGTTTATGGCGATTCTTTCGATGAATGTCTAGAAAATCTTGAGAAAATTCTAAAACGCTGCCTAGAAACAAACCTTGTTTTAAACTATGAGAAGTGTCATTTCATGGTTAATCAGGGTCTGATTTTAGGCCACATAGTTTCTCAAAAAGGAATAGAAGTAGATAAGGCTAAAATAGATGTTATTGACTCCTTGCCATATCCTACTAACGTGCGTGAAGTTCGTTCCTTCTTAGGGCATGCAGGCTTTTATAGAAGATTTATTAAAGATTTTTCGAAAGTTGCTGCCCCACTTTACAGGTTGCTACAGAAGGAAACAGAGTTTAAATTTGACTCTGATTGTGAGGCTGCTTTTGACACATTGCAGAAGAAGTTAACAACAACCCCCATCATTAAAGCTCCAAACTGGAATTTACCATTTGAAATTATGTGCGATGCTTCTAATAATTCTGTTGGTGCTGTTTTAGGACAGAAAGAAGGACGTGATCCACACGTTATCTATTATGCGTCTCGCATGCTTGAAGATGCACAAAAAAATTATACAACAACAGAGAAAGAATTATTTGCCATAATTTTTGCTTTAGATAAATTCCGTGCATACCTATTAGGAACTAAAGTTGTTGTTTACTCTGATCATGCAGCATTACGCTATTTGCTAGTCAAAAAGGAAGCCAAACCGAGGTTGATCAGATGGATTTTACTGCTCCAGGAGTTCCACCTAGAGATTAAAGATAAAAGCGGCAAGGAGAATCTAGTAGCAGATCACTTAAGCAGATTACTCGTGAAACCAGACCATGAACCAGTAAAAGAGGAATTTCCAGACAAAGCCCTTTTCTTTGCCCTGGGAGAAGGACCAGATGAAAGCCTTATCCTTGCCCTGGTGGAAAGACCATGGTATGCAGATATAGCCAATTTCCTGCATTCAGGTAAGTTCGATCAGGACATGACATACAGAGAAAGGGAAAAGTTAAGAAGAGATTCCAAATTTTATGTATGGGATGAACCCTACATGTGGAACATTGGAAAAGATCAAATTTTGAGGAGATGTGTTCTCCAAAATGAATTTGAATCTATTTTAAGATTCTGCCATACAGAGGCATGTGGAGGTCATTACGGACCTAAAAGAACAGCATTAAAAATTCTTGAATGTGGCTTCTATTGGCCAACACTCTTTAAAGATTGCCATCTTTTCTGTATGAACTGTCCTAGTTGCCAAAAAGTTGGCAATATATCTGCTAGAAATGAAATGCCTTTAAACCCCATCTTTTCTTGTGAAGTATTTGACGTCTGGGGAATCTACTTTATAGGTCCTTTTCCCAGGTCTGGGGGAAACCAGTTGATGTGATCACGGACCCCTTAAAAGCCAATTTTCATCCTCAAGACATATTGCCTCAAGGACCGATCATCCGAAGCCAAGTAAGAGGGTTGTCCCTATGGTTTGAAGGCCAAATGGGCAAGGAAGAACCCATTAAAACCAAGGCCTTGACATCAAAAGCTCCATCCAAGAGGTCCTATGCAAGTCAGAATTGAGTCGCATATTTTCCACTAGAATATGGACAAGCAAATGGCCACCGATTTACGAGAACCGAAGCTTGATGGAAACTTCAAGATGTTAGCTTTCATTTGGGACAAGTTTCAGGTCAATCGGACGGGTGGATCAGAAGTTATGCTTGTCGACATTTTGGCGCGCGGAGCTGAAGCTGCTGGAAAAATCCTTAGCTAAGCGTAATCACACTAATCTCTTAACGTGATTACATTAGCTAACCGTAATCAGGTTAAGCTCCTAGCGTGAATCACGCTACCCGCTGATGTATCGCGGATTTTTTGGGCACAAACCTTAGCGTAATTACGGTTAGGTCTTAGCGTGATTACGCTAAGGAAAAAGCTGATTTGATGACGGATTTTTGGGCTTTTCAAGCCCAATTTGTGTACAAACTATAAATAGGTGTATTCTTTCTTTCTTAGGGAGGCTTAGACATTTGGTTGATGTTTGTAAAGTGAGATTACTCCTTTCTCTTGTCAACTAAGCCATGAGCTCATCACTTTAATTCCTTGAGAGGGATCACTTGAGTTTGAGATTACTCCTCCCGATCTCTCTCCGGGAAATCAAAGCTTGTAATCATATTGACGATTTTGTTGAGTGAAATATATGTTTATTTGGTTGATCATCCATAGAAACGAGTCTCAATCTTGGCCCTCGGAGTATATCTTGATCAAGCAAACGTTCGTGTGATTGTTCGCTACCTCGTGTGTGCTCATCTCTATCCTTTCCATCCATCTTCTAAATCCCAGTAATTTCCTATCTTTCCATCGCTCTTTTATGTATTTTCTCCGCTGCAACTCGTAAATCTTGTGTCTTTTCTTCTTGTGGTCATGGTTTTCTCTAGATGATTCGCTTGGCTAGATCCTCCTTAAGCTCCATATGTTATCCGGCTTACTAACCCTAGGCCGTGATCGCATCAAGTGGTAGCGGAGCTTTTGGTCGCCTATCGAATTTTTCTAAGTTTTGTTCAAAGTGTTAGAACCCTTTCTTTCTTGATATCTTGAGTTTCGTCCGTTACTTTCAAAAAATATTTCAAGTGGGCTTTTGATTGTTGGTTGTGATCACCTTGGCCAAATTAAAATTCCAAAATTTTGAGAAAATCATTTGGGTGTGATTGTGGTGTTCTTCGTTGTTCTTGGTGTTCTTGCAAAAGATGAACAAAAAGGGAAAGTTTTGATCCAAGAATTATTTCATTAAAGTTGTAGCCAAGTGTTTGCCATTAATTAATTATTTCCCAAGCTTGGCCGGCCATCAAGAGTCAAAGAACCCCATCCTTTGCATTAAATGCAATAAGCCACCTCACCCTAGCTTGTTGACTACTTGACCAAGGAAACCAACATTCCCAACTAAATAATACCATCCTAACTAAATAATCCCACTTCTTCCTCAAAACAGCACGTCCTCCTCTTCTTCTTGTGTGCAGCTGTCCTTTTATTTTTATTTGAGTCTTAAACAAGTCTTAAACTCAAGTCTTAAACCTATTAAATCCTAAGCTTGAGTTTTATACATTTTGAGTCCTAAACTTAAAATATTCAAGTCCTAAACCTCAAGTCTTTTTCTTCAAATTTCTGAAATACTTCCTTGAGTCTTTTACTCCTCTAAGTCCTAAAAATCCAGCCTCTCCTCCTTTCCTACGGAAATTCCAAATTTCCCTCCCAAAATTGGAATTTTTTAATTTCCTTGGAATTTCTGAAAATTCCCTTCCATTCTCCCTTGAGTCCTTGTAAATTTCTTGAGTCTTTTACTCAGTTAACTCAAATTTTTTCCAGCCCTCCTTCCTTCCAAAGGAAATTCAAAATTTTTCCCCATAAATTAAAATTTTGAATTTGCTTGGAATTTTGATTTTTTTTTTCAGCTTTCCTTTGAGTCTTTGTAATCCTATTGAGTCTTTTGTTGAGTATAATCTTTCCTACTCTTGTTCTAATATCTTGAGCACTTGCGAAGGTAGTTGTGAATGAATTGCTTGATTCGAATCACAAGTTTGTTTGCGGCAAGGAGTTGTGTGGTGAGCAAGCTTCGTGTGTGGATGTATTGAGCAATTTGTTAGGCTATCTTTTGCGAGTGATTAAACACGAGTGTTAAACACGTGAGGGAGAGATTTATTTTCTAACCCTTGTTTAAGTGTGCAGGTACACGGAGAACGCGAAGTTGAGTGTTTGTGAGCACGTATTTTTTCGAGTGACCTAAACACCTAAACACGTGAGGGAGAGATTATTTACCAACATCTATATATATTTAGTTTGTTCAATTTTTCAGGCACAATGTCAAGAGATAGTGATTGTGAGTCTTGTGATCAAGAGTCGTATTATGACGACGATGACTCACAATGCATTGACGAAAGTGGTAATGAATCATGTGATGAAGCTAGTTACCAATTTGATGATGATGAGAATTTTGAACCGTGTGATGAAATTGGCGATGAGTATAACATTGATAGTCCGGATGAGTACCGAGATGATAGTGAAGCAACTTGTAGCGAGAGTGAAGACAAGGAAGATCCTCCAAGTCCTCATGTCTTTAGTTGTGGCTCAAGTTCAATTTGTAGTGAGGATGAAGACCATGAGAGACTTCAAGTCCTCGTCTCTTAATCCGTGGCTCAACTTCAAGTTGTAGTGAGGATGACGACGACGAAGATTTTCCAAGCCTTCATGTCTTAAGCTATGGCCTCGGTTCCATTGCACACCAAAGCCTTGGCCATAGCCCCGAACCAAGACACTTCCTCTCCTCAAGTGTACAAGTCCGAGCTAAACATGACGGGATGCAAAGCCGAGCACCTCCTTATGTTCTTC